>VDFB02072274.1:65930690-66017526 GCA_007258455.2 Sequoia sempervirens
TTTGAATCCTTATCACCCATGCAAGTATTTGTTGATCAAAACACCTCATGCCAGGCTAACGAATGAAGTGAGGTCAAGCAAGATGAATGAATCTACAATGAACATGAATAATTGCACCAATACATTGTGCCAATATTTGGCCAAATTGTTTTTAAAATTTTTTGTCTACTTTGGATTTGATGACTAACTATTTAGTCATTTTTATTTTTGTAACTAGATAATTTTTTATTCAATGACCAAATTAGTCATTTATTTACTCATTTATAGTTGAGTTGTAAGAAATGAGTAGAATTTAGTCATTTTTAGTTGTTGTGACTAAATTTTTTAGTCACCTAGTCATTTATTTTCCAAATTCTACTAGTGTTGAGGGTTGAGGTTTTAAGGGTTGAGGGATTAGGGATTGAGGGTTGAGGGTTTAAGGGTTTAAAGGTTGAAGGTATAAGGTATAGGGTTGAGGGATCAGGGGTTAATATTTGAGGGTTTAAGGGTTGAGGGTTGAGGGTTGAGGGTTGAGGGTTGAGGGTTGAGGGTTGAGGGTTGAGGGTTGAGGGTTGAGGGTTGAGGGTTGAGGGATTAGGGTTGAGGGTTGAAGGTCCAATGTATAGGGTAGAGGGATGAGAATTGAGGATTGAGGGTTTAATGTATAAGGTAGAGGTTTCAAGGATAAATAGTTTAAGGGTTTAGAGTTTTGGGTTTAAGGGTTTAAGAGTTGACCTAGATGAGTGTTTATGGTTTAAGGGATTAGGTTTGAGGGATTAGTGTTGAGGGTTGAGGGTATAGGGTTGAGGGTCCAATGTATAGGGTAGAGGGTTGAGAACTAAGGGTTGAGGGATTAAGGGTTTAATGGTTGAGGGTTTAAGTGTTGAGGGTTTAAGGGTTTAAGGTTCGAGGGATGAGGGTTTATGGTTTAAGGGATTAGGGTTCAGGGTTTATGCTCCAATGTATAGGGTAGAGGGTTAAGAATTGAGGATTGATGGTTTAATGTATAGGGTAGATAGTTGAGGGATTAAGGGTTTAAGGGTTGAGGGTTTAGGGGTTTAAGGGTTGAGGGATGAGGGTTTAGGGTTTAAGGGATTAGGGTTGAGGGATTAGGGTTGATGGTTGAGGGTATAGGGATGTGGGTTTATGGATTAGGGTCCAATGTATAGGGTAGAGGGTTGAGAATTGAGGGTTGAAGGTTTAATGTATAGGGTAAAGGGTTGAGGGATTAAAGGTTTAAGGGTTAAGGGTCAAGGGATTAAGGGGTTGATGGATGAGGGTTTAAGGGATTAGGGTTGAGTGATTAGGGTTGAATTATTAGGGTAGAGGGTTGAGGGTATAGGGTTGAGGGTCCAATGTATGGGGTAGAGGGTTGAGAATTGAGGGTTGAAGGTTTAATATATATGGTAGAAGGTTGAGGGATTAAGGGTTTAATAGTTGAGGGATTAATGTATTAAGGGTTTAAGGTACAAGGTCAAGGGGTTAAGGTTGAGGGTTTTTAATGTATAGGGTAGAGGGTAGAGGGTTTAAGGGATTAAGGGTTTAAGGGTTGAGATTATAGGGTTGAGGGATTAGGGTTGTGTCTCCAATGTATAGGGTAGAGGGTCTAGAATTGAGGGTTGAAGGTTTATTGTATAGGGTAGAGGGTTGAGGGATTAATGTATTAAGGGTTTAAGGTATAGGGTCAAGGGATTAGGGTTGAGGGTAGATGATAAATAATCCAATTGAAAATGCATCCCTATGGTGGGATCAAGTGCAGACTGAAAAACAAATGAAGGGTAATGAAAAGATAAAATCATGGGAAAAAAATGGTTATAAAGCTAAAAGAAAAATTCTTGCATGTGAACTATCACATCAGCTTAATAAAAAGGTTACAAAACCTTAAACAAAAGGATTTGAGTGTCATAGAGTACATAGAGGAATTCTACGAATTGAGCATACGTGCTCGACATGCTGAAGATGATGAGGAGCTAGTAGAAAGATATGTAAATGGCTTGAGGATCAATGTCCAGGATGAAATTAGCATGGTCATGATAAGGAAAGTGGAAGAGGCCTACCAATATTCTCTCAAAGTAGAGGAAAAGTTTGCAAGAAGGCAACAAAGTAATTCTAGAGGTAGAGGAGAAGCCTTAAGAGGTAGAGAAAAACAAATAGTTGAAGAGGACAACCAATAAAGGAAGAGGAAACAAGCTGGTCTGAAACAAATTGTGGCACAAATGCAAGAGGAAGAGGATATTTTACAAGATGGAGAGATGAAAATTCTAGAGGATGAGGAGAATATAGAAGAGGAAGGGGATTTTTAGGGTTTATAAGTGAATAGTGTTTGGTGAATTTTCAAATTGGTAATTATAGGGATGAGATTGTATGTGATGTGATGCCAATGGATGCATGTCACATCCTTTTGGGTAGGCCATGGCAATATAATTGGAATGCCATAAATGATGGGGAAGAAAACACTTACATAATAACCAAAGATGTAAGAAAATATGTTATAACACTAGTGAAAGAAAAACATAAGTGATGCTATTGTATACATGTGTAATTCCAAGAAAAAAATTTATAAAGAAGATACAAGTGGAAGAGATATGTTATTCCTTTATTTCTCAGTCAAAATAGGTTGGGACAGTGAAAGAAGAGAAAAAAAACCATGGAGATCAAAGGTATGGTGAAGGATAAAGCACAAAATCACTCCTTGGTAAGTTTGCAATTATTTTATAGATGAAGTTTTGAATCATTTGAAACATGTTAGAAATATTTTACAAAGGTTAGGGAAAGAGAAGTTCTTGGGAAACTTTAGTAAATTTAGTTTTATGAAAGAAAAGTTACAAACAAACACCAAGAGGCACAAAGAGCATGTTGATTTGAAAAAGAGAGAACAAGACTTTGAGGTGGGAGAGTTAGTTTTGACCATACACCTATAGAAAGAGAGGTTTATTCAAGACACATACAACAAGTTAAAATGCAAAAATATTGGACCATGTATGGTACTTAAGAAGTTTTTAGCTAATGCTTACAAAATAGAATTGCCTCTAGGAGTAGACATTTCACCCATTTTCAATGTAGCTGATCTTTATAATTTTTATGAACATGAAAAGAAGAGTGATGTTTTAGATTTACACAATTTGGCACCATGGGAGCAACGAGTTCCAGTAAGGTAGTGTGAAGAAATAGATGAAGTTATTGATTTAAGAGTAGTAAGAAGAACAAGAGGTAAAGAATATAATGAGTATTTGATCAACTGGAAAGGGGAAGAAATGGAAGAGGCAACATGGGTGGCTGCCCTCAAGATTATCAATATTTGAATTCCAAACCCACATGAATGTTAATGAGTTATCTCTCATGAAACATTCTTTCTTACCCTAGGTGTTTTAAGTAGGAGAATCAAGGGTGAAAAGCAATCCTACACACTCCAAAAAGATTTTTTTTTTCAATTTTTGGCATGTTGTTAGTTTTGTAGGTATGTGACATTTTTTATGTTCCTCATCTTCAGCTCTTTCAAATGCGACCCATTTCAAAAATAATTATATGTCATGTAATTAAAATGAAACATGTATATGAAAATAATGCAAATTCAAATTACACCTGGGAGCTAAAGTCCCACACCTAGGATAGTGAAAATATTTTTTTTGTTGGGATATGGTGTTGTACACCATTACATTAAATGTTATATTATAATGTTGTAATTAAATAATTATTTAGTTGTGATACACCTAGGAGGTGTGGTTAATCACACTAGGTAATTATTTGGGGACCACTTTATGTTGTATTGTAACATTGTATTATTATTTAATGTGTGAGAGACATGGGATGATAATTTAATATTGGGGAAATATTTAAAAGTGAAAACTTAGAACCCGATATTAAATAAGGGATTAGTGGTTTTGTGTTCAAATGGTTTTGTGGCACATGGTTATCTTACCACTTGGTTGTATTTGTGTGAGCTTGAATCTTTAAAATCAAGCACATGTTTAGTGGTTAAGATTGGTTGGGTGAGTGGTCTATCATTATTGAGTTTTTTCTGAGGAGTGCATATGTGAAACATGGCATGGGATGTGTGGATTCATGCTTAGAAACATGAGGATGCATTGGAGAGGCTTGATACTTTATGGGTATTCATTGTAACTATTATATTCTTTATTGTTGAATAATATATGGAGTATGGATGCTTTTGGAGGCTAGGTTTTTTCCCTCTTGAGGGTTTTCCTATGGTATATCTTGTGTTATCTTGTGGCTTGTCTATTTGATCTATGCATTATGGTCACTTTCATGCATGCTTTTCTCTCTTGGGGTTATGCAGGAAATGGATTAAGATTTTGGGTTATGATGCATTATTTCCTAACAAATGGTATCAAAGTTGTAATGGTTGATGGGAAGTGTGAGCTTCCATATTTTTGGTTATAACCCTTGTTTGAGTAAATGTGTGCAAAGTTGAATCCATGGACATACATGATAGATCTGAGGTATTACAAGATATGGTACACATGTTGCAAGTGTTTATTTGCAGATTTGGGATTTTGATAAGTCAAAATTTGTTGGGTTTTTTGTAGATCTGAAGCTTGAAAAAATTGGGTCAAAAAGGTTTCTTGGATTGAACTTTCATATGAGGGTTTTGTAGAGGAGATTTTATGGATGAGATTTTGACATTGAATCCAGGATGGTTGAGAGATGAAAAATGAAATAAAATTTGACCCATTTTGGAAAAGTTGAAAAAAATACAAAAATAAATTACCCACAACCCTACCTATATGCCATACAATCATCTGGGTTGACTATAGGTCAATTTTTAGAAAAAAAAAAATTATTGGCCTAGTTAATTTATTAAATCTTGCAGAGAATATTAAATGTCATTGAATTTTTTGTTAAAAGAAAAGAAAACAAAAAAAATTGGGGGGGAGGGGGGCATTCGCAGACCCCCCATCACCATACTCTATAACTGATACTAGCAGGGTACCGACAAGTACACCTATCAACCTAGTGCCAGCCTACAATGGCCCCATGGCTAGTGGTCTTTTTGCTAGTGTAGTTAAACCCCCGACGGCCCCCCCGGGTCCCATGGGGAATCATGGCCCCAAGCCATGAGTTAAGGAAAATTAAAATGCCAGCCATAAAATATTAAATTGCCACTTTTTAAAGGTTAAACAAATTTAATATATCCTGAGATTTGTTGCTGGAAATTGCAAAGTTTAAAATCTATAAAATTAAATTTATTTTCATTTGAAATCTGTCATTCAAGTTTGGAATTGAAAAAATTAAACCATATTGAAACCCTGGCATCGGGTCTGGCATAAAAAAGTTTTTAGAATGAAAGTTAAATTGATTTCAAATGGGTTTTCAAATCACCACCCAGACACCACCAGCCAGTCATTGTCACCAGTGGGCTACCAGTGGCTCAACCCGAGGGCCACCAACAGTCTCTCTACATTGTCAAATCAGACATTTTTTTCAAACTAGCATAATTTTTTCCCAGAGTGATAGATTTTTGACTTCTTATACTCGTTGGAAAGGTGGTTCCGAGCACTACACAATAGTATAGGTTTAGTTTCTTGATTTTCATTTTTTATTAGTTTTTTGAGCTTGGAAGCTAGATGTTATCTTGTGCATAGTTTTGAGCATAACTTTTGCATACAAAATAAAATTTTCAATTTTAAATAGGCATTGGAGAGCATGTATAGCATAATACATAGTGGATCAGATTATTTATTAGTTCGTGGTGCAGAGAATGTATGGTACTTGTTTTATCACTTGTAGATGTCTGAGATTCAAGGTGTGATTGCATGAGAATCCAAACAAGTCAAGAGGTGAAACCTTAAGGGAGTACATGTTTTTATATGATATTTATGATGGTACAATTGATTATTCATTTGATGCTTCTTGGTATAGGTTTGTAAGTGTTTTTTAGATTTGAAATTTGATGGTGATAGGTACACATGTTGTCTTTGATTTTGAGGATATGGTTTGACACGAGTGGATACTCGGAGTCTCATATGGGTGATAGTTGAGTGTACGTACAATGATGGCTATGATTATGGTGTCATGGATATGGAGGTACTATTATTTGGCATGACATGATCATGCATGTGTATATTTTGTGGTTTTTGGTTTGGTGTTAGGAGGTTTTTGTTATCTCCTTGATTCACGAATGGTTCCTTGACTATGGTTACTCATTTGTGGACATGTTTGGAAAATCATATATGTGGTTGATTTGGTGTTTGAGTCTTGATATATATAGGATTATCTTCTTTTATATCTTGGTTTGCAAGTTATAATGTGATGTTGAGTTTTCATGCTTCATTTTTTTTTATCGCAAGTAATACAGGTGTGTGGGTTGGCTACCTATTCATTTGCAATGGGATGACTTAGATGTGGACTATCTATATCCATGAGATTGGTTCAATGCTGATGCATATTTTTTTAGTTGGCCTTGTCTCTGGTTATTTGTGCACTAGTATATTGCTTTGGGATGAGATGATAGATGGTTATATTTCTTGATTAGTTAGTTGATGAGACTTGTAGCATGTGGTTTTATCACAATGTCATGATAGCTTGGTTACATTCATTGGTTATACACTTTTAGTAGAAGCTTTTAACAATGTTGATTTGGCAGTGTAGGATTGGTTCTTGATTATTTGATGGTGGTTATATCTTCTTGGTTTAGAGATATTCATATGATTGAAGATGTGTTTTCTTGGTTTAGAGTGTAATTATTATTATGTCATGGTTTACTCTCAATACTAGTTTAGAGTTTGACATGTTACAAGTTCTCTTGAGACCAGGATGTATGCATTGCTACATGTGATCTCCTAGGAGGAGGTGGTTAGATCATGATGTAATGATAGGTTCTTGATTCTACAGTTGGAGCTTTGACATTGATCTTGGTGGTTCTCTTTGTATTGAGTACATTATCACTTGCTTGATTGTTTCATGATGATGCTATCTTGCATTTGGAGTTTAGCATGTATTAATTAGTTATAGGAGCTCATGGATACTTGGAGATGTAGGTGAGGTTGGAGCTCACTTGGGATTGGAGATATTTTCTTGAGATAATTACTCATTGGAGGTTTTAGCAGGAAGACCGAGGATCTTTCACCTGGATATGGACATGAGTTCATGATGGACTAATAGAGGATATTGTTCCTGGAGTGAGTCATCATTACTTGGTTATCCTAGAAGAGCATTCTCATTCCCCACTCTTGGTCTACTCATGATTTATCATTTGAGAGGTATTTTTCCATGATTTATTTTAGATGTGTTATTTCTTGTGCTTTGATTTCCCATGGGATTTCGTAGATTCATGATGATTGTTTTTGGAGACTCATTTGAGGATTGTTTAGAATGAGTTTATATTGCTTTATCTTTCATGGATATTGATCTTGAGCTATGGATATTTTGTTTTGGAGGATTCATTTTGAGAGATGTTTGGTATGGTTATCTCCTTGTGCATTTGAATTTATGATATCATTTATTGATGAGGACTTTAGGAGATATTTTATGGGTTGATTTCCTAGTTTGGGAATGGATACTTTGAGTTTGTTCTTCTTGAATAGAGAGGCTTACATCCATGTTTGGTATTGTTACATGATTCATATGTTGTGTTTGATCAAATATATTGAACATTCTTTTGGATGTTGTTGAGGCTTCTCATTTGGGGTTGTTAGGAGATCATTCTTGACACAATATTACACTTTGAGGTGTTGGTAGAAGGACATGTTATGGTTTACAGTTTTTCTCTCTTGGCTCCTTCATGGAGGTTCATGTTCATATGATTTGGGAGGATAGTGGTGACATGTTGTGAGAGAGTATGCAACTATTTTGATTGCATGTGTGGATCATTGTTATTATTCTTGGTACTTCATTGTTGGTTATTTATTACACCTTGATATAGTGTTGATTGGTAGACTTGATATGCATTTACATTACCCATATAGTGGGAGTTCCTTGATATGTATGTTCTTCATTGATAGGTTTGATATAGGGAGCTTGAGATTGCAGTTTATGTGTTGCATATTTTGTTGGCATGATTTTACTAATGTTATTGATGTACCTACGAGGTATGGATAGTTGGATGTATTAACACATGTTGTGGATGTTGTTTTTGATCATGGGGGTTTTTACTTGAAAAAAATTGTTTGGAGCCTTTGTTATCACTTGGATTTGATGCTTGTGTTCTTGGATTGGTGCATATTCACCTTGGAATGTTCCTTTTCTTCCATAAGTGGCACATTGGAGGATGAGAGGAGTTCTTTCTTGAGATGGCAGTCACTTTGGTTTTATTGTAGGCATCTTGATGGGGCACAAGATCATGTTGGAGATTCATGTGGTTTCATGTATGGCTATGATGATATATCTCATTGATTGATCCCTTATAAAATCCATACATGTGGGAGAATGTTTGGATATGGTGTTATACAACATTGCATAAAATGTTATATTATAATGTTGTAATTAAATAATTATTTAGTTGTGATGCACCTAGGAGGTGTAGTTAATCACGCTAGGTAATTATTCAGGGACCACTTTATATTGTATTGTAACATTGTATTATTATTTAATGTGTGAGAGACATGGGATAATAATTTAATATTGGGGAAATATTTAAAAGTGAAAAATTAGTACCCAATATTAAATAAGGGATTAGTGGTTTTATGTTCAAATGGTTTTTTGGAACTTGGTTGTATCTTACCACTTAATTGTATTTTTGTGAGCTTGAATCTATAAAAGAAAGCACATTTTTAGTGGCTAAGGTTGGCTAGGTGAGTGGGTTGTCATTATTGAGTCTTTCTAAGGAGTGCATATGTGAAGCATGACATGGGATGTGTGGATTCATGCTTGGACACATGAGGATGCATTTGAGAGGCTTGATGCTTTAGAGGTATTCATTGTAATTCATGTATGCTTTATTATTGAATAATAGATGGAGTATGGATGCTTTTGGAGGTTGGGTTTTTCCCCTCTTGAGGGTTTTCCTAGGGTATATCTTGTATTATCTTGTGGCTTGTCTATTTGATCTATGAATTATGGTTACTTCCATGCATGCTTTTCTCTCTTGGGAATATGTAGGAAATAGATTAAGACTCTGGGTTATGATGCATTATTTCCTAACATTTTTTATTATTTGTAACTCCTAAGAAAAAAAGAAATAAATATTTGTAGATAATGCTTGGCACCTAAGAGTGGAGGTGTAGGGAAGAAGTTAGTGGAAGCCATTTTGGGCACCAAAATTTAAAATTGCTAGGGAAATTCAAGAAAGAGTAATTGACAAGAAGCAAGGTATGCAGAAACACTTCCTAATGTTGATCTAAGAGGAGATATGTACAGTTTTAATTCTTTTACAGTTACAATATGAGATGTACAATAGAAAAATTATTACAAAAACAAAACACATAAGTAAAGTAAGCTCACAACACAAGATATATCATGGGGAAAACCCTTTCAAGACAAAAACCCCACACTCCAAAACTTGCATAATGTATTATCAAATCTTGATGGTGATTACAACACACTTGCAATGAAAGTTCTTTAGGAGTATGCATGAGTGTTGAATTCTAGATTAATTTTGACAACATAATAATACCTACAAACACAACATACAAAACCCACTCCAAGACACCCAATTAATAGAGAATACAAGCATGAAGGTAGCTTCTAGAACAAGCTACAAGAGATGGGCGTCCAAATCCATGTGGCACATTTATCAAACACATATTTGACTCATGTGACACTTGTCACATGATTCTTAACCCCCCTTACATGTATCCATACTTGGGTGCCCCAAATTTTCCCCTAATAGGTATGACGGATGCCTTACAATGTCATATAATCTATCACATATGACAAGTTTTACAAGTGTAAGAGAATTTTTCATAACTAACTAAATATATAGAAGATGCCTCTTACATTCTCTTAAATAGCCTATCATAGTTCAAACTTGGGTTCCTACTTTCCCCATGCAAATATGCCTTCCAACACTTGTTGAAACTATCATAGAATCTGGCCCTTACGCATCATAAGATTTATCATAGGAATCTGTCATAAGAATTTTCCATACTTTGTCATAGAATCCCCTAAAGATGTTGACACATGTCAAGTAATCTCTTCCCAAAGTGGGATTCCTACATTTACATGTGGAGACCACTGTTGGAATCAAGCAAAACTGAAAGGGGAGGTGAATCAGTGTTGTGCAATTTTTAGCTTCATTATTCTAATCAACAAAGTACTAATAACATTCAACCAAAAGAAATATGCATAAACATAAAGTAAGCAACCACAACATCATAACACAAGGATTTTTATGTGGAAACCTTACTAGAGGAAAAACCATGGTGGATGGCGAATCCACAATATAGTCTGAGTATACTCAAAAGAAATAATTATAAAATGGGAATGCACTTGCATTCAGGCACACTGCCTAGAGCTCACTACTCAAAATAGGAAAGGCTCACTGCCTTACAAAAGTTTGGAATACTTCCAAGGATTTTAACTGAGAATGTAGCATCTACAAATGCTTGATTACAATTATAGTTAGGCTCAATAATCAGATTCTGCTCCTTCAGATTAATTTTTCTCTTTGCTTTGCTCTGCCTTAGTCGGCTTCACAAAATTCCTTAATGCACAAGTGAAACTGCACTTAATCACTTTCTTGATATTCTGATACTCGCAACATACATCAAATCACATCGAAAACACACCAAAATGATATAATTGATCACTTATATATATCCGCTACAAGATATTTGATCACTTTAGGTCGGCTTTAACAAAACAAGAAATATTCATGAATTGTCAGCTTTAGATCATCAAAACATTCAATGCAAATCCACAAGAGTTGGCTAATGCTATGATGTGGCCCCAAATTAAGATGCATGACCACAAAAATATTTAAACAATAACTCCTCATATATCCGCGACACACCATATTCACCAGGTTGGCCTTCAAACACTGATGAACAAAAAATTAGTTCACCGAACCTTCTAACTTTCACCCAAATCAATACAAGGCACCAAGATTTTTAGATAACACAAATTATGCATCGAGAAATACTCCCTTGAGATCCACAATAGAAAATATGCATATGAATCGAAGAACGCGAAGTTACTAGATGCTCTATTCTAACTTAACGGAAAAACATTGATCTTCAATCTGTCTACCAGTATGAGCAAAATGCAATGTGCGGATCAACTAGCTGACTAGGGTTGCCATCAATGAAAACACCATAAAGCATGTGCAGTGTCTCTTTCCAACAATCTCCCCCTTTGGCATTGATGGCAACACTTAGTGAAAAATGACTAAGTGTCAAATCAGTACCAACAAAAATACACTTCCAACCAAAACTCAAAAAATATCTTCAAAACTACAGCTCCCCCTTAGATGAGTATACATTTTTCACTATTCTACTCTCCCCCTTTGACATCAATGGAAAAGATTGGGAATCCACAAAAAAAAACTCAAAAAAAATTCAAGTTACATGAGTACAATAATTTACAAAAATTTGAAAATTTCTGCAAAATTTGTTTTCAACAAGTGCAAGCTTGAGTCCCAACACTTCTTAAGACTCTCCAAAATAGTTATATGACCACAAATAAAATAAGATTGCATCTCAGCAGTTTCCATGTTTGCAGGGTCAATCATAGCCAAAGCATCTTGTGCTTCCTTCAAAGCACTCAACATGGTTTCCATTTTTGAACCAATTAAACCTCTAAGTTCATAGGTTCTTCCCATAATTCTATCATTTTCATGCTTTAGACTCTTTATTTTATCAAGTAAAGAGATAACTTGACCTTTCATTCCAATAGACATAGTTAAAGGATCAAAACCATCAGAAATTGCAGCTAACTCTTTCTCATGATCCTTAACCTTCTTCTCATTTTCCTCAGTAAGTTTTGACAAAGACAAGCATGACTTATAAAATTTTCCACCTTCAGATAGATCATTATGAACATTCTTCAGATAGGTAGCTAACAGAGATTTATCTCTAGCTATCATAGCTTTCAAACTACTAAACATTTTGAGATCAAACTCCTGAACTTTGACCAAAGCTGACTTCTCAAGTGACTCAAAATGAGTACTTACCGAATTTATAATTCTCTTCAGCTCACCGGAGGAGGAACCAGATTGATCCTTGACATGAGTAGGCATGATCCTCTCTAGAATACTAGATGCAAGATTCAACAATTCACTTTCCTCAATGTGGGATTTCAAAATTTCTTCCCTAGCCTTTTCTTGTAAAAATGATGCAACTTTCATTTTTTGAATTGGGCACAAAGTAGATAAATGAATAGGGGCATCTCCCAACTCAAAATCAAAATATTATTTTTTCTCATCCAAAAATATCTTCACGACCTCTGTAGTGTCTCTTTCTTCCACTGGAATTTCCTTGACTTCAGCCTTCTTTTCTTCACCTTCTGGTTCTTTAGTAACTATTTCTTGATTGCCTTTAGGAGCTCCAACTTTTTCATTTGGCATCTTCTTTCCTTCAGCTAATACAACCTTAGGAGCTTCAGTCTCCATAGGTACTTTTGTTTTATCCACATCAGGAGGATTATGAATATCCTCAGTATCTACATTCACCTCCTCATTTATCGGATTAGATACAACATCTTCAATATTTACTTCTTCAACATTGATCTTGTTCTTTGATAGAAATGCTTCCAGGATTTTCTTGGTTTCATCAACAACAACAATAGTTTCACCAATCATGAGTTTGTTCACCCTTGTTTTTCTTTTAAATTCTTTCTTTGTTTTGTTTAGGAGTGACTTCATCTCCTCAATAGACATTTCCAGACATAAGTTTGCAAGAATTATCTTTCTCATATGCTCTTCTTCTATCCTAGCATTTACTCTTCTAATTTCCAAAACCTCATACAAACTCTTAGGTAAACCAAACATAATTTCAATAAGAACTTTATTGAAAATATTCAGATGTTTTATTGTTGCCTCCTCAAGAATTATGTCTTGATTCATCAAAATTTTCATACCATTTGTAGAGGGGCTTGAGGTTTCCATCCTTGACAACAACATTCTCAACTTCTTCAACTGACATACCTGGTTTGTCAATTTTTGCCTTTTTCTTTGCATTTTCTTCTTCACCAGAAGATTTTCTCTTGGTTACCTTTGTAGCCTGGGTATCGATAGCCTTTATTTCTGTCACAACTTCATCTGACTCAGTCTCCTCACTTTATGAGATTACTTCATAGGTTCTTGTGCTCTTGTTCTTCTTCCTCTTACCAGAATCCTCATCTTGAGCTTCTGCAGGGGCTGACTGCTTTGCATGACTAGATAGGGGTACATAACTCCTTGTTGTTCTAGTTTGGGCAGAGGATGCTACCGAACTAGCAGATTTAGTTTTAGGTTCTTTCCCTTTTTCAGCATCTACCTAATCTATCTTCCTTATGGCCTCTTTCACTACTTCTGCAGATATTCCCATACTTTCTGCAAAGACTTCCACTTCTTTCCTTACTCTTATGGCTATCTCTGGCTTCTTTAACTATTCATGGAATTGCATGCTCTTTTCTACATAAGTTCCAAATCTTTCTTTAGATGAATCCAAAGGTTTACTCAACAAATGTTACACATATAGCTCCAATATTCCTTCCTCGACTTCATATCCCATTGGCATAATCCAAATGGTTCTAGGATCAACTACTTCCATTAAGCATTGATCAATATCCACCATAAAACAAATTGTGTCTTGGTACTTCTCAACAATAGAAGTAGGAATCCTTTCCCTTGCTTACATTTCATTCTGAAAGTTCTTGAGATATCCCCAAATTGTAGTTTTCCTAGCTTGACTATCACCAAAATTGAATAACATGTCTCTAATTTGAACATCAACAGGCTCATCACCTCTTTTCTAGACCACTTTTAAAAGAATAAACACAGTAGCAGATTACTGTATTTAAAAGAATTCTTCTTGTCTTTCTTTATCTTCACAATATTTTTCATAAGCTGACTTCGAAGCAATTCACACAAGTCATACTTTGCATTCTCCCTAACCATCTGATAAGTTGCATATATGGTAGTACCAAATACAAAATTTTCTTTACTGAAGTGATATATCTTATAACCAATGACCATCGAGGAAAATTTGGCATCCACATCGGTGATGTTATCAATTGGCATTGCTCTTCTATCAAATGTCGAACCAGTCCCATCTGTGACTGTTTGATTCTTTACGAACTTCAAAATAGTCAAACCACCAGAAGAATTTAGACCTGTAACAACTCTTCTAGCTTCTTTTGTTATCTTGAAAGGTTGATTCAACCACAAAAATTCTTCATGGACTTGACTCAAGATATATCGAATCCATTCTCTTTCATTGAACATGAGTAATTTCACAAACTGTGTGAATTTATTCTCCTCTAGTATTTTGAATTCGAGCTTGACATGAAAATCTTTTCCAACAATGTGTTTGTAATATAGATTCAACAACTACAAGTTTCCTAGCTCCTCAATATTAGCATGAACATATGCCATAATATCTTCAATGTGTAAAACTCTGTATGACACAGACGAAAATGCACCTAAGGGCTTGGTCTCAACAAACTTGAAGGGGTTCCATTTAAATTTTGGACGGGGTCTATCCTTTACTTCAACCACTAGTGGAGTAGCCATTTCAACAAATTCACAAGTTTGCAACTTTTCCTGATAAATACCTTTTAGCTGGAGTAGGGTTTGAGCTTCGAATTGCCTTCACACTTGAATTCTCCCAAATTTCACCAAAGTTTGCTCCAGAGCTCAAAAAATTCTTCTTCTCAAAGTGCAAAGTGATAAATGAAAGATAGAAGTGACCTTTTCATCACTCACATACATAAATTTTTAACGTAATAAATTCTTTTTCCTTAACTCATCTGGATACCCTATTTTCATACACTGTGAAAGATAATTCTTCTATGGACCTTTAATTTTGCATAAATACTCTCTCTAATTTTTCAACAACATCTGTGGATCACCAATCCAATAACTAAACTTATCCACATCTCAGTGTTAATCACCGGAAGGGGGTTTGAAATATTTTCTTGACAGATCCCCCTAGGCTAAGAGCCTAAAAACTAATTCCCAGATGAATTATTAGATTTTGATTCTGGTGCTGTTTCATTTTCTATAACAGAGGGACTCTTTTTTACCCAAGTTTTCTTCATCTTCTTTTTGATCTAATCTATAGTAGCCTTCCCTTTTCATTTTACATCCTTCTACATGTTTCTTCTTTGATTTACTGGACCTCCTCTACAAAATCTAGTGATATGACCGGTTTTGTTACAATTGTAGCACACCACATTTCTTTGTCCAAACCAGTTGTTCCACTGACTTTCTCTCAATCTGCATTGATTAGAAATATGACCAAATCTATTACATGTATAACATTTGACATCTCTATGAAATTTTTTCACCACATTTTTGCATTCATTTGACTTATGACCATACTTGTTACAGTTAAAGCACTGACCGAAGAATGATGGACCATTTGAATTCATTCTACTTCTACATTGAGTTTCCATATGACCAAATTTATTGCAAGTAAAACAATAACCATTGAATCTCTAAGCATTAGGTTGTCTTACTGGATACCTTCCAAGTTGTTCATCTGATTTTATTTGTTGAATCTCCTTTGTCTTGAATTCCTTTGTCCAGATTTGGGGCTTTCACCTTCCTCATATCCAAGACCTCACTTGTCACCATCAGTCCTCTAACCTTTAATCAATTCATCAAGCTTAGTTGAGCTAACCTTGAACTTCTCCTTGTACTCATTTGTAGTAGCAAGTTCATCTCTGAGATTAACAATGTGCTTTTCAAGTTCTTCCTCATTGTGTTTGGTTTGTTCTAACTCATGTTCCAACTAAATGAATCCATCAGTAATTTAGCTACATTCTTCAGATTTATCTTTCAAGGATTGGGTAAGATTTTCTTCATTCTTATTTCCATCTTCAATCTCCTTAGTCATTCTTATCATAATAGATTCAATCTCATGCTTCAGAACTGTATTCTCTTTGGCAAACTTTTCACATTCTTCTATCTTTTCCTTCAGGGCCTGAATCAGTTGTTCATCTTCAATGCACTTACTATCATCCTGCTTGATTTGATCATAGAGTTCCCTTCTCTTCTCCCTGGACTTATTGATTTTATCTTTCAATGACTCAATGAATCTCTCAACATTTAGAAGATTTTCTTTCAATTATCGTACATCATATTTTGACTGATCAAGATCACCTAGGGCCACCATAAGTTGTTGTTGAAGACTGCTTGAATCCATTGAAACACTTTCCAAGATCTTCCCAAAGTTGTTAAACTTCTTCCAAGGACCAAAGCTCTGATCCCAATTGTTGGAATCAAGCAATATTGAGAGGGGGGGTGAATCAGTGTTGTGCAATTTTTAGCTCCATTAACCTAATCAACAAAGTACTGATAACATTCAACCAAAATAAATATGCCTAAACATAAACTAAGCAACCACAACACCATAAGACAAGGATTTTTATGTGGAAACCCTGTTAGGGGAAAAACCACGGTGTATGGCCAATCCACAATATAGTCTGAGTATACTCAAAAGAAATAATTACAAAATGGGAATGCACTTGCATTTAGGCACACTACCTAGAGCTCATTGCTCAAAATAGGAAAGGATCATTGCCTTACAAAAATTTGGAGTACTTCCAAGGATTTGAACTGAGAAAGTAGCATCTACAAATGCTTGATTACAGTTTTGGTTAGGCTCAATAATCAAATTTTTCTCCTTCAGACTTATTCTCCTCTTCGCTCTACTTTTCCTTAGTTTGCTTCACAAAAATCCTTAATGCGCAAGTGAAACTATGCTTAATTGCTTTCCTAATCTTTTGATATTCACAACATACATCAACTCACATTGAACACACACCAAAATGATATAATCGATCACTTACATATATCCGCTACAAGATATTTGATCGCTTTAGGTCATCTTTAACAAAACAAGAAATATACATGAACTGTCGTCTTTAGATCATCAAAACATTCAATGCAAATCCACAAGAGTCAACTAATAGTATGTTGTGGCCCCAAATTAAGATGCACGACCACAAAATAATTTAAACAATAACTCCTCATATATCCATGACACACCTTTTTGACCAGTTTGGCCTTCAAACACTAAAAAACAAAAAATTAGTTCACCAAGCCTTCTAACTTTCACCCAAATCGATACGAGGCACCAATATTTTTAGATAACATAGATTATGCATCGAGCAATACTCCCTTGAGATCCACAACAAAAAATAACAATAGAAAATCTGCATTTGAATCGAAGAACACGAAGTTACCAGATGCTCTATTCTAACTTAACAAAAAAACACTAATCTTTAATTTGTCTGCCAGTATGAGAAAAATGCAATGTGCAGATCGACTAGCTGACAAGGGTTTCCATCAATGATAACACCATAAAGCATGTATAGTGTCTCTTTCCAACAACCACAACATCCATTTCACATCCTATGTCACCTCCCAATATGTTGACAACTCACCATGCCAAGTCACATTAGGTGACAAATTAATATGAGCAAGAAAATACAACATAAGTAATTAATAAATTAATATTCTAATGCTAGGAAATTGCAAAGGTTGTGACACCTTAATTCCCTACATTCCCCCACTTTTTGAACACCTTTCAAGATCCAATCTAATTAGGTAATCAATTGCTAGGGGCTGAAAGTACCATATACTCCGAACACCATTTAACTTCTTTGTGCTCACTAGCTTTGTTAAGGAATCTACAACATTCGTCAAAGTATCAACTTTTTCAATCTGCACCTTACCATCTTCCACCATGTCATGTACAAAATGGAATTAAACATCAATATGTTTTGTTCTAGCATGTAAGGTGGGATTCTTCACTAAATAGATAGCACTTTGACTATCATTACAAATAGTAATCATACCTACACCAAGTCCAATATTTGAACACCATCTTTGAAGCCAGATGGCTTCCTTACAAGCATGAGTAGTTGCCATATACTCTACTTCTGTAGTGGACAAAGTGACTACATATTTTTTTGTACTCATCTAGCTTATAGCACCACCGAACATAGTAAACACATAGGCATTGGTGGATCTTATGCTATCAATTTCACCTGCCCAATCTAAATCCATGAATCCACAAATACATACTGAATGCAAAGATCTTGTAGGATGTTTGTGATAACATAAGGAATACGTGGAAGTACGTAAATACCTGCATAATCTCTTTATTGCATTTGAGTGTACTCATCTAGGATTATCCATGAATCCACTAAGGACTCTCACTACTTGGGAAATGTATGGTCTTGTACAAACCATGACATACATCAAACTACCAACAAAACTAGCATAAGGTACTCTCATCATATCCTCCACCTAACTAGGAGATTTTGGACAATTTGGAACTGATAACTTTGTCTCCATCGCAACATGAACACACAATGGTCTACAATCTGTCATTTGAATGTCTCCAACATAGAATTCACATGCTTACTCTATCCTAACCAAAGTTTTTTGTTTACCCTATCTCTTCTAATTTCCATACCTAAAATGTACTTAGCTGCAACTAAATCCTTCATTTCAAACTATGTTGAAAGCTGAGACTTCAAATCATAAATCAAAGATTTACCATTCGTAATGAACCACCTATGATCATCAACATATAATGCAATAATGAGAATGTGATCATCAACTATTTTAAAATAGACACAATGATCTAATTTCACCCTCAGAAATCCCAAATTCAAAACAAAACAATCAAACTTTTGGTACTACATCCTAGGTGATTGTTTCAAACCATACAAAGACTTCTTCAATTTGCAAACCAAATTTTATATACCTTTATCAATGTAATGCTCTAGCTATGAAATGCAGATCTCTTCCTTCAATTCACCATGAAGGAAAGCTATTTTCACATCCATCTATTCAATCTCTAAATCATATGCAAAAACAAGTGATATAAAAAATCTAATGGATGTTAGCTTTGCAACATGAGAAAAAATTTCACTGTAATCAATTCCCTCAACTTGGGAATAACCCTTTGTGACCAACCTTGCCTTATATCTCTCAACATTTGCATCTAAACCAAACTTCTTCTTGAACAACCATTTGCAACCAATGTGTTTGTGTCCATCAAGCAAGGGCACCATATCCCAAGTGTTATTTCTTTTTAATGCAACAATTTCTTCATCCATGGCATTTTTCTAGAAATCTAAATCATGCATACCCATAGCCTCTCTTACGGTCCTAGGTTCATCAGTATTAGAGATAAAAGAAAAAATACAACTTGACTCATGTAAAGAATATCCAAACCTATCAAGTTGTTTCCTTATTCGTATAGATCTTCTCAAAGGTTGAGATTGAGGTTCTTCATTTTCATCTAAAATTTTAGAGCTACTTGAGCTCTCCTCATCATTAGGTCTATCAGGTTCTTCTTTCTCAGGGGCAGGAGGAATATGAACTAAATCCTCCTTCTTTACTTATTTCTTTGGTTGTGGCACAACTGTAGGAGTAACTATTTCTCTGAAAATCACATTTCTACTATACAAAAAAATTTCAACCACAAGATCCCAAAGCTTGTATCCTTTCATACCAATGCAATAATAGATGAAGATACATTTTACATCCTTGTTCTCCAACTTAGACCTATTCTCCTTAGGTACATGAGCATATTCCTCACAACCAAACGCTCGAACATGTCTCAATGAGGGATTGTTATTAGACCATACCTCCATGGGTGTCTTGTCCATGAGCATTGAAGTAGGAGACCTATTAATCAAGTAGCAGGCAATGGAAACAATTTCAGCCCAAAATTTTTGTTAAAGGCTAGCTCCACTAAGCATACTCCTAGCCCTCTCCATCAACATTCTATTCATTCTTTCTGCAACTCCATTCTATTGAGGGGTGTAGAGAGTTGTCTTATGCCTTTCAATCCCATGTTCTCTATAGAACCTATCAAAATATTCTGAACAAAACTCACCACCATTATCAGTCCTCAAACATTTAATCTTTCTATCCTTCTCTCTGTAAGAGATTTGAACTCTTTGGATCTATTAAAGACTTTAGATTTTATTCTAAGGAAATAAACCCATGTACTTTTGTTGTAATCATTAATGAATGAAACAAAATAAATAAATTTTTCAATAGAAGGAACATTAGCGGGACCAAATACATCAAAATGAATCAAATCCAACACCTTAGAAGATTTGTGAGAACTAGAGTAAAATTGAACACAGTTTTTCTTTCCATAAATGCAATGTTCACAAAAGTTGAACTCAAGATTACAATCATTCATCCCCTCAACAAGGTTTTTATTTTTTAATGGTTCTAAGACCCTTCTCACCAATGTGGCCAAGCCTTTCGTGCCATAGCATAATTTTCTCAGCTAGAAATTTCATTTCCATAGAATGAGCACCCTTGGGTACCCAGAAAGCACATCTATCAGAAGTAGATGCAACAATATTCTTTGTTGTTGGTTTTGATGGTGAGGGTAGTGACTCTGAAGATCTCTTCTTCATAACAAAAAAACTATTGCACTACATAGTGCATGCATCAAGCTGAAATAGAGTGCCAATCTAAACACCCTTAGCAAGCACCATAGCTCCTCTCATCATCTTGCATCTTCCATTCAAGAAAACTACTTGCACACCCACATCATTTAGTTTACTTATAGATAACAGGTTCCATACCAAACTAGGGATATGTAGTACACCATTGATCCCATTTAATCATCCATGAGGAAATCTGATTTTGACTCTTCCATGGGAAATAATCTTCAGGTGAGAGTCATCACCTAGGTAGACCTCTCCACCATTGTACTCCTCATTCTTCAAGAAACAATCTCTATGAGAAGTCATGTGAAAGGATGCACCTAAATCTATCAACCACACATCATCAAATGCATGGGATGTCAAGGCTGCAATAAATGCTTTTCCATCATCTTGAGATAATTTCTTGGATTTAGAATCAGAGAAAAGACTTGTTTTTCTTCTTCTCCTCCTTCTTGCAATCTTTATGAAAGTGACCAATTTCACCATAATTCCAACATTTAGCCTTGGTCTTCTTACTAGGAAACTTAGATCTCCCTAGATACTTTGACTTAGATTTATTTTCTTTCTTTTTTCCTCTCTCCTTTGGTTTTCCATGAACAACAAGGGCCTCCTTAGCCATCTTAGAAGACTTCCTTCACATCTCTTCAGATAATAATGAGGCAACCACCCCATCCATCTTGAAGGTGGAAGTAGTGCTTCCAATAGCCATTACTAGGTGGTCCCAAGAGTCCAACAACGAACACAAAATGAGCATGCAACTGTCTTGTTCACCAATCTTATCTCCAACGGAACCCTGTTGTACAACCAACATGTTAAAAGCACTAAGGTGATCTTCCATGGATCCTCCATCTTTCATTTTTAGAGAATACATATTATTTCTCAGAAAAAGCTTTTTTACTAGGGATTTAGCCTGGTAGACATCACCAAGATTCTTCCATAGAGGAGTAGAAGTTTTCTTTTCATGAACATTCAGGACTACAAAATTAGCCAAACATAGTCTAATAAGACCCTTGTATTTCATATCCATGAGATCCCAATCTTCTTGTTTCATTCTTGATGGTTTCGTTCTAGAAATAGTAGCCCATAGGTCATGTTCTACGAGCATGTCTTCCATCTTGAGCTTCCAAAGCTCAAAGTTACCACCGTTAAACTTATCCATCTCGATTCTTCTAGATGTGTCGACCATCTCTTCTACAAAAAATATTTGAAACTCACTGCATATGCTCCCACTCAAATGAAGACCAATAGAAAAAACCCTCTACCCAACAACTAGGATCAAAGGTGATCAAGCTCTGATACCAACTGAAAGGAAGCAAGGTATGTAGAAATGCTTCCTAATGCTGATCTAAGAGGAGAGATGTACAATTTTTATTCTTTTATAGTTACAATATGAGATGCACAATAGGAAAATTATTACAATAACAAATGCAAGTAAAATAAGCTCACAAAACAAGATATATCATGGGGAAAACCCTTTCAGGTGAAAAATCCCACACTCCAAAACCTGCACAATGTATTATCAAATCTTTATGGTGATTACAACACACTTGCAATGCAAGTTCTTTAGGATTATACATGTGTATTGAATTCTAGAGTAATTCTAATAGCATAACAATACCTACAAACACAACATGCACAACCCACTCCAAGACCCCCAATTTATAGAGAATACAAGCATGAAGGTAGCTTCTAGAACAAGCTACAAGAGATGGGCGTCCAAATCCATGTGACACATTTTTCAAACACATATTTGACTCCTGTGACACTTGTCACATGATTCCTAACCCCCCTTACATGCCCCCATACTTGGACACCCCAAATTTTCCCCTAATAGGTATGACAAATTCCTTACAATGTCATAGAATTTGTCATATATGACAACTCTTATAGTTGTAAGAGAATATGTCATAACTGCATAAATATAGAAGATGCCTCTTACATTCTCAACCTATCATAGGTAAAACTTGGGTGCCTACTTTCCCCATGCAATGATGCCTTCCAACACTTTTCCAACCTATCATAGAATCTGGCTCTTACGTGTCATAAGAATTTGTCATACTTTGTCATAGAATCCCCTAAAGATGTCGACACATGTCAAGGAATCTCTTCCCAAAGTGGGATGCCTACATTGCCATGTAGAGAACACAACATCCATGTCACATCCTATGTCACCTCCCAATATGTTGACAACTCACCATGCCAAGTCACATTAGGTGAAAAATTAATAATTAATAAGCAAGAAAATACAACATAAGCATTAAAAAATTAATATTTTAATGCTAGGAAATTGCAAAGGTTGAGACACCTTAATTTCCAATAGTAATTGCATGATTCCCACACCTAGGAGTGAGTGTTGAGAGTGGTTTTGACTAGTAGGTTTTGAGGAAAATACCAACGTCTAGGTTGGAGAGAACGTTGTGGGTGATGAACAAAGGGAAAAAGTAGAGAAAAATAAAGGAAGATTGTGAGAGGAAGTTCTAGGGCATCCAAAGAGGAATGGATGAAATGTTGCTACTCTTTTTAATATACCTATAGCTAATTTTTTGGTGTTTTTGAATTAGTTTTGTTATGGTTGAAGGAATTCTTACCTGTAGGTGTGAAGATTGTTGAGCTTATTGGGCATTCTTTCCTGTAGTTTTAATTCTAGTTTTGGTTGTGGATTTCCTGTAGCATTTGTTACTGCACATTGGATGCAAAAATCTGGTTTTTCAATTTGAATGGGGGCTATGCTAGTGAATGAAATCTTTGGCTGCAATTTTCAATTCTAGAAATAAAAGAAATTTATTTTGTTCATGGTTGTGGGATGCAGCAATTGACAATCCCATATGATTCTCAATTGTTGACTTGCATCACTTAAAGATTCTTTGCTCTACATATTTGGTCTCTTGTAATTGTTTTCCTATCAATATGATTGTCTTTGAAATGAGTGCTTTTGCAAAACACCTTAGGAGAACTATCATTCTTAGATGGAACGCCTAGAACTTCCTTATTGATAGGTCAATCACCTTTGTTGATGTACAATAAGTGAAGACATGCCAAATAATCATGTAAGTATCTAAGATGATTATGTAGTTTTTATCTACTAATTTTATTTTGACAAAGCTTTATGGTGCTTTACAAGGCACTCTGATGATATAAACCCATAATAACTAATAACCAAATATTGTCCTTAAATATAACGTCTTAAATGCATAATTTGAAATGTGTTGACATGCAAGATGATGTGTAATAATAAATTTCTAAAAGTGTTGATCTCTAAAATGAAAAAATGTAATATAAAATGGTGACATAAGATTACAGTATAATTAATCTATATAAAAAATTACATTAATAGTATAATCTAAAAAGTGAAACTAAAAAAAAAAATCAAACTAATTTATTTTAAAATGAAGATAATATTTAAAATAATATACATAACTAAAGTAGAATTATAAAATAATATAAACATTACAATAAATGTAAAATAAAAAGAGAAAAATGGGGTATGCACTTTTTATCCTTACAAGCAATCTAAGTTTTTTTAAAAATTGAAAAATGCTCTAATAAGTAAAGAATAAAGTGGTAAGCTTTATTTTAAACAATTATTTGTTTGATAAAACTTCTTTAACTAATGTCGGAGTTTAACCCTTGGATCTTTGCTAGATGCTTTCCTTTCCTTGGATTTTCAATTAAATTTTAGTTCAATAAAATAGAAAAATCTTTAAACATAATAATTAAATATGTAAAGTTTTCCCACAAACTCTTGAAATGGAAAAACCACAATTGCAATGGATAGTATATTTTTACCATGTTTGTTTTTTCTTTTAATAATTTGGGTGTCTTGGAATATTCCATGGCTTCCACGTCATCATTTACTTTTCATTTTGATTGTGCAAGTTTACCATTCATAGAGCAAAATAAAGAAAAGCCTTTTTATGAGTTTCCCACATATTTCCATGTAGGACATTTTTAAAAAAGCAAGGTTTTTTTTTTTAAAAGTGATTTTTTAATAAATAAGATGTAATTATATTGTTTTATAAAAAGATAATCTATATTATATTGTTTTAAGAATTTTAATAAGAAATATTTTTTAACAATAATTATACACAAGAGTATTATAGAATAATTTATTGATTAGACAAAACATTGATTGAGAAAAAATATATTTAAAATTAATTAAAATTTAGTGTTGAATCTAATCATTTTTCATTAGAGATTCTTTTAAAATTGTATTTTTTAAGCGAATAAAGTTATCTTATATTATTTTATTAAAGATATAATGCATATCATACTATATTATTTTAAGATTATTTTAAAGTTATTTTTCATAAAAAAAATCATATAAAAGAAGTTTAAAAAGAATCTTGTATGCAAGTATCATAGAATGTTCTACTGATTAGAATAAAGTTTGATTGAGAAAGATTATGCTTAAAATTAATTTAAAGTGGGTGTTGAGTCTAATCACTTTTTCTTAGTATAAGGAAAACTCTTTTTACATAAATCTAAGGTAAATTAAAAAAAATATGAGTATTAAGAATCTACCTTAGATTATAAAGTTGGAGGAGTTATTGATGTATTCAGTTAAATGTTTCAACAATTTAAATAATAAAAAATGGTTTAGTGGGAAATTTGGTGGTGCTTAGAGAAATATTTTAAATCTATAAAGTTATTGAATATATTTTTCTTGTCTCTACACACATAAAATATTAATTCTTGAATGTTCACTTTTAGTCTATTATAAAATTATTGTCTGTCCTACATAAAAACTTATGTGTTGTCAAGAGTTTGCATGTAACATGAGTACCTACTCTTTTGTGTCAAATCATATAAGGATGCCAATTTGATGACTTGAAGAATAATCAAAGATATGCAAACATACAATCAATGTTTTAGATGGTGATGCAAGAATAAATGCACTAAATTGCTCTAATTCAATGGTAGAAAAAATTCTTAAATGCTCTTGTTATATTTTTCTCTAAATGCTAGATAATCTCTAAATGAACTAGTTTGACCCCTTAAAACACAACTCTAAGGCTAAAATAGAATATTTCATGTGTAAACTCAACACATAATGACAAAGTGGGAAGGTTAGGTTGGCCCTAAATTTGGACTTGAATTCCAAATTTTTAGGCATCATTTTCACATTTAATTGTAGATTTGATCAAGGGTGGGATATTCATTAAATTAAGGATCAAGACTAGTCCTTAGGAATGAGTGCAACTGAAAATAGATAAAAGTTATAATTTTTTCATTACATAAAAGATAATCTAACTAAAATGGATCCAAAATGAAGGGTAAAAGTGTAAGGTAGGCAATTTTCAACATTATATGTCATCCCCACTTTGAGTTGTATGAGAACTATAATGAGAATACAAGCCATTTAAGTAAAATTAGGTAGTCAATATAAATTTAAATTTATTGAAGCACTTATAAAAAAGGATATAGATGTTGATTCATGGAACAAGATCCCTTGGAAATGAGTGTTTTTCCTTACAAACCTAGAAAAAAAACTCGACAAGTAGCATTGTATATGCATTTAGAATAATATTATGATTTGATGTGATTAAAATAAAAATAGAAGATAGATACAAGGGATGAGAAATAAACCACTTATGGTAGAACAATGATATCACCTAGGAAAACAAACCAATAAATAACACCTTGGGATAGCAAAAGTAATGTGATACCATCTAAAATAGGCTCTAAACATGTGATAATCATTGCAAGCATATTTTAAAAATGAGAATGTTGTTGATGGGTGTTTTTGCACCTTCTCAACACATGCAGTGCACAAGTGCACTATCTCTTTTGAAAGGTAGAAATTTGCAAACAAGTTACAAATTACTACCCCAAGGTCTCTAATGTCAGGTCTTGATAGTGCTTGGAATATCTCAGTTGTTTTTATGTGATCTTGTTGGTAATCACAGGGCAGACTTACAAATGAGTTACAAAGTGTGGGAATTTGGGTTTGCAAATGGAGTTCTTAGGATTTGGAAATTGTTGTTCAGTTGCTGTAGGTTCAAAAAACAGTCTAGAACTCCTATTTCAGCTTCAAATTTGGCTTTACAATGTGCAATGAACCTTGTTCAAAGTCACTATTTAAAAGAAAAGAAAAAGGGCAGGAAAAGGGAGAAGTTCCTAGATCTAACCTATGAATGAACAGTAATCATGGAGGTTGCTATAGTAGAAAAACTTCCTAAACTGAGTTTTGCTTGGCCAAGAGGAACCTACAGTTACACAAAACTAGTGCAATCTTCTAAGGACTACAAATTTTCAAATTGCACACACACATCATGAACATGCAATTGAACTAAGTTGCAACAGTGAAGTAAGGAAGCTCATAGTAGCTTTACAAAGTGATTCATCGTCAACAAACCACAAAAAGCATGAGCTGGAAATTCATCAAATACTGTAATAGCAAACAAAATTATCACTTCCACTCAAGAAACTAAAAACTAAAACTAACATGGAAGTAGAATCATGCACACATAATAAGAAAACTCAAAAGAAACACCCATAAATCATGCAGTGTTGCTTTCTATTGTTGCAAAATGCTTTTACACCAACTCTCCAACCATTTACAAATGAGGGGCAAGCCCCTACTTATAGTTTTTCAAAGCCCAAATGAATGGCTATGATTAATTTGTATTGTGTGGCTTAGATTGATTACAAGTTATGGTTTCACCTACCCCTATTATATAGCAATTTAAAATACATCTTTTGTCTCATTATTATTTTTTCTTCTAGTGCCCAGGTGTTGTAGCAATTTTGTCCTCTTGCTAATTTCCCTTTTTATTGTAGCTAGAACTGTTTGAAGACTACCTCCTATTTGGTGGGTTTGTAGCATTCTTCATTGGATCAGACGGGCCTTGATGATGACTTGCATCAATGGATTGACTCCCCCATGATTAGAGGGACAACTCTAGATGGATCACAATCATTTGGGGATTAAGAGAGCTTTCCCTTGCTTCAGACTTTCTGTAGACATCCATCTGATTTCCCTTGGCACTGATTTCCCCTATCATGCAATCGTTTGTTTGTCGAACCTCCTTTGACGAGCCAATCATAATCTATCCACCTTTAAGTGCATCATCTGTGAATTAAGATCTTTTTGATTTGACCCTACAAGTGATCTTTGACTATCATCTTCATGCAGATTATTTGTTTGGGTTGCACCCTTCATGATCTCTCCTTCGTTGCCTTTAGATAGACCCTAGGGTTAAACCCTCTTTGGCATGGTTCCTCAAACAAGTTTTATGAAGGCGAGACATTACCAATGGGCATTCACGAGAGATCTTCCTTTGCATAAAGTTTCATTTCATGATCATTGTCCTACACAAATAACAAATTAAGTAAGGCTCATGCAAATAACCCTCTCTTGCAATAATATGGAACCTTTTGAATCCCACATGATGACTACTTGATCCTTAAAACAAGAATTTTAAGAAGCCCCTTTAGCTTTGTAGTATC
The DNA here is from genome assembly GCA_007258455.2 of Sequoia sempervirens. Lineage (NCBI taxonomy): Eukaryota > Viridiplantae > Streptophyta > Pinopsida > Cupressales > Cupressaceae > Sequoia > Sequoia sempervirens. The sequence continues at coordinate 65,958,648 of VDFB02072274.1, forward strand.
ATCTTGTATGACCATAAATTTTCTTGATTTACAATCACTAAATGTTCCCTCTACAAGCTTAGAAAGGTGATATGACAAATACACAAGGCTGACATCCTAAAGATTATAGTGATTTTAGATTTTGTATGAGATTTTGATAGAGAAATGCCTAAATAAGATAGTCCACAACATCCTTCCTACTTTTAATGGTTTCCACATCACCTTCAGCATCAATGTGATCATGGAGAAAATAATAAAGATCATCCTTAATAGGGAATGGCTCATATAAGAACTCCTTATAATATTCTTTTCAAAGTGCATGACATAAAATTATACCTTTTCTAGTATTACCAAACAAAGGTTCACCGCCATTCCCCAATCATTTGGAGAAGATTAGTAATAGGATAGTTTGTGTGAGCATTTCCTTTCCACCACAATATTAAGTACCTATGATCACAATACAGGAGTGTCCCATTAACTGGACAGAGCAAGTATTGGTGCCTTACCATTCACTCTAATATGAATTTCCATTTTCATTCATCAATTCCTGGATGTCAACTTCAAAATATTCCTCATCATAGCCTCCACAAGATACAACCCCTTACTCCATTGTTATCTAAACCCTAATAATTAATAGTCTAGATTTACAATGTATCATTTATCTAATGTATGTCGGCCATTTTAGTAGTTTCTTGAAAATGTTACAAAAAATTGTTTACACACATCCCACTCCCCCCTTATGCCAATGTATATTACACCTATCAGTGTAACTAGGACATATATATATATTCATATATTTATCCTATCAATAATAACTGTTATATAATTGCAAGGTTGAGAAACATTTTCCCAACATCTACGTGTGGTGACTCCACACTCTGTGTTAGGCCCTTTGATATTGACGATAGTTATGAACTCATCTAAGGATTCTACAACATGGTCATATACATGGTTGAAATTTATGTAGTTTATCCCCTTTCCATTGTCTTTTCCTTTGTTATGATTAGGCATTAGATTCGTGTATATCTTTAAATCCTAGTTTCCCACTTGTTGGTCAATAGTTATATCCCTACTCTCAATGAGGTCTTGAATAAGGTTTTTCAATTTCATGCGACTAGTCATTGTGTGTCCCTTGATTTTGTGATAATCACAAAGGTGCTTCTCATTATACCATGGTGGTTTAACTTGAGGCTCTTGGTAATTTTCATAAATGGGGAGCGTGATGAGATTTTCTTGCACTAGATTTTTCATGACATATTCAATGGGTTCCCCCAAGGGTGTATATTTGTGTTTTTGTGGATATTGTTTCCTTGGGGGTGGTCCTCCTTGAGCATTGATGTTGTTGACTGCTTTATTGTTTTTTTGTTGGGGTACATTTGTTTGAGGTGTTTTGTGTTGATAATTGACTTGTGGTTGATTGGTGTTGTGTTCTGGGCATGTTTTTTGTTGTGTGTTTTGTTGTGGGGCACTAATAACAACTTTGGTGCCAATAACACCATCATTGGTAGCGTTTTTATTCTTAGCCCATGTGCGAGGTTTTTCATTATAGCTTGTTGATGGTCAATTATCCCTGTATGCAGAGGTGTTCCCTTATGCTATAAGGGTTCTCTCAATGTTGAGAGCTTTAGGGATTAATTGATCATACATCATGATACATTGTATTTTAAGTTATAAGGAAAAATTTCCTTTGAGGTTAGAGATGATGGTTCCAATTTTTTGCTCCTATGGCATGGACCATTTTATTTTACTAGTTCTAGACCTCCATCATTGTAAGAAGGCCAATTTTTTTCCCCCTCTAGCTTGCTTGAGGCCAGATAGCTCCTCCAAGCTTACATCCATGTATAGATTAAATGAGAAGTTTTATATAAATAGGTCTATGACTTCTTGGAACTTTTTGATTCCTAAAGGTAAGTGAGTGAACCATTCAATGGTGGGACCAACCAAGCTTGGGGGGAAGAGTCGCATTATATAGGAGTCTTCATATACCACTTCCATGCAATGTACATGAAATTCTTTGATATGGTCCTTAGGGTTTCCCTTTCCTTTGTATTTATCAAACTTTTGCATCTCGAATCCTGGTGGGAATGGGACCATGGTGATATTCCTATCAAAGGGATAGGGACAAAAATCCTGTTGTGCGTGTGATTTTTGCATATTTCCAAATTGAATGTCTTGTATTTGTTGTGAGATCAATTTTACCTATGTGGAAAGATTCTTTTGTGGATTGCGCAATGGAATGTATGTGTTTTATGGTGGTATGGTCTATTGTGTGAATGATGGGTTGGCATATGTTCCTTGCATGTTAAGGCTCAAGGAATTTGGTTGCGTGTTCATGTAGGTTTTTTGAAGATTTTTTTGTTGTGCAAGCAACGCCTATTGGTATGCCTCCTATTATTGTTGTGCCAACAATGTGTTGGTGTTTTTTCTAGCTAACCTTCAAATTTTCTAAAAGGTAGCCAACATTTATGTTCAAAAGTTGCCAAAGGTTATTGGCCAACACAGTGAATAGAGAATCCCGAGGTCTCTATTCCTACATTTTAGGCTCTGTAGGGCCAAGGAGGGTATTCCTTATTGTGTTCATTTGGTATATCAACTTCTCAAGAACAATTCAATATAGATTCATTCCTATTTGAGGAAAACACACTAAATTCACTAAATATTTGGCAGGCCTTTAAGCGAATTAATGTCTATGTTGCTAAGAATGTGGATGCATTTCAAACGTACATTTCAAAATTGGAATTTTTTTATAAGTGTTGTCCTGATTTCAAATCCATAGCTAGGCATGTTACTTATTCACTTAATTCCATCAATTATTGATAAACAAGCTAGTGCCTCATCAATTGGGTAAATGGAGTCAAATATCAAACAACCAGTAATACACCAATTATTTTATTCTGAAATATTTAGACTATCTTTGCAATGCCTTGCAATGCAAAGACTCATATTATCCAAAACATTACTTATCAAATCCTTGCAAATTCTCACACACCGATGACTTTTCCCAAGTATTCTAATTAACCCTTTGAGTTAAAGAAAAGAAATAAAGGCATGCATTCAATTGAATCGTTAACAATAGATGAAAATATCTTTGATGCTTTCATTTATGATCTATGAAAATGTACAAAAGGAGAGTATATGTTTTGGAATTTTTACTTGTTCCAATATCAGTAATCTATGTAAAACCATTTAAGACTATCAGATACATAACCTATACCCAAGACAGTTTCCTAGAAAATTCATCAAGCATTCTGCATTATCATTTTACTTCCTATACTTGAATCCTACCTAGATGCACTAGACTCAAAATTTTGATTAGAAGCCCTTACATTGAGCCATGAAATCCCTTTTATAACACAAGGGACCGACAAAGCATCTGGTTCAAAATGTAATTACATTTCATGTTAATTTCAAAGTTCATTTCATTGGGGTTAATTTCTTGAACCATTACATCTTTAATCATTCCTTTATCACAGGAAAAGAAAAGGAAAAAAGAGTGCCAAACCATTTTTCATAGCCACCATGCAAGCCTTCCAAAAGGCATCACCAAAATTGGCACATTCACCAACATTGGAGTAACTACCATCACAATCATTGGCATGAACCCACGAACCAACGCCAACAAAATGAACCAATAGAACTAGCCACCTGGAAGCCAAATCACCACAACACCAAAAACCAAACACCATTAGAAGAGGAGATGGGTGTTACCTGGCCTTGTTAGCTATTGAGTAACCACCCTCACTAGGTCCTATGATAGAGAGTGGAGTTGCAATAAAAATCTTATCCTCTGAATTGCTATAAGGCACCAAAGAAGTAGGGAATTGACTTGGGCCAGGGCCAGCTCTTCCCTCTTCACTTGAAGAACTATCCAAAAATAAGATAGGAGTTGTAGGTTTCTTCGAACAAACCCTAGGACCTGAACCAGACCTTGTTAATTCTTTTTCAAACAGAGGTCCCTTCTCTTTCATCTCGACCGGTTTTTGTGAGACAATTCTACTTCTTAGGGCATAGGTGCTCCTAATAGCCACCTTCTCACATTTCCGACATGCACTTCTCCTTTTCTTTGGAATAATTGGCACCTTAGCTGGGAGGGGTTTATCCTCAAGCACGTATGTAATTGGTTCTTGCATACTCAACCTTTGAGACCTTCAAACTGGTGTGACAAGATTACTAGGCTCACTCATTTTTTCAGGATAGAATGAAAACCAGAGCCAGTTATGTAGAAGAAAAAAAACCACAATCTCAAAGAAATTCACATGTATAGGAAATAGAAACACCCACGAATTTTAGTCGCAGAGAAAAGCTGAACTATAATTAGCAATGCAACAAGCATACACACCCACATGCCAGAAGATGCCATGCCACCACCTTAGCAATTGCTTGCACTCAAAACTTCTATGATTACCTTTTCAATACTTGCAGCAATTAATTTTGTGCTTTGGTAATTCACAAATGATTTAATCAAGCTACAATAGATCCTCATTAAATAGAGGTATTTGAGGCCAATTTCAATGAATGGCCATCTTGGCTCACTCATGTGGGCAGGAAGATCAATGACTGCATGCTAGATCCTGACTGTCAATTGTTGTGGATTTTAAACTCAATCAATGAGGTACATTAAGAGTCACCACTTGCTTTGTGGACCATACCAAGAAATAGTGAGGAGGTTCCTTAAAGCTAACACATATCCATCTACATCCTTACCTAATCATCCTTGACTTTTCCACCATTGATCTTGTTGATCGTGGTAAAATCCTGATCACATCTCGAAAGCATCACCTATCACTAGTTCATAATAAATATTGAGACCTCATCAAGTGATGGCCTTGGAGCTAGCGATGAGACACTAACCATTGTTTTGGTCGTGGGAAGATCACAACCAAATATTCCTGCTTTACCTCGCTCATCACGGTTGCCTCTCTGCCAAGCCACCTCAACCAGCAATAAACCAAACCCGCGTGGTGGGGAGGAACTCCACCCGTTAGAAGTTGCGGGTTCTCCTTTGAATGGCACAAGATAACCTATGATAGTACAAGGGCCAATGATGGGTTAAGGGATTAACCACATCGCTCATCACAGGTTATCTTCCTTTAGTGGCAATGAAATACATGACTGGCAATGGACCTCGGGACCGGTGATAGGTTAAGAATTCAACCGCATCATTGGTCGGGTGTTACACTCCAAAAGTAAGGACATAACATGCGATGGGAAATGAAAGTTCATGGTTCTAAAAGCCATGAATTTCTCATCGTGTGTTACCCTGTGGTGGGGAAAGCACAACATGCGACAAACAATGAACCAATAGTGATAAACTTAAATGATGCTACAAAGGGAATTATATCGCTCATCACATGATGAGCATGGGAATTTCAAATAGGACTCACGATGAGCAATGGACCACGAGCATCATATTGAAAAGGTGTGAGATCACACATGCAAATAAGTTGTTCATAAAGAGATGGTCTTCCTAGGCACAAGCGGGTGACTTGAATAATGGGGCTGATCAAAGATGACAGTGGGAGCCATAAAATGCCACTTGATTAAAAGGTGACCTGGTGTAGTTGGTCAATGAACGAATACAAGCCAACAAATGGATTTAAAGGTATAAATGAGCAAAGTGATAAAACCCTAAACCCTAATGACACTAAGGAAGGAGATTTCACAGGCTTGAAAATAGGAATAGTGGAACAATGAAAATTTAGGGTTCCACTAGTGGCTCCAACTAAGGATGTATGCCTCTTGCAGGCATAACAAGAATCCAGATCTTTGATTAAAGTAGACCAATAAGAAGAATGAGCATGGTTGTGGGGATATAGAATGTAACCCTCCTTTTCCAACACATAAGCCTTCTCACCCATTTTTAATGACTTCACTTTCCAAATTAGAGGTCCAACGACCTCCCAAAGCTTAGAAGGGGCTCTTTCCCCTGTCAAATGCTTTATTCTATTTTGATATCAATGGATCAAGATCTGCATTGTGCACTTCTGAGCAACTAGTACCACCATAACTGACATCATCCACTCCACTTACCATGAAGTTGTTCTTCTCATTATCCTATTGCATTGCAAGCTCATCCAGATAAATTGGAAAGATAAAACTTTCATATTCCACTTGATCATAGATTGTGATACTGCATTCAATTTTTTCATTAGATTGAAGGTCTTCAAAAACACCTTGTTGTATGCAATTTTCAATTTCTCCCAAGGTATTTGAGGAACAAAAAACAAGTACATGAGAATCCTCATTCTACCCTACCCAAGTGTCCACTTCATTAGATAGAAGTAGCTCCATGATAAGATCCATAAGGTATGGAGCTTCTGCAAAATATTCAAGTGCACATTCATACTGATTATCATCATGCTTGATTCCATTTGTACCTCTAAGTTACCCTTCACATGAATCAAACAATCCTATAACATTTGCATAATCTAAAAGTTCAACAAACTATTTCTCATCAACACCAGCACTGTATTTAGTGTCATCATCTTCATCTTCGAGGTCTTCTTCATGTGGATAACCATCAATTTTCTCACATGAATGAGTAGTTTTTGAACCAACATTACCTTCCTCAAAGGAAAAGTCAAAAAATTTGTTTCAAGCTTACCTCTCCTCCCTGCTATTTCAACTGTATCATATCCTTCCTTTGTGCAAGTAACACTTGCCAAGCACTCATTAGAGTCTTCAACAAAAAGTGGATTATTTCTAATCCAATAGGAATCATTATTTTTATTTCATATTCTGATAAGGGCTCATCATATAAGGGATTTTCCCACAACTTCACTGTTGTCATAGAAATCTCTACCTTCTCAGTATGAAAGTAAAAATATTCCATATCATCATTATATTCAAAATCATCATAGTTGCTGGAAGAATATACAGATGAACTCTCCATTCTACCCACATCATCAATATTTAACCCCTTCAACTCACATTCTAAGAACTCATTATCAGATAAATTAGCAAGGTTGTCAATATTATTAATATGTGATGACATTAATTCAGAATCCATGTGCTTGTCATATTGTGCAATTTTCTCATTTAAAAATGAAAACCTTTTATTTTCCACAAGTACCTTATACTCCTCATGTGTACTTGACTCTACCTCTACTTCATATGAGAAATCAAGAACAATAGGGCCAAAATCATGTTCATAATTTTTAGCTTCATACTCTGTACTAGCATACTAAACACATATGTTCTTATCTTCAAGCTCTTCATCACTCACATAATTGATATACTTCGTTGATGACAAACCCACCTTACATTCCAAATTTGCACTAAGTGAAACTTGATCATCCACTAGGGGACAAGTGATTTCATCAAAATTCATATCACTACATTCTCTAGGAGGAGAAACACCTCTAGATCATCCTTACAAGAGCATTCATAAGCATCAAAAAAATAATCAAGTTGGTTGTCATTAGACTCCTCATCACAAGAAAACTCATCACAATACAAACCATGTTCAGAGTCTTTGAAGTGAGCCCTTGAACATCTATCTTCAATGTCTTGATTATTGATTTGTGATGGAATGTCATCAACATTAGTATCATTCTCACTGACCAAGACATGACATGGAATGACATCACACATCTCTTTTGACTCTCCTTTTCCTGAGACATCACTAGGAAATCATTCCTACATATTTACTTTATCGTCATCCTATGTATGTTTTCCTTCAACATTGCCATGTTGCTCTGCCTTTTTACTCTTTTCAAAATAATAATTGCTATATTTATCTTGGGGATCCATATTTCATGCACATTCACATTTAACAGATTCCATAGCCTTTATCCAGTTAGGTACTTGATCAAAACTATGAGGCTTCAATTATTTATGCAAAGCACTCAACTCAGATTCATAAATTTCACAAAACAAATCAATGCACTCAAAATATTTAGGTCTAAAAGTAAGAGGGACTTCTATCAGAGCATCCAAAAACCTCAAAAATAGTTCATATGATGAATCTCCATTAAACCTTTGTATTTTATACAAATTTTCAACAGAATACTTTTGAGCAACATTGCTCAAACTCTAGTCAGTTTTGGTTTGGGGTTTACTATAGTATACACATTCTGACAATGGAGAAACCATAGTATCAGAGGCATTGTCATCTTTTCAATCATTTCTAGATTCCAATCCCTGAGTTCCTCCTACATGAGGTGCACTTGGGTGGCCAATACTCATAGCCTTTCACCATTTCATCATTGAGTACTTCAAATTGTTCTCAATATCCATGACACTTTGATATGCCTGATGCAATGTTGCAGGATCTTTATCCCTCAATAGATAGCTCATCTTGCTATCAAATGTACCAAGGTATATGATCAAGCATTCAACATCATTTGGTTTGATATTTTCCAGGATATCCTTTATAGCTCTTGTAAATTTGAGATTAAAAAAAGGGACTAATTTATCTTCATGTCTTTGAATTTGCATGAAATTTCTCCTCACTTCACTTGGATTCACCCTTTCACCAAATTGTTCCATGAAAATTATCTTAAGTTCATTCCAAGAGTATATAGAGGATGATGGTAGGAAAGAGAACTAGTCTCTTGAATCCCCTTTCAAGGATTGCACAAACAGATTCATAATCACATCTTCAAAATCCACTTCATAATCTCTCATTAAATCTCCAAACTGCAAATGTTTGCTCACTGACTCAAAATTATCTCCATTAAACTTTGGTATTTTGTCCCTAATCTTGGGTGGTACAATGTTTGGAAAGCCACAAATATTATTGAAATTTATGGTCCTCTACCTTTCAGTACTAAAATTCCTTTGATGTGATAGGGGGTACTCATCATGTGTCATTACAATTCATGTTTGGTTCCAAATGTACAATTTGACAAGACATCTTGTTATACCCTTTGCAAATTTTGTTAGTGTTATCAAAAGGTAACTCAAATTCCTTTTACACTTAAGAGTGTAAGCCTTTATGATGTAAAATTTCCAATTCTACTTTGCATAATGCTATTCAACAAGCGAGATCCATGAATATGGAAAATTTCAACATTCATTTCAACCCCACTTTAAGATTATGCAAAGATATCATTCCTTTCCCTATCTTAGTGCTATTTCACCAAATTGGGAAGCATTTATGTCCTATATCTTGAAAATTCCCACAAATTATCTACAAATATAATGATATTTCCTTAGATTCATGAGAATACTTGGAGTTTCAAAGTAGCCACCCGTCTTTGATCTTGAAATTCACATATTTGAAGCTTTGTTATTCCTTTGTCAGGTTCTTTAAGTCAGAGTCACCACCTCTTCTTTAAAGGATTATACTTCAAAATATATTGAAGTATCTTCAAAGAAGATCTAGTTTTGTATTTGCTCCAACGACGGAGTCACCTTCAAATCTTTCACACTTTGCTACTACTAACACCTTCACTAGGTTCAAGAATTACACAATATCTAAACTGGATGTTCAGATTTATCACACCATTTGACTCTTTAATAAAACAATCTGCAACTGGAGAATAAAACTTGTCCCCAACAGAGTTTCCATTTCTGTTGGTGTTTTTTCTAGCTAACCTTGGAATTTTCTAAAAGGTATCCAACCTTTATGTTCAAAAGTTTCCAAAGGTTAGTGGCCAACACAACAAATAGAGAATCCTGAGGTCTCTATTCCTACTCTTTAGGCTTTGTAGGACTGAGGGTATCCCTTATTGTGTTCATTTGGTATATCAACTTCTCAAGAACAGTTCAATATAGATTCATTCCTATTTGAGGAAAACACAATAAATTCACTAAAGATTTGGAAGGCCTTTAAGTGAATTAATGTCTATGTTGCTAAGAATGTGGATGCATTTCAAACATACATTTCAGAATTGGAAATTTTTTATAAGTGTTGACCTGATTTCAAATCCATAGCTAGGCATGTTACTTATTCACTTAATTGCATGAAATATTGATAAAAAAGCTAGTGCCTCATCAATTGGGTAAATGGATTCAAATATCAAACAACCAGTAATACACCGATTATTTAATTCTAATATATTTAGACTATCTCTGTAATGCCTTGCAATGCAAAGATTCATATTATCTAAAACATTACTTCTTATCAAATCCTTGAAAATTCTCACACACCCATGACTTTTCCCAAGTATTCTAATTAACCCTTTGAGTTAAAGCAAAGAAATAAAGCCATGCATTCAATTGAATCATTGATGATAGATGAAAATATCTTTGATGCTTTCATTTATGATCTGTAAAAATGTACAAAAGGAGAGTATATATTTTGGAATTTTTACTTGTTCCAATATTAGTATTCTATGTAAAACCATTTAAGACTATCATATACATAACCTATACCCCAGAAAATTTCCCAGAAAATTCATTAAGCATTTTGCATTATCATTTTACTTCCTATACTTGAATCCTACCAAAATGTAATAGACTCAAAATTTTGATCAGAACCCCTTACATTGAGCCATGAAATCCCTTTTATAACACAAGGGAGCAACAAAGCATCTGACTCAAAATGTAATTACATTTCATGTTAATTTCAAAGTTCATTTCAATGGGGTTAATTTCCCGAACCGTTACATCTTTAACCATTCCTTTATCACAGGAAAATAAAAAGGAAAAAAGGAGTACCAACCCATTTGTCAAGGCTGCCATGCAATCCTTCCAAAAGGCATCACCAAAATTGGAACGTTTACCAACACTAGAGTAACCACCATCACAATCATCGGTATGAACCTATGAAACAACACCAACAAAATGAACCAATAGAACTAGCCACTTGGAAGCCAAATCACCACATCACCCAAAACCCAACATGGGTGTTACCCGACCTTGTTAGCCGTCGAGTAACTACCCTCACCCGTTCCTATGATAGAGAGTGGAGTTTCAATAACAATCTCGTCCTCCAAACCATTATAAGGCACCAAAGAAGTAGGGCATTGACTAGGGCCAAGTCCAGCCCCTCCCTCTTCACTTGAAGAACTATTAGAAATTAAGATAGGAGCAGTGGGTTTCTTCGAACAAACCCTAAGACCCAAACCAAACCTCATTAATTCTTTCACAAATAGAGGTCCCTTCTCTTTCATCTCGACTAGTCTCTGCGACACAATTCTATTTCTTAGGGCATAGGTGCTCCTAACAACCACCTTCTCACATATCCTGTGTACACTTCTCCTTTTCTTTGGAATAATTGGCACCTGAACTAGGAGGGGTTTATCCTCAAGCACGTACACAACTAGTTCTTGCATACTCAACTTTCAAGACCTCTGAACTGGTGTGATAGGAGTACTAGGATTGCTCATTTTTTTATGATACAATGAAAATGAGAGCCAGTTATGTAGAAGAACACAAACCATAGTTTCTAGGAAATTCACATGTACAGGCAATGAAAACACCCATAGATTTTAGTCGTAGAGAAAAGATGAACCGCAATTAGCAATGCAACAAGCATACACACCCACATTCCAGAAGACGGCATGCCACCACCTTAGCAATTGCATGTGCTCAAAAATTCTACGATTACCTTTCCAGTACTCACAACAATTAATTTTGTGCTCTAGTAATTCACAAATGATTTAATCAAGCTATAGTAGATCGTCATTAAATAGAGGTATTTGAGGCTAGTTTCAATTAATGGCCATCTTGGCTCGCTCGCGTGGACAAGATCAATGAGTGCATGCTAGATTCTAACCGTCAATTGTTGTGGATTTAAAACTTGATCAATGAGGTACACTAAGAGTTTCCACTTGCTTTTTAGATTGTACTAGGAAACAGTGAGGAGGTGTCTTAAAGCTGACATGTATCTATCTACATCCTTACCTAATCATCCTTGACTTGTCCACCATCAATCCTATTGATCGTGGTAAAATATTGATCACATCCTAAAAGCATCGTCCATCACCAATTCACAATCTATTTTGAGACCTCATCAAGTGATGGCCTTGGAGCCAATGATGAGATACTAACCGTCGATTTGGCCATGGGAAGATCACATCCAAAGATTCTTGCTTTACCTCGCTCATTGCGGGTTACCTCTCTGCCAAGCCACCTCAATTGGCGATAACCAAACCAGCATGATGGGGAGGAACTCCACTCGTCAACAGTCATGAGTTCTCCTTTGAATGGCACAAGATAACCAATGATAGTGCAAGGTCCAACAATGGGTTAAGGGATTAACCGCATTGCTCATCGTGGGTTATCTTCCTGCGGTGGCAATGAAATACATGATTGGTGATGGACCTCGGGACTGGTGATGGGCTAAGAATTCAACCACATCATTGATCAGGTGTTACACTCCAAAAGTAAGGGCATAACATGTGATGGGTGATGAAATTTTGTAGTTCTAAAAGCCATGCATCGCTCATTGTGTGTTACCCTGCGGTGGGGAAAACACAACTTGCGACGGGCGATGAACCAATAGTGATAAACTTAAACAATGCTACAAAGGGAAGTATATTGCTCATCGTGTGATGAGCACAAACATTTCAAAAAGGAATCACGATGAGCGATAGACTACAAGTAGCATATTTAAAAGGTGTGAGAGAACACGTGTGGATAAATTGTTCATAAAGAGAGGGTCTTCCTAGGCACAAGAAGGTGATTAGAATGATGGGGTTGGTCAAATATAACAACGGGAGCCATAAAATGCTGCTCGATTAAAAGGTGACTTGGTGTAGTCGGTCAATGAACGAATACAAGCCAACAAATGGATTTAAGGGTATAAATTAGTAAAGTGATAAAACCCTAAAACCTAATGACAATGAGGAAGGATATTTCATAGGCTCGAAAATAGGAACAGTGGAATGATGAAAAATTAGGGTTCCACCACAACACTTGTTGTTGGGCTTGTTCTTGTTGTTGTGCTACTAACGCCTATTATTGTGTTGATTGTTGCATTGTTTGCTATTGTTTTGCTATCAATGCTTGTTTTTGTACATGGTTATGTTGTAAAGCTTGTGTTTTCACTTGTTGTTGTGCTTGGTTTGGTGTATGTGCTTGCTAATGTGTTGCTTGTTGGGCTTGTTGTTGTTGCAAGGCTTAAGCTTGTGCTTGTTGCACTTGTAGTTGTTGCTATTGTAATAAGGCTTGCAGTTGTGCTTGTGCTTGCACTTGTGCTTGTGCTTGTGTTTGGGCATGTGATTGGGCATGATCTTGGGCCTAAGCTTGGGCTTGTTATGTTTGAAATTGTTGTAATTACTTTTGATATGCTTGTTGTGTTGCTTGCAACATGATGCTATACTGATTTTCTATGTTACGATTTTGATGTGGGGGTGAAGGATTTTGTTGTGATGATATGTTGATAGGTTGTTGAGGTGGTTGTTGTGTGATGACAAGGGGTTATGTGATATATGATGGATTCAGAATTGTATTTGGCATGCCTAAGCCTTGAGAAACTTGACTTTGTGATGCTTGGGATGTTATCGATGATGTGATAAATGGTTAGGATGAGGTAACTTGTTGCAATATTAGTGGAATGTTTGGGTTTATGATGGATGAGTTGATTTAATTTGTGTTTGATAGGTTGGTTTGATTTGTTTGATTTGGAGGCAATGTACTCGATGAAGTGATTTGTTTTTGTAGGCATCCATAAAAGTCTGCAAACAACTAAACTTCAAGCAATGGGTTAGTGCTTTGCAAACTCTATCAAAATACCCCTATGAAATACCTTGCAAATGCTTCAAAAATGAAAAAAGGATGAAAGAAAACTGAAAGCATTATGAAAGCAACCACAAGTTACCTATTCCATAGTGGATTGGTGTCACATGTGCAAGTGACCCTTTCCCAATCCTTGATCAAAGCTCAAGATGATGTAAATGCAATAGAGATGATGAGCAAGATGAGTTCTCAAATCAAGAGAGTAACCTTGCATAAAAGTTGTGGATGGATGAATGAGAATGAAGGCCTTCTTTTATAGATTTTCTTGATGAGAGATTGGCCAAGAGGGTGAATGTGGGACTAAAGATCCACCAATGAGAGGAGGCCACTTGTCAAGTGATGATAGGCCAATGAATGTGCAAAATCTGGGAAGAGTGCCCATGAGAGGGAGAATTTGAATTCAAATTTTGCAATAAATTTAGAGAAGGGGACAAGAAAAAGAGCAATAAATGCTATGTTGGAGGGACAAATCAACTTGTCATGTTGAGTAAAAATGAGGGTTTTAATAAATCAATAAAATTGATTTATTTGTGCAAGTGGAGATATCTAGAGGATGCAAGTGGGTGAGATTAGCATTTAATCAGGGTTAGATTAAATAGATGATGATTATGTTAGTTTAATGATGATTAGGTGAGATTGACTTTTAGGACTTTGATATTTGATTTATTTAAATTAGAAAATGATGAAATATGATTTGGGATTTGATTTAAATGGATGTTTGATTTATTAAAAGGTTGATGATAATGTTTATTTGATTTTAAATAAATGACCTTAGGAGATGAGATTACCTAATGAATGGATGAAGGTGAACCTGATTAACTAAATAAGCGGATGCACGTGCACAATGAGATAAGTCAAAAGTCAAAGATAAAGCACATAAACAAGTTGATGTTCTTCAATACCGCTAACCAAAAGGGAATGTGTTTTTAAGGATAATAACCGAAACTTATTGCCAAAAGATAATTCCCATTGTAGGAAGGATACATCCTAGGACATGTTAGTGGATGGCGGCACATCATTTCGTTTATCCAAAATGTTCTTTCTAATAACTAATGCCCCTTGTAGGAAGGATTCATCCTAGGACATGATGTTATCAGATGATTGATATGGGACTATCTTGATGATGGACTATCGACACAAAGACTTGACCAACTTGTTTACGTACTAACTTAGACTTGAGGCTTGACGCTTTTGAGATTTACTTTTAACCTGCTAGACTTGTTTCTAACTATTTCACCAAAGGTTGAGGATGATGATCACTTTATTATGAATGGTGTTTATTGCGGGTGCAAGCGAGATGAGGCGGATGGATTTTTTCAAATATTTGGATGTTTTTAGGCTGTTTTTGGTATTTTTCGAGGTTTTACAAATGTTTTGATTTTATGTTTTCCAATGTTTTTGGGATTTTCTGAGATTTTGACCAAGATACTAACCTAAAGACCTATCCTAGGGGCCTTGGGGGTTGATCGACAAATTATCCTTGCCTACGTTATACACGCAGAGACCACGTAGTTCGACTGACGACTTGACCAATTTACAGATGATGATATACATGATGCGATGTCAGTTTATTATGACAGACTTCTATAGGACTGACCTAAAATGTCTCGGGGGATGATCAAAGATCAACCTTGCCTATGTTCAAGCTCAGAGACGATGTAGTTCGACAAGACAACCTTGTTTTTGGATTTTTGAATAACTTTTTGACCTATTTTTGGATTTTTTGATTTTCTGATATTTTTGGATTTTCTAATTTTGAGGATTTTTTGGATTTTCTGATTTTTTGATGTTTTGGATTTTCTAATGTTTTTAGATTTTTTGATTTTGAGGATTTTTTGGATTTTTGGATGTTCTGATGTTTTGAGGACTTTAAGACCATACACGAATCCAATCTGATGAGAACGTGCCCCTAGCATGATGCAATATACTACCCCGATAAAGGCAGGACAAACTGACCTTGAGGATGGGCTGAGTAGTACTTGGAGGGATCATGATACGAACACAAGACCAAGCTATGATATGAATGCAAATGGATGTGTGATGGATGGAGACCTGAATGCAATGAATGATGGAAGCGAAATGGAGGGATGATGCCAAACAAGCCGTATAGATCCTAGAGGATGGAAAGTGCTTATTTACACAAGGCGCATGTTTGCTAGGTTTTCACTGAGGTACCTGCCCAAAGTGCCACCAAAGTGGTTTTCACTAGAGGACAATTTTTTTATTTTATTTTTATCCTTTTTTCTGATTTTTTTTGGATTTTTTCTTTTTGCTTTTTTTGTTGTTACCAAGATGCCCGCTTTGCACGCTTTCAATCAAGTAACCATTTTAGGACTTTTTTTTTTGATTTTTGGTTTTATACCCAAAAGAATTAGGCATAATTTTTTTTGAGATGGGAGCTATTCATGGGCTCCTACAGAGGTTCCCCTTCGGGTGTTGATAGTTGATATGCCCTTGATTTATAGCTTGCTATGATGATGAAAGGCCCTAACCAATTGGGTTCAAACTTGCCTTTGCTGCTGGGATTTGGGACATTCTTCTGATTTTCTTTTAAGACCAATTCTCCAACTTGGAAAGTCCTGCTTTTGATCTTCTTGTTGTAGCTTTGTTTGATTCTATTTTGATAGACTTGTAGATGATTCAAAGCATCTATGCGTCTCGCATCCAGTAACTCTAGCTCATTTAATCTTGACACCTGATAGTCCTCATTAGTGATGAGATTTTGCAATGATAGTCTAAGGGATGGGAGCTCGATCTCAATTGGGAGTACAACCTCTAATCCGTAGACCAAGGAGAAGGGGGTAGCACCAGTGAGTGTGTAGATGCTAGTTCGATAAGCCCAGAGGGCGGGATTAAGCTGCAAGTGCCAGTCACGACCTACATCATTGATTGTTTTCTTGAGGATTTTGAGGATGGTTTTGTTCATGGCTTCTACTTGGCCATTGCCTTGGGGATAGTATGGGGTGGAGAAGCGATGCTGGATTTTGAATTTCTTACACAAGTCATGGACATCCTGATTCTTGAATGGTGTCCCATTATCTGAGATAATGGCTTGTGGGACACCATAACGATAGATGAGATAGTTCAGGATAAATTTTGAGATCTGCTTTCCAGTGATATATGTCATGGGTATGGTTTCCACCCACTTTGTGAAGTACTTAGTTGTAGTTATGATGAATTTATGGCCATTGGATGAGGTGGGTGTGATTTTCCCAATGAGATCGAGTCCCCACTGTGAGAAGGGCCATGGTGTGATAATTGGGCGAAGCTCTTGAGCTAGAGCATGGATGAGGTCCCCATGCTGCTGACATTATAAACACCTTTTAGTGTGATTATGTGCTTCTCACTCCATTGTGGGCCAATAGTACCCCAGCCTCAGTAGTTTCTTGGCTATGGTTATTCTGCTCGAGTGTGAGCCACAGATACCGTTATGAACCTCGGTTAGAGCGATTAATGCCTCCTCAACATTTAGACATCGTAGTAAAGTACCCTCTATGCTTCTATGGTATAAGGTATCACCTAGGATGACAAATCTGGATGCCTTTTTGATAAAGGTTCAGTTTAGGCTTGATAGTAGGTCAGCGCGTATGACTCCTATGTGAAGATATGTGTAGATGTCATGATACCAAGGATCGCTAGGACCAACAATTTGACACACATATTTTGATTCCGGTATCTCGAATGTGGGAACGAGAAGCTACTCAATCAAAAATTCATATTTCAGCACGTTGTGAGGGATGTCTACTAGAGACCCAATTGTAGCCATGGCGTCAGCTACTCTATTGTTGGTTCTTGGAATCTGTTCAAATGTTATGTCGATGAAGGATTCCTTTAGAGTCTCCACCAATTTCCTGTATGGAGTTAGCTTATCATCCTTGGTCTGATATTCATTATTGACTTGATTTATGATCAACTGTGAGTCGCCATAGACCTTGAGAGCTATGATATTCCATTGCACTGCTATCCTGAGACCTATAGTCAAAGCCTCATACTCTACGATATTGTTAGTGCAAGGAAATGCCAGTTTGTATGATCTTGGCATGCAGTCCCCCTGTGGGGTGATGAAGAAGACACCAGCTCCTAATCCATGTTGTGTATATGACCTGTCAAAGTATAGTTTCCAGTGATTAGCAATGTTGAGGTTAAAAATAGACTCATCTGGAAACTCTGAGACAATGGGATTCTTAGAATACATAGGTGCTTCTGCTAATTGGTCTACAATAACTTGACCCTTGATGGCTTTTCTTTCAACATACTCAATGTCATATTCTAATAATATAAGATCAATGGCTTCTTGGGGATGGGTGGCATTAATACTGGCGGTGTTAGTAGATATTCCTTTATTTTGTTGAATACCTCTTCGCATTTTGTATCCCATTTGTATGATACCCCTTTATGGAGTAGGTGGGAATATGGGTTATGCTTGTCTACCAATTGTGCTATGAACCTTCTAATGGATTGGAGCCTACCTTGGAGGCCTCTAAGTTGCTTTAAGTTCCTTGGTGCTTCCATCTCAAGGATTGCTTTGACTTTTGTTGGATCCACTTTGATATCCCTCATAGACACTATGTATCCTAGTAATTTTCCTGATTGTACACCGAAGATGCACTTCTTGGGATTTAGTCTGACTTTGTATTCCTCCAATCTATCAAAGATAGCACTTAAGGTTGCTATATGATCTTTTCTTTTTCTTGATTTGGCTAGGATGTCATCAACATAGTCTTCAACTGTCTTGTGAATCATGTCATGGAAGATCAATGTCATGGCTCATTGATATGTTGCTCCTACATTCTTTAGGCCGAATGGCATCATGTTCCAACAATATGTCCCCCACGAACAAGTAAAAGTTGTCTTATGTTGGTCTTGTTTTTCTATCATAATCTGGTTGTATCCTAAAAATCTATCCATTAGTGATAGCATCTCATGCCCTGCTATCATGTCCACTATCATATCGATATTGAGAAGTGGAAAGTCATCCTTGGGACATGCTTTGTTCAAATCTCTAAAATATGTATAGATTCTGATAGCTCCATCAGGTTTTGAAATAGGTACCAAGTTTGATACCCATTCTGGATAATCAATTGGTCGGATGAATCCAGCATCTAATAGCTTTTTGAGCTCCATTTTGACTAACAAAGCAATTTGATGATGCATTTTTTGAAGCTTTTGTCTAACAGGTTTTGCATTTGGATACACTGCTAGGTGGTGGACCATAGTATTTGGATCAAGTCCTGGCATATCAGCATAACTCCATGCAAAGTTTATTTGTCTTTCCCTTAGGAATGCTGCTAGGAGTTCTTGCTCTTCTAATAATAGTGATTCCACATAGAATGTGATATGTGGGGTCTCCTCTATTCCTAGGTTGACTGGGTTGCATTTTTCGGCCAAGACTGCTAACTTTTCTTGATGAATAGCTCTTAGGAGAAGATTGAATCCTTCATCCTTAGGCACCTCAGAGAGGTTTTCACCATTAGATATGTCCTTTCTTTTTACTATTTTCTTGTCAAAGAGTGCCATGGTGTGGTTTTCACTCAAGGACTTGGATATGATTCTTAGTTTCCCACTTTTGCGACTGAAGGATTCAATCATTTCCCCATAATAGGCGTGTGTGTCCAACTCCATTATAAAGCCTGCCTTGTGATCTCCATCTGGAATGTTATCCTTCAATCCCATGAATTCTAAGAGTGCTTCATCATTTTTGAATGTATTGAGAACTGGTGGTCCTCGTTGGTCATAGTCGATCAATTGGGGGTAGACTAAGAGGATCTCATGATTTTGACTATCTAGTTCAAAGGATATGGTACTAATCATACACAAGGTGGTATCTTCAAATAACCTAGTTAGGTTGGATAAGGTATCTTCATCATCGCTACTAATGTAGGGCTCAGTTATAAATTATGTGCGTCTCTACCTGTGACTATTGGTGAGTGTAGTTGTACTATTACTGGATGAGGAGAGATGTTAACCGTTCTAACCAGAGGACTTCAGTCACGTATGGTTATTCTCAGAGTGGCATACCCAAGACCAAGATTTGTTATGGGTTGCATCTTTGGCATAATAGGTATTATGATCCCATTGTCATTTTGTCCTAGTCTCTGATTGCGGTCATAGCCCATCACAAGCATCATGTGTAGGCCTTTGCTTCTTTCATCCATTGGTAGATTAGCTACCGGTCTTTCATCTTGATACAACATGTTTGATGGATCTGCTTCAATTACCTCATGGCCAAGGTCTCCCCATCTTGTGAATTCAGGATAATTTTGAGGATAGGTTTGTGATGTGGGAGCTTGATTTTCTTGTGGGTGTCCTCGTGATATTGGAGATTGTGGTAACTCTCCTATCACAAAAGCATTGTTAAGGAGCTTATAACTTCCATAACCATCCTCTTGGATGATGAACTTGATATTGGATATGGCGGGAATGGCGAGTGTCTCTATCGCAGAAGTGAATGTTAGAGTGGCGGGATCGATGTATGATGTGGATGGGCCCTCATCATTGTTAGAATTGGCTATGGCTACCACCCAAGATCTATGGACAAAATGGAAAGCACAAAAAGAGAGAAAATATGACAAGAATAAACTGTATTCAATGTCATTAATATGATATGAATCTAATTATTTACAATGAGAGATATCCCTTGGTTATATAGCCAAGGTGAGATGCAAGTTGTCATAGGATTATGACAAGTGTCTTAATCATATGACATGAGACAACTAGGAAGACCTATCACTCCACAAAGGGTGGAGAGATAATCACATGATGTGTCCACAAAAGGTGGAAGTGATGAGGTAATGACATGTCAAGTCCACCAAAAGTGGAAATTCTCCAACAACCTCCTATGTGGTCCCTAAGTAAACTTAACTAAGGTGTAATTATGACCTAGGACAAGGTACAAAACATTTAATTACACCAACACCCCCCCTTAAATGCAACTTAGGGAGTAGCGTATTATTATGCAAATGACACAAAGGTGCAAAGATGGGTCTCGGCTACTAGGCCATGTTAGGTACCCATGTACACAATGCAATCAATGCAATCTCTCACAAACGATGAAAGGGAGAAAACCTCATGGGACAAAACTCCCCCTCAAAAGAGAGATGAAATACAAAATAGAAATTCTCTCAATGAAGAATGAGAAGGTAAAAACCCCATGTGAGGAAAAATACCCCCCCATAAGAGAGATATAGAAGAGAGACAAGGTAGCCCCCCCTCAATGTTGAGTCTCCTGCAATGATGGTAGAAGCTCGACATTGAATGCTGAAGATGATCCAATTGCGCCGAACAACATTCCTCCCCTTAGGAAGAAACAAAACCAAGGATGTATGCAGGATGTCATGATGATGGATGATGTATGATGATGTCTTTGAAGCATGGTCAAGTGTCTCCATGTCGATGCAGAAAGTTGAACCACTCCAATCAGGCGTTCTAGGCCACACTGCTGAAGAGGAAAATCCAACATCAAGTAGAGATGAATGTAGAACATAATCCAAAGACAAAGATATCCCCTCTGAAGATAAAGAAGCCTCCTCCAAATGCTATCCAAAAGAATCCACACTCATGCCAATCTGAGAAGAATGATCATGTAGAGAATGAACATGAGGGTCAAGGTGTACCCTCACAACAACTGAAGAAGGTGCATCTTCATCAAAGAGAAGATGAATGCTATTAATGGTGTCCTCCAAATCAGCAAGATGAGACTCCACAAAAAAGTCTGAAATACCCGTGAGGAAGCCATCCAAAGTAGCCATATCTAGAAGACAATTAGGATCCTGCTGCACTGAATCACTAGGAGCCAAAACTGTAGCAACACAAGCATCATCAAGTACAACAGTCGATGGAGGAGATAGAGTGCATGGCTCAAGGACTGGATCTGCTGTGAGTATGCCCAAGTTCAAAAAGCCAAATGTCTCCTCAAAATCATGGTGTATGTGATCAACAGTCGAAGGAACAAGATCATCATCAGAAGCAAAATGTGCAAAGGAATACAACCGAGATGAATGATCAACCACCCCAGTAGCAATGATCTCTTGACTCTCCAAATCTCGAATGATAACAGAATCAGGACTCAACTCCATAGTTCTCCCATCTCCACCATGTGTAATCTGATATATGGAAAGCAAATTGTTCGTCAAATGAGGAACACACAAGACATCCTGAAAAGTGTTCTCCCCAATGCTAATAGACCCCTTCCCTATTACACTCATATATTTATTGTTTCCCATCAAGATAGGAGACATAGAACAAGGCTGAAATGAAGAGAAGATAGTCTGTGAAGATGCCATATGATGTGATGCTCCTGAATCTAGAAGCCATCTCCCTGATCCTGGACTTGAATGAGCACAAAGAGCTTGTCCTTTATATCCTGATATATATGTTTGACCTTTGTCCTTGTTAGACTATTTTGAAGTAGAAGGAGAAGAAGATGATTCAGACATTCTAGAAGGCAAATCAATTTGATTCTTTTTGAGAAGATTTCTCAACTCATCAATATCCTTCTTATAACAATAATTTTCTTCATGTCCATCCTTCTTGCAATATGCACAAAAAGGTCTCTCCTTCTTAGATGATTTCTCTTTTGAAGATGAATATTTATGTTCTTCTGTGGAATTTGATGTGCATTGTGTGTTCTTCTTAGGCTTGTTCTTTGTCTTTTCTTTGCCACTAGAAGACTTCTCATCCTTTGCAACCAAGGCATGTGATTTTGAAGACTTCAAAGTACCCATTTGAATAAGCTTATCTTGCTCCCTAGTGAGTTGCATAGCAAAATCTTCAAAGGAAGGCATCTTAAACTCACTCCCAAAGGCATTCTTTGTAGCATAGAAAGTAGACACAAACACTGAATATTCAGGTCCTAGCTTTGAAAGAACACTTAAGATCAATTGTGTATCTGATTTCTCAATTTTACAATTCTTCAATTGTGTTCTTAGTGACTTGAATTTGGTAATGAAGTCTTGTATGTTGTCAAAATTACATGGATTGAGACTGATTAATTCATTCTCCAACAAATGTCCTTGAATTTCATCTGTTTTCCCAAATAATTCTGACAATGTAGTCCACATAGCCATAGGTGTATCCAACTGCTCAATGTGAAACAACAACTCAGGAGAGACATACAAGCACAAATAGCCAATTGCTTCTTCACAACTATTCAACCTCTTATTCTTTTTAACTTCATCATTTTGTGGTTCACAATCAAGCCCATGAACTATCCTATACAATATTTTAACTCTTAGCAATTTGTTCATTTCTGATTTCCATTTAGGATAGTTGTAAGGTGTTAGAAGTGGAATTGTAGATGGCTCCATGATGAAACAAGAACACAAATCAAAAGGAATGCAACCACAACCACAAGAAGAATCCCCTCCAAATTCACTCAATCATAGAACCCCCCAAGCAATATGTGATTTGGCACTTTATTTTTAGTGCGTTTACAATTGCCACTTGCCAAAAACAGAAAATTGGTCTTTGATCTTGGTGCTTACAAATGCCAAAATAGGCCACAGTATCAAGTACAATTTTTGGTACAAAATGAGATCAATCTGATCATTTCACTGAGAAGTACACAAAAAATCATGCACTTTCAAAAAAAAATTCACACAAAAATGTTACCGTAGGAGCTAGTTATGAGCTCCTGAAGTTTCCAAAATGAGGACGAAGCAGCAACACCTGTGATAATCTGAAAATTCTGGAAAAACCAGGCACCAAAACCAAAAAATGATTGCACCAGTGCGTAGAGCATGAAAAATTAGCCCAAATAAAAAAAAAATTGCTAGAAAAAAAGAGTCAAAATGAGCAAGTTATGAGCCTCCAAACTTGAACTGCAAAAATGAAAACTCAAATGGAGAGGGGTACTAAAAATTTGAAAAGCTTTGCTAACATCATGGTGATGTAGAGCTTATGCAAGCAATCCATGCTATTAAATTTGATGGCTGGATGGGCGTCAGATAAGAATATACCCCTGACAACCGAATATTCTCCGAATACGAGAATAACATTGACATTTATAAGAACGTCGCCTCGCCTGGAAGTCGACAGCCGAAATATTCTCTGAAGACTGTTGCCAGAATTTTGAATAGAAGCCCACCGGTGGAGGACTGAATAGCTGGATTTTGATGTATGTGGTGGCTGGTAGGTGCGCAGTACGCGGGTAAGGTACGCAGTACCCTGCGTACTGCAATTAAAAACGTAGAAAATTCTTTTCTGCTTTTTTAAAAATTGATTTTCTTTATTTTAAATACAATAAATTTTTGAAAAAATATCCAATACAATTTTTTATTTTTGAAAAATTTTCAGAAAAATAAATCGAAATAAAATATTATGATTTTAATTCGTACCGTCGAAATTAAGACACCCTGGGGGCCGTACGGCTCTCGGGTAAAAAAAATTTGTTTCACCGAATGACTTGCTCCAAAATGGACAAATTGACAGTCGATCTTAGGGTTTTTGGCCCTTCTGGACACGATGGAAGGGTTGGATTTGACCCAAAACGCTCCAAAATTGCAGCTACCTTCTAGATCTGGCAACCACACTTCAGCTTCAAACCCTCATAGATTTGGCCTTGTATGTCTAATTTGGACGAAACAAAAGGCAAAATCGACTATCTCGAACCTTCCGGATGCAATGGTGAGCTCAGATTTGCACCAGCAAGCTTAGATGTGAACCTACAACAAAGAGCCACAAATGGAACCTCCTCAGATCTGGAATCTCTCTTCAGAATAAGACTCTCCAATGACACCCAACCTGCTCTGATACCATGTTAGAATTGGCTATGGCTGCCACCCAAGATCTATGGACCAAATGGAAAGCACAAAAAGAGAGAAAATATGACAAGAATAAACTGTATTCAATGTCATTAATATGATATGAATCTGATTATTTACAATGAGAGATATCCCTTGGTTATATAGCCAAGGTGAGATGTAAGATGTCATAGGATTATGACAAGTGTCTTAATCATATGACATGAGACAACTAGGAAGACCTATCACTCCACAAAGGGTGGAGAGATAATCACATGATGTGTCCACAAAAGGTGGAAGTGATGAGGTAATGACATGTCAAGTCCACCAAAAGTGGAAATTCTCCAACAACCTCCTATGTGGTCCCTAAGTAAACTTAACTAAGGTGTAATTATGACCTAGGACAAGGTACAAAACATTTAATTACACCAACAATCATTTTTCGACACTTGGGGGATTTTGTAATATTTGGCTTCAAGGTTCTTGCAATATGAAAATGGCTCAGGATCTCCATGGACGGTAACCTCTTGTCCATGATGTGTGAATTTCACACATTGGTGGAAGGTTGATGCTATGGCTTTCATCGCATGAATCCATGGGCGTCCCAGGAGGATATTGTATGGAAATTCGAGGTCCAAGACCTGACATGTGGTTTCCATGAGTGTTGGCTCTACTTGGATAGGGAGCTTAATTGTGCCCTGAGACACTCTTTCTTGGTCATCATATGCTCTTATTGTGATGCCCTTGCCTTTGTCGATAGAATCTTCTGATATTTTCAACTGCTTGATGAGGCTAAGAGAACAAATGTTCAAACCTGGACCTCCATCCACCAAGACCCTTTTGACTTTGCTCTTGTTCACAATGACCTCCAAGTGAAGTGCGTGATCGTGAGATGGTTGGGAAAGAAAATATTGGTCAAAAAACGTAAGGAGATTAGGTGTTATGATGTTTCCAGTCATAGCTTGGAATTTTTCCGCATCGAGGTCTTTGGGGATAGTGGATGAGGCTAATGCTTCCTCAAGGATCTTTTTATGCGCTAATGATATTTTTAACAACTTTATGATGGAGATGTGTGCTGGTGTTCTTTTGAGTTGGTCTACAACATTGTAGCTATACGGAACGGCTCTTGATGTAGGGACTCTATTTGGTTGGGATGATCCTACAATGGTGACTTTGTCGCCTCTTGTGGTGACTCCACAATCTTTGACATGGGCGCCCTTGATGGTGATGACCATGCAGTCTTCATTTAGGGAGGCAACAACTATTTCATATACATGATTTACACTGCCCTTTCCTTTATCCTTGTTATTCCCTTTGCTACCATGATTCGACATCAGATTCGTGTAGATTTTAAGATCCTGATTCCCAGTAGGTGTTTCAACATTTATGATTCTTTTGTCGATGAGATCTTGGATGATGTTCTTGAGTCTCATACAATTGTTTGTGGTGTGGCCTTTGATTTTGTGGAACTCACATAGTTGATTTTCATTGTACCAAGGAGGTTTGACATTAGGTTCTTGATAATTCTCAAATGTAGGAGCTTGGATGAGTTTTTCATTAATTAGCTTTTTCATGATGTCCTCAAGTGTTTCTCCCAAAGTAGTGTATTTTCATTTGCGATAAGTCTTGCGTTGAGGTGGTCCTAATTGGTCATTGAGGTTATTAATTGTGGGATTATTGTTGGGTTGATGCGTTGTGTGATGAGTGTTTTGTTTTGGTGTTTGGATTTATTTTGTGGGTGTGTTTTGGCGCGGACCACTAATGACCACCTTGGCATCAACGACACCATTATTAGTGATGTTTTTTTTCTCGCCCACATGCGAGGTTTATCATTGTAGTTTGATGGTGGGTGGTTGTTTTTCTATTCGCGATATGATGTTGATTCAACAGGTTGAGTCGTAAGGGCTCTTTCAATGCTAAGTGCCTTGGGGATCAGCTGATCATAGGTGGTGATTCCCTAAACCTTGAGATGAAATTACAAGTGGCTTTCAAGGTTGGTGATGATGGTGCACACTTGTTGTTCTTCTGGAATGGTCCATTTGCTCTGATTGGCCTTGGATCGCCATCATTGAAGGAATGAAGCGAAAGATTCATTCTTTCCTTGTTTCAAAGAATATAGTTCTTCGAGACTAACATCCATTGTAATGTTACATGCATAATTCTTAATGAATGTGTCTCTAATTTCTTTGAATGTCCTAATGCCTGAAGGTAAGCGAGAGAACCATTCTATATCATTGCATGTTAATCTCCTAGGGAATAGCCGCATCAAATAAGTATCGTCATATGCAACCTCCATACAATGAACCTGGAATTCCCTGATGTGATCTTCAGGGTTTCCGATCCCTCGATACTTGTCAAATTTGGGAATTTCAAATCCCTTAGGGAATGGTTTCATGTCTAGGCTCCTATCAAATGGATAGGGACACAAGTTGCTTTGTGTTTTGGTTGTTCACCCTGATTGAAGATCAAGCACTTGTTACGAGAGCAACCTGAGTTGTGTCATTACATCATTTTGGGGATCAAGGGGTGGGATGAATGTGTTTTGAGGTGTTACAATTATGGTTTGGATGGATGGGTTGGTTGGTGCATTGTTCAATGGTATTGGTATGTTGTGGCAGGCGAAGTAGGCTTCTACTTGCTTTTGGATGAACAATGCTTGTTGTTGCTCTTGTTGTTGGTGCACTAGGATTTGTGCTTGTTGTTGCACTTGCTATTGTTCCAACAACACTTGTTGTTGTGTTTGCTGCTGCGCTTGTTGTTGTTCCAACAATGCTTGTTGTTCTGCTTGTTGTTGGGCTTCCAATTCTGCTGCTTCTTGTTGCTCTTGGTATTGCTTTAGTGCTTGCTGATATGCTTGCATTTGTGCTACTTGTGCAAGAAGTTTTGCTTGAGCTTGCTCTTGTTGTGCTTGTGCTTGCGCTTGCACTGCTTGTTGCTGCAATAAAAGTTGTGCTTGATCAACTCTTTGTGCTTGCAATGCTTGTGTAGCTTGGGCTTGTTGTTGTTGTTGTTGTTGTTGTAATAAAGCTTGGGCTTGTTGTGCTTGTTGCGCTTGTAATGTGGCTTGTGCAGCTTGAGTGGCTTGTTGCACAGCTTTTTGTTTTTCTACTTGTTGGTATCCTTTTTGAAAAGTGACTTGCAATGCTGCGTCGAATTGGTTTGATGTGGTGAATGTTGGTGGTGGTGGAGGTGGTGGTGGATTTGGAATGGTGGTAGATGATGATGTTGTGTTGATATTTTGCATGTTGGATAATGGTATTGATGTGATTGGTCCTTGTGAGACCATGCTTTGTGATGTTAAGGGTGTGTTTGATGGTGTTTCCATTGCTTGTGTATTTATCGTTTGTTGTTGCGATATCAATGATAAATTTTGAGCATTTGGTGTGATGCTTTGATTGATGGTTGAGATAGCGGTTTGATTGATACTTGGTAGGGGAGGCAACCCCAAACCAAGGAGTGGTGTGGATGATAATGGCAATGGTGGGATAGGTGGAAATGTAAGGGGGGTGAATCCTTGCGAAAGTGTTGTGGTGTTGAAAATGCCTCCTAGTCTGAACATGTCTCCCTCCTCTTGTGAATTTGTGAGAAGAGGTGTTTGTGGTGCTCCATGAAAAGATGTTGATGATGGGTCATAATGTAAAGTGAGAGGAACATTTTTTTGTACTGGATTATCGGGGATATTTTTTTGCAATGTGGTGTTTACGTCCAAGTTTTGATTATTAACAAGGGGATGTGATTGTAGAGCATTGAGAAATGTGTTTCCCTTGTTAACATTGGGTGCATTGGAGCAAATGATGTCGTGATTTGTGGAATGTTTTGCGTGGCCTTTTGAGATGGGGGTGTAGATGAAATGGGGATGGTGGATGAGATTGGTGGAAAAGATGTCTCTACTATAGTGCTCACATCAAAATCTGAAGGCAACTTGGCCCCTTGTTTTGCCAATTCAAGCATGTACAACGAAGGGTTAAGTCTCATCATGATGTTGATGATTCTATGGTTGTCTAGATTTTGGAGCATTTCCGTCATTTCTTCGTGAGACATTCCAAAAGTGAGGTCCTCTCCTTGGTTTTCTTCTTGTGGGTTTTGCGATGATGTTGTAAGTCTAATTGTGAGATTTCCATCCCCAATGGGATTCATTTTAGGAGTGGTTTGGCTAAGATCACTTGAAGCGGGTGTTTCTTTGTTGGCTTCCATACTCTTCTTGTATTGAGATCTAGTTAGAACCATAAAATGGGGATCAATCTTCGAGAATATGGGAGATGAATGTCTTGATTCTTTAGATTAATCTCTATTTTATGTCCCAAAGTGAAAGTTTTAGGATGCTTTTTGGGGATCAAAGGTGATTATATGATGATGAATGATATGAATGTTTTGGCTTTTGATAAATATTGAATGAGACACTAGGCTTTAGGACTTGGATTTGATTGGATTTTGGTTTTGGGATTTTGTCCTTGACTTTGATTTTGATATTGTTTTGGATTTTGAACAAAAGGACCCTAAGATGTTTGATAATGATCTAAGGGATTGTTTTGTTCAAAGGATGATGATTGTGGATATGTGTGGGGAGAAGGATGCATCTACCCACACCTATCCAAATAAAATGATAGTTTCACTAAGTATATGAAGAAGGATTCATCCACATACACTAAGTTAGACAAGATGATTTTGATAACTTTGACTAAGTATATGCAAAAGGATGCATCTACACATGCCTAGCCAAAGGTGTTTTGATAAATGTTTTCAAGGACTTGGTCACAATGTTTTTGGATGATTTTGATTTTTTGCCACAAAGCCTAGTATCAAGGATGATTTCAAGATTTTCCAAAAGATGATTTGTGAGATGGATTTGATGTTTTGAAAGATGGATGAAAAAGATTTTGATTTGATTTGATCCCTAGGTGAACCTAAAAAGACACTTTGTTTTCCTAGATCTAGGTATTGAAGAGCATGCAAATGCTTCCTAAAGACCTTTGTAACCAAGGATTGATTTCGTTTGAACATTCATTTTTAATGATTTTTTGCTTTGGGAATTTTGAGTCTTCAACACATATGAAAGTTCATTTTGTTTAGCTTTGCTTAATGTCTTTATTTTACCAAAAACACTCTCTTTGATTAAAGTTTCAAACTAAGATGTCCAATGTCTTAATTTCTTTAAACTCCACAAGATATGTTATGTGGAAATTTAATGAACTTAAGGCAAGGGTTTCCTATTGTTTACTTAAGGAGATAAATTGAGATATAATCCGATGTTTAGAAACCTCTAAGGATGTGAATCCAAAGGGAAAGCAATAACATATGGATTGCATCAATGGCATTTGTCTCCAAAAGGGTTTGAAATTTGAATGATATTGTTAAGTGTTTGTTTGCAAATGTTATCGAATACAACACTGTGTTTTCAAGCAATGTAACACCCTAGCTCAATTGGTATGTTTTTCTTAGCGGGCTTGCCACATGCCCTTCATAGAAGAGATGATTTTACATGCAACCAAGGAAGAAATATATAGGTATGTTAAGAATGAAGTCTTAACCTCTATATTTCAACCAAGATTGTACATGGCAAGTAACTTCTTGGAATCTAAGTTCCAATGCACCACTTTGATAAACTCGCTCAATGGATCAATAGGCCACTACAAAACAAGGGTTCTAGTTTGGACTTTTCATTCGTTGAGATTGACCCACACGGGAAGAGTCCCCTTTTGGATCCATCTTGTCAGAATCAACTGCGTGATATTGGCGTTTCTTCCAATATCCACATTTATATCCCAGCTGGAAATACTCTTAGCTTTAGAGTGTTACCGGTTGAGTCATTCCCTTGGGTGAGTAATTTTTCCCAAAGGCATGCCCTCTAGGATAGACAATAGCGAAAAAACACACTCATAGTTCGATCAACCTTTGTTTAGAAACAAAGGGAGAACACATGCCGTATGTTTAATCACACTCGCACAATATGTTCAATTTTAAGCCCAAATTGAAGTGTGGAGGTGATCACTTTATCTTATGCCAAAATCACCAAAAAGGCCTTTTGATTCTCAAGATCACTTGGAAGCACGAGAGAAGCACATACATCCTTTTCAATGACTTTAGTTTAAGTAAGTAACCACAAAACAAAGCAAACACATGTTCATTTTATCCTTCCAAAGCAATTGTGAGTTTGTTTTAAGCACCAAGATGAAGTGTGAGTTTTGATTGTTCAATTTTTAACCTCAAACAAAATCTAGTAAGTTGTGATCGTAAAGGTCATTTTAGCTTTTGCAAAGAAAACAAAGTGTTCTTTTTAAATCCAAACAAAAATTAGTGTCCTAAAACGAAAAGATAAACAATTTCATGAAAAAGTGTTAAACAAACACTTAAGATGTTTAAGAACACTTCAATTTTTTTTTCAAATATCCTCCTCCTTTTTTTTTCCTTTGATAGCTTTCTCCTTTCCTTCGTTCGTACCTTGGTCACTTCCATTTTGCTTTTGTACCTTGTTCCTTCGTTGTTCGTTGTACCTATCAAACAAAAGATACTTATGTGAGGATCAAAATTTTAAACTCATTTTGATGGTTAATAACATGATTTTAATTGAATAGATCAATTAATCACAAAGCATGAGTCCTTTTTAAAAAAAAAACATCACCACAAATTTCAAATTTTAGCTAAGGTCATAATGATGAAGATGATTTATAATACAATGCTAATAATGAATCTACTTCAAAGAACAAACCTTTCCAAAGATATCATCATCAATTTCAAATGTTTGAAATAATAAAAAATGATATAACAAACTTTTACAAGTTAATAAATCTTATCAATCATAAAATATTTCTAAAGGAATCACCACAAATTCTAGAAAACAAAGATTTATAACATCCCTCAAAAGGCATTATCACCAATTTTAAACTTTAGCTGTGACCATAGTGATGAATAAAAAATAAAATAGTTTATAACATCAAGCTAATATCAGGAGGGAATATTGAGTTGACCTTGTGGGCAAATCTATTCAAAACATCAAATTAAAAGAAAACAATAAATGTTAAATGGCATCATATATTTTTTAGAATAGACACCAACTGTGCACCTTTAGACTTTAAATTCAGCTTATGTAGTTTGGTGGCCGACTATTGATCCTTGCACAAATTTGTTCAAGAACTCCCTTGATGAAAAAGTCCCTTGTATTTGAAACACACCAGTCATCTCAATGGGTTTAGTCACAACAATAATTAACAATGGATAGAGTATGCAATCTGTTTTATTATGAGGGAAATCTTTTCTTTGACAGGAGCCTTGAGGTACTTCGAAAATAGGGACTAGAGGCATTTACTTTTCACTACTCAACTATCTTAAGCTCCTGACAGGCGTCTATGGTTAGATAAGATTCTTAAATGAAGGTCTCTCTCCCTTCTTATTACGCGCAACACACCATCTCTCAGCCACTCATTTATAGCCAGGAATTTTATTTGACAAGGCATAAAAACAAAACATTGTCTTTTGTGAATCAACAGGTTACAACGCCTTTTGCAGCAGTACGTCAGTCACACATGCCTCTTTGCATGGTTATATGCATAGGTCCAAGTCTTAGCTAGGTTGTGCATGTGAACCAGATGTGCATAACATGTCAGATACTAATGACATTATTTATTATCACCAGCGTTGTCCTACGTAGAACTATGAAGAAAAAAAATCAGAACAAAAGAATGTATTAGATGCAAGCAGTTTGTGCCATGTAATGACTAGATATTTTGAAGTTATGCAGCTGAGAGTACTGACTACCTTACTAATGGTTTCAGTAAATTGTATGTGATTAGCTATGTCAAAGCAACAAAAGGAGACATGGGTGTTCCTGCTAACAATGTTGGTGCTCCTGTTCCACCACATACTGCGAATGAGACTCACTCTTCACAATGTAGGAGGTGTACCTACGACTCCACAGTGATATTGACTAAGAATAATTAGTAATGATGTGAAGACAAAGTGTGACTCCATTCTACTTATCTAAGAAACTCATTTCACAAACGTGCAAAGAGTAATCCCTATTCCTGAAGCAATGGATATTGTTCCTGCAATTCAGTTTTATTAATCTTCAAAGAGAATACGCAGCTGGATGAGAATGCTCTCAAAAACTTAGTGAAGAAAACATCATTGACTATCTTTCATATGAAGCACATTCAAAATACGTAGGGAATACATGTTATGGGAAATTGGGAACTTGATACACAAACTCGATATTCAGTTTCAATAAAACTAGAATGAAGAAAATGTAAGTTGTTCAACAAAAAAGCGAGAAAGGCCTTTGCATCAACTATAGAAAAGAGTAACTTGTATAAAGTGCAATATTTCATATCTAGATTCTGATAAACAATCTAGCCAATGGACACAATACTAATTTAAATGAAACAAAAGAGGGGCCATATGAATTTCTCGGAATAGCCCATAGATCCTTCTAGCACCAAATGTAGGCATCCATAAAAATCTGCAAACAACTAAACTTCAAGCAATGGGTTAGTGCTTTGCAAACTCTATCAAAATGCCCCTATGAAATACCTTGCAAATGCTTCAAAAATGCAAAAAAGGATGAAAGAAAACTGAAAGCATTACGAAAGCAACCACAAGTTACCTATTCCATAGTGGATTGGTGTCACATGTGCAAGTGACCCTTTCCCAATCCTTGATCAAAGCTCAAGATGATGTAAATACAATGGAGATGATGAGCAAGATGAGTTCTCAAATCAAGAGAGTAACCTTGCATAAAAGTTGTGGATGGGTGAATGAGAATGAAGGCCTTCTTTTATAGATTTTCTTGATGAGAGATTGGCCAAGAGGGTGAATGTGGGACTAAAGATCCACCAATGAGAGGAGGCCACTTGTCAAGTGATGATAAGCCAATAAATGTGCAAAATTTGGGAAGAGTGCACAATTGGAATCTGTTGTCCCTGAGTGGCTTGACAAGGAAATAAAAAGAAAATAGGTGGTAGTAGAAGATAGTCCACCAAATTGGGATGCACTACTGGCCAAAGTTGGAAAAGATAAAGGTAAGAAAAAGGCTAGAGTGATCTCAAGAATTGAAAGGGATGAGGCACATAACAAGGTTGTTCATGTTGCTACCCCCGTTGCAGGCAAAAATAGAGATGATGTGGTTGGAAGTGATTATAATATATAGACTTTTAATCTTGGACCTACATCAATTGAGTAGGACATTGAAGATTATGAAGGCTCCAACGCAGTCATTGTGGATAGGTTGAGAAGAGAAATAAAAACCAAGCAGGAGCTAAAGAGAGGAAATGAGAATCTCAAGAAGTGCTTAAAGGAGTTAATGACGCCGCTGTAGTCAATCAATCCCTCTTCCTCTACCACCAATCCACTGCCTCAGGAGACCATAACTTATCTTGAAAATATGAGAGCTTCCACCCTTGCCACTATAAATTGGTTGAAAGGGGTGCAAATCAAGGGTGATGAAGCTATCAAGGAAATTTTATCAACTAGGAAAGATGCTATCATGACAACTAAATGGTTGAAACAGGTAATGGAATAGGATAAAGAGGACACCGATCTCCTCCTATAGAAAACCAAGATCCTAATGGAATAGACCCTAATGGAATAGACCCAGGATGGATTGGTGAATGACGGGATTCTTCCTTCTTCTAGAGCTACTGAACCATGGGAATGGTTTGAAATATTGTAAATATGGCAAAAAGTGTTGAGGAAAATTTACAAACAAAGAAAGCACATTGATGACACCTTAGCTGGTGTCTATGGTGGCTCCATTGCTTTTTTTGAAATTATGACAGGACAAAGGAAAATCGTGCCCAGGTATTTGAATTTTGAACAGTTGAAAGAATGGTGGCGTGATGTCTATGAACCACTTGATGATGGATCTGTCTCCGAGCACCAACTAGATGATGCGGCCACCTACCTCCCAGTTATTGATAAGCATGTGACATACAAAGCAGACTGGGATAGCTCAGTCAAACACTCAAGGGAGGAGTTGCATCCATTGAGAGGCAACTCAAGGTTCTGCCAGTACCGCCTGTGGCTGACCTAGATTGGGTGTTCTTGAGGCTACATGAATAGTCAGATCGACACAAGGACAACAAAGAAAAGAGTTGATGATGGGTGACAGCGTGATTTGTGCTTCCCCATTATCTTCCCATGCGATGATCGGGTTGCATCACAAATCTAGGGCCGACCTTGACGAGACACGCATTTATTGCCTATTTGACCATTCCAAGGACTCTCTTGGTCGGGTGGTTGTGAGGAGTTAGTGCTGTGAAGCCCTTGCCTACCAGACACATTTTCTCTGGAATTTCTATAAATTGGGCATTTGGGCCTCTTTGTAAAGGGTTAGAAAAGTTAGAGGAATTAGACAGATGGAAATAGTTTGAACTTGTAATCATAATATAGAAGTAGGGTAAATTAGCAGGTAACTGCCCTCAAGCAAATATTGTAACAGAAAACTAGAATTGTTGCTACAGTGGATAATGGGTTAGTTCTTTGCAAACTCTATCAAAATTCCCCTATGAAATACTTTGCAAATGCTTCAAAAATGCAAAAAAGGATGAAAGAAAACTAAAAGCATTATGAAAGCAACCACAAGTTACCTATTCCATAGTGGATTGGTGTCACATGTGCAAGTGACCCTTTCCCAATCCTTGATCAAAGCCCAAGATGATGTAAATGCAATGGAGATGATGAGCAAGATGAGTTCTCAAATCAAGAAAGTAACCTTGCATAAAAGTTGTGGATGGATGAATGAGAATGAAGGCCTTCTTTTATAATTTTTTTGATGAGAAATTGGCCAAGAGGGTGAATGTGGGACTAAAGATCCACCAATGAGAGGAGGCCACTTGTCAAGTGATGATAGGCCAATGAATGTGCAAAATTTGGGAAGAGTGCCCATGAGAGGGAGAATTTGAATTCAAATTTTGCAATAAATTTAGAGAAGGGGACAAGAAAAAGAGCAATAAATGCTATGTTGGAGGGACAAATCAACTTGTCATGTTGAGTAAAAATGAGGGTTTTAATAAATCAATAAAATTGATTTATTTGTGCAAGTGGAGATATCTAGAGGATGCAAGTGGGTGAGATTAGCATTTAATCAGGGTTAGATTAAATAGATGATGATTATATTAGTTTAATGATGATTAGGTGAGATTGACTTTTAGGACTTTGATATTTGATTTATTTAAATCGGAAAATGATGAAATATGATTTGGGATTTGATTTAAATGGATGTTTGATTTATTGAAAGGTTGATGATAATGTTTATTTGATTTTAAATAAAT
The DNA here is from genome assembly GCA_007258455.2 of Sequoia sempervirens. Lineage (NCBI taxonomy): Eukaryota > Viridiplantae > Streptophyta > Pinopsida > Cupressales > Cupressaceae > Sequoia > Sequoia sempervirens. Next base: position 65,994,256 of record VDFB02072274.1, read on the forward strand.
GACCTTAGGAGATGAGATTACCTAATGAATGGATGAAGGTGAACCTAATTAACTGAATAAGCGGATGCACATGAAGCTTGATTTACTTGATGAATGCATAATGCTAATTTTGCATGTCTACAATTTTAAACCTTGGATTAAGGTAGGTGATGGAGTTATGATGGGAGCTAGTGGGTATGTTTGTCATGTGTTTCTATGTAGGACTGAAGATGAAGCATTAAAGGTACCAAATTTTCCAAATAGATCCATTTGTCCTTGTGAGATGTTGGGAGTGTAGCCTTGTGCATCAAGGGCGTAAGTGGGTGTGGCACAAAAAGTGGATGAATTGTTCATGTCTTGGAAAACAAGTGGCACATATGGTTGTTGATGTTCTTGTCAGATGTTGTTTGGAATACCCAATACTATGTTGGCCTTGAAGTTTTGATTTTTTAAAATTGGGTGCCCTTGAAGGGCTTGAAGTAGTGAGCTCCCTTTGGTGGTCATGGGTTGAATTTATGCATGTGATGATGACAATTGGGAAATTGGTTGGAAGATATTTGGGAATGAGGGTGTGAATGATGTTTATGGGATGTTCCACAAAGGTTGTTCCACAATGGTGCTCACATAAAAATTAGAAGGGACTTTAGCCCCTTGTTTTTCCAATGCCAACATGTATTCGGTGGGATTTAGTCTCAAACTCATCATGGGACATCTCTTTGAAATTGTTCATGACATCCTCCTCTTGACACCCCCCTCTTGAAAATATTGAGGTAGTTGATGAGGATTAGGTAGAGGGTTGGTAGATTCCCTTGGATCAAATTCAATATGGGTCAAATCACTCATGGTTGATGTTTCTTTACTTTGTTCCATGCCCTTCTTGTGTTGTGATCTTATTTGGACCATGAAATTAGGGATCGACATTTTAGGAGTGTTTTGGTGGATTTTATTTCTTTGGTTTCATCTAATTTTAGGTACCAAAAGTAATTCTAGGATGTTTTAGGATCAAATGATGATGGTATGAAAGATGAATGGATGAATGATATGGGTGTTTGAACTTCTAAGGACTTTAGGAAATACTAGACTGTAGGATTTTATTTTTATTATTGGATTTGGATAATGAACTTGTAAACCCTAGGATAGACTTGTGATATTTGGATAAATTTGTTCAAAGGATTCTGATTTGACTAAATGTGTGAGAAAGGATTCATTCCCACACACCTAACTAAACAGGCTGATTTTGATTTGGTTTAAATGATTTACCAAAAGTCTAGCATAATGATGTTTCCAAAGTTCTTGAAAAGTTGTTTGTGAGGTGGATTTTGATAGATGTTTGGGGATGGATGAAGTGTTTTTTTTTTATCCTATGTGAACCTAAAAGGACTTTGTTTACAAAATCAATAATTGAAGAACATGCTTTACTCTAAGAGTAACTTAAACCCAAAAGATCAATGCTTTAAATGAGAGGCTCATATTGGACATACAAATTTGGTTCATCCCTCAAAAGGTGTGTATAAAAATTTCTTACTAAGATGTCCTTGTTGCAGTAAAGTTTCAAGATTATTTTCTTGATAGAATTTGAACTATGATGTCTCTTTTTGAAAAAACAAAATGTGGATCTTCATTTAAGGACTTTAGTGTTGCAAGAAATCATGAAGACAAGCACATGTGTGAGGTTCAATTGTGAGTTTACCTTGATTAATGAATTTATTTTTACCACATATACTTTTCTTGCTTAAGTTTCAAACTAAATATCTATGTCTAAGCCACCTTTCATTCCACATGGTCCTTTATGCTAAAATCAAGAAGCCAAGGCCATAGTTTCCCTAAGTTGACTTTGGAGAGAGTGAATTAAGATATGAGTTCAAATATTTTGAAGCCTCTAAAGATGAAATCCTTAGAGACAAGAATTAATATTAGACTCTTCAAAGGTATTCACTCTTTTCAAAGGGTTTGAAATTTGATGATTCTTCAATGTTTGTTTCAATGTTTTGGAACCAAGCAATGTGTTTAAAACTGGCTCACAAGCAACACAATCTTAACTCAAGGGTATGTTTTCTTGGTGGGCTTGCCTCATGCCCTTCATAGTAGAAGAGATGATTTTACATGCAATCAAGGAAAGAGTGTAGAGGTATGTTAAGAATTAATTCTTAACCTCCACACTTTAACCAAGATCGGATGTGGAAAATAACTTCTTGGAAGCTAAGTTCCAATGCACCACTTTGATAAACTCATTGGATGGACAAGTTGGCTACTAGAAAAAAGGTTCTTAATGATAGTATTTCAAGATAAACTGGTGTCTACACATATGGAAATTCACTCAATTAAGAGGCCTCCCAACCCTTAGAAAGATCTAAGGTATTTTACGTATCACACAGATACTAGGGGAGACATTTGTTGGTATAAAGAATCCGCACCAGCTAGTTAATGACTTTCATCGTACCAATTTGTTTGTATAGCAGGCCAAAATGAAAGCACCACTTGGGTCATTCCCTCTCATAAGTTGGGAGGTAGGGCCTCTAAAGGTGACTCAACATACAAGATAAAAAGGTACAATTTTGAGTGTTTCTCTTCACCCAAGATCACACGAACCACAAGGGGAGAGGATACACACTTAAAGTGTGTCAAAGAAAAAATCACTCACCCAAAATACTTGTTCATTTTATCCTTCAAAGTAATAGTGACTTCATTTTAAGCACCAAAGCTGAGTGTGAGTTTGTTTTGTTCAATTTTAGTCTAACATAGCAACGACTAGTGAGTTTGTAGGTTCAATTTTAACCAATTTGAAAAATTCAAAGCAATGGTTAATTTTAATCCCAAAATGAAACTAGTTGGTCCTAAAATAGAAAATGAAAGGAAACAATATGTCCTAAGCTATTACAATGAGCATCAAAATGCTTTTCAATTTTCAAGTCAAAGTTTCAATCTCCCAATCTGCAAAAGCAGCTTTGGACTAACAAAGGCGGCGTTGTTTCATCAAAGATGGAGCTATTTTAGCAAAAGTAGTGCTCTAGTGAAAAATAAAGGTGGTGCTCTATTGTAGATAGAGAGAGAAAAAGTGGTGTTGAAGTGGCAAAAGTGATGCTAAAATGAAGGCGACATTTTGGTGAACCCTACAAGTCGACATAAAATAGAAAGGTCAAAGGTGGCGCTTAATCAAAGGCGAGGAAAAAAATAAAAGACAAAAGCGACAAAATGCATTAAAAGTGACTCCCTAGATTCAAAAGCAATGATATTTGTTAGAGGCGATGCTATATCTCCTAGCAATAGTGGCACTTTGGCTATAAAAAATGACGTCACTTTCCTGGGACCTACAAAAACTGTATTTCTAAGCCAAAATATCAAATTTTTAAGTGGTTAGCCCTCCTTCTAATGCCAAAATATGAATGATAATCTGCACCTAGCTAAACATAGACAAACACAAGAGAATTAGTCACTCAAATAATCACAAATATCATTCCCTATGAAATTCTTGATCATACTAAAAGATGAAAACATGAAAACATGAGACTGCTCATTTGGGGTTGTTAGTACTTGACATAATATTGCACTTTGAGGTGTTGGTAGAAGGACATGTTATGGTATACCATTTTCCCTCTTGATGTTTCCTTTGTGGAGGTTCATGTTCATATGATTTTGGAGGATGGTGGTGACATGTTGTGAGAGAGTATGCAACTATTTGGGTTGCATGTGTGGATCATTGTTATTATTCTTGGTACTTCATTGTTGGTTATTTATCACACTTTGATATAGTGTTGATTGGTAGACTTGATATGCTTTTACATTACCCATGTAGTGGGAGTTCCTGGATATGTATGTTCTTCATTGACAGGTTTGATACAGGGAGCTTGTGATTGCAATTTATGGGTTGCATATTTTGTTGGCATGAGTTTACTAATGTTATTGATACCTAGGAGTTATGGATGGTTATTGGTTGGATGTATTAACATGTGTTGTGGATGTTATTTCTGATCATGTGGGTTTTCAATTTACAATAGCTTGTTTGGAGCCTTTGTTATCAATTGGATTCGATGCTCATGTTCTTAGACTGGTGCATCTCCACCTTGGAATGTTCCTTTTCTTCCATAGGTGGCACTCTGGAGGATGAGAGGATTTCTTGCTTGAGATGGTGGTTACTTTGGTTTTATTTGAGGTATCTTTATGGAGCATAAGAGCATGTTGGAGATTCATGTGGTTTCATGTATGGCTATGATGATGTATCTCATTGATTGATCCCTTATAAAATGCATACAACAAGTGGGAGAATGTTGGGATATGGTGTTGCACACCATCGCATAAAATTTTATAATATAATGTTGTAATTAAATAATTATTTAGTTGTGATGCACCTAGGAGGTGTAGTTAATCACACTAGGTAATTATTTTGGGACCACTTTATGTTGTATTATAACATTGTATTATTATTTAATGTGTGAGATACATGGGATAATAATTTAATATTGTGGAAATATTTAATAATGTGAAAACTTAGTACCCAATATTAAATAACGGATTAGTGGTTTTGTGTTCGCATGGTTTTTGGCATATGGTTTTATCTTACCACTTGGTTGCATTTGTGTGAGCTTAAATCTATAAAAGAAAGCACATGTTTAGTGGCTAAGGTTGGCTAGGTGAGTGAACTATCATTATTGAGTGTTTTTGAGGAGTGCATATGTGAAGCATGACAGGGGATGTGTGGATTCATGCTTGGAAACATGAGGATGCATTGGAGAGGCTTGGTGCTTCAGAGGTGTTCATTGTAATTCTTGTATTCTTTATTGTTTAATAATAGATGGAGTATGGATGCTTTTGGAGGCTAGGATTTTTCCCTCTTGAGGTCTTTCCTAGGGTATATCTTGTGTTATCTTGTGGCTTGTCTATTTGATCTATGTATTATGGTTACTTGCATGCATGCTTTTCTCTCTTGGGATTATGTAGGAAATAGATTAAGACTCTAGGTTATGACATGCATTATTTCCTAACATTTTTTATTATTTCTAACTCTTGGGAGAAAAAAAAGAAAAAAAGGAATAAATCTTTGTAGGTAATACTTGGCACCTAAGAGTGGAGGTGTAGGGAAGAAGTTAGTGGATTCCATTTTGGGCACTGAAATTCAAGAAAGAGTAATTGCATGATTTGCACGCCCAAGAGTGAGTGTTGAGAATGGTTTTGACTGGTAGGTTTTGAGGAAAATCGTAACACCAAGGTTGGGGAGAAGCTTGCAGGTGATGAACAAAGAGAAAAAGTAGAGAAAAATAAAGGAATATTGTGAGAGGTAGTTCTAGGGCATCAAGAATGGAGGAAATGTTGTCACTCTTTTGAATATGCCTGTAGCTAATTTTTGGTGTTTTTGAATTAGTTTTGTTATGGTTGAAGGCATTCTTACATATAGGTGTGAAGATTGTTGAGCTTGTTGGGCATTCTTTCCCATAGTTTTAATTCTAGTTTTGGTTGTGGACTTCTTGTAGCATTTTTTACTGCACATTGGATGCAAAAATCTGATTTTTCAATTTGAATGGAGGCTATGCTGGGGAATTAAATCTCTGGTTGCAATTTTCAATTCTAGAAATAAAATAAATTTATTTTGTTCATGGTTGTGGGGTGCAACAATTGACAATCCCATAGGATTCTCAATTGTTGACCTGCATCACTTAAAGATTTTTTTTCTCTATATATTTGGTCTCTTGTAATGGTTTTCCTATCAATATAATTATCTTTGAAATGAGTGCTTTTGTAGAACACCTTAGGAGAACTATCATGCTTAAATGGAACACCTAGAACTTCCTTATTGATAGGTCAATCACCTTTGTTGATGTACAATAAGTGAAGACATGCTAAATAATCATGTGTCTAACATGATTATGTGGTTTTTATCTACTAATTTTATTTTGACAAAGCTTTATGGTTCAATACTTTATAGTGATGCTTTACAAGGCACTCTGATGATATAAACCCATAATAACTAATAACTAAATATTGTCCTTAAATATAAGGACTTAAATGCATAATTTGAAATATCTTGACATGCAAGATGATTTGCAATAATAAATTTCTAAAATTGTTCACCTCTAAAATGAAAAAAAAATGTAATTTGAAATGGTGACATAAGATTATAGTATGATCAATCCATACAAAAATTTACATTAATAATCTAATCTAAAAAGTGAAACTCTAAAAAAAATTCAAACTAATTTATTTTAAAATGAAGATAATATAATATACATAAATAAAGTAAAATTCTATAAAAATATATATATAAACATTGTAATATGCAAAATAAAATAACAAAAATGGGGTATGTACATTTTATCCTTACAAGCAATCTAAGTTTTTTTCTAAATTGAACAAAGCTCTAATTATAAGTAAAGAATAAAGTGCTAAGTTTTATTTTAAACAATTATTTGTTTGATAAGGCTTCTTTAACTAATGGTCAGAGTTTAACCCTTGAATCTTTGCTAGATGCTTTCCTTTCTTTGGATTTTCAATTTAATTTCAGTTTAATAAAATAGAAAAATCTTTAAACATAATAATTAAATATGTAAAGTTTTCCCACAAACTCTTGAAATGGAAAAACCACAATTGCAAGGGATTGTCTATTTTAAACATGATTTATTTATTTATTTATTTTTTAGACTGCAGGAATCGGGTAGCACGACCCGCTATAAACTGCAGTGCGCCTGGTAAACTTTTTAACGTGACCGGCGGCGCTGGCGCGACACGCCCTCCGGTACCACGGGACGGGGGGAGACTAGAACTCGTGACCAGCAGAGCCGCAACGGAATTACTTAGCCAACCGAGCTAGGGCCCCCGCCCATGATTTATTTTTTTAATAATTTGGGTGTCGTGGAATATTCCTTGGCTTCCACGTCATCATTTACTTTTCATTTTGATTATGCAAGTTTACCATTCATAGAACAAAACAAAGAAAAGCCTTTTTATGGGTTTCCCACTTATTTCCATGTAGGACATTTTAAAAAAGAGGCAAGGTTTTTTTTTTGAAGTGATTTTTTAATAAATAAGATGTAATTATATTCTTTTATAAAAAGATAATCTATATTATGCTGTTTTAAGATTTTTTAATAAGAAAGATTTTTTAAAAAGAATTATGCACAAGAGTATTATAGAATAATGTATTGATAGACAAAATATTGATTGAGAAAAAATAAATTTAAATTTGGTGTTGAATTTAATGATTTTTCATTAGAGATTCTTTAAAATTGTATTTTTTAAGCGAATAAGGTTATATTATTTTATTAAAGATATAATTCATATCATATTATTATTTTAAGATTATTTTAAAGTTATTTTTCATAAAATAAAATCATATAAGAGAAGAAGTTTAAAAAGAATCTTGTATGCAAGTATCATAGAATGCTCTATTGATTAGAATAAAGTTTTATTGAGAAAGATTATGCTTAAAATTAATTTAAAGTGGGTGTTGAGTCTAATCACTTTTTCTTAGTGTAAGGAAAACACTTTTTACATAAATCTAAGGTAAATTAAAATAATAATGAGTATTAAGAATCTACCTTAGATTATAAAGTTGCAGGTGTTATTGATGTATTGAGTTAAATGTTTCAACAATTTAAATAATAAAAAATGGTTTAGTGGGAAATTTGGTGCTGCTTAGAGAAATACTTTAAATCTATGAAGTTATTGAATATTATTTTGTGTCTCTACACATAAAATATTAATTCTTGAATGTTCACTTTTAGTCTGTTATAAAATTATTGTCTCTCCTACATAAAAACTTACATGTGTTGTCAAGAGTTTGCATGTAACATGAGTACCTACTCCTTTGTGTCAAATCATATAAGGATGCCAATTTGATGACTTGAAGAATAATCAAAGCTATGCAAACATACAATCAATGTTTTAAATGGTGATGCAAGAATAAATGCACTAAATTGCTCGAATTCAACAGTAAAAAATTTTCTCAAATGCTCTTGTCATATTTTTCTCTAAATGCTAGATAATCTCTAAATGAACTAGGTTGACCTCTTCAAGCACAACTCTAAGGCTAAAATAGAATATTTCATGTGTAAACTCAACATAAAATTGCAAAGTGGGAAGGTTAGCTTGGCCCTAAATTTTGACTTGAATTCCAAATTTTTAGGCATCATTTTCACATTTAATTGTAGATTTTACCAAGGGTGGGATATTCATTAAATTGAGGACCAATACTAGTCCTAAGAAATGAGTACATTAGTGGAAATAGATAAAAGTTATAATTTTTCATTGTATAAGAGTTAATCTAATTGAAACGAATCCAAAATGAAGGGTAAAAGTGTAAGGTATACAATTTTCAACATTATATTTTATCCCCATTTTGAGTTGCATGAGAACTATATTGAGAACACAAGTCAAAGTAAAATTAGGTAGTCAATATAAAATTAAATTTATTTAAGAAGTTATAAAAAAGGATAATATATGTTGATTCATGGAACAAGATCCCTTGGAAATGAGTGTTTTTCCTTAGAAACCTAGAAAAGAACTCAACAAGTAGCATTGTATATGCATTTAGAACAAAAGTATGATTTGATAAGATCAAAAGAAAAATAGAAGATAGAGACAAGGGATGAGAAATAAACCACTTATGATGGAACAATGATACCACCTAGGGAAATAAACCAATAAATACCACCTTAGGATAGCAAAAGTAATGTGATACAATTTAAAATAGGCTCTAAACATGTAATAATCATTTCAAGGATATTTAAAAATGAGAATATTAGTAACCTTATATGCCCCCTCCAATTATTTTCTTGAAATAGTGTAATTAAGTTGGAGAGTAGAAAATATAGTAAAATTGGTATAACCATAGAAATGTGAATGGTCATATAATTATATAAAGGCACCATCTTGTGACACCATGAGAAGATACAAATAATATGTTCATGAAATAAAGAGTAATGACGAATGGTGATATTCCCCCAATGTTACCCTCAAGTAAGGATACAAAAAGTAATCATGATCAATAGATAAACAATCTTGTAAATGCAAAGGAGTGTTACATCTAGTAATGGTATACTTTGTTAGAAAAATTATAATCATCATTAAAATATAAGATGTAATCATTATTATCATACCACAAAATCATAAGCTCTGAGCTTGGTAGTGATGGAAGACCTTGTAATTGTCGTAATGAACAATTTCAAACAATTTGGACTTGTGACTAGTTTTCTAGACTATAAATAATTTTATGTCAAATAAATTAGACTAGTTTTCCTAACAACTATATGTAGTCTAGACTCATTATTCATTAAATTAACTTTGATTTGAACCACTTTCATATTAAAAAAATAGATTAATATTTCTAATTTTAAAAATATTTTTACTCTACTCCCCTCAAACTAGACTTATTTCAATAAAAAATTAGATACTAAAGATATATATTATTTTAACATAATATCCATGATATTTGACTTAGAATACTAGGTATGTGCATGATCATCATGAAAAAAACAAGTCCTTAAGTGGCAAAAAAATCAGAAAAATCGGAGTTAGGCAACTTGACATAAAAATTTGAATAAGTTATCTATATTATTTCAAAAATATGTAAGAATATAATCTGTAACAAATTGAATGTAGTTTCTAAACTACTAGGTTTGTTTAAAAAAACCTATTTTGGTGAAAAATTTGAAATTTCAATGTGGGTACTTAAATTCGTGGAAAATAAGAAGTAGGTGTCGCCTAACCACCCTAACCACAATAAAATGATAATATTTTTTTATAATATTTTAGATATAAGTAGAGGACTCATGCCTCGATGTGAGGCATATTTTTGTAATTTTTTCCAAGTAAATAATTAAGTATGATTTTTTATTACAATTTTTTTTAAAATATAAAAACTTGTCTGACCACCTTAACTTGGTCAAAAACTTGAAATTCAATTTTCTTTTTAATCCTATATTATGTGAAGCATAATCCTATATTATGAAGCATAGAATGTGACACATGTTTTAGATTTCAAAAATGTGATATTGTTTGAAAGCTATAGATGTTTTTCAATTAGCCTATCAATTAGGACTTTAGTCATAATTTGAATAGAAAATGAATAATAATTACTTATTAAATTCAAAGTAAAGCATAATTTATATAATTGGAAAGCTAATAATATCATTTAAAAACCCTTTTCATTTCATTAATTTTGGGTAAAAAAATAGTCGTCAGCCACATACCCATCATATTGCCACTTTTTGGCCCATCATAATCCTGCACATACCCTACTATTAGAAAATATGATTGTATTTCAATTAAAAATGTTGAGATGTTTTTTTTTATGGAATTTCTTCTCATATGATCTTTTCATTACACATACTTCCAAATTACTATAAATAGAGCATCAATTTTTATAAAGTGTTGAATTAAAGTGGTGTTTATTATGTGATACATATTTGTTTTGAATCAATCAGATGTAGATTTGTGGTTTTATCTCTTTCTCTTAAATTGAAGAAAGTATACATTTTAGACCACCCACAATGAGAAATGGGGATCCATACCAAAAATATTCATAATAATACAATCAACATTCAAAACTAAACCATTTTTTTTTTTATTATGCAATTATAAACTAGAGGCTTATCCCATTAATATCAAAATATCACTTGAAAGTTTACATCAATTTCAACTATTAATAATAATGGGAAATATTTTTGTGTAGGTACAATGAGTAATTTGATCCTAAATGCTCATTCAATTATGTTTGTTACTTTCTTGATGTTGATAATGAATTTACATTACATGGAGAGGTTGTATATCCATCACAAGTTGGAACCTTTTTTAGAAGATAATGAAGGGACCTAAGGACACATTTTTCAAATGGTCAAGGAAAATCCATTACATATTAGGTATTACCAAAATCTTAATAGGATATCTTTGACAAGTCCTTTCTTTTTCAAATGAAGAATACAATTTTAATTATTCATGTCATACATCTCTATTATTTTGATTAAACCATAAATGTGTTCCTCTTTAAATTTTAGTGTATATTAGTCAATGTCTTATTCCACTATAGACATTAGAAGAAAATTAATTATTGATTCAACATTATGGGAAATAAATGTAGAATACTAGTCATTTATCAAACCTCCTAAACTACCTTTGTTGGTAGTTATTGTCATTGATGTCAACACAAATGGTTGTCATTGATTTTAACACTAAGGAGATTGTTGGTAGTTTCTATCTTTGGTGTCAACATTGTTTGTTGATTGTATCTCATGTCAAATATTACTATATGTGAGTGTCATTTGTGTCAACATTGATTATTGGAAGATGGTTAGTCCTTGGCACTAGTTATCATTATTATATTAAGCCTAGTTCATTGTTGGATGTCATTCCTTATCTAAACAAGAGTTGATGAAGTTCATGGTTGATGTCATGCCTTATCAAAGAAGAAGTGATGAATTTCATGGTTGGATGTCATGCCTTATCAAAGAAGTGATGAAGTTCATGTTTGTATGTCATGCCTTATCAAAGAAGAATTGTTGATGTTCACATAATGCATTATTATTGTCAACGGAGTTGATTTCATAATGATATATTAAAATCAGGATTAGAAGCATGACTAATAGTGGATAGATGTTTCTGAAAGTCTACAATATGTCTTATGATCTCTCCTAATGTTCATGTTGATGCCAAAAATTAGCAAGATAAAAACCTTTATGGGAAACTCAGTTAATGGGGGACCAATTGCACTAAACTAAGTGACCTTTGGATTTTTTAAGAAGTTGACTTCTTTTGTAATGGGGGTTTGGAATGGAAAAAGGAAGAAGATATAAAAAATGAGAATCTAACTAAGGCGATGTGCCAAGGAGTAGATATAGGCACAATAAATCTATCTTTTGGGATTCGATTTAAGGGCCCGATCAACAATCTACTGTGTTCCAAAATAACATAAATCAAAGATAAAGATCTAAACAATTCATCTAATGACATAAAATGATTTTTACACACATTCACTAAAAAGAGGAGTCAAAGACATGATCTAAACCAGCAATTTGTATTAAAATCATAGAAGTTCTTGTAAATGAACAATTTAGGACAATAATGGCATAGTATTAATGTTCTATCAAATAGCTTAAGAAAAATAGAAAGGCCGAACAATGGCACAGTCTAAGAGTCTCATACAATAATCTAAAAATAATATTAAAGGCCTAGTATCTTTCCCAAATTTTTCTCTCTTCCAAACTCATTTTCCAAAGGAAGAAGTAGTATATATAGCCAACAATTCCATCACTTGGAAGGCCAGTAATAGAAAATATTATGTATCTTGAGCAATGATGGATGCAACAATGATTTTCCTTGGTCGTTGTAATAGAAAAGATTCAAGCCATAGCATGTAGTTGTTCCCCAACTAGATGCATTCCCTACGAATGATGGCAGTGGTTCCAGAAAAACCCTATGTAGACAAGTGTCATTCACCTACGAAGGTAGTTAAGGCATGCAATAGCTTGGCGGGGCACACAACTCGCTCTCGCCTTCCTTTCAATGAAGTCCCCGCTAAAGAGATGCATGGTGGAAGGTCTCAGCCCGCGGTTCATTTGTCCCTTTTTGCAATGAGAGCTTGCAATGGGACAACACATGGCAACATTCTTTACTATTGGTGTTGTCTATGGGACCTACCGACAAGTATATGTGGGAGAAAGATATGTGGAATGTGGATGGGGCCTAATTAAAAAGTGAAGGGAAGCATCCTTGAAGAGCCCACAGTGACGACACGTGGAAGCGTGGGGGGAGCCGGTAGGAGAGAAAAGGAAGCAATTGTTGCAAAGAGCACTCAGTGTACACATGGTGGCAGCCAATAGAGGATATCAAAAAGAGGCCTGATTGAGAAGCAAAGGGCATCATTTTGAACATCTGAGGCGCAAGCTGGTAGTTAGCAAAAATAAAACCACCCGAAGAGAGCTCGAGGAATTTTATATTCATAGCTTCCGGTGACTAATAGGGACATTTCATTTGCGGAATGAGGAACCCAAAATTTTATTTGGCTTACAGACCAGAGTCCCATCCATTGGGTGATAGAGTTAGAGTTTAGAGAGAGCAGCCTGTAGAGGCAGCCAGTCAGCATCAGATGGGATCAATATGTCATGAAGATTCTCTTGCACTCTGCTTAGATCAAGCATTTCTTTGTAAGGTAGCGCCACAAGTAAATCGGCCCCGGACTCAAGTTGGAAGAGTAGCCACGCAATTGAATGAGTGACACCTTCAATATCTGTAGTGGTAGGGGGTTGGCTAAAACTCTAGAAAATAGATGTGTCTAGCTGCTTCTCTTCAATCCTCTTCGTAGTTTTCTTTGTGGTAGCCACCAACTCATTTGCAAGAAATGGGGAGGGCATGCCCATCTTAGCTAGCCGAGAGAAATTTTCCCACATGCTATCCATAGTTTGGCTCAAAGTGGCTATGCATGCATTAGCACGAAGAATAGCCAAGTGGGATTGGATGAACTTGTCCAACATTTTGGTAGCATCCTTCCGATCCTCAATCCTTGCCCTTGCTAATTTTTCATCCAAGACCATGTAAAATTTATTTAGCAAAATTTTTTCTTCAGGAACCATCTCCGTGATACACTGTGGGACTTGCTCAATTCCCCTACAAACCTCCCTACCCAAGCTTGTTTCCTGCAACATAAATTGGATAGTCAATTATAGTTTCAGGTAGAAAGCTTTGACCTTTTCCTAGTATGAAACATATAGTTGTTGGGCCACTAGAATGAGGTCTGGTTGGGTAGCAAGCGCTTGGGGAACACTCCTTAGAAGGGAAATCTCTACATCTCTTGAGCTGACCTCCTCTATCAGTTCCACAACCCTCCTGTTTGAAGATGGAAGTTGTTCTTGGATGTTCCTCAATTCTTTGGACTAGTTTTCCTCAGCCCAACTCTTGTTTGTTGACTCTTTCTCAAGGGAAATCCTCATCTCTTGGAGTTCCTTTTCCAATTGAGCCTTTCAGGCCCCAAAGTCTGCATCCCTCTATTGCATCTGTTGCTCAAATTAAGCGTGTTTTCATTCAAATTCCTCACTCTTTTTTTGTAACACCTGATCTGCCAGAGCTAACTTGTTTTGATAGTCTTGGTTCCTCTACCACAACGCGTCGACCAGGGTGGGGTCAATAGATGGAAACTTTGCAAGTTCCTCCTGGAGTTTGTTTTGCTCTACCTCTATTGTCTATGCTCTCTCCAATAAGTGTGCAACTCCTGCTTCCATCACTTTTTCCTTTTCCAACAAGAACTCGACCCTATCCTTCACAAGCTTCAACTCCTCTTCTTTATTTTTTTGTTAGCAACTAGACTTGAGGAAGTTGGTCATCACCACTTGTTACATTTCTTCCATGAGATCAAATTTTTCCTATGGTTGGGCTATGCTCAGATCGAGTCCCATGGCGAACATGTTGTAATCATCGGGCTACATCTCCCCTTGCGGTTTGATGACGTTCAAATGCATGGTTGTGAAATGGATCAATTTCTAAGCTTCATTGTAAACAATATACATCTTTGGCTCAGTTGGCTTCTTGTCATCCTTGACCTTTCACTTCTAGATTCTGAGAGCGCACACTTCCTTTGTAATTTCACCTTGTGCCATAAATTGGGCTGGCAACTGAACTAGCCCACCTGCGAAAGGTGCATCAGGAGGTAGGGTGAAAGGGAATGTGAAGGTAGTGGTTCTAGGCATTTTCTTCTTTGGAAGATCAACTGTAAGTGGGGAGAATTGAGGGATATGCCAAAACTTAGTTTTTGAACTAGCGCAAGGACTCATCACCTGTTGCAGTGATTGTGGGCTCATCACAGACTCCAACTACTAGGTGAGCTAGGTTGTGCTCAAGATAATAGTAGCAGAAGGGGTATCAATGGTGGTTGCACTTGAGGAAATAAAGGCAATGGTGGTTTGAGCAATAGTGAAGGGTGTAAGGGTTTTCAGAGGTGTTAAGATAAATAGACTCACTTGGGAGAACTAGGAGAAACCTCTTACAACCATTGCGGTAGAAGTGGAAAAGGAAGGGCCGAAACTTGTAGTGAGGGGTACTGTAGACACAACAGGGGACACCAAAGATTGTGAGTTAAGAGAAGAGGGAGAAAATGTTACCTGCTAACTAGATGATTACGGTTCTTGGCTCGCCATGACCTCCTAGATTGCTATGGGTGCTTGCAAACTCTCCCTAGAAATTGCTTCTGTGTGCTGTCGTTTAATGGGTGGGGAGTCCTCCAACTCTATGGTTTTTGATTATTTTTGAGTCATTCTTGTCCTTGTTTCAGTCCAGGTGAGTGTCCGCGAAGCTCTTGATACATTCATTTGCACATTTGAAGTAATTTGGCTAGGCTGCTCCATTGCCTTCCTATTTTGCTGACTGGAGGCAGATGACACTTCTAATTCTTTCTCCTTTCCCTTCCCTATATGTGCTTCAGACTCCTCACCAATGTCATCATCCTTGTCAATGCTCATGTTAGAATCTGTGTGTGCCTCATTCCATAATTTATCAAATTGATCATCCAGCTCCACACTTCCATAAGGGGCCTTAGGTTGTTTGATCTCTTAGCGGTACACACAAAAATATCTGATTATTTCCTTGCTCCATCATTTTGTTTTTGATAACTTGTTTCAAAGGTTGGCTCCCATTTTGTGCTTCTCATCATACTTCATTGCAATGAAGTAGAACTCATTTGATGGTGGCCTACTATCATCTGTAGGAATGTGGATCAAATCAACCAATAGATCATCTAGATCTTTCAGCAGGTTCCACCTCTTTTCCCAATAAGGCCAAGGGTTTTGTGTTACCTTGACAAATTCATTTGGCAAGTCATTTTTAGGGTTGTAATTCCATTTGTCACAAATCATCACTAACCCCAGATGAGCTAGCTTATCTTCCAATAGCTGGTGCATCTTCTTTTTGGACATTACCACTATTTTAAAGCTTAGTAGGCAGATGAATAATCCCTTCTTCTTGGTCGGTCCTTTGCAAAAGGTGTCAATAATGGATACTTTCTGGAACATTTTGAGGGATAGCACCCAATTTGTGACACATTTCAGAAGGTGACATGGTTCCCTGATGAAACCATGCATCCAAATGAATGTGAAATCCACTTTGAGAAACTAGTCACATTTGGGAGTGAAGTTCTGCATATAACCAGTCTACTCCTTGGTGAGCCAGTCAATATCATCCTCCCCTTTCAAATCTTACAAAATTAGAGTCAAGAAATAATCCAAAAATGCATAATAGTCATAAGTAGAGGAGAGGAGAGGAGTCCATATGGAAACTGGTCTTCTTTTTCCTGATTCATCAAAATAGCCAACTTCACATATTTCTTAAAGAAATTAGGTTTTGATGCAAAAACATGTGGGCAAGGAAGGAAGGAAACCTAAACCTCCGTTGCATTTGGTATTCCCTTATTTTCCTTATCATCTCATCAATGAGGAATTGCACAAAATCATACCAAAAAAAGGAATGTTGCTTACAAAACTAGAACCGTGGACCCAACTAAAACTCCTGCACATCCTTGTCGGTGACTAGGCAGAAAAAAAATTCCAACATTGAGAAGGCCTCTTGCATGTCCATGGGGAAGGCATTGTGCAGTGCCAAAATATTTGGTGGCTTTTGTTTATCTACCTTAGGCCTTTTGGTTTCTTTGTTATAAAAATCCAAAGCCTTTTTCATGGTTCTCTATATTTCCTCTCCCTTGACTGGATTAAATGGCTCTATCTCTTCTAGTCTAGAGCTTTGGTGGAGGATGCACAAAATATTCCAGATAGCTCCTAGGTAGATATTGACTTTCAACTCCCGGCCTTCGATGGTGTTGGTGCTCGGGTTGAAATGTTAGATGGCCGCATCAACTAGTTCCAGGAAATAGTGCACAAATAGGACCATATACTATGGGAGCCCGCTGAACCATAGCTTTTGTGCCAATGAATCTAAGTCGGTGAATTTTTTCATCCTTTCGCAAGCCACCTCCCTCAAAGACTTAGGGTTCTTTGTAAGGATGGAATCATGAATATTATCCCATTCCTCCTTGATTAGGCTCATGTTCCTGTAATTTTTTGGGATTTTCTAGGGCCCGCGTGTTTACCCATTCTAGCTTCTCTGGTATACCAGGTGAAGCATAAGAGACATCTTCAAAGAAATAGATGGCTGATGCTACATGGATAAAATCAAACAAGCTTTGTATTGCCTCTTCCTCCACCTCTACTTGTGCCTTTGTTTGAGAACTCTTTCCCATTTTCCTTCTATTGGAGACTTCTTCTTAGCCCAAATCTTTTGCAATTTACCTCAGCTCTAGTCACACTCAAAACTTCTTTTGCTCTAGGTAGCGCATTTAAAAAACATTCACAATGCTAGCCTTTTGCATGCGATACTTAGTTTTTTCCTTCTTGGGGTGGCCAACAATGTCCACCTTTTAGCATTTAATTCAACGTGTACCACTAGTTATTTCCTCGTGTGAAATGAATTACTTTCCATTTTGAAATGAGAAGAATTCACAATCACCTTTGGTAATAATGTCCTCCAGCGTGATTTCCTTGGAACTTGAGTTGGTGATTTGAAGAAAGCTTAGGCATTCATATGCCATGGCAATTAATATCCCAAATGGAATGATTAAGCCCAAATATGCAAAAAGTACCTAAAAATATTTGTGTTCCTTTTTGGAGTTTGAGAAGCACCTGTAGAATGACACCTCAGCATTTTTCTATATAGACTACTGTCAGTAACTGCCAACAACTTAGGCTAAATTAGCTCCTATTAATCTTGCACACAATAAATCATACCTAGCAGACACAACTGGGTGGGAAATTTGAGTGAGCCTTGGTGATATTTTTGAGATGGTACTTGATTAGCATCATGCTTATGGTATGCAATTACCATGCTAATTCTTGGATTTTTCTATAAATGGATGCTTAGGCAATAGTGAAATCACACTTAGCAATCTTGGAAAATTTGGTAATAGGTAATTGGCTTAGCATTTGACGTTAGTAGTTGCGTAGAATTTACATAGAGATTAGACTTAGGTAGTTTGTGAAGAACTAGGCATCACGAACGCTCCAATTAGATTAGTTTGCAAGAAATCCCAGTCAGCTTTTCTTCGTGAAATTTCAACTAGGCATCTTAAAAGGATTACCAAGAATAAGCATTCTTTGGCCATTATAGTGATAAAGTGGGTTATGGGGAGGGACAAAATTTACTATGAGGATAGGTACAAAGTTAATATTGATGTATGCTCTCACTTTGTGGTGTCCATGCTCGACATTGTTGTTCCCAAGTCATTGGTTCTTCATCTAGTGCTCAAAATATTTCTAAAGAAATATTTGGGCGGCCTCAGAGAGGTGGTGGAAAATGTTGCGTTTGGAATAGGCCTGCTGATCACAAGCGACCTCCAGAAATACATTGAAGAAGACACAGTAGCACCATGGGTGTTGTTCCTGAGTGGTTTTTGAATCCAGTCACAAGAAGAACATCGTCAAAGGGTTACCCATACATTCCACTTCCTATTTTGCTTGTACAACTTGGTGCCTTTTATGACATTGACTGGTACACTAACTTCCAGAACCTTGTGTTCCCTCTGCCACTTACCATTGCTCCTATGGATGCTGTTGCTGGTCCTGATGTTGCCCCTGCTGATGAAGAAATTACAGATGTTGTTATTGATGCCTCCATTGCTACTGCACATGCAAGAGACTGAAAATCTCTTTTTATGCCTTAAAAACTAATACTCATTAGTCCATTTTTTGTATATACACTTGAAAAAAAGCTTTATAGTAGCCATATATAAAGAAGATATAGAATGTATATAGATATATACTCTAAAAGCATGGCCTTGGAGCCATTTTTGACAATGTATTTAACAAAGTATATAAATATAATAAAGATATAGCTTATGTTATTGTGTACCTTAGAATTTTACCCTACTCTAATGTGCAAAATAACTAAAAATGAGAATGATAAAAGACTAAGGACACTTCAAAATTAGCCTAAAGAGTGATTAAACAAGAAGGAAAGTAGATAAAACAAGATGCAAATGATTATATCTTCCTTGTTGTTGGAGACTCCTTGGTTGGCCCTTGATTTGGATGACTTTGTGTGCTCCTTAGATGACTTCTTGAGTGACTAAATACAAGATCAACTTATGCAAAAAGATTAAAATAGATGGCTAGATGATAGTGAATGATTGAGAATGCAAATTGGCAGCATGTAGTTATAAAATGGCTAAGTGTTTCAAATGCCCTTGAGAGGGGGTATTTAGAGGAGAATTTCAATTCTCTAGAGAATTCAACTATTGAGATTGATCCAACAAGGTCAAGATGAAGGGCTATGGTGGGTTGAGAACTCACAAGCCCTCACATCTTGACATGTGGATGGTGAAGTGGCTAAGGGAGGTGAGGTGTAAATGAGGTGGCCAAAAGGTACATGAGGTGGAGGAAGGACAAGTACCTTCCAAGTACTTTGATGTGACCTTTCAATGATCACATGGGGAGGGGGAAAGCTTTGGGAGAATAAAAATGAATTAAAAATTCACAATAATTGGAAGAATCTAATGGATAAGACAAGGTTCTAAAAAGGTGGGAATTTGTCACATGTGACTTGATGTGACAAGTCAAATATTCTAGAAGGTGCATGGGAAAAGGGGATTCTAGAAAGAATAAAAAGAAATTAAAAATTGCTTGGGGGATGGGGAGAGTTGACCAAGGTACTAATTAGGTTTAACTAATTAGTAATTAGAGGATAATTAGGGGTTAATATGGATTAGAAGCCAACTTGCAAAATTTGGAGGATGTGACACATCCTAATCAAGGATTAGGCATGTGCACATCCTTAATGAAGAGATTAGGAGATGGATTAGGATTAGATGAAAATGACATGCGAGGAATTAAATAAATATAATATTTATTTAATTCATTTGATGAAAAGGGGATTAAGGAGGGTAAGGTATTTAATTATTAATTAAATACCTTAGGGATTTGGCAGAATTAAGGATGTTAATTAAATAATAGTAATATTACTTAATTAACTTGGATAAGAGGTTGTTTAGATGAAAAGTGATAAATTTGGATAAATTAAGTGTCCAAATTTGGATGTCTACATTTTTCCCCTCTTTGAGATGGTGTTACGAAGTAGCATCATTTCAAAGAATATTAAAATATAGAACCCATAAGGAGATGGTTAGATTGGAAAAGATGCCTCAGTCATTCAAAGGAGTGACTAGGAAGGAAAAAAGAAGATGGGGGTGAAGATGAAGATTAGGGATAAGGATGCCCCCTCGAGAGGACATGTGGGTTCAAGACAACACGGATGTGCTCTCGAAATGGATGAGATGATGAAATGGGAGATGAGGAAGAGGATGCAAAGGGATGGATATGAAAGGATGAAAAGGTGACAGGAGATTGGGAAACAAAAATGGATGCAGAGATGAAGATGATGTTACCCCAATCAAGGTACAAGACAAAAGGGGTTGAGGATGGATGGAATGTTGTCAATGAGGATAGGGAAGGATACATCCCAATGAGTGGTATTGATGAGGGAAGGATACACCCTAAAACACCACTAAAGGATAGGGAAGAGTACCTCCCGATGATGATGATGAAAGTGTTGTTGACAAGGGAAGGATACATCCCAAACAACGCCAAAGGGATATGGAAGAATAAAATGGGATGATGATGATGATGAGGATGATTGGATCCAGGCTTGTAACAAGACTGAGAGCAAGACCAAGGATATGATTAGATGATTCAGGCTAAATGGAATGGATGGGTATAGGATAGAGATGTGAGATAAGGATGAAGGATGAATGGATGGGGGGATACATGTAAGACGATAGAATGGAAAATGAAATACAATCCTAATGCAATTTTCCATCTTCGGAGCACTAATTTTTTCTATAGCATAAGACACAAGACACCAAGGTATGAAGAACCAAGGTGAATTAGTGTCTAATGGATAAAACAAACACAACAGACAAGAAGGCTATCCCAACACCCCAAAGTCACAAAGACCTTGGTTGGGCTAGGTATTGAGATAACCACAAGCACAAAAGGATGCCCCAGCATAACACAAGACCTCAGGGATCTTGGTGGGTACTACATGGGACAACCAAGAAGACACAATGAAACAAAAGAGCAAGATATGCCCCTATGTGGACCAATCAAAACACACCATAATATGATGGATTATGGCAGCCTTGACAAGTGATGATAGGGAGCTCAAATGATAAACAAAAGCCAAAAGCATCAAAAGATTGCAATCAATTTCAAATGTCCTTTGCCATAGGATCAAGGGGATAGATGGGATTGATGAGGTCTGTTAGAAAGGATGCATCCTGTTGAGACTGATGATGGATACTAAGCTAAAATATCGATATGTTGTAGGATATTCAAAACTGATTGGATTTGTTGACACAAATGGGTCTCATTTGTGAAGAACTGGCTAGATAAGGGCATAGCTTGATGACATGACACAAGGAAGACAAGACATGATACTGACACACCCTAAAGACCTAGGGGCTTGGGGGCCGATCAAAGATTAGCCTTACGTGAAAGCGTAGAGCCCTCATAGTTTGATAAAAGGCTGTTGACTAACCATGGATAAAAGTAGAAAGAGGATGATGAATGATGATGACAGATGACAAGGAATGGAGAGAAAAAATCCAAGACTATTGATAGACGATATAGGAGTGGACGAAGAAAGCAAAAAGACTGATGCTAGATGATAGAGGAGTAGATGGACAAAGCAGAAAGACCGATGCTAGATAATAGAGGAGCAGATGGACAAAGCAGGAAGACCGACACTAGAAGATAGAGGAGCAGATGGACAAAGCAAAAAGACCAGCGCTAGAAGATAGAGGAGCCCCGAGGGTGGATTAAGTGACCGACCTTGCCTATGTGAAAGCACAGGGGCAACGTAGTTCGACAAGAGGCTGACGACGGACCATGATGGAGACTTCGACGGATGACAGAATGGAAAAGAAGAAAGACTGATGATAAATGATAAAGGATCCCAGGGGGCAGATCAAGTGATCGACCTTGCCTACGTGAAAGCGCAGGGGCAACATAGTTCAACCAGAGGCCAAAGATAAATTATGGATAAAGGATAATGATAGGATGAGTGGAGGATGATGATAGGAGGAGGACAATCACATAAAGCTTAGGGATGGGATAGTTATCCAAAAAGATGAATTGGAAGGATGATATGATAGATAGATGAGTGATGAAAAGTGATAGGGGATTGGAAAGATGTGCAAGAGAAGCAGGAGTGATGATGATGAGATAAATGGCATTAGGTTGCATGGGGGGAGGCCTATAGCCAGATACCAATGACAAGGGATTGTGAGATGGGATGAGGATAAAGATGAAATAATGGATAGAGATATAGGGATGGGGGATGGGAGGGATTGTTTGGATGGATGGGAATATAAGGATTGGGAGATGAAAAGGATGCTAGGATAGATGGATACGAAGATAAGAATGGGGAGATGGAAGGGATGCTGTGATAGATGATGTCTCCAAGGAGTATGTCACATAGGAAGCAGATGCCCCCACTCTAGATATGTCACATATGAGGAGGCATGAGGGATAGAAGACAAGTGGATGGGAAAATAAAGGAGATAACTAGATGAGGATAGGATGGGTGACTAAGGAATATGATAGAGCATGGATGAAGGGAATGTATACCAATAGGTGTCCAAAGCATGCATGAATGGGGGTGCCTATTTTGCAGTCAAGATCACAGAAGGATGGAGGGAATGGGAGATAAATGGGATGATGGTAGGATGTGGAAGATAGGTGGGATAGAGGGATTTATGAAGAGGACGGATAGCGGAAGGCAGGTGCATAGTTGGAAGCATAGCGGATGGAGGGAATACATATCAGGAAGTTGCCCCCAAGTGTAGATGGGGATTTATGCATGATGCCTGTTTGCCAGGTTTTCATCATGGTATTTATCCAAGGCGCTTGTTTTCCAAGTTTTCACCATTGGATGAATTATTTCTCTTTACTATTTTATTTTATTTTTTATTTATTTATTTTATTTATTTATTTATTTATTTATTTTGGATTTTTTTTGGATAATAGGGGGATGAAAATGGATAAGGATAGGGATGTCGATAAGGGAATTTAGAAGACACGTGATAAGGATATGGATGAAGGACTCAAGCATCAAGTTCTATATGAGGTATTAAGAGCCCATGTTTGAAGTGATTGTTGGATGTTGGTACAACCTTATTAGGATAAATGGATTATGCAAGAGGATGAATTAGAGTGATTTGATGGGGGAGATATGTGGGATAATGGATGGGATGCTGGAAAGGGTATGGATAGAATGATGGGG
>VDFB02072274.1:66017626-66046619 GCA_007258455.2 Sequoia sempervirens
AATTGAATGATTAGGGAGATATGGTTTGTCAGTTGAAGAAAGCACTACATGGACTTAAGCAAGCCCCAAGAGCATGGTATGCCAGATTGGACAAGTATTTGTTGAAGCTTGGATTTAACAAAGTTACTACTAATAGTAATTTGTATTTCAAGATTGATCATGATAAATATTTGATTGTTGAATTCATTGTTGATGATACCATTTTTGGAGGAGATCATAGTTTGTGCATGAAGTTTGTTGATGAGATGCATACTGAGTTTGAGATGTCTATGATTGGAGAGATGAAATTCTTTTTGGAATTGAAAATTACTCAGTTAGATAAAGGGATCTTTATATCTCAGTCCAAGTATGTGAAAGAATTGCTAAAGAAGTTTGGAATGGAAGATTCAAAGCCAGTTGGTACACCTACGGTGGTAGGATATAAGTTGACACAAGATGATGATTCTCCAAAAGAAAATTAGACTAGATATAGATCCATGATTGGTGGATGGCTTTATTTGACTCAAACTAGACCTGATATCATGAATGTCATATCTATTGTTGCAAGATTTCAAGCTGATCCTAAGGAATCTCATGTGACAGCTGTGAAGATAATTTTCAAGTACTTGAAGGGGACAATTGATTTTGGCCTATGGTACCCTAAAGAAGATGACCTTACTTTGAGTGATTTTACTAATGTTGATTGGGTAGGAGATGTGAATGACAAAAAATTACTTGTGGTGGTGCATTTTTATTGGGAAAGAAGTTGATTTCATGGTTAAATAAGAAGCAGAATGCCATTTATTTATCTAATACAGAGGTAGAATACATTGCTACTGCTAACAGTTGTACTCAAGTATTGTGGGTAAATCAGATGTTGAAAGATATCAGAATCATGTATGATGAACCTATTGCTATATTTTATGATAATTCAAGTGCAATTAACATTTCTAAGAATCTGGTGCTGCATTCAAAAACCAAGCATATATCTATCAAGTTTCACTTTTTGAGAGAGAAGGTGAGTGAAAAGGAAGTTAGATTGGAGTATGAGCCCACTAAGGAACAAATTGCATATATCTTTACCAAGCCCTTGCCTAAGGATACTTTTGAGTATCTTAGAGGAAAGCTAGGGGTGATTACCCCTCCTAATCAAAACTAAGATGCATTGACTTGTATCAATCTATGCATTTCATAGTCATATCTTGATCCAGATTGATGTTTTGGTGGCTGCTACTTAGGTGGAGTAGTCAGATGTTCAGGAATGTGGTTCAAAGCTTGTGTGGATAAAGATACACATTATCTTTTTCATTGATGTCAAAGGGGGAGAAGAGTCATGTGAAAGAGTTGAGGAGAAAAGAGTCAAAACCTAAGGGGAGAAAGTGCTAAGAGATAGGTGCTTGATGGTTTTTTCACATCATGTGTTTCCATCAATGCCAAAGGGGAGATTGTTGGATGTTGCTGATATGTGGTTTTCATTGATGTCAACACTATTGGCATTAATGTCTTTAAGGTTGTATATGTTGAGGATATTGATAAAATTGTAATAAAATAAGTTGCAGGTTGTCGGTGTAGTGAAGTTCGGTATGTTGGCTAGCTTAGTATGTTGATGATCAGAGGTTGTGGATTAAAGGGTTTTTTTGTCAAGTGTATCTAGTTTATCCACGTTAAGTTTCAGAGATCCGCATAAATATTTGATCGAGTAATGAGTATCTCTGTTCTGACAGTTATTTTGTTGCTTTAGTTGATGTTCCTGAAAGAAGATGATGTGATTCTAGTAAGTTGAGTTGTTGCAAATGCTTCTTTGGTGATTCATGATGCTTGTGGATGTTTCTAGATCATGCTCTATCCGTGTTGCATGCCCGCATTGATCATTGTGCTCGCAATTGGTGATTTTATTTTGTGTATTCATGTTTTTCATGTTCATGGCCAACATGGTGATTGCAATGTGTTGTGGATATTCGAGGCATAATTTTTGAAGGTGGTTCATGTTTGAGGATGTTGTTTTGGGTCTTCACTATGTTGTGGCCAACATTGGTTGGTGCACATTGAAAATTGTTTATTGATTTGGGCTGACAATTTGTTCATGTTTTATTATTTTGTTGAATCCAACATGTAGCCATGTAATCTCTAGTTTCAGATATATATATATATATATAAGTAATTGTTTACTCCATTTGATGGTATGAGATGTGTGAATAATTTCCTAATCATTTGAAGGCAGACACAGAGTGTGAAGAAGTGTTCATGTGCTTAATTGGAACTGTAATTAGGCATTAACAAATGTTATTTTCTTAGTTCAAATTTTTGCAGATGTAATCCGAATATTTCTATAAGACAGTGTCTCTTCCTTTGGGAAGTAAGCCTTGTTGTATTTGAGTAGTGAGCTCTAGGCAGTGTGCCTTAATGCATGTGTATTCCCCATTTTCTTCTTTATATTTTTAACAAGCTATAATCTTGTGGACTAACCTCCACCGTGGTTTTTCCCCTAACAAGGTTTCCACGTAAAAAATCTTGGTGTTATGTGTGTTTCTAATGTGTTGATGATTTATTCTTTCATGGTTATTAATCAAAACTGAGAATAAGTTGAATAAGCTTAATAAGTTTAAATTTCTATAACAACTGATTCACCCCCCCTCTCAGTTGTTTTCCCTTGTGTTTCCAACATACTAGTCATGACATAAGAATAAAAAAATAGTGATAAAAGTAGCATCAACTATCATCATAGCACTGAATCCAACATCAAGCAAAGTGTCATAATGTCCCAATCCAAAGTAGACAACTGTCAATAATAGAAAGAAAACTGAGGGGCACTACACTTTAAGTCATTTCAATGTTACTTCAAGACAAACAAATAATTTTTTGTTCATCTCATGGATGAAGGCATTTTTCATTCTTCTCATTATTGGTCATTTTATGGTGTTGTTGTATTCTCTGGTTCAATAAAAATAATGCAAAGTAATTATTATTCATTTAGAGATATGAGTAGAGTTTCTGGAAAGATATTATGGTTATTTACTATCTTTCCAAAGTTGGCATTATTTCATGGTGGAAAGTTGAATTTAAGGTTTTTTTTTTATTATTGAAATCTTAAGCAATATCCAAGCTCTAAGACTACATTAAACCCTAAGAACTTTGAAGAGTTTTATGCCCTATGAAGACTTTAATACAATTTTTTCTTTATGCTATGTTTGGTTGTTGACTAGCTATAAAAGGTAACAAGTTACTTAAGTAATGTTTTGATGGGTTAAACTCATAGAACAACTAGCCCCTACCCTTAGCGAGTTACTGACCAAATAAGTTCAAGTCTTATATTCTACTGCTCAAACTAAAATCAATGGCTATTATTCAATTAATGAAGTGGTGGGATTAGAAGATCAAAGGCTAGTTTTTAAATTTTTAATAGTTCATTTCTAAAGTTACTACTTGGACATGTAGATGAATTTTTAAGAGGAAGGTAGGAGTTTAAAAACAAGGGTTTCTATACAATCTTGGTTGGTGTGAAATATTGCATCTATGGTAGACATTCAAATAACTAATGGTCACCTCATATGCTTAAACCTTGAGGGGCTCATTGATGTCATTGCTACAGAGTGAATTGTGATCTGAGTCTGGACAATGTGAAAGTGAAGTGAAGATTATGATATTATTTTTTTCATTTTTAGGATTATGCATTGTGTGGAATAGTTTTTAGGGCTCGGTGAAAGTTTTGGAAGAAGTTGATACTATTTTTTCTATGAAAACATACCTAGAGAGAAAGTCTTAAGGGAAAGTAATGATTCTTACACAGATTAGTATCTTTGATTGGTTTTCCATTTGAATTCATTCTTTTCATGGTGGAGTGTGATTGAAAGTAAGGGATCTTTGTGTGAAAGTTTTTTTTCCTTTGAAGACTATGCCATGATTTTGTGAAGATAGTGTATAATGAGAAGGATTTGAATGACATAAGATTTGAATGACAAAATATAATTTGTATGACTACACTCACACAATGTATTTTCTCCTCATTGTTTAGTGTGACTGAGACAATAATTTATGTGTGCATTCAAAGAAGGTTAATAGTCATGATGTATGCAAAGTTTGAGGATCTTCTATCCATACATACTTCAGTGTAGGCCTTGTTTATGTTTATTGAATTAAGAAGATTCTTTTATGAAAGAAGAGATAAGTGTGTGAATGAGGTGACTGAGACAGTATTTTGAATTTGCATTCAAAGAAAGATAGACTCCACAATGTTCGTTACTACATGCACTTTCTTTAATTTACTTAATTTATTTAACTTCACATCTATAGTTCACCACCACTCTTCCAAAATGTTTATTTATAAATATATACTTGTTTAAATTACACTTAATTAGTCAAATTTAAAATATTTAATTTATTAATTTTAATCTTTCATTTTAATTTTGTTTGCACAATACTATAACTCATATATACTTATTTATATATTTTTTTATTAAGACATAATCTTAATTTATTTAAACTTAATAAAGGCATTAATAATATTTATTTATCAAAACCACAATTATATAAAAGCATCTATTTTAATTATCAAAAATGCCCTTTTTAACTTTAATAATCTTTATTTTAATGTAATAATTAATCAAAACACTAATCAACCAAATTAATCAAATGAACAAAATACCAAGCAGTACTTGACCTCACAATGAAATGGAAAGCAATACAACAACACCAATAGACCAACTCGAATTGACCACATAGATAAATCATATACTCATCCTCTTTGAGGATGATGGCTGAAAGAGGGGACCAAATGCTATCTCCATTTCAACAAATTCCATTGTGTTTAAGGAATGCTCAAACCTTCCAACTTAGGTGGAGTCAATGCCTAGTACCTACAACCTGTAACAAACCAAATAGTCGAGCATATACATAGTCATATAGTCAGGCGTATCGTGAAAGGAATTTCACAGCATCATAGGGCACTCATAAGTGAGTGATGCAACATTGTTCCCCTTTACCCAAATACATCAACGCATAATAATCAGATGCTAACAACAAGGTAAGAAAAATAATTAGATAATCACATGATTCCCATAGCAAGATAATCCACACAATCAATTAAATCCATATATTAGTCATGACATAAGCATAAAACAATAGTGATAAAAGTAGCATCAACTATCATCATAGCAGTGAATCCAACATCAAGAAAATTGTCATAAAATCCCAATCCAAAGTAGACAATTGTCAGTAACAGAAAGCAAACTGAGGTGCACTACACTTTAAATCATTTCAGTGTTAGTTCAAGACAAACAAAGATTTTTTTGTTCATCGCATGGATGGAGGCATTTGTCATTCTTCTCATTATTGGTCATTTCATGGTTTTTTTGTATTCTTTGATGCAAGACAAAGAATGCAAAGTAATTATTATTCATTTAGAAATATGAGCATAGTTTTTGTATAGAGATTATGGTTTTTTACTATATTTCCAAAGTTGGCATTATTTCATGGTGGAAAGCTCATTTTAAGGTGTTTTATTATTGAAATCTTAAGCAATATCCAAACACTAGGACTACATTAAAACTTAAGAACTTTGAAGAGGTTATTCCCCATGAAGACTTTAATACAAAGTTTTCTTTATGCTATGTTTGGTTGTTGGCAGGCTATAAAAGGTAACAAGTTAAGTAATGTCTTGATGGGTTAAACTCATAGAACAACTAGCCCCTACCCTTAGGGAGTAACCAACTAAAGAAGTTCAAGTCTTATATTCTATCACTCAAATTAAAATTAGTGGCTATTATTCAATTAATGAAGTGGCGGGATTAGAAGATCAAAGGGAAATTTTTAAATTGACAATGGTTCATTTCTAAAGTTGCTACTTTGACAGGTAGATGAATTTTTAAGAGGAAGAAAGGAGTTTAAAAACAAGGATTTATATTCAATCTTGGTTGGTGCGAAAGATTTCATCTACGATGGACATTCAAATAACTAATGGTCAGTTCATATGCTTAAACCTTGAGGAGATCATTGATGTCATTGCTACTGAGTGAATTGTGATATGAGTCTGGAAAATGTGAAAGTGGAGTGAATATTATGATATTATATTTTTCATTTTCAGGATTATGCGTTGTGTGGAATAGCTGTTAGGGCTCGGTGAAAGTTTTGGAAGAATCTGATACTATGTTTTCTATGAAAACATACCTAGAGAGGAAGTGTTAAGGGACAATAATGATGCTTACACAGATTAGTATCTTTGATTGGTTTGTCATTTGAATTCATTATTTTCATGGTGGAGTGTGATTGAAAGTAAGGGCTCTCTGTGTGAATGTTTTTTTTCTTTGAAAAATATGCCATGATTTTGTGAAGACAATGTACAATGAGAAGGATTTGAATGAAATAACATAATTTGTATGACTGCACTCACACATTGTATTTTCTTGTTGTTGTTTAGTTTGACTGAGACAACAATTTAAGTGTGAATTCAAAGAAGGTTAATATATGATGTATGCAAAGTTTGAGGATCTTCTATCCATACATGCCTCAATGTGGGCCTTTTTTGTGTTTATTGAATTAAGAAGATTATTTTATGTAAGAAGAGATAGGTGTGTGAATGAGGTGACTGAAACAATATTTTGAATTTGCATTCAAAGAAAGATATAAATGTATAATTGTATTCCATTCTTGTATTCAAGGGGTATGCTTTTGTGATCTAAACATGGTGATTGCTAGTGGAGTTAGTGAGTTTTCAAAATTGTGATTTTTAGATTGATGAAACAATGCTAAGGTAAGTGTGAATAAGGGAGATGAAGTTTTTGATAGAACAATGATTTTTATGGAAATAGAGTAACCCTCTGAGTTTTTCTTATTTCTTCTAAAGTGTGGTAAGTTTTCCAGTGAGGCATGATGAGTTTCTAGTGATGCATGTTGTTTTTCTAGTGAGGCATGTTGGTTTTCCATTGAGGCATATTGTGTAGCCAGCGAGTCTTTACCAGTAAGGCATATTGTGTAGCTAGTGAGGCATAGAATGTAGCCAGTGAGGCTTTTCCAATGATTCATAGAATGTAACCAGTGAGGTTGTTGGTCAATGAGACCTAATAAAGATTTTGAAGAGATTTAATAGTGGTTTTTCCCTACTTAGGGTTTTCTAATTAAATACTTGTGTTGGTTATATTGTTTTCTATGTCTTTGGAATGTTGGCTTTAATTTCTCTTACAACTATTGGATTGATTAATAAAATAGTCTTATTAGATCGCTGATTTACCCCCCCTCTTAGTGATCCATTGTATTCCAACAATCTTTGCCTCAAGTTATTAAGCTTTTATAGAGGAACTTGGCTCTGATACTAATTGTTGAGAAATTCTAGAGACTAAGAAGGGGGGTGAATTAGTATACACAAAAATTAAACCCTTTCAAAACTTAACTTTTAACACTACTCAAACTCCTTTAGAAGATAAAGATAAAACCTTAAGCAAAACATAATATAGCAATTTGAACCTTTATGAACTTCAACAAACTTTACCAATGAAAGATATAGCAATAATCAGATCAACAACAAAGAGAAGAAAATAGAGAAAACACACATGCACAAGGAGACACCATATTTACATGGAAAATTCAATGAGGGACAAACCACAATGAGAGTTAACTTACTATATAAGGCTCACTACCAAAAATACTTGTAGGGAGGCTCACTACCTTAAAGAAAGATACAAAAGACTTCATAAACTGAAGACAACATGAATTCAAGAGCATGATACAAGGGCCTAATGAGATTCATTATCTCAGAGTAGGATACAATATGGTTGAGAGAGAATTAAAATGATTTTCCAACACAACACTATGTTGACTAAGGCATTACAACACAATTTATCTTTCCTTTCATAATATTTAGCACTAATTTGTTGGATATTCAATACAATTCACACACAAACTTCTTCGTACTTGTACACTTCTCCATCTAGTTGCATCCAAAATGATCTTGCATTTATATCCAACACAACACTTCATTTCTTCAATTAGGTTGGCCAAAAAGAGAATAAAAAATTAATTCAACTAGTTGACCACAAAAATCATAATGCAGACCTATCCCAAAGATAGAGAGGACCAAAAAAAATCTTAGTACTTCTTCCAATGTGATCCAAAACAATTTGCATGCTAGCACACATCAACCTAAGTCGACATCAAGGAAACATGTGGATGAAACATTGAAGCACATGACTAGTTAGCTCAAAAGTATACTTCTAACTATATTTAATTGATGTAGTCCCAAATAGAATAGTTTAGGACCTGAATATATCATGACACATCTTCCATTGTTGGCATAACCCCCCAAGCACATAGAAAAATCAAAGGAACAAGCTATGTTGGCCAAATATCCATAAAAGACCAAGACAGCCAACTCAAGAAACAATCCAATACCAAAGCATCCAATTAGCAATGTGTAAATCACATGGGAATTTTCCTTGAATATCCAATAACACCTTCATACATTTATTTCATACTATCATACCATCTATAACCACCATAGATCAAATAGGTACAAGATACTTTATCTAGGAAGCACATAATGTATAATCATGAGATACAACATTAACATATTAGCTTGTGAACCACATCAACACATGAGATTGGAACTAAGACATTGCACAAATATTGAGAGCACATTCACCAAGTTATAGGAGTAGAGACATGAATAAGGATCAATGCATAGCATTTCTCGGACCAACCTAGATAACTAGCAACATTTCCAACCTTCTACAATTCACGAAACTCTCCTTGGAAACTTAGGTTACCTAAAAAGATAGGAGTACAACATCCACAAAACACTAAAAATAAGTACCAAACCACAAGACTAGAAATGCAACAATGGAGGAATGTAGAGCATTCTCCCAGACAGACTTCAAAGGAGCATTTAGGAACAAAATCACTTAAGCAACTTGTAGAGGCCAGAACTTTCTTTCAACAACGCATACTTCATTACGAACTATGAATATAAAATTCCTTGAGATCCCTTCAGGTGGTTTTGTTTTTGCTAAGTAATGGTTGTGCCTTAGATGTTCGAAATGTTTCCCTTTGCTTCTCAATCGGGCCTCTTTTTGATATCCTCTATCGGTTGCCACCACGTGTCTGCCAAGTGCTCTTCGTAGTGATTGCTTCCTTCACTCTCCTACCGGCTCCCACCATGCTTCCATGTGTTGTCACTGCAGGCTCTTCAAGGATACTTCCCTTCACTTTTTAATCAGGCCTCGTCCACTTTCCACGTAGGTTTATCCTGCATACACTTATTGGTGGGTCCCACAGTCAGCATTGATAGTAAAGAATGCTGCCACATGTTTTCCCAACACAATATTTCATTGCAGAAAGGGAGAAATGAACCACGAGATGTGACCTTCCGCCACACGTCTCTTCAGTGGGGACTTCATCGAAAGGAAGGTGAGAGCAAGTTGTGTGCCCCGCCAAGATATTGTGTTCCTTAACTTCCTTAGTAGGTGAATGACACTTGTCTGCATAGGGTTTTCTTGGGACCACTGCCATCAATCACAGGGAATGCATCTGGATGGGGAATGACTACATGCTATGGACCAAATATTTTCTGTTATAATGGGTGAGGGGAATCATTGTTGCATCCATTATTGCTCGAGATACATAATCTTTTATGTTACTGGCCCTCCAAGCAGTGGGATTGTTGGCTATATATACTGCTTAATCCTTCAGAAAATGAGTTCAAAAGAGACAAAAAAATTGGGGAAAGACACTAGGCCTTTAATATTGTTTTTAGATTATTGTATGAGACTCTCATACTGTGCCATTGTTCATCCTTTCTATTTTTCTTAAGCTATTTGATAGAACATTAATACTATGCCATTATTATCCTAAATTTTTCATTTGCAAGAACTTCTATGATTTTAATAAAAATTGTTGGTTTAGATCATGTCTTTGACTCCACTTTTCAGTGAGTGTTTGAAAATCATTTTATGTCATTAGATGAATTGTTTAGATCTTTATCTTTGATTTTTGTTATTCTAAAACATAGCAGATTGTTGATCGGGCCTTTAAATCAAATCCCAAAAGATAGATTTACCATACCTATATCTACTCCTTGGTGCATCACCTTAGTTAGATTTTCATTTTTTATATTTTCTTCCTTTTCCCATTCCAAACCCCCATTACAAAAGAAGCCAAATTCTTTAAAAACCTAGAGGTCACTCTGTTTAGCGTAATTGGTCCCCCATTAACTAAGTTTCCCATAAAGGTTG
This sequence comes from Sequoia sempervirens, assembly GCA_007258455.2. Lineage (NCBI taxonomy): Eukaryota > Viridiplantae > Streptophyta > Pinopsida > Cupressales > Cupressaceae > Sequoia > Sequoia sempervirens. The sequence continues at coordinate 66,027,823 of VDFB02072274.1, forward strand.
TTATCTTGCCAATTTTTGGCCTCAACAGTTCCTTTTTTTCTAGCATGCCTAGTGGGACCATTTAAATGAATCTAAATTCAAAGAGTGTGTATGAGGCATCAACCTGTTACTAGGTCCCAAACAACAAATAATCCTGGTTTGCTAGTGCCGACACTAGGAATAGTACAATTCACAACCTGATTAGTGAACGTTCTACTTCCTTTGCCCCTTCCGCTAGCCATGTTGCCAACTGCTAACATAAATTATGTGGCATGGGATGCCAAAAGCCCTCTTGTAGTACTCGTAGTGCCAACCATTTGGGCCCCTATTCCGGTCTCTGCTCTAAAACCTATACGTAAGTTTACCGGAGATGACTCAAGAACACCATCTAAACAACTACAAGATGTTGTAGATGTGTGTCTAGTGCACAAAGTCATAGACCAAAATGTAGCACAAAGGTTGCTCCCAGCCTCTTTCCAAGGTAAAGCATTGGATTGGTACTGCACACTGCAAGCTAATACCATCAATACCTAGGATCAACTTGGAGACCCTTTCTATGAAAGATTCTCAAATGACAGAGACAGGTCTTCGCAATATCATTAGTTTTCGGTCATAAAATGGGCCCCATATGAAGCAATGACTGATTTCAATGCCCGGTTCCACATAAATTGGTAGAGAACTCAGATTGCTATCCACCTATTGGTCGAGTTGGCATTCATGTTCTACCTAAAATCTATCAACCCTGATATTTTGATGATGATCTAGTCTCTTGGAGGAACCACATTATCAGATGCATACAATGTTGTAGTCAAAGTGGAAAACAATCTTATAGACATTGGGAAGTTTCCACCTTGGCCCACCATGCCTATATTCCCCAAAGTATTAGTTCCTGCCCATGAGATACCATCTACCAGTATGCTTGCTCCTCCCCAATCTATGTATACATATCTGAGTGCACCACAAAATGTTGCTTCCACATTCGGTTCTTCAAAGGATGATATAAGCGACATCAAGGAGATGTTGCACATTATGGCCAATGAGATAACTATTATTAAGTAGAACTAGGCCACATCTCCACATCCCACCTATCAAAACTATCAAGGTGGAAGGCCTTCTTACCAACAAAACTAGTTCCAAGGAGGTACTCACACAAATCCACAAGTGCAAATAACTAATCAAATAGTACCAATACCTTCTTTGTTGCAAAGTGCTAACCCAAGCTCAAGTAGAGAACTGACAGTGAGGCAAAACAATTTAGTCGATGACACCAACCCCTTGTTTTTCCCTTGTGATGACTCACATATGCCCTGAAATTTCCCACGTGGAAATCTACAACAAAAGGTGGCAAAACAACATAGTCAAGGCGCAATGTTAGACCATGGACATTATGTATATGCCTCTCCGCAAATAAAAAATGCATTGCTTATCGCACAAATGCAGGGGATGTCCTTGAAGAAAGAAAAAAAATTGCTTTTGATCACATGCTCTTTTCATGGATGGAAGAAGAAGAGGTGGCATTTTCCAATGATGCATCTACATCAAAACCCCAGCAGGTGTAGTCCGATTATAATCCTCACTCAAAGAGGAGATTCACGGGCGAACCAGTCATTCCGTAACTAGTCAGTCTACAGCCCAAAAGTGCTTTCAACCAGATGCCCAATACCTCTGTAGTGGCACAACAAGCCCTGCTATGAAGGGAAATTGTTATAACAAGAGCTAAGGAGCAGAAGCCTTTGAATCTACCACCATTCAATGTGGTGGAAAATTTGAAAAAATCATCCACTAATGTGTCCCCATAGGATAACTTAGCTATTTTGGATTAGAAGACATTGCTACAAAAGGCTCCCCATGAGGATCCATTTACCAAGCCAAAAGAGCAATCACTCAAAGGAAAGGTTTTTGATCAATCACCTCCTGCCAAATTTCTCATGAATAGCATAGAGGAGGCCTCTACTGAGGTTAGAGATACATCAAAGCCAAAACCTTTCTTCTTAACCCTTATTATAGGGGAGAAATTATTACGCAATGCCATGATTGACTCTGGTGCTAGCACTACAGTCATGCCCAAGTAGATAGCTGAAGCCCTAGGACTTTTTCCTATGCTCATCCACCTTAATCTTATGTTTCATGGTGTTTTCTGCCAGTGTTTTTCTGACTGTCTCATGAATCTCCTACATTGCACAAGAAAAGTCATCAGCATATCCACTTCCCTTGACTCCATCCTTCAACTCTCTCAGCTCATAAACACCTCTAGGATGTAGTCCATAAACAATTTCAAAGGGACTCTTCCCTGTTGATTAGTTGACAGTATCATTATAGGCATATTCAGCTTGCCCAATCAATTGATCCCATTGTTGACCATAGTCCTTGGTCAAGCATCTTAAAAGATTTCCAAGTGTCCTATTCACAACTTCGGTCTGACCATCAGTTTGGGAATGGTATGCAGATCCAAAGGATAAATTGGCGCCCATTCTTTGCCAAAGAGTCTTCCAAAAATGACTCATAAACTTAGTATCTCTGTCTGATACAATGTTGATTGGTAAGCCTTGAATCCTTACTATATCTTTGAAGAAAAGAGAGGCTATTTGACTGGCATCATTGGTTGTTTTGCATGGCACAAAATGAGCCATTTTGCTGAATCTATCTACAACCACATAAACATTGTCCATACCTTGCCTTGTCTTGGGTAAACCAACTACAAAGTCCATACTCAAGCATTCCCATGGCCTAGTAGGAATAGGCAATGGCTGGTATAGGCCTGCATTTGAAGAAGTGCCCTTGGCCTTTTGACATACCACACAACTCTCCACATACCTCCTGACATCTAGGTTCATCCTTGGCCAATAGTAAAACCTTTGAACCAGCTCCTGAGTTTTGGTGATCCCAAAATGACCACTCAATGCACCATTATGTTTCTCTTGTATCAAGTTTTCCCTAATAGAACCTCTAGGAACACAAAGTTGATTTCCTTTAAACAAAAGTTCACTTTGCAAGGTATATTCAACATATTTGCTATGGAAATGATTCTTGTATTCAGCACATACCTTATGAATGTTTGTAAAGTCTTCATCATCAGCATATAGATCTTTGAAATGATCTATCCCCATACTCTTCAACTGAATTTCTTTAATGGTGAGGACTCTTCTGCTCAAGGCATCTGCCACTTTGTTGAGAGCTCCTTTCTTATGCTTGATATTGAAGGTGTAAGCTTGCAAGTACTCCACCCATTTCATGTGTCTATGACTCAACTTCTCTTGTGAATTCAGGAAACTGAGTGCTTGATTGTCTGAATACACAATGAATTCCTTGGGAAGCAAATAGTGCCTCCATTTCCTTAAAGCCTGGACCAATGCATACATCTTAATGTCATAAGAATAATACTTCTTCTTGGCTTCACTTAGCTTCTCTGAATGAAAATCCACCGGTTTTCCCTCCTGACTGAGAACAGCTCCAATAGCTACATTGCTTGCATCACACTCAATGGTGAATAGCTTCTCAAAGCTTGGTAACACCAAAATAGGTTGGGTAGCTATCTTTTCCTTTAGCAACTCAAAACTTTTGTTAGCTTGCTCATTCCATACAAACTTGGTTTTCATTCCTCCTTTTATAGTATCCAACATAGGAGCACAAATAGCACTAAACTGCCTTATGAATTTCCTATAATATTGAGCAAGACCATGGAAGCTTCTTACCTCTGTTGTTGTCTTTGGAGTAGGCCAATTGAGGATGGCTTCCACTTTGCTGCTATCCATCTTCAAGTTGCCATGTGATAGCACAAATCCAAGGTACACCAGCTCTGTTTTGATGAACTCACACTTTTCCAGATTGATCATCAGCTTCTCCTCCTGCAGCTTCTTGAAAATCAACTCTATATGTTGGAGGTGCTCTTCTCTTGTTCTGCTATAGATTAGTATATCATCAAGATACACTACTACAAACTTTCCAATGTAGTCTTTAAGGATTTCATTCATAAGTCTCATGAATGTGGAGGGGGCATTAGACAAGCCAAATGGCATAACTAGCCACTCATAGAGACCCTCATTGGTTTTGAAAGTTGTTTTCCACTCATCTCCCTCATGCATTCTAATTTGGTGATAACCACTCTTTAAATCTATCTTGGTATAGTACCTAGCTTCACCTAGACAATCCATGAGATCTTCAATCCTAGGGATAGGGAACCTATACCTGATGGTTATCTTTTTTATTGCCCTGGAATCTATACAAAGCCTCCATTCTCCTCCCTTTTTAGGTGCTAAGACAGTGGGTACTGCACATGGACTAATGCTTTTCCTAATGAGACCTTGGTTGAGAAGTTCTTGAATCTACCTAGCTATTTCCTCATTTTGTTGAGGTGTCATCTTGTAGGCTGCTTTGTTTGGAAGGGTAGCTCCTGGTATCAAGTCTATCCTATGTCTTATGGCTCTTTTAGGAGGTAATGTTGCTGGTTGACCACTACTTACAATGTCTTCATAGGTCTGCAACAAATTCTGTATCTCCTTAGGTAGCTCTTTCTTTTTAGCTACTTTCTCTTTGCTCACCTCTCTTGGCTTTATTATCACTGCATAACCAACTCCTTCTCCTTCTTCCAAGGCTTCTAAGAACTCTTTTTCACCCACCATGAGCAGTTTAGTACCTACTGTCTGCACCTCTGTATCTTCTAACAAAGACTAAATTTTGAAGGTTACATTATCTTTCTTGAAAGTATATGAATTCTTAGCTCCATCATGCATAGCTTGGTGGTCAAATTTCCATGGCCTACCTAGGAGCAAGTGACATGTATCCATAGGTAACACATCACACAAAACTTTGTCCTTGTACCTACCAATTGAGAACTCCACCCATGCTTGTTCATTTACCAAGACATGCTGACCCTTATTGAGCCATGTGACCTTGTAAGGATTGTTGTGGGGTATTCTTGTCAACTTCAGCTTGCTGACTGCCTCCTCTGACACAATATTGTCAGTAGAACCTAAGTCAATAATGACTTTACACACTTTCCCCATCATCTTGCACTTTATCCTAAACAAGGACCTTCTTTGGCTTGGCTCTTCTTTCACCAGTTCCTTGATCAAAGTTCTCCTCATCATGAGGCTCTCACCTTCCTCTGAGTTCAATGGCACTTCAGGGTGCTTATCTGCTGTAGTTGTCTCATCTTGAATCATATTAGTTCTCTTATCTCCTCCATGAGAAGTGCTACCTTTCTCTGGACATCTATAGGTCGGGTGTCCCAATTGGTTGTAGTGGTAACATTTCATATTAGTGAAATAGCTGCCTCTTCCTTGTCCACCACTTCTTCCTCTGGAGCTGAAACCTCTTCCTTTACCACCTCTACTAGAGCTTCCTTCTTGCTGCTCAGAATATCTGACTTCTCCTTGGGCTCTTGGTTCTGAACTTCTTCCACCATAACCACCTCTTTGTCCTCTGCTATCTTTCCCTTTACCTCTGCTTTTGGGGTTTTTCTCTTGCTTCTTTTTGCCTTTCTCCTCTATCTTCAAAGCCATTTGATAGCATTGGTGGACTGTTTTGAAGTTTACTAAGCTCATGTCTTCTTGGATAGACCACTTGAGCCCATTCAAGTACCTTGCTAGCTTGACGCTCTCATCTTCAACCACCTTTGATCTAAGGCACAATTTTTGAAACTCCTCTGTGTATGTTTGAACATCCATATCTTTTTGCCTTAGATTGTGTCTTCTCCTATGCAACTGAACTTCATAATCATTAGGGAGATAGGTCTGTCTTATCTTAGTTACCATTCCTCTCCATGAAACTATGGGACCTTTACCTTCTTTCTCTCTTTCAGATTGTACAAACTTCCACCATGTGAGAGCTGCTCCTCTCAACCTTGACTTGGCCACCTTTATCTTTTGGGCCTCTGTTATGCCATCACATTCAAAGTGATTTGCAATGCTCTCAATCCAATCTACAACTGAATCAGGGTCCATTTGTCCACTAAATAGTGTCACACCTTCCAATGCTTTACCACTTAAGGCCTGCAATGCCTTTAGGAAGGGTTCTTCAGTAAGAACAGGGTCAGGCTTTGGAGCTTCCTCTTCCAAATCCTCTTCTTTTTCCTTGGCTTCCTACTCTTCCTTCTACTCTATCTTGTCCTTCACTTTATCTGCTATCTCATGGACTTCATCCAAGAGCTTCTCCACTTGAGATAACCTTTCTCTTAGCAACTAGTTATCTTCCTCTTGCTCTTCTACCTTTTTAGATAACTCTGCATTAGTCACCATGGTTCTTTCCACTGATGTGTTCTCTCCTACTAACTCAGTGGGCTGCAACATCAATCACAAGCCTTGAATCAAACCTGGCTCTAATACCAATATGGTGTATGGTAACTCCAAGGGTTTGCTTGCACCAATCTGCTAGAAGACCTCTCTCTATCTTCAACCAAGAACCTGCCAATTTCTAGGCTTTGACTAGACTTAGATCATTAACTAAGCCTTGCTTCAACTCTGTTTCAAGAGTCACTCCTTGTGCTTAACCTTTGAAGGACTTAACACCACTTAAATTTGCAATCTTCTTTCAACACCTAGAAGGGTCTAGATGCCAACTTCATCATCAACCTTGAGCTACTTGCAGGGGAGTTGGAAACATTGTCTCCTTGCATTTCACATTCATTTGAATGCATCTTGGAGGTTCTTTAGCTTTCACTTTACTTGATCTCAAGATCTTGCCTTGAAGAGGCCTAACTTCTACTAGCCCTTACCAGTCAGTTTTCTGCCTTTTGCTCTAAAACTTGCCAAACAACCTGTCAAACAATCTTCAGTTCCAGACACCCTTTTTAGAGCTTTAAATCTTTCATCAGGTTTCAGACCTCTATCTGTACCGTACGGTGGATTCCTACAATCAAGGAGGATTAGGGCTAATAGGCCTAATACTTAGGGTTTTAACACTTTCTCCTTCAAATCTATCTCAAATGGATTGATTGAGGTTTCAATCCTTCTAGCATGCTTGGCTATGACAAAATATCACTTGGAACCGTACTATGGCCGTACTGTACTCCTTCCCCTGCCTAAGTTTTTCAAATTTTCATTCCCAAACCACTAACCGGGCAGTCCTAGCTTGCCTAGGGTTTGAGATTACAATTACTTGCTTGGATCTTTAGGTTTCCTACTGCTAAATATGTATAATGGATTGGCTCCCCTGTCATTTCACCCAATCTTAGGAAAACCCCGTGGTTAGGTTTCATAGGGGATCCATTTAAAAGCTTGACTGCTCAAAATCAACTATTGCTACCTTCTAAACTCTAATCTATGGATTCAAAGCAATAAATCTACTCTAAGAAACCTGACACAAAAGAAAAGCGAACCAAAACTATTCTAAGAACACAAATACAGTGATGAATCAGTGATTGCAATGCCTTGTTATCTCTATTTTGCAAAACACATGGGAAAACATAGAATTCTGCCAAACTTCCTTCTATTCCACACAACAAAAACTTGTTTACAATGCATAATCCCTATTTCTATGAGTCACACACCTATTTTGAAGTCTTTTCCATCATTCAAGGGAAGTTTCCTGACTCCACATCCCTGATTTCAAGGGAATCCAAGACAACTACTAAGTTGCATGCAACCAAACAATGTTGCCATGCAACTTTGCAATATTCTTGCAACTTTGCCATCATCCTTCATCTTAGGATCACTAACTCCTTGATTCTAAGCCAACAACTTACTCAACTACCTCTTGGAATCTTCTAACAAATTAGATGTGATTAGCACACATTAAATGCTTTACCTTCTAACACAATATGTCCTAAGCTAAATAAAGCAACATTTAACAACATTGACTAAACTAGGATGTCCTAAGTCCTAGTGACCAACTTATCACACAAACAAGACCTTCTAAGGTCCAAACTAAACACACTAAATACCCTGATTTGGCTAAGATCAGGTACAAGCCAAAATTGATGACAAACAAGATGGAGGTCAGCCTAGGTGCTCCTGCACCAAAGGTCAAGTGCAAGGTTTAAGCCTTGCAGAGTGGATGGGCATCAAACAATTAATGGTGTTCAGAGATTTCAAATTAGTAGTCAACCAAGTCCAAGGGGTTTCCATAACCAAGAATGTCTACATACAATCCTATAGACAGAGTCTAAGACCTAATTAAGGGTTTTGAAGCCTTCAACATCCAAATAGTGCCCCAAGAATAAAATATTGATGCAGATCGCATGGATGCAATAGGATCCCAATTTGACCCTTCCTCCATCCTAATACAGAACAAACACTTTGTACAAGTGATAGTCTGACTGGTGATTCCAAATAATGATAAAAGTTGGTACGTGTTTGACAATGATGAACACATCACCTCATTCATCCAACAGTTGGGAGAATTTGTCAACAAACTCCAACAAAAGATTGCCAAAGCCTACAACGGACAAATCATTCTACTAAGCTCTAATAAGCTTCCGAAGGGACTTGTCACTCTCAAAAACCTATTTGATTGTGACGATGCAAGAAATGATAAAAGGAAGTTTGTAGCAGACAAAAGTGACTATGCAAACCTTCATGTCAGAGACGGAAGAAAGCTCAAATTTAGGAAAGACATTCCACATCATGATAAAGAAAGGCTCATCAACTTATGTGAAAGGTATGAAGGAGTAGTGGCCTAATCATATGATGAACTTAAGTGATATGATCCTGAAATCATCCAACATATAATAGAGCTAACAAAATGTGCAAAACCAATCCACCAAAAACAAAGGCCAGTGAATCCAAAGATCAAAGCCATGATGGCACAAGAGCTAACAAAGCTAATTCAGTCTCAAATAATCTTCTCAATTAAACACATCGCATGGGTATCCAACCTGGTTCCAGTTTGAAACAACAATGGAGTATCCACTTATGTGTTGACTTTCAGGACTTGAACAAAGCATCCCTAAAGGACCATTACTATTGCCTTCTACGGAGACAATCTTGAAAACAGTGGAAAGTTCAGAAATGTTTTCTCTTTTGGATGGCTTCTTCGGTTACAATCAGATCTAGGTTAAAGAAGAGGATTGACATAAGACAACGTTCACTACCAAGTGAGGAATTTTCACATATGCTAAAATTCTTTTCGGTCTCTCAAATGTGGGAGCCACTTTCCAACGAGCAATGGATATCGCTTTCAGTGAATTGATTAACAAGATTATCCTAATCTATTTGGATGATCTGACTGTTTTCTCCAAACATAAGGATGATCACATGGATCACCTTGAGATGGTTTTCAAAACATTCCAGGAGTTCGGGCTATCCCTAAACCCAAAAAAATGTGTCTTCGGTGTACCGCAAGCAAGCTATTGGGACACGTAGTGTCCAAACAAGGAATTGTGATTGATCCTGAGTGAGTGAAAGCAATCAAATAACTTCGCCTACTAGTCAACAAAAAGGGAGTCCAATATTTCTTGGGGAAGGTAAATTTTTTGAGCAAATTCATTTCAGATTTTGTAGGGATAATCAAACCAATCACAATGATGCTGAAAAAAGATCAATTATTCAAATGGGCTAAAGAATCTAGAGAAGCCTTCAAGAAGGTTAAGGATGTTATTTCCTCAGCTCTTGTGCTAGTCAATCTAGACTTATCAAAGGACTTCATAATGTATGTATTCAGCAGTGAGTCAAGCATTGCTACTATCTTAACTCAGAAAGATGATGAAGGAAAGGGAGAACATCTGATACCATTTCACTCCCAAACCCTAAAGGAATATGAGATGAACTACAACTTCATCGAGAGGCAAGCCTTCACAATAGTCAAAAGGCTCAAGAAGTTCCAACACCTAATATCTTGCAACAAGGTGATTGTTTATGTTGCACATTCTAGTGTGTGTGAATACATCACGGAAGGAGAAATCACCGAAAGGGCTAATTGGATCACTAAGATCCTTGAATACGACATTGAGGTTAAGCCTACAAAAACCATATGAGGAAGAGGATTGTGTGAATATTTGGTGCACCACAAGGAAATGATAGATGAAGAAGAGCAACCAAAGCTGGTTCTAATGAATGAGTTTGAATCTGAAGGCTGTTGACTAGCAGGTAGAGTAAGGTTCATGCATATAGGAAAATATCCACCTGACCTTCCTTCTCAAAAGAGAAGATTCTGATGACTGTAGAACAATGGGTATGCACTCATTGAAGGGGTTATTTTCAAAAAGAACTTCAATGATATTCTATTGTGATGTGTCAGCATAGAGCAAGCGAAGAGGATTCTTGACATGTTCCACAGTAGTCCCGTAGGTGGGCATTTCTCTGCAAAGACCACAACCATCAAAATTATGTGTGTTGGGTACTTCTAGCCTACGCTATTCAATGACTCATACTCCTTGGTAAAAGCTTGCAAGGAATACCAATTCTTCTTAAGGAGGATAATTTTTTTTACGATGCCTCTCAATTCGATAGTGGTTGATGAGTCATTCGCACAATGGGGCCTTGATTTCATCAGAATGATGAATCCCACATCTAGTGTCAGACACAAATGGATCCTAATGGGAACGAACTACTTCACTAGGTGGACCGAAGCCATGCCCCTTAAGAATGTGATGGAGATAGAGATAGTGGACTTCCTCGAAGAATTGGTGACAAGATTCGGCCCTCCTAAAACCATCATCTTCGACAAATCCAAGGCCTTCTTAGGATCTAAGATATGTCAATTCGCACTTGTGCATGGTATATGTTTGAAAACATTGTCAAACTACTACCCACAGCAAAATGGATTGGCAAAGTTGACTAACAAAAATTTAGTCTAACTCGTCAAAAGAATCAGGTCAGAACACTAGCAAGAATGGCATAAAAACCTTCGGGTAGCACTCTAGGCCTACCGTACAACTCCTAAGAAAGTCCTTAAGACTTCTCCAAATAAGCTAGTGTATGGGAAAGAAGCACTATTACCTATCTCCATTGAGATTTTGGCACTACAATTGCTTAAATATCTTGAGGTAGAACAAAATGGTGCTATGGAGGTTTGGCTAGCCTAGTTGATGGAAGTGCAAGAAAAAATGGAAAAAGGCCTTGATAGCTATGTCCAATCGTCAATAGGTGGTTAAGATATGGTTTGACAAGAAAGCTTTGGATCAGGTTCTAAAGTGTAGGGACCTAGTGCTAAAGTTTAATGAAAGGGATGCAAAGCCAAGTCAACATAGAAAGTTTGATAGCCTCTAGGAAGGCCCTTTAAAAATAATTCAATGCAAACAAAATAATGCATTTGAATTGGAAAAAATGGAGCAAGAAGCCTTGGGGATTCCTATTAATGGAATCCACCTAAAACTATTCAAATAAGCTTCAAAATTATTCTACCAGTTTTTCTTTCCTATTTTTTGTTGGCCAGTCTTTCAATAATTAATTCTACAGTGCAAGGATGTATAAATAAATGGAACCCATTATTGCAAAGTGTAGAGAGAATTAGAAGCAACCCATGAAATGGAGAAAAATGACACCCATATGTAGAATTGAAATGGATATATATATATATATGTAGGAAAAGGAGAACCCACATTGCAAAATCAAAAGCAAAGGAGACAAAATTGTAACTGTAGACATCGAAATTTGGACACTTAATTTATCCAAATTTATCATTTTTTATCTAAACAACCTCTTATCCAAGTTAATTAAGTAATATTACTATTATTTAATTAACATCCTTAATTCTGCCAAATCCCTAAGGTATTTAATTAATAATTAAATACCTTACCCTCCATAATCCCCTTTTCATCAAATGAATTAAATAAATATTACATTTATTTAATTCCTCACATATCATTTTCATCTAATCCTAATCCATCTCCTAATCTCTTCATTAAGGATGTGCACATGCCTAATCCTTGATTAGGATGTGTCACATCCTCCAACTTTTGCAAGTTGGCTTCTAATCCATATTAACCCCTAATTATCCTCTAATTACTAATTAGTTAAATCTAATTAGTACCTTGGTCAACTCTCCCCATCCCCCAAGTAATTTTTAATTCCTTTTTATTCCTTCTAGAATATTTGACTTGTCACATCAAGTCACATGTGACAAATTCCCACCTTTTGGGAACCTTGTCTTATCCATTAGATTCTTCCAATTATTGTGAATTTTTAATTCATTTTTATTCTCCCAAAGCTTTCCCCCTTCCCATGTGATTATTGAAAGGTCACATCAAAGTACTTGGAAGGTACTTGTCCTTCCTCCACCTCATGTACTTTTTGGCCACCTCATTTACACCTCACCTCCCTTAGCCACTTCACCATCCATATGTCAAGATGTGAGGGCTTGTGAGTTCTCAACCCACCATAGCCCTTCATTTTGACCTTGTTGGATCAATCTCAACTGTTGAATTCTTTAGAGAATTAAAATTATCCTATAAATACCCCCTTCTCAAGGGCATTTGAAACACTTAGCCATTTTATAACTACATGCTGCCAATTTGTATTCTCAATCATTCACTATCATCTAGCCATGTATTTTAATATTTTTGCATAAGTTGATCTTGCATTTAGTCACTCAAGAAGTCATCTAAGGAGCACACAAAGTCATCCAAATCAAGGGCCAACCAAGGAGTCTCCAACAGCAAGGAAGGTATAATCATTTGCATCTTATTTTATCTACTTTCCTTCTTGTTTTATCGCTCTTTAGGCTAATTTTGAAGTGTCCTTAGTCTTTTATCATTTGCGTTTTTAGTTATTTTGCACATTAGAGTAGGGTAAAATTCTAAGGTACACATTTCTGGCACACCTGGTGGGACCCACAAATGGGTTTCTATACTTCATGTTTGTTGTTGTTGAGTTTTTTGCAGGAACACGTTGTAGTGTGGCGATTACGCCCCTATTTTTACTGCAGTGGGGCAATTACATCCCTATTTTACTGCAGTGGGGCAATTATGCCCCTGTTTTTACTGCAGTGAGGCGATTACACTCTCTTGGCTGAAATTTTTTTTTTGTGCTAACATTTACTGCAGTGAGGCGATTACGCCCTCTTGGGCTAAAAACTACTTTCTGTGCTAACACTTTTCTGCAGTGAGGCGATTACGCCCTCTTGGGCTGAAAATTATTTTTTGTGCTAACATTTACTGCAGTGAGGCGATTATGCCCTTGTTTTTACAATAGTGGGGCAATTACGCCCCTATTTTTATTGCAGTGAGGCGATTACGCCATCTTGGCTGAAAATTATTTTTTGGTGCTAACATTTACTGCAGTGAGGCTATTATGCCCCCTTGGGCTGAAAACTACTTTCTGTGCTAACATTTACTGTAGTGAGGCAATTACGCCCCCTTGGGCTGAAAATTGTTTTTTGTGCTAACATTTATTGCAGTGAGGTGATTACGCCCCCTTGGGTTGAAAATTATTTTTTGTGCTAACATTTACTGCAGTGAGGCGATTACGCCCCCTTGGGCTGAAAATTGTTTTTTGTGCTAACATTTACTGTAGTGAGGCGATTACACTCCCTTGACTGAAATTTGTGCTAACACTTTTTCGCAGTAGGGAAATTACGCCCCTATTTTTATCGCAGTGGGGTGATTATGCCCCTGTTTTTACCACAGTGAGGTGATTACGCCCCTAATTTACTACAGTGAGGTGATTACGCCCTTGTTTTTACCTCAATGAGGTGATTACACCCCTGATTTTTTGCAGAAGGGCGACTGGGCCCCCTGGAAGGTAAAACTATTATCTTGGCTTCGATTTTCTTTGCTATTTTCTCCCTAACATTGTTCTTGCAAAGATACGTGTTTTTTTTGCTAACTTTTTACAGCATATTCTTGTGAAGTTGATGGAGAAAGCGAGATAAAACATCTAACATTTGCTTTCAGGGCTATCCATTTGCTCAAATTTTTTAAACTATCCTTGCTGTTTGCATTAATCTAAGAACATAGTTTAATTAGAGGGAGTAATATTCATTGCTTGATGTGTTTGTCTTTTTGTGTTACCCAAAGGGAGCATTAGCTTGTTTTCACTTTCCCCTTGCATTTCATGTGAGCCTGGGGAGTAGTTGGAGATAGTTAGTACTTTCTTTATAGTGGGACCTGCTTAGGGATTTCATCACCCCAAGGGATGATTCCAACCACGCGTACCGGCGGGGTATATAAAGGGGGGAGAGCAAAAGTTGTACCCCAATCCAGTCACGTCGTAATTGGCGGAGCGTCGAAGCTAGGGTGATACCTAGATAGACGTGAAGAGTTGGTCTGAGCCCTTCAGTATCTCACTGGGGTTCCCGACTCACACTTGTGACGGGCTGGTATTCATGGTTGTGCCTCACGTACCAAGGGTATATCGAGGACTCCCTAGACACCTTGTGCATCCTAGATTAAGACCTCTTTGGCCATACCCTTAACACTAATCATAGGGTTGTGTTTGCTTGAGAGTGTTTTCTTGTGAGAAACCAGTGAAATTTTGACAATTTGGCCTTATCATTGTCATTTTAAAGTCCTTGCCATAGTCATTTGCATCAAACCAAGCCTCTGTTTTACTGCAGTGAGGCGATTACGCCTATGTTTTTACCGTAGTGGGGTGATTATGCCACTATTTTTATTGTAGTGGGGCGATTACGCCCTTGATTTACCATAGTGAGGTGATTACGCCCCTGATTTACTGCAGAGGGGTGAATTTACCCTCCTAAACACCCGAAATCGCCCCATTTGGATCCTTTTAGCCTTTAAACCATCATTTAACCATTCCCAACCATTATCTCATCATCCCAAGCCTTCGTTTTGTCACTCTAGACCTCCAAAAACCTCTATTTGACCATTTTAAACCTCCATCTCGTCATTCCAAACTTTCGTTTAACCATTCTAAATCCCCACTCATTCTCCACAATCATCTTCAATCTACCCATTCATTATAATTTCCTCATATTCCATTCAAAAGTCCATACCCTTACCTAGCGAACGTCATAATTTTTACCATTTACATCACCAAACACCACTCATAATCAGCGCAGAAAGGCGGAAGTGCCCTCTATTTTGCTGCAGAAAGGTGGAAGCGCCCTCTATTTTGCTACAAAAAGGCGGAAGCACCCTCTGTCTTGCTGCAAAAAGGCAGAAGCACCCCTGTTTTGCTATAGAAAGGCAGAAGCGCCCCTGTTTTTGCTGCAGAAAGGAGGAAGCACCCCTGTTTTGCTGCAGAAAGGCAAAAGTGCCCCTATTTTGCTGTAAAAAGTTGTCAACACTCCTAATTTTGCTGTCAATGCCCCTAATTTACTGTAGAAAGCTATCAACGCCCCTGATTTTGCTGTCTACGCCCCTGAATTACTACAGAAAGCTGACTATGCCCCTTTAACTTCCCGGGGCCATCATTTACAAACTGTGCATCGGATCAACTTCGTCCAAAAACCAAAGTTGTTTAGTTTTTCAAGCTCTATCTAGTGGTGCCTTCCATTTCCACCTATCAAGAATTTGACCATCCTGGGGCGGCCATGCCCCGCATCATGAGGTGGACACACCCCTAACTTCCCAGGGCTATCATTTACAAACCGTGCATTGGATCGACTTCGTCCAAAAACCAAAGTTAGTTTTTTAAACTTTATCCAGTGGTACCTTCCATTTCCTCCTATCAAGAATTTGACCATCCTGGGGTGGCCACGCCCTACATTGCGGGGTGGACATGCCCCTAACTTCCCAGGGCTATCATTTACAAACCGTGCATTAGATCGACTTCGTCCAAAAACCAAAGTTGCTTAGTTTTTTAAGCTCTATCTAGTGGTACCTTCCATTTTCTCCTATCAATAATTTGACCATCCCAGGGCGGCCACGCCCCGCATCGCGGGGTGGACACGCCCCTAACTTCCCAGGGCTGTCATTTACAAACCTTGCATCGGATCAACTTTGTTCAAAAACCAAAATTGCTCAATTTTTTGAGCTCTATTTAGTGGTACCTTTTGTTTCATCCTATATAATAAAACTAATCCATTCCTCCAATCATCTAATCAACCCAAGCACACCAATCCTATTAAGTTTATCCAATCACAATTATCCAATCAACATCATCTAATCATTTGATCATATCCAATCAAACTGATCTAGTACTTTAATCAATCCCATCGCATCATCCAATCATCCTAATTTGAGCTTTTATCCAATCCTGATCTAAGCTTGACCAAAATCCCAATTTGAGCTTTAATCCGTTCTCATCCAAAATCTTTTATCCATCCTCTTTATCCTTTCACCATCATGAGTCCTTATCCTCCATCAATAGTGGTCAAGGGAAACCCTAATTACATCGATAACGATAACAAAAGTCTTGTCGATCAAGATGTATACGACATAGATCCCCTTGACACTATCATATCTAGTAAGCTTTCTCCACCCACTTTCCAAAATCCAATTACTTCTATGAGCTATCCCATTATGTCTTCATCCATGCCTAATCATGCTCCTTATGCTACCTTTGACAAGGGATATCCGTCATACCCTTCATCTACATCATCCTCTTATCCAACACCCACATTGTCTTATCCTAGTCTACCATCTCAATACCCCTATCCTAATCCCCCATCCACATCCTCCTATCTAAATCCTTCATCTGCATATACCCACTACCCTAATCTTCCATGCCAATCTGCTCACTCTAATCCTACATTCGTACCTTCGTATCCTAATCCAACATCCACATCAACTTATCCTAATTTGACATCCACATTTCCCTATCTCAATTCGCCATCTCAATTTTCCCATCCTAATCCACCATCCCAATACCCTTACTACAATCCACCTCCTGCATCCTCATGTCCTAATTCACCATCCCAATCCCCTTATCTTAACCTTTCATCTAACCTTAATCCTCCGTCTATTTCCAGTCCTGCATCCAATCCCATTCCCCCATCTAATCCTAGTCCACTAATCCATAAACCTTCATCCACTCCTACCACACCATCTCATCCTAGAGTATGCAAGTCTCTCATTTTAGAAGTTCTCCAAGGACTTATAACAAAGAAGACATCTCCCACTCCACACATTACAGTTGTGGAACCATGCCATCCCAACCCATCATCCATGGTCATTAGTGATGAGACCCTTATCCATCCAACACCTATCATTGATGATACCATCACATCCTCTGAATCCGTTGAACCCCCATCCCCTACCATCACATCCTCTGAATCCACTGAGTCCCCATCTCCTACCATCACATCCTTTGAATCCAGTGAGTCTCCATCTCCTACCATCACATCCTCTGAATCTACTGAGTCCCCATCTCCTACCATCACATCTACTAAATCCATTGAACACCCACCCCCTACTTCGAGAGCCATCGAACCTATCGACGACACCCAAATCCAATCCACGTCTTCCACTCCTAGTATCCATTCCCAGGAATATTTTGAATCCTCCATCCTTCCATCTTCCCCACTTGAAGAGTCCCCCCATGACTCCATTATCATGCCTCCCGCACATGATGAGTCATGCCAAGAGCCTGACCCAAAGCATGCCAACATATCCCCTCCTCCAGATCAAGATCCTACCATCCCATCTAGTCTACCACAAGATCACAGTCCCCCATCCATTCCATTCCGTGATCCTCTTGAGATTCAAGATTCTACTGCTCCACCTCCATCTCCATTACATGATCCCACTACCACAAATCCAAATCCTATCATATCCCCTAATCCCTCTCCTGATATCACCTATCCACATGCTGCTATCCCACCATCTCCCTCTCATGATCCCCCATCATCACCTAAAACTGCTATACCTACACCACTTGCATATCCCCTTGGTACTCTCACATTCTTCCATGGTGGCCTCCTCACAGAAGAAAAGCATAGTGTATTTACCACCCATCATCCTCCACCTAATAATGGACTCGCATCATGTTTTCAGAATAACACAAATCCTTTCCTAGATCGAATGCTCAAGAAAATAAACTATCAAGGAAAAGGTCTAGGCCTCCATGAGCAAGGTATTTTAGAGCCCATCCAAGTCAAAGAACAAATCTGCATGCAAGGTCTTGGACCTATTTCCCAAGACCCACAATCTAAAGATGTTGGTACAACCTCTGGACATCCTTAACGAGCCTTTTTCAAAAGAAATGTCGACTCTTCCCATCGCCCCACTAGATCATATGCTGCCATCCCTCCTCCTCTATCGTATCACCTCAAAACCACTATCCATATTCCTCCTTCATCTACTCCATCCATTTTGGGTCCTTACATCCCTCCATCCACCATATCCCATCCTTCATTCACTCCGTCCATCTTGGGTCCATATATCCCAAGATCACCTCCTCCATCTCATCCTTTCATCCATTCATCACCTATCCATCTCATCCATCATAAACATCCCTCTCACATGTCCCCTAATCAAGATCAACAAAGGCACATACCCACACATCCTCCGTCTACACATAATCCCAATACTCCTACCTTCATCACTCCACATCATCGATCTCCTCACACCCATCCTATTGCTACTAAACACACTTTGGCTGTTAAAGAAAACATGCATAAATTCAAACATCCACATGAATCTAAGGCTCCCCATGTCCCCTCCAAAAGACATGGTGAAGAGAAGAAAAATCTAAATCTAAATCAAATCTGTAGGCCACAAAGGCCCACCAAAGCAAAGATCAAAACCATGTAGATCCCAAAGAAAAAATATGCAATGCAATCAAATGAAAAATTTATAAGAACATCCAAAGTTGCTAATCCAAAAGCTAGTCATACACCCCTTTCATCTCCTAAGTCTGTTTTGGGTCCTTATGTTCCAAATTTCACCACCCCATCTCCTCCATTATCCACACATTCTCCATCCCTTAATCCTCTTATTTTTTCACATCCACCACTACATGTGCCAATGTTGGTCCTGAACACATATCCCCATCACACGCCCCCCCCATCATTCCATCCATACCCTTTGCAACATCCCA
>VDFB02072274.1:66046719-66101200 GCA_007258455.2 Sequoia sempervirens
TTGCACAAAATCATAACAAAAAAAGGAACGTTGCTTATGAAACTGGAACCCTAGACCCAACTGAAACTCCTGCACATCCTTGTCAGTGTCTAGGCGGAAAACAAATGCCAACATTGAGAAGGCCTCTTGCATGTCCATGGGGAAGGCATTGTACAGTGCCAAAATATTTGGTGGCTTTTGTTTATCTTCCTTAGGCCTTTGGGTTTCTTTGTTATAAAAATCTAGAGCCTTTTTCATGGTTCTCTATATTTCCTCTCCCTTCACTGGATTAAATGGCTCTATCTCTTCTAGTCTAGAGATTTGGTCAAGGATGCACAAAATATTCCAGATAGCTCCTAGGTAGATATTAACTTTCAACTCCTAGCCTTCAATGGTGTTGGTGCTCGGGTTGAAATGTTCGATGGCCGCATAAACTAGTTCTGAGAAATAGTGCACAAATGGGACCATATACTATGGGAGCCTGCTGAACCATAGCTTTTGTGCCAATGAATCTAAGTCGATGAATTTCTTCATCCTTTTCGAAGCCACCTCCCTCAAAGACTTAGGGTTCTTTGTGAGGATGGGATCATGAATATTATCCATTTCCTCCTTGATTAGGCTCTAGTTCCTGTAATTTTTGGGCTTGTCTAGGGCCCGCATGTTTACCCATTTTTGCTTCTTTGGTATACTAGGTGAAGTGTAAGAGACATCTTCAAAGACATAGATGGATGATGCTACATGGATAGAATCAAACAAGCTTTGTGTTGCCTCTTCCTGCACCTCTACTTGTGCCTCTGTTTGAGAACTTTGCCATTTTCCTTCTATTGGAGACTTCTGCTTAGCCCAAATCTTTTGCAATTTACCTCGGCTCTAGTCACACTCAAAAATTCTTTTGCTCTAGGTAGTGCATTTGAAAAATATTCACAATTCTAGCCTTTTGCATGCGATACTTAGTTATTTCCTTCTTGGGGTGGCCAACAATGCTCACCTTTTAGCATTTAATTTGAGATGTACCACTAGTTATTTGCTCGTGTGAAATGAATTACTTTCAATTTTGAAATGAGAAGAATTCATAATGACCTTTGGTAATAATGTCCTCTAGGGTGATTTCCTTGGAACTTGAGTTGGCAATTTGAAGGAAGTTTAGGTGTTTGTATGCCAAGGCAATTAATATCCCAAATGGAATGATTAAGCCCAAATATGCAATAAGTGCCTGGAAATATTTGTGTTCCTTTTTGGAGTTTGAGAAGCACCTGTAGAATGACACCTCAACATTTTTCTATATAGACTACTGTCGGTAACTGCCACCAACTTAGGCTAATTAATTAGCTCCTATTAATCTTGCACACAATAAATCATACCTAGCAAACACAACTGGGTGGGAAATTCGAGTGAGCCTTGGTGATATTTTCAAGATGGTACTTGATTAGCATCATGGTTATGGTATGCAATTACCATGATTATTCTTGGATTTTTCTATAAATGGATGCTTAGGCAATAGTGAAATCACACTTAGCAATCTTGGAAAAATTGGTAAAAGGTAATTGGCTTAGCATTTGGTGTTAGTAGTTGCATAGAATTTACATAGAGATTAGACTTAGGCATTTTGTGAAGAGCTAGGCACCATGAACGCTCCAATTAGATTAGTTTGAAAGAAATCCCAGTCATCTTTTCTTGGTGAAATCTCAACTAGGCGTCTCAAAAGGATTACCAAGAATAAGCATTCTTTGGCCATTATAGTGATAAAGTGGGTTCTGGGGAGGGACAACATTGACTATGAGGACATGTACAGAGTTAATACTGATGTATGCTCTCACTTTGTGGTGTCCATGCTTGACATTGCGGTTCCCAAGTCATTGGTTCTTCATTTGGTGCTCAAAATATTTCTGACGAAATATCTGGGCGGCCTCAGAGAGGTGGTGGAAAATGTTGCATTTGGAATAGGCCTACCAATGGCAAGCGACCTCTGAAAATACATTGAAGAAGAAACAGTAGCACCATGGGTGTTATTCCTTAGTGATTTTTGAATCCAGTCACAAGAAGAACATCGTTAAAGGGTTACCCATGCATTCCACTTCCTATTTTTCTTGTACAACATGGTGCCTTTTTATGACATTGACTAGTACACCGACTTCAAGAACCTGGTGTTCCCTCTGCCACTTACCATTTCTCCTACAGATGTTGTTGTTGGTCCTGATGTTTCCCCTATTGATGAAGAAATTATAGATGCTATTGTTGATGCCTCCATTGCTACTGCACATGCAAGAGACTAAAAATCTCTTTTTATGCCTTAAAAACTAATACTCGTTAGTCCATTTTTTGTATATACACTTGAAAAAAGGCTTTATAGTAGCCATATATAAAGAAGATACAAAATGTATATAGATATATACTCTAAAAGCATGGCCTTGGAGCCATTTTTGACAATGTATTTATCAAAGTATATAAATATAATAAAGATATAGCTTATGTTACAATTCTGTCTCCTTTGCTTTTGATTTTGCAATGTGGGTTCTTCTTTTCCTACATATATATATCCATTTCAATTCTACATATGGGTGTCATTTTTCTCCATTTCATGGGTTGCCTCTAGTTCTCTCTACACTTTGCAATAATGGGTTCCATTTGTTTCTACTTCCTTGCACCGTAGAATTAATTATTGAAAGACTAGCCAACAAAAAACACGAAAGAAAAAGAAATTACACTATTCACATATTTACACTGGTAGAATAATTTTGAAGCTTATTTGAATAGTTTTAGGTGGATTCCATTAATAGGAATCCCCAAGGCTTCTTGCTCCATTTATTCCAATTCAAATGCATTATTTTTTATGCATTGAATTATTTTGAAAGGGCCTTCCTAGAGGCTATCAAACTTTTTGTGTTGACCTAGCTTTGCATCCCTTTCATTAAACTTTAGCACTAGGTCCCTGCACTTTAGAACCTGATCCAAAGCTTTCTTGTCAAACCATCTCGTAACCACTTGTTGGCGATTGGACATAGCTATCAAGGCCTTTTTCCCTTTTTTCTTGCACTTCCATCAACTAGGCTAGCCATACCTCCATAGCACCATTTTGTTCTACCTCAAGAGATTTAAGCAATTGTAGTGCCGAAATCTCAATGGAGATAGGTAATAGTGCTTCTTTCACATACACTAGCTTATTTGGAGAAGTCTTGAGGACTTGCTTAGGAGTTGTGCGGTTGGCCTAGAGTGCTACCCGAAGGTTTTTATGCCATTCTTGATGGTGTTCCAACCTGATTCTTTTGATGAGTTAGACTAAATTTTTGTTAGTCGACTCTGCCAAGTCATTCCCCTGTGGGTAGTAGTTTGACAATGTTTTAAAAAATATACCATGCGCTAGTGGGAATTGACATATCTTAGATCCTAGGAAGGCCTTGGAGTTGTCAAAGATGATGGTTTTAAGAGGGCCAAATCGTGTCACCAGTTCTTCGAGGAAGTCCACTATCTCTATCTCCATCACATTCTTAAGGGGCATGGCTTTGGTCCACCTAGTGAAGTAGTCCATTCCCATTAGGATCCATTTGTGTCTGACACTAGATGTGGGATTCATCATTCTGATGAAATCAAGGCCCCATTATGTGAATGACTCATCAACCACTATCAAATTGAGAGGCATCGTAAAAAAATATCTCCTCCTTAAGAAGAATTGGCATTCCTTGCAAGCTTTTACCAAGGAGTATGAGTCATTAAATAATGTAGGCTAGAAGTAATCAACGCACATAATTTTGATGGTTGTGGTCTTTGTAGAGAAATGCCTGCCCAGGGGACTACTATAGAACATGTCAAGAATCCTCTTCGCTTTCTCTGTGGTGACACACCACAATAGAATATCATTGAAGTTTCTTTTGAAAATAACCCTGATGAGCGCATAGCTTGGATTTAATTTCTATAGTTGGCAAATCTTCTCTTTTTGAGAGGAGGTCAGGTTTCCTAATATTGCATGAACCTCTACCCACCAGCCAACAACCTTTGATTTAGACTCATTCGGCCCAGAACCAGCTTTGGGTTTGCTCTTCTTGGTGTTGTCATTTTCCTCATCGTGCACGGATATTAAGCACAGTCCTCTTCCTTAGATGGTTTTTGTAGGCTTAACCTCAATGTCGTATTCAAGGATCTTAGTGATCCAATTAGCCCTCTTTTCGGTGATTTCTCCTTCCATGATGTATTCACACACACTGGAATGTGCAACATAAACAATCACCTTGTTGCAAGATATTAGGTGTTGGAACTTCTTGAGCCCCTTGACTATTGTGAAGGCTTGCCTCTCGATGAAATTGTAGTTCATCTCATATTCCTTTAGGGTTTGGGAGTGAAATTCTATCAGATGTTCTCCCTTTCCTTCATCATCTTTTTGAGTTAAGATAGTAGCAATGCTTGACTTGCTGCTAAATACATACATTATGAAGTCCTTCGATAAGTCTAGATTGACTAGCACAAGAGCTAAGGAAATAGCATCCTTAACCTTCTCGAAGGCTTCTCTAGATTCTTTAGCCCATTTGAATAATTGATCTTTTTTTAGCATCAGTGTGATTGGCCTAATTATCCCTACAAAATCTGAAATGAATTTGCTCAAAAAATTTACCTTCCCCAAGAAATATTGGACTCCCTTTTTGTTGACTAGTAGGGGAAGTTCTTTGATTGCTTTCACTCACTCAGGATCAATCACAATTCCTTCTTTGGACACTACGTGTCCCAATAGCTTGCTTGCTATACATCAAAGACACATTTTTTCAGGTTCAAGGATACCCTAAACTCCTAGAATTTTTTGAAAACCATCTTGAGGTGATCAAAGTGATCATCCTTATGTTTGGAGAAAACAGTCATATCATCCAAATAGATTAGGATAATTTTGTTAATCAATTTGCTAAAAGCGATATCCATTGCTCGCTGGAAAGTGGCTCCCGCATTTGAGAGACCGAAAGGAATTTTCGTATATGTGAACGTTCCCCACTTGGTAGTGAACATTGTCTTATGTCAGTCCTCTTCTTTAACCTATATCTAATTGTAACCGGAGAAGCCATCCAATAGAGAAAACATTTCTGAACTTGCCACTATTTGCAAGATTGTCTCCATAGAAGGCAACGGGTAATGGTCCTTTAGGGATGCTCTGTTCAAGTCCTGAAAGTCGACACATAAGTGGACATCTCCATTGTTCTTTCAGATTGGAACTAGGTTGGATACCCATGTGTTGTGTTTAATCGAGAAGATTATTTGAGACTGAATTAGCTTTGTTAGCTCTTGTGCCATCATGGCTTCAATCTTCAGATTCACTGGCCTTTTTTTTTTATGGATGGGTTTTGCACCTTTCGTTAGCTCTATTGTATGTTGGATGATGTCAGGATCATATCCCTTAAGTTCATCATATTAATAGGCCACTACTCCTTCATACCTTTCACAGAAGTTGATGAGCCTTTCTTTATCATGATGTGGAACTTCTTTCCTGACTTTGAACTTTCTTCCATCTTTGACCTGAAGGTTCGCATAGTCACTTTTGTCTGCTACAAACTTCCTTTTATCATTTCTTGCATCGTCACAATCAAATAGGTTTTCAAGAGTGACAAGTCCCTTCGGAAGCTTATTAGACCTTAGTTGAATTTTTTTTCTGTTGTAGGCTTTGGCAATCTTTGGTTGGAGTTGGTCAAAAAATTCTCCCAACTATTGGATGAATGAGGCGATGTGTTCATCATTGTCAAACACCTGCCAGCTTTGATCATAATCTAGAATCACCAGTCAGACTATCACTTGTACAAAGTGTTTGTTCTGTATTAGGAAGGAGGAAGGGTCAAATTGGGATCTGATTGAATCCATGCGATCTGCATCAATATTTTATTCTTGGGGCACTGTCTAGATGTTGAAGGCTTCAAAACCTTTAATTAGGTCTCAGACTCTATCTATAGGATCGCATGCAAAAATTATTGGTTACGGAAAACCCTTGGACTTGGTTGACTAATAATTTGAAATCTCTAAACACCATTAATTGTTTGATTCCCATCCACTATGCAAGGCTTAAACCTTGCACTAGACCTTTTATTCAGCTTCATTGTTCGAACAAGTGAACTGGAAGCAGAAAGACCAAAGTGTCCTTTCATTGTGTGGGGATGTCAAACATATCTTGGCTCTTGAAACCACCTTGCATCTTTCTCCATTAAAGTGGAGTGTCCATAGCTTTGAAGCTTGGCTACTTTCAAGCTCCCTGACGACCTTCAGAAGCACTTGATCTTCATCATAGATGACATAGGTGCCCAACTCGGTAGCATGATAGTTGTCGAAAGGATCAACATCTATATATTTTCTCAAGAGAGCTTCTTCTTAATTGGTCTAAACTCCTGTTACCTTTTCATCTTCTAGCAACTTGGTGCAATATGTTTCCTCTTTAGTGAAAGTGGTATGAGCAGCCTCAAAGTTGATCATCGCTTCATCGACCACATGTTCTGAATGTAGAGCTTCAGACACTATTTTCATTTTAGCTCCATGCTTGGTCCTAGGGATCAAATGTGACCAATCCAAAGATAGATATCTGCCTATCTTTGAAGTGAATTCTCAAGATAGGCAGAGACCGAACATAAGGGGAACATCTATGATCATAGTTTTTTACAAAACTATGATGCTAGGGAAAGAAAATAGAGTCAAGGGGAGGTCTTTGATGACACCTACGATTTCAACTTTTTTCCCATCTAATTACATAACCCCCCTCTTTAAAGGATCATAGCTAAGTCCTAGGGCTTCAACTATCTACTTGGGCATGACTGTAGTGCTAGCACCAAAGTCAATCATGGCATTGTGTAATAATTTATCCCCTATAATAAGGGTTAAGAAGAAAGGTTTTGGCTTTGACTTATCTCTGACCTCAGTAGAGGCCTCCTCTCTGCTATTCATGAGAAATTTGGCAGGAGGTGATTGATCAACAACCTTTCCTTTGAGTGATTTCTCTTTTGGCTCGGTGATTGGATCCTCCCAGAGAGCCTTTTGTAGCAATGTCTTCTGCTCCAGAATAGCTAAGTTATCCACGAGGACACATTAGTGGATGATTTTTTCAATTTTTCCACCACATTGAATGGTGGTAGATTTAGAGGCTTCTTCTCCTTAGCTCTTGTTATAACAATTTCCCTAGCAGGGCTTGTTGTGCCAACTAGGGGTACTAGGCATCACGGTGGAAGCACTTTTGGCTCATTGATAGTTCTTGAGGATGTGGTTTGCCCGTCGAATCTCCTCTTTGAGTGAGGATTATAATCGGACTACTTGTGGGGTTTTGATGTAGATGCATCGTTGGAAAACACCACCTCTTCTTCTTCCATCCATGAAAAGAGCATGTGATCAAAGCAATATTTTTCTTCTCCAAGGACATCCCTGCATTTGTGCGTAAGCACCGCATTTTTATTTGCAGAGAGGCATATACATAACCCTATGGTCCACATGATGCCTTGATTGTTGCTTCTGTCACCTTTTGTTGTAGATTTCCACGTGGGAAATTTCAGGGCATATGTGAGTCATCACAAGGGAAAAACAAGGGGTTGGTGTCATCGACTAAATTGTTTTGCCTCACTGTCAGTTCTCTACTTGAGCTTGGGTTAGCACTTTGCAACAAAGAAGGTATTGGTACTATTTGATTAGTTATTTGCACTTGTGGATTTGTGTGAGTACCTCCTTGGAACTAGTTTTGTTGGTAAGAAGGCCTTCCACCTTGATAGTTTTGATAGGTGGGATGTGGAGATGTGGCCTAGTTCTACTTAATAATAGTTATCTCATTGGCCATAATGTGCAACATCTCCTTGATGTCGCTTATATCATCCTTTGAAGAACCGAATGTGGAAGCAACATTTTGTGGTGCACTCAGATATGTATACATAGATTGGGGAGGAGCAAGCATACTGGTAGATGGTATCTCATGGGCAGGAACTAATACTTTGGGGAATATAGGCATGGTGGGCCAAGGTGGAAACTTCCCAATGTCTATAAGATTGTTTTCCACTTTGACTACAACATTGTATGCATCTGATAATGTGGTTCCTCCAAGAGACTAGATCATCATCAAAATATCAGGGTTGATAGATTTTAGGTAGAACATGAATGCCAACTCGACCAATAGGTGGATAGCAATCTGAGTTCTCTACCAATTTATGTGGAACCGGGCATTGAAATCAGTCATTGCTTCATATGGGGCCCATTTTATGACCGAAAACTAATGATATTGCGAAGACCTGTCTCTGTCATTTGAGAATCTTTCATAGAAAGGGTCTCCAAGTTGATCCTAGGTATTGATGGTATTAGCTTGCAGTGTGCAGTACCAATCCAATGCTTTACCTTGGAAAGAGGCTGGGAGCAACCTTTGTGCTACATTTTGGTCTATGACTTTGTGCACTAGACACACATCTACAACATCTTGTAGTTGTTTAGATGGTGTTCTTGAGTCATCTCCGGTAAACTTACGTATAGGTTTTAGAGCAGAGACCGGAATAGGGGCCCAAATGGTTGGCACTACGAGTACTACAAGAGGGCTTTTGGCATCCCATGCCACATAATTTATGTTAGCAGTTGGCAACATGGCTAGCGGAAGGGGCAAAGGAAGTAGAACGTTCACTAATCAGGTTGTGAATTGTACTATTCCTAGTGTCGGCACTAGCAAACCAGGATTATTTGTTGTTTGGGACCTAGTAACAGGTTGATGCCTCATACACACTCTTTGAATTTAGATTCATTTAAATGGTCCCACTAGGCATGCTAGAAAAAAAGGAACTGTTGAGGCCAAAAATTGGCAAGATAACAACCTTTATGGGAAACTTAGTTAATGGGGGACCAATTACGCTAAACAGAGTGACCTCTAGGTTTTTAAAGAATTTGGCTTCTTTTGTAATGGGGGTTTGGAATGGGAAAAGGAAGAAAATATAAAAAATGAAAATCTAACTAAGGTGATGCACCAAGGAGTAGATATAGGTATGGTAAATCTATCTTTTGGGATTTGATTTAAAGGCCCGATCAACAATCTGCTATGTTTTAGAATAACAAAAATCAAAGATAAAGATCTAAACAATTCATCTAATGACATAAAATGATTTTCAAACACTCACTGAAAAGTGGAGTCAAAGACATGATCTAAACCAACAATTTTTATTAAAATCATAGAAGTTCTTGCAAATGAAAAATTTAGGATAATAATGGCATAGTATTAATGTTCTATCAAATAGCTTAAGAAAAATAGAAAGGATGAACAATGGCACAGTATGAGAGTCTCATACAATAATCTAAAAACAATATTAAAGGCCTAGTGTCTTTCCCCAATTTTTTTGTCTCTTTTGAACTCATTTTCTGAAGGATTAAGCAGTATATATAGCCAACAATCCCACTGCTTGGAGGGCCAGTAACATAAAAGATTATGTATCTCGAGCAATAATGGATGCAACAATGATTCCCCTCACCCATTATAACAGAAAATATTTGGTCCATAGCATGTAGTCATTCCCCATCCAGATGCATTCCCTGTGATTGATGGCAGTGGTCCCAAGAAAACCCTATGCAGACAAGTGTCATTCACCTACTAAGGAAGTTAAGGAACACAATATCTTGGCGGGGCACACAACTTGCTCTCACCTTCCTTTCGATGAAGTCCCCACTGAAGAGACGTGTGGCGGAAGGTCACATCTCGTGGTTCATTTCTCCCTTTCTGCAATGAAATATTGTGTTGGGAAAACATGTGGCAGCATTCTTTACTATCAATGCTGACTGTGGGACCCACCAATAAGTGTATGCAGGATAAACCTACGTGGAAAGTGGACGAGGCCTGATTAAAAAGTGAAGGGAAGTATCCTTGAAGAGCCTGCAGTGACAACACATGGAAGCATGGTGGGAGCCGGTAGGAGAGTGAAGGAAGCAATCACTACGAAGAGCACTTGGCAGACACGTGGTGGCAACCGATAGAGGATATCAAAAAGAGGCCCGATTGAGAAGCAAAGGGAAACATTTCGAACATCTAAGGCACAACCATTACTTAGCAAAAACAAAACCACCTGAAGGGATCTCAAGGAATTTTATATTCATAGTTCGTAATGAAGTATGCGTTGTTGAAAGAAAGTTCTGGCCTCTACAAGTTGCTTAAGTGATTTTGTTCCTAAATGCTCCTTTGAAGTCTGTCTGGGAGAATGCTCTACATTCCTCCATTGTTGCATTTCTAGTCTTGTGGTTTGGTACTTATTTTTAGTGTTTTGTGGATGTTGTACTCCTATCTTTTTAGGTAACCTAAGTTTCCAAGGAGAGTTTCGTGAATTGTAGAAGGTTGGAAATGTTGCTAGTTATCTAGGTTGGTCCGAGAAATGCTATGCATTGATCCTTATTCATGTCTCTACTCCTATAACTTGGTGAATGTGCTCTCAATATTTGTGCAATGTCTTAGTTCCAATCTCATGTGTTGATGTGGTTCACAAGCTAATATGTTAATGTTGTATCTCATGATTATACATTATGTGCTTCCTAGATAAAGTATCTTGTACCTATTTGATCTATGGTGGTTATAGATGGTATGATAGTATGAAATAAATGTATGAAGGTGTTATTGGATATTCAAGGAAAATTCCCATGTGATTTACACATTGCTAATTGGATGCTTTGGTATTGGATTGTTTCTTGAGTTGGCTGTCTTGGTCTTTTATGGATATTTGGCCAACATAGCTTGTTCCTTTGATTTTTCTATGTGCTTGGGGGGTTATGCCAACAATGGAAGATGTGTCATGATATATTCAGGTCCTAAACTATTCTATTTGGGACTACATCAATTAAATATAGTTAGAAGTATACTTTTGAGCTAACTAGTCATGTGCTTCAATGTTTCATCCACATGTTTCCTTGATGTCGACTTAGGTTGATGTGTGCTAGCATGCAAATTGTTTTGGATCACATTGGAAGAAGTACTAAGATTTTTTTTGGTCCTCTCTATCTTTGGGATAGGTCTGCATTATGATTTTTGTGGTCAACTAGTTGAATTAATTTTTTATTCTCTTTTTGGCCAACCTAATTGAAGAAATGAAGTGTTGTGTTGGATATAAATGCAAGATCATTTTGGATGCAACTAGATGGAGAAGTGTACAAGTACGAAGAAGTTTGTGTGTGAATTGTATTGAATATCCAACAAATTAGTGCTAAATATTATGAAAGGAAAGATAAATTGTGTTGTAATGCCTTAGTCAACATAGTGTTGTGTTGGAAAATCATTTTAATTCTCTCTCAACCATATTGTATCCTACTCTGAGATAATGAATCTCATTAGGCCCTTGTATCATGCTCTTGAATTCATGTTGTCTTCAGTTTATGAAGTCTTTTGTATCTTTCTTTAAGGTAGTGAGCCTCCCTACAAGTATTTTTGGTAGTGAGCCTTATATAGTAAGTTAACTCTCATTGTGGTTTGTCCCTCATTGAATTTTCCATGTAAATATGGTGTCTCCTTGTGCATGTGTGTTTTCTCTATTTTCTTCTCTTTGTTGTTGATCTGATTATTGCTATATCTTTCATTGGTAAAGTTTGTTGAAGTTCATAAAGGTTCAAATTGCTATATTATGTTTTGCTTAAGGTTTTATCTTTATCTTCTAAAGGAGTTTGAGTAGTGTTAAAAGTTAAGTTTTGAAAGGGTTTAATTTTTGTGTATACTAATTCACCCCCCTTCTTAGTCTCTAGAATTTCTCAACAATTAGTATCAGAGCCAAGTTCCTCTATAAAAGCTTAATAACTTGAGGCAAAGATTGTTGGAATACAATGGATCACTAAGAGGGGGGGTAAATCAGCGATCTAATAAGACTATTTTATTAATCAATCCAATAGTTGTAAGAGAAATTAAAGCCAACATTCCAAAGACATAGAAAACAATATAACCAACACAAGTATTTAATTAGAAAACCCTAAGTAGGGAAAAACCACTATTAAATCTCTTCAAAATCTTTATTAGGTCTCATTGACCAACAACCTCACTGGTTACATTCTATGAATCATTGGAAAAGCCTCACTGGCTACATTCTATGCCTCACTAGCTACACAATATGCCTTACTGGTAAAGACTCGCTGGCTACACAATATGCCTCAATGGAAAACCAACATGCCTCACTAGAAAAACAACATGCATCACTAGAAACTCATCATGCCTCACTGGAAAACTTACCACACTTTAGAAGAAATAAGAAAAACTCAGAGGGTTACTCTATTTCCATAAAAATCATTGTTCTATCAAAAACTTCATCTCCCTTATTCACACTTACCTTAGCATTGTTTCATCAATCTAAAAATCACAATTTTGAAAACTCACTAACTCCACTAGCAATCACCATGTTTAGATCACAAAAGCATACCCCTTGAATACAAGAATGGAATACAATTATACATTTATATCTTTCTTTGAATGCAAATTCAAAATATTGTTTCAGTCACCTCATTCACACACCTATCTCTTCTTACATAAAATAATCTTCTTAATTCAATAAACACAAAAAAGGCCCACATTGAGGCATGTATGGATAGAAGATCCTCAAACTTTGCATACATCATATATTAACCTTCTTTGAATTCACACTTAAATTGTTGTCTCAGTCAAACTAAACAACAACAAGAAAATACAATGTGTGAGTGCAGTCATACAAATTATGTTATTTCATTCAAATCCTTCTCATTGTACATTGTCTTCACAAAATCATGGCATATTTTTCAAAGAAAAAAAACATTCACACAGAGAGCCCTTACTTTCAATCACACTCCACCATGAAAATAATGAATTCAAATGACAAACCAATCAAAGATACTAATCTGTGTAAGCATCATTATTGTCCCTTAACACTTCCTCTCTAGGTATGTTTTCATAGAAAACATAGTATCAGATTCTTCCAAAACTTTCACCGAGCCCTAACAGCTATTCCACACAACGCATAATCCTGAAAATGAAAAATATAATATCATAATATTCACTCCACTTTCACATTTTCCAGACTCATATCACAATTCACTCAGTAGCAATGACATCAATGATCTCCTCAAGGTTTAAGCATATGAACTGACCATTAGTTATTTGAATGTCCATCGTAGATGAAATCTTTCGCACCAACCAAGATTGAATATAAATCCTTGTTTTTAAACTCCTTTCTTCCTCTTAAAAATTCATCTACCTGTCAAAGTAGCAACTTTAGAAATGAACCATTGTCAATTTAAAAATTTCCCTTTGATCTTCTAATCCCGCCACTTCATTAATTGAATAATAGCCACTAATTTTAATTTGAGTGATAGAATATAAGACTTGAACTTCTTTAGTTGGTTACTCCCTAAGGGTAGGGGCTAGTTGTTCTATGAGTTTAACCCATCAAGACATTACTTAACTTGTTACCTTTTATAGCCTGCCAACAACCAAACATAGCATAAAGAAAACTTTGTATTAAAGTCTTCATGGGGAATAACCTCTTCAAAGTTCTTAAGTTTTAATGTAGTCCTAGTGTTTGGATATTGCTTAAGATTTCAATAATAAAACACCTTAAAATGAGCTTTCCACCATGAAATAATGCCAACTTTGGAAATATAGTAAAAAACCATAATCTCTATACAAAAACTATGCTCATATTTCTAAATGAATAATAATTACTTTGCATTCTTTGTCTTGCATCAAAGAATACAAAAAAACCATGAAATGACCAATAATGAGAAGAATGACAAATGCCTCCATCCATGCGATGAACAAAAAAATCTTTGTTTGTCTTGAACTAACACTGAAATGATTTAAAGTGTAGTGCACCTCAGTTTGCTTTCTGTTACTGACAATTGTCTACTTTGGATTGGGATTTTATGACAATTTTCTTGATGTTGGATTCACTGCTATGATGATAGTTGATGCTACTTTTATCACTATTGTTTTATGCTTATGTCATGACTAATATATGGATTTAATTGATTGTGTGGATTATCTTGCTATGGGAATCATGTGATTATCTAATTATTTTTCTTACCTTGTTGTTAGCATCTGATTATTATGCGTTGATGTATTTGGGTAAAGGGGAACAATGTTGCATCACTCACTTATGAGTGCCCTATGATGCTGTGAAATTCCTTTCACGATACGCCTGACTATATGACTATGTATATGCTCGACTATTTGGTTTGTTACAGGTTGTAGGTACTAGGCATTGACTCCACCTAAGTTGGAAGGTTTGAGCATTCCTTAAACACAATGGAATTTGTTGAAATGGAGATAGCATTTGGTCCCCTCTTTCAGCCATCATCCTCAAAGAGGATGAGTATATGATTTATCTATGTGGTCAATTCGAGTTGGTCTATTGGTGTTGTTGTATTGCTTTCCATTTCATTGTGAGGTCAAGTACTGCTTGGTATTTTGTTCATTTGATTAATTTGGTTGATTAGTGTTTTGATTAATTATTACATTAAAATAAAGATTATTAAAGTTAAAAAGGGCATTTTTGATAATTAAAATAGATGCTTTTATATAATTGTGGTTTTGATAAATAAATATTATTAATGCCTTTATTAAGTTTAAATAAATTAAGATTATGTCTTAATAAAAAAATATATAAATAAGTATATATGAGTTATAGTATTGTGCAAACAAAATTAAAATGAAAGATTAAAATTAATAAATTAAATATTTTAAATTTGACTAATTAAGTGTAATTTAAACAAGTATATATTTATAAATAAACATTTTGGAAGAGTGGTGGTGAACTATAGATGTGAAGTTAAATAAATTAAGTAAATTAAAGAAAGTGCATGTAGTAACGAACATTGTGGAGTCTATCTTTCTTTGAATGCAAATTCAAAATACTGTCTCAGTCACCTCATTCACACACTTATCTCTTCTTTCATAAAAGAATCTTCTTAATTCAATAAACATAAACAAGGCCTACACTGAAGTATGTATGGATAGAAGATCCTCAAACTTTGCATACATCATGACTATTAACCTTCTTTGAATGCACACATAAATTATTGTCTCAGTCACACTAAACAATGAGGAGAAAATACATTGTGTGAGTGTAGTCATACAAATTATATTTTGTCATTCAAATCTTATGTCATTCAAATCCTTCTCATTATACACTATCTTCACAAAATCATGGCATAGTCTTCAAAGGAAAAAAAACTTTCACACAAAGATCCCTTACTTTCAATCACACTCCACCATGAAAAGAATGAATTCAAATGGAAAACCAATCAAAGATACTAATCTGTGTAAGAATCATTACTTTCCCTTAAGACTTTCTCTCTAGGTATGTTTTCATAGAAAAAATAGTATCAACTTCTTCCAAAACTTTCACCGAGCCCTAAAAACTATTCCACACAATGCATAATCCTAAAAATGAAAAAAATAATATCATAATCTTCACTTCACTTTCACATTGTCCAGACTCAGATCACAATTCACTCTGTAGCAATGACATCAATGAGCCCCTCAAGGTTTAAGCATATGAGGTGACCATTAGTTATTTGAATGTCTACCATAGATGCAATATTTCACACCAACCAAGATTGTATAGAAACCCTTGTTTTTAAACTCCTACCTTCCTCTTAAAAATTCATCTACATGTCCAAGTAGTAACTTTAGAAATGAACTATTAAAAATTTAAAAACTAGCCTTTGATCTTCTAATCCCACCACTTCATTAATTGAATAATAGCCATTGATTTTAGTTTGAGCAGTAGAATATAAGACTTGAACTTATTTGGTCAGTAACTCGCTAAGGGTAGGGGCTAGTTGTTCTATGAGTTTAACCCATCAAAACATTACTTAAGTAACTTGTTACCTTTTATAGCTAGTCAACAACCAAACATAGCATAAAGAAAAAATTGTATTAAAGTCTTCATAGGGCATAAAACTCTTCAAAGTTCTTAGGGTTTAATGTAGTCTTAGAGCTTGGATATTGCTTAAGATTTCAATAATAAAAAAAAAACCTTAAATTCAACTTTCCACCATGAAATAATGCCAACTTTGGAAAGATAGTAAATAACCATAATATCTTTCCAGAAACTCTACTCATATCTCTAAATGAATAATAATTACTTTGCATTATTTTTATTGAACCAGAGAATACAACAACACCATAAAATGACCAATAATGAGAAGAATGAAAAATGCCTTCATCCATGAGATGAACAAAAAATTATTTGTTTGTCTTGAAGTAACATTGAAATGACTTAAAGTGTAGTGCCCCTCAGTTTTCTTTCTATTATTGACAGTTGTCTACTTTGGATTGGGACATTATGACACTTTGCTTGATGTTGGATTCAGTGCTATGATGATAGTTGATGCTACTTTTATCACTATTTTTTTATTCTTATGTCATGACTAGTATGTTGGAAACACAAGGGAAAACAACTGAGAGGGGGGGTGAATCAGTTGTTATAGAAATTTAAACTTATTAAGCTTATTCAACTTATTCTCAGTTTTGATTAATAACCATGAAAGAATAAATCATCAACACATTAGAAACACACATAACACCAAGATTTTTTACGTGGAAACCTTGTTAGGGGAAAAACCACGGTGGAGGTTAGTCCACAAGATTATAGCTTGTTAAAAATATAAAGAAGAAAATGGGGAATACACATGCATTAAGGCACACTGCCTAGAGCTCACTACTCAAATACAACAAGGCTTACTTCCCAAAGGAAGAGACACTGTCTTATAGAAATATTCGGATTACATCTGCAAAAATTTGAACTAAGAAAATAACATTTGTTAATGCCTAATTACAGTTCCAATTAAGCACATGAACACTTCTTCACACTCTGTGTCTGCCTTCAAATGATTAGGAAATTATTCACACATCTCATACCATCAAATGGAGTAAACAATTACTTATATATATATATATATATCTGAAACTAGAGATTACATGGCTACATGTTGGATTCAACAAAATAATAAAACATGAACAAATTGTCAGCCCAAATCAATAAACAATTTTCAATAATAAAACATGAACAAATTGTCAGCCCAAATCAATAAACAATTTTCAATGTGCACCAACCAATGTTGGCCACAACATAGTGAAGACCCAAAACAACATCCTCAAACATGAACCACCTTCAAAAATTATGCCTCGAATATCCACAACACATTGCAATCACCATGTTGGCCATGAACATGAAAAACATGAATACACAAAATAAAATCACCAATTGCGAGCACAATGATCAATGCGGGCATGCAACACGGATAGAGCATGATCTAGAAACATCCACAAGCATCATGAATCACCAAAGAAGCATTTGCAACAACTCAACTTACTAGAATCACATCATCTTCTTTCAGGAACATCAACTAAAGCAACAAAATAACTGTCAGAACAGAGATACTCATTACTCGATCAAATATTTATGCGGATCTCTGAAACTTAACGTGGATAAACTAGATACACTTGAAAAAAAAACCCTTTAATCCACAACCTCTGATCATCAACATACTAAGCTAGCCAACATATTGAACTTCACTACACCACTGACAACCTGCAACTTATTTTATTACAATTTTATCAATATCCTCAACATATACAACCTTAAAGACATTAATGCCAATAGTGTTGACATCAATGAAAACCACATATCAGCAACATCCAACAATCTCCCCCTTTGGCATTGATGGAAACACATGATGTGAAAAACACCATCAATGCAACTATCTCTCAACACTTTCTCCCCCTTAGGTTTTGACTCTTTTCTCCTCAACTCTTTCACATGA
Organism: Sequoia sempervirens; assembly: GCA_007258455.2. NCBI lineage: Eukaryota > Viridiplantae > Streptophyta > Pinopsida > Cupressales > Cupressaceae > Sequoia > Sequoia sempervirens. Next base: position 66,064,423 of record VDFB02072274.1, read on the forward strand.
ATCTTCTCCACCTTTGACATCAATGACAAAGATAATGTGTATCTTTCTCCACACAAGCTCTGAACCACATTCCTGAACATCTGACTACTCCCCCTGAGTAGCAGCCACCAAAACATCAATCCAGATCAAGATATGACTATGAAATGCACGGATTGATACAAGTCAATGCATCTTAGTTCTAATTAGGAGGGGTAGTCACCCCTAGCTTCCCTCTGAGATACTCAAAAGTATCCTTAGGCAAGGGCTTGGTAAAGATATATGCAATCTATTCCTTAGTGGGCTCATACTCCAATCTGACTTCCTTTTCACTCACCTTCTCTTTCAAAAAGTGAAACTTGATAGATATATGCTTGGTTTTTGAATGCAGCACCAAATTCTTAGAAATGTTAATTGCACTTGAATTATCATAAAATATAGCAATAGGTTCATCATACATGATTCTGATATCTTTCAACATCTGATTTACCCACAATACTTGAGTACAACTGTTAGCAGTAGCAATGTATTCTACCTCTGTATTAGATAAATAAATGGCATTCTGCTTCTTATTTAACCATGAAATCAACTTCTTTCCCAATAAAAATGCACCACCACAAGTAATTTTTTGTCATTCACATCTCCTACCCAATCAACATTAGTAAAATCACTCAAAGTAAGGTCATCTTCTTTAGGGTACCATAGGCCAAAATCAATTGTCCCCTTCAAGTACTTGAAAATTATCTTCACAGCTGTCACATGAGATTCCTTAGGATCAGCTTGAAATCTTGCAACAATAGATATGACATTCATGATATCAGGTCTAGTTTGAGTCAAATAAAGCCATCCACCAATCATGGATCTATATCTAGTCTAATTTTCTTTTGGAGAATCATCATCTTGTGTCAACTTATATCCTACCACCGTAGGTGTACCAACTGGCTTTGAATCTTCCATTCCAAACTTCTTTAGCAATTCTTTCACATACTTGGACTGAGATATAAAGATCCCTTTATCTAACTGAGTAATTTTCAATTCCAAAAAGAATTTCATCTCTCCAATCATAGACATCTCAAACTCAGTATGCATCTCATCAACAAACTTCATGCACAAACTATGATCTCCTCCAAAAATGGTATCATCAACAATGAATTCAACAATCAAATATTTATCATGATCAATCTTGAAATACAAATTACTATTAGTAGTAACTTTGTTAAATCCAAGCTTCAACAAATACTTGTCCAATCTGGCATACCATGCTCTTGGGGCTTGCTTAAGTCCATGTAGTGCTTTCTTCAACTGACAAACCATATCTCCCTAATCATTCAATTGAAATCCATCAGGTTGCTCAACATACACTTCTTCTAGTTCACCATTTAGAAATGTTGACTTGACATCCATCTGATAAACCTTGAAGTTTTTGTAGGCAACATAAGCAAGAAATAGTCTCATAGCTTCAATCCTAGCAACAGGAGCAAAAGTTTCTTCAAATTCAATCCCTTCCATCTGAGAATATCCTTTACACACTAGTCTTGTTTTGTTTCTAACCACTTCACCTTGCTCATTTAGTTTGTTTCTAAAGACCCATTTAGTTCCAATTACATTTTTGTCCTTAGGTCTAGGAACAAGTATCCATGTATCATTCTTCTCAATCTGTAGTAGTTCTTCTTTCATTTCTTCCACCTAATGTTCATCTTTTCATGCTTCATTCACACTATTAGGCTCAATCTTTGAAATCAAACGGTATTCTTCTACAATTCTTCTCCCAGTTTCAACACCTTTGTTCTTATCACCTATAATCTGATGTTCTAAATGATTCAGTCTTACATACCTTGGATTCTTGGGATGTTCTTGAATTTTAGGCTCTTGTGATCTCACTTTTGCACTTTCACTAGTTCCTTCCTCTTGATTTTCTTGATTCACCATAATGATCTGAACTTGATTTGAAGTCTGGACTTTATTTCCTTTATCTGAACTATCATTTTAATCATCTAAATCATATCCATAGGTTCTGGATGGTTTAACTATGTCTTCATCAACCTTGACATTAGCACTTTCAACTACTTTCCTCAATATCTTATTGTAGCACCAATAGGCTTTGCTTTTAGTAGAATAACCAAGAAAGATTCCTTCATCACTTCTAGCATGAAACTTTCCTATATCTCCATCTCTTTTGATAAAGCGTTTACTCCCAAAGATTTTGAAGTATCTAATAGTAGGCTTATGACCATACCACAACTCATAAGGAGTCTTACCGGTATCACCTTTGACTTGTACCCGGTTGAGAGTGTAAATAGTAGTACTCACAACTTCTCTCCAGTAGATATGAGGAACATTTCCTTCCAGCATCATAGTTCTAGCAACTTCTTCAATTGTCCTGTTCTTCCTTTCCACAACTCCATTTTGCTAAGGGGTTTGTGGGGTAGACAATTGTCTCTTTACTCCATTCTCTTCACAAAAATAATTAAACTCACCAAAAGTGAATTCACCATCTCTATTTGATCTTAGACATTTAATCTTTAGACCTATCTCTATCTCAACCATAACCTTAAAGATCTTGAATTTCTCCAAAGCTTCAGATTTTTCCCTTAAGAAAGTAACCCACATCATTCTAGAATAATCATCAATAAGTAACATGAAATACTTGTAACCTTGTAAACTTTTGACTCTAGAAGGACCACACAAGTCAATATGCACAAGCTTCAACACTTCATTTAAAAAATGTTGTTTGCTCTAAAATAAAATTCTAGTTTGCTTCCCTAACTAACATTCCTTGCATATAGTAGTAGTAGGTTTCATCAATTTAGGAAGATCTCTCACAACCTGAATAGAACTTATCTTGATAATATTGTAAAATTTAACATGACACATTCTCTTATGCCACAACCAACTTTCATCAACTTGAGCAATCAAACAACTTTTACTATCATTTAGGTGAAAGATATTACTTTTTTTTTGAACCTGATGCAATCACATTTCTTACAACACCAAATATTACAACACCACCGTCATACTTTTCTAATCTCACAAATTTACTTTTATCACCTATCATGTGATGAGAGCATCCATTGACAATCACCCATTCATCTTTCTCTTCAACTCAAGAAACTAGGGCTTTCTCCACATTTGTACAACTAGCAGATTTAGTAGGGGTTGGATCATTTTCCTTGATAGCAATAAATACCCATTCATCCTCACTTACATTCCCTTTATCAAATTCATCATTTTTCACACCTTCATCAACAACATATTAACAATTTCTTTGAAATCAAGGCTTTCTAGGTCTTGGATTAGGAGCTCTTTCTAGACACCTTGAGGCAAAATGACCTATCTTACTGCAAGAAAAACATTTAATAGGAAATTTCCCTTTATACTTACCTTCTCCTCTGGCTTCCCTTTTGACAATAAGTGCTTCAAGCTCATCCAGTTTTCTCTCTTCTTCTTCAATCTCTCTCATTTCCTCCTCATACTTGAACATTTTTCTAGAAGAACTTTCACCTGGATCATATCTTTACTTATATTTTCTAGATATAGTAGCTTTGAATGCAGATTTTGTCTTAGGAAGAGCATCACCAAACTTACTTAACTCAAAAGCAGTAAGCTTACCAATCAACATGTCTTTGGTTACATTTGTCACAGTTTAGAGCTCCTCAATAGTAGTAGATTTGACTTTGTATGCAGCAGGCAAGGATCTGATCACTTTAGCAACAATCTCTTATTCTTCCAATGTTCCACTAGCACATCTGATACTACACACAAGTTCATTCACTCTCTGCATAAAAGAAGTAATATTCTCATCATCACCCATTCTCAACATTTCATATTTCCCTTTCAGACTTTGCAACTTGGAAATCTTCACATGAGCATCACCTTCATACAAAGTTTCCAAATTTTTCCAGATCTCATAAGCAGTCTTCAGATCCATTACATTTTTCATCTTGGAATCAGTTAGAGCACTCAACAATGTTTCCTTAGCCCTGATATTGTACTTGGCATCCTTAATCTCAACAGTAGTAGAAGGACCATTCTATGGGATAAAATACCTATTCCTTGTAATGTTCCAGTAGGTTCACCAATGCATCTTAGATGACACTCCATTCAAGTCTTCCATAGAGAGTAGTTATTTCCATCAAATCTTAGACTATCCTTCTTATATTTCGTCATCCCATATCACCTCAAGCTATTAAACTTCTTCCAAGGAATTTGCTATGATATCAATTGTTGGAAACACAAGGGTAGACAACTGAGGGGGGGTGAATTAGTTGTCACAAAAATTTAAAATTATTAAGCTTATTCAAATTATTCTCAGATCTAATTAATAACCATGAAAGCATAAATCATCAACACATCAGAAACACACATAACACTAATATTTTTTACATGGAAAACCTGTTAGGGGAAAAACCACGGTGGAGGTTAGTCCACAAGATTATACCCTATTAAAAGTATAAAGAATAAAATGGGGAATGCACATGCATTCAGGAACACTGCTCAAATACAACAAGGATTGCTACCCAAAGGAAGACACACTGTCTTACAGAAACATTCGGATTACATCTGCAAGAATTTGAACTAAAAAAATAGCATCTGCTAATGCCTGATTACAGTTCTGGTTAAGCACATGAACACTTCTTCACACTCTACTCACTCATCTTCACACTCTGCTTTTTCCTTCAAATGATTAGGAAATTATTCACACATCTATTTCCATCAAATGGAATAAACAATCACTTATATATATCTACAAGTAGAGATTACATCGCTACATGTTGACTTGAACAAAATAATAAAACATGTACAAATTGTCGGCCCAAATTAATAAACAATTTTCAATGTGCACCAACCAATGTCAGCCACAACATAGTGAAGACCCAAAACAACATCCTCAAACACAAACCACCTTCAAAAATTATTCCTCAAAGATCCACAACATGTTACAATCACCTTGTTGGCCATGAACATAAAAAACATGAATATGCAAAAGAAAATCACCAATTGCAAGCACAACGATTAATGTGGATATCCAACACAGATAGAGAATGATCTAGAAACATCCACAAGCATAATGAATAACTAGAGAAGCATCCGCAACAGCTCAACTTACTAGAATCACATCATCTTCTTTCAGGAACATCAACTGAAGCAACAAAATAACTGTCAGAACACAAATACTCATAAATCAATCAAATCTTTATGCGGATCTTTGAAACTTAACGTGGATAAACTAGATACACTTGACAACAAGCCCTTTAATCCACAACCTTTGATCATCAACATACTGAGCTAGCCAACATATTGAACTTCACTGCACCACTGACAACCTGCAACTTATTTTATTACAATTTTCTCAATATCCTCAACATATACAACCTCAAAGACTAATGCCAATAGTGTTGACATCAATGACAACCACATATCATAAACATCCAACATAGTATATGTATTTAATTGATTGTGTGGATTATTCATGCTATGGGAATCATGTGATTATCTAGTGATTTTTCTTACCTATTTGTTAGCATCTTATTATTGCATGTTTATGTATTTTGGTGAAGGGTAAAAATGTCGCATCACTCACTTCTGAGTGTTCTATGATGTTGCAACTTTCCTTTCATGATGTGCCTGACTGTATGACTATGTATATGCTCGGCTATTTTGGTTTGATGTAGGTTGCAGGTACTAGGCATCAACTCCACCTGAGTTAGTAGGTTTTAGCATGCCTTAAACCGAATGGAAGTTGTTGAAATGGAGATAGCATCTGGTCCCCTATTTTAGCCATCACCCTCGAAGAGGATGAGTATTTCATTGTAATACCTTGTCTATGTGGTTAGTTTGATTTGGTCTATTGGTGTTGTTGTATTGCTTTCCATTTTATTATGAGGTCAGGTACTACTTGGTATTCTGTTCATTTGATTAATTTGGTTGATTAGTATGTTGATTAATTATTGCATTAAAATAAAGATTATTGAAGTTAAAAAGGGAATTTTTGATAGTTAAAATAGATGCTTTTATATAATTGTGGTTTTGATAAATAAATATTATTAGCACCTTTATTAAGTTTAAATAAATTAATATTATTTCTTAATAAAGAAATATAAAAATAATTATATATGAATTATAGTGTTGTGCAAACAAAATTAAAATGAAAGATTAAAATTAATAAATTAAATATTTTAAAGTTGATTAATTAAGTGTAAATTAAAAAAGTATATGTTTATAAATAAACATTTTGGAAGAGTGGTGGTGAACTATAGATGTGAAATTAAATAAATTAAGTAAATTAAAGAAAGTGCATGTAGTAAGGGACATTGTGGAGTAGTAAGTAAATTGGTTAATTGCTAAAAGAAAGGGGGCTTTCTCACAATTTTTGGAAAACTAATCTTGCTATTTCCCATGAATGTTTCTTGTTCTTGGAAGATGTTCTTTTGGTTTTGGGTGTTTTGGTTTTGGACTTCTATAGCGTTGTTGATATTTTAAAGTGTGTTGAAGCTACAAGTTTGGAGTGATGATCTCAACATCAACCTTCATTTTGACAAGCAAGGAAAACCAGGTTCTTTGCTAATCTCAATTCTAAGTTGAGCAATTTAGTAAATTCAACGACTGGGTTATTCAATTGCAACAAATTTCAAAACTTGTGTATTCTTGTTTAGCTCAGCTTTCTGCTTAAATCCCCTCTTGGCCTCAGTTTTGGCATGATTGATGTTATTATATATTTTGTTTAGGTAACGATTTACTCTTCTTCATATTGAAATTAAATTTTCTTGAAAGTTTCTAAAGCCTTGTAAGAAATCCCATCTTTATTTTAGATAGTTGATTCTTTATGGTTGAATGCCTTCATTTCTTGGCATGAGAAGTTGTACCCCTATAAACGGGTGTTGTATTTCTTGGTATACATGTGCCTTAATTGATCAATTCCCTAAACTCTTTTTTGTCATATTTGGTTAAGTTTGGATACTTTCCCCTGCCTTCTAGGTGTCACCCCTGCTAGTTTTGCATTATTGTGGCATATTGAATATCAAAGGCAATCTCCATGATTATCTCATGCTTAGTGTCGTGGCTTGCATAGTGTTTAGTTAGTGTTCTTTTTGATAACCTTTAGATCCCTGGCGCATGACTATAAGGCTCCACTTTTTGGATTTTCATTGAATTGGAATCATTGATATTGATACTATTCATAATTATGGAAGCATGCAATAGAGTAAGCTTGAAATTGAACTCTTGTCTTCTACCTGCGAATACAATACTATAGGTTATAGTGTAACACATGTTTAAAAGCCATATATCCAATGTTTTTGTTTATCACTAAGCATATCCCTTTATTACCGTCAATGCAATTGTATGTATTTTGTTTCCTTTCAAAGATCACGCCATGCACTATGTTTATTCTTCACTTAATATCCTGCTCGACATTAATAGCTGCAGTGCTAGCTTAGTTGTTTTGAAACACTCAAAGCTTATGGCTATATGTTATGAAACAACAAGAGAAATGACATTTACATATTATATGGGCTTTACAAATCATAGTTTACAACATGTTGTCAATACGGTTGCTATATAAATCGATATACTTGTATTTGGAATTCGATTAAAACTTAAATGTATATATATGTGTGTGTATGTTTATATATATTTATAAGTTTTAAAATATGTATTTAGATAATCATATTTATGAATATGCTTAAATATTAGGAAAGTATATAGTTTTTCCTTTCCTAGAAAGAAAGATTGTACTAATTAATGAATCTAAAAATAGTAAATGATAAGGAGGATTCATTTTATGAACTTATTTTAAATCATTGTGGAATTGATTTAAAGGAATGAATTTGATGATCCTTAGAGTGGTATTACTCTCATATTTTTGTAGTAGTTCATTTGTAGACTCTTTAATTTATAGTTATTGAGAGTTTATGTCTTATTGTGTAAATTTCTTGTAAGATGGGATGTTGGTTGTGAATGTCCTTTATGGGAGTTTGTTTGTGTTTAAGGGATTTGGAAGTCTTCCAGAGGCTTGGGAAGAATATTTTATTGGTTGAAATGTTATGTTTGAGCCTTGAATTTGTTGATATTATACTTGTGATGTATTGTTGTGGCTCTTTAGCCATGTATCACTTACTTGTTATTACAGTTGTGTTTGAGTGAGATGGTCCATACCTTGCTTGATATATGTACCTTTGTTGTTTTCATTTTATGTGCATGATTTCCTTACCCTGTTGGTTTGATTGGGTCTTCTAGCTGCTAGTAGGGAGAGCGACTTTCAATGGGGGTCAGAGCCCAAAGTGGTGTCTAGGGTAACCCATGTGGGAGTTTCTTAATCTAGTGACAACTTAAAATGAATTAGGGGTTATGTAGACTACAAATTAATCAAGACAAGTGAATGCCTCACCCATGCCTATAGTACTTGTTTAGGCTAAGGATAGGTTGAGAAGGCTTGGTTTTCAAGAACAACTTCCTTGTTTTCATGAAAGGAAGATTGGTTTTGCGTGTGTCGCCCTATGGGGCTAACGCCTAGTGAGAGGTTGTTAGAGTAACCATAGATGGGGGTCAACATCTAGTGAGAGGCCATTAGGGTAACCCATGTCAGGAGCATGTGATGACACTCCTCCCTACGTAGACTAGCATTCCCTTGTTTGTTCTCTCCCTTGGTATGTGATTCCTCTGGAAGCAATGTATGTTCTTATGTGATGATAATATTGTTGCAGAGTCTTATTGGAGTCCTATTTAGCCTTGTTTTATCCATTGTGGTCACTTTGTCTACTTTTTATTATGGGAACTTATTGTTATCTCCTAGCATAGGGGGTGGACCTTAGGGTTCCACATGGTCGGGTGGATTGTGCTATATCCTCCATTGGGTTTCCCTTATTAATGTTCATTTGCATGGTGAATATTCTTGGTGATATGGACTCCTGCACTTACTCCAATTCAAGTGGACTATCTTTCATGTATTTTTATTGTACTATAAATCAGTTGTATCATGTAATGTTATTCAGATGTACTCTTCTCATATGTATTCAAGGAAACATTGTTGTAAAATTTGTAATGTTGTAATTATTTTTTGAACTCTCTCTTGTAATGGTTAATGTAAATGATGTATCTTTCTTAGACTAGTTAATTGAATTGGTTTTGATTGGTATCTATTGATGACATGTTATGGATAATAAATATTGGACAATCATTTGATTTGATGGACTAAATGAACTTTATAGTTATAGATGAAACTTGTTTAATGAGGTGTATTATAATCCTTCTTAGTTTGGCTATTGGTGTTTTAGTAGTGTAGTCATGGAACCTTAGAGGACTGAGTTTTAGATTACATGTTAGCTTATGTTCTTCATTCACTAGTATGTTGCACTTTAAAAAAAAAATTGTTCTATGTTTAAGTGTTGTAGCATGCTGTCCTTTGGGGCTCTGTGGTAGGGCATTACATGAAGCAACACTTTAAATGATTCAAGTAACAACAAGTTCTTTGCATATCCATGGTGGTTCCTAACATCAATCCTCAACACCATGAGATGAACCATAAAATGAAACAATGAAAAGTACCACCAACTCCTGAAGCAACTCTTTGATTAGAATGATAGACCTAGACATGAAGAAACACTTTGAATGAGTAACAATTAGCACTTTGCATTTTGCATCAACACCTTTGCAATTTTCATCAACCAATTACCTTTGCATTAGTAACATACCATGAAATGAAAAATCCATAAAAAGAAGCATGAATGAGAAATGAGCACCTAGCATCAAACACCATGAGAAGTTCCTTAGGTTCCTTTGCACCAACACTGATATCTTTGGCATTAATGACAAACACGCCAACAAAGATATAGGATGGCACATGATGGTTCATACAAAGGTTCTAGGCTTGATGGAACTAATTACTCCTAATAGAAATTGAGAATGGAAGGACACAATAAAATCTCTAGGGTTTGGTGTTTGGCAATTAGTAAAAAGTAGTTATACTACTCCTACCACTCCTATTATAGATCTAGCTGAAATAAAATTATATGAATGTAATGCTAAAGATAAGAATGATATTTTTGTGGATTAGCTAATTTATAATTGTTAAAGGTGATGAATTGTATTTCTACCAAATATTCTTTAGAGAATCTTAGCATCATCAATGAAGGAGATTCTAAAGTGAAGCAAGCCAAGATGAAAATCTTCAAGAGAATATTTGAGACTTTGTGGATAATAGAAGATGAAGACATTGAAAGCTATATGATACGAGTACAAGAAATTGTGTTTGGAATCTGTGATCTTGGTGGAGAAGTAAAGGAAAGTGAAATTGTGAAGAATGTTTTGAGATCCCTCCCAAAATATTATATTCATAAAGTATCTACCATTGAAGAATCTAGGGAATCGTATTAGTATTCAGTTGATGAAATGTTTGGTACTCTTATTTCCATTGAGATGAGAGAGTTTGGTCAAGATGTTCCAAAGAAATAAGTTGCATTCAAATTTAAAAAAAGAATTGAAGATGAAGATGTTGATCAAAATGATGAACTTGATGAAGTTGAAGAAAAATTTGTGAGAAGATTAAAGAAAGACACTAGCAAGTACAATGGTAAGTTACCAAATGTTCAATTTTTTCAATTATGGAAGAATGGGTCATTTTGCATCTAAATATCCTTATAAAGAATCAGATGATAGAAATGAAAGAGGTACTTGTTAAAAAGGGTCTTTATTCCAAAGAGAGAAGTGGTTCCTCTAAAGAAAAGCATAATGATTCAAATGATGAAACTCTCTTTATGAATTTCAATACTACTGATAGAAAGTATAATGTTGACAAATGTAAGTAGTTCGACTCCTTTGAGTGGTGAACACATGTTTTCCTCTGATACAGATCTAGAATCTATGGAACCTAAAGGTTGGGACTTCAATTCAAATGATTGGGGAATAGACTTTGAAGGAGAAATATGGTTTACTTTGGAAGACCTAAATAAAGAAAGGGGACAAAATAAAAAATATGAAAGCTTGCTTGCAAAGTAAAAGGAAGAGATTAACATACTCAAAATATAAGAAGAAAAAGGCAAGGTACGTGAAACCAAATTAAAAGAGGTAGAAGGTGTGATCTATGAAGTGAAATTAAAGGTTGAGGAAGGTAAGAGAATTGAATATTGTTGGAATTTCAATCTCATTGAAAAAATTGTTGAATGTTTAAATCTTGAGGAGGAAATTGTCACTCTAAGGAATGTTCTAAAAATAGAAAAGGAAATTTTTTTTAAAAAAAATTTCTATTCGTAATAGCTCCAAATCAAATGAAAATATTGAAACAAAAGAATAAATATTCTACATTAAAGATTTCAAGAAGAGTTCCTTTGGAGATGCAAAGAATATTCAAAATGGAGAGAAACAAGGTAGGTTCAATTCTGACTAGAAGCAAAAAGGGTCTATTAGTCCTCCATTAGAAAAACAATATTCTAGTAACAGGTTGAATCAATCCTTTCAAGGTTATTATTTTTCTTGAAATATTCTGGGCATAAGGTTGTTGATTGTAGAGTTAGACAAAGGAGGAATAATAACATGGGTAGAAGTTATTTCATACCTAAAAGAAATAATGTTGTCATATTTCATGTATATTACCATTCTTGCAACAATTATAGTCACAAGGTTGATGAAAGCAGATCTAAGATGATAAGGAACAACCCTATTCTAGAGCACAACGTTATGTGCTACAAATACAATAATATGGGGTCACATAAGGAAAACTACACTAGAAGTGGGTTTACTAAGCCACCAGTTTAGAAAAGGGTTTAATCTTATAATCTTCAAAAGAAAGGTGATAAAAAATTCTAGAAAGAACATAAAGTTCAAGACTATGAGAAGAATGATGATTCCACTCTTCTGTACTCTACTCAAGATTCTAAGAAAAACTGAGATAGAGCATTATCTTGGGGGGATATTTCACTTGTAGAATGCTTTTTCCCCCTGAAAAGAAAAGGCGTTGAAGACTTCAACATAAAAAGAAGAATTAGATTAGATCAAGTTGATATGCTGTTTTTTTGTGCTAGTATGAATGGAAGATGGTTTGTAGATGTTGGTACACTTGTTTTGATTGGTATCATTTTTATTTAGTGTACCATATATGAATATAAGGTTATGTTGTTTTCCATGGCATTCACAATGCATAATTTTGGGAAAACTTAATATATTTTGGTTCACATCTCTTCATATAAAAGGGTTCTAACTTGTGGTTCAGAAGTCAAGTTGATCAAGATTTGAAAGTATCATATCCAAGTTTTCAACTCTTTATAACCTCTAAGGTGAAAGATATTAGTGACAAAGTTTTGATCTGGCATAAGAGAAGATATGTTGAGGGATTGTTGGAATGCTCTGCATTCTTCTAGAAGAAAAGTTTTTCCCATACAGATTTGTGGTCATGTCCAAGGTGATGGCCAAATAAAGAAATCCTTTTTATCGGTTTCCCACTTATTTCCATGTGAGGGCATTTAAAAAAAGGGCAATTTTTTTTAATTGATTTTGTAATAAATAAGATTTTATTAAATTATTTTATAAAAGATATCATCTATATTATATTGTTTTAAGATTTTTTAATAAAAAATATTTTTTAAAAAGAATTATGCACGAGAGTATTATAGAATTTTTTATTGATTAGAAAAAAATTGATTGAGAAAATATATATTTAAAAGTAATTTAAAGTGGGTGTTGAATTGAATCATTTTTTGTAGAGATTCTTTTAAAATTATATTTTTTAAGCGAATAAGATTAGGTTATATTATTTTATAAAAGATATAATGTGTATCATATTATATTATTTTAACATTATTTTAAAACTATTTTTCATAAAAAAAAATATATAAAAGAAGAAGTTTAAAAAGAATCACGTATGCAAGTATCATAGAATGCTCTATTGATTAGAATAAAGTTTGATTGAAAAAGATTATGTTTAAAATTAATTTAAAGTGGGTGTTGAGTCTAATCACTTTTTCTTAATGTAAGGAAAACTCTTTTTATATAAATCTAAGGTAAATTAAAATAATTATGAGTATTAAGAATTTACCTTGGATTATAAAGTTGGAGGAGTTATTGATGTATTGAGTTAAATGTTTCAAGAATTTAAATAATAAAAAATGATTTAGTGGGAAATTTGGTGGTGCTTAGAGAAATACTTTAAATCTATACAGTTATTGAATATTTTTTTTGTCTCTACACATAAAATATTAATTCTTGAATGTTCACTTTTAGTCTATTGTAAAATTCTTGTATCCTCGACATAAAAAATTATATGTGTTGTCAAGGTTTTGCATGTAACATGAGTACCTACTTCTTTGTGTCAAATCATATAAGGAGACCAATTTGATGACTTCAAGAATAATCAAAGATAGTAGGCAAACATACAATCAATATTTTAGATGGTGATGCAAGAATAAATGCACCAAAGTGCTCTAATTCAATGCTAAATTTTTTCTTAAATGCTCTTGTCATATTTTTCTATAAATGCTAAATAATTTCTAAATGAACTAGGTTGATCCCTTAAAACACAACTCTAAGGCTAAAAAATTATTTAATGTGTAAATTCAACACACAATGACAAAGTGGGAAGGCTAGTTTGACCCCAAATTTGGATTTGAATTCCAAAGTTTTAGGCATCATTTTCACATTTAATTGTAGATTTGACCAAGGGTTGGATATTCAATAAATTAAGGATCAAGACTAGTCCTTAGGAATGAGTGCAACTAAAAATAGATAAAAGTTATAATTTTTTTATTGCATAAGAGATAATCTAACTAAAATGGATCCAAAATGAAGGGTAAAAGTGTAAGGTATGCAATTTTCAACATTATATGTTATCCCCACTTTGAGTTGCATGAGAACTATAATGAGAATACAAGTCATTTAAGTAAAATTAGGTAGTCAATATAAAATTAAATTTATTCAAGCACTTATAAAAAAGGATATAGATGTTGATTCATGGAACAAGATCCCTTGGAAATGAGTGGTTTTCCTTAGAAACCTAAAAAATCAACTCAATAAGTAGCATTGTATATGCATTTAGAACAAGAGTATGATTCAATATGTGATCAAAATCAAAATAGAAGATAGACATAAGGGATGATAAATAAACCACTTATGGTAGAACAATGATATTACCTATGGGATAGAAAAAGTAATGTGATATCATCTAAAATAGGCTCTAAACATGTGATAATCATTGCAAGCATATTTTAAAAATGAGAGTATTAGTTGGAGAGTTGAAAATATAGTGAAATTGATATAACCATAGAAATATGAGTTCCCATATAATTATATAAAGGTACCATCATGTGACACCATGAAACATACTAATGATATTCTCATGAAATCTAGAGTAATTATGAGTGGTAATATTCCCCCAATTTTACCCTTAAGTAAGGATACATGAAAAGTAATCATGATCACTAGATAAAAGATCTTGTTAGTACAAAGGAGTGTTACATATAGTAATGGTATGCATTTTTAGAAAAAAGTATAATCATCATGGAAATATAAGATATAATCATTATCATCGTACCACAAAATCATTAAGTGTGAGCTTGGTAGTGATGAAAGACCTTTCAATCATTATAATGAACAATTTCAAACAATTTGAACTCATGACTAGTTTTTTAGACTAGAAATAATTTTATTCCAAATAAATTAGGCTAGTTTTCCTAACAATTATAAGTAATCTAGACTCATTATTCATTAACTTAACTTTGAATTCCACTTTTTCATTAAAAAAATGATTAATATTGCTAATTTTAAAAATATTTTTACTTTACTTCCCTCACACTAGACTTATTCCAATGAAAAATTGGCTTCTAAAGATATTTGAATTTTTTATCATAATATCCATGATATTTGACTTAGAATACTATTAGAAAATACAATTACATTTCAATTAAAATGTTGAGATATGGAAGGTGTATGAGCTCTGCTAGGGTTTTCTTGTGTCTACCATCATCCTAGGCCCCTCTTACATCATATCACACTTACTGAGTAGGAATTTCCTCTTTTCCTATGTATACGACCATATTTATTGCAGTATTTTTTGTTTTAATATGCCTTCAACTGACTCTAACCCAACAGTTCATGTTGGTGTTGGCAGTTCAATGACTCTGCTCAATGGCTCCTCCTTTGAACAAATGACCCCAAAAATTTGTTCTGAAAGTCTTCCATGAGGTAAGTCTTTTGAATCCCCACCTGATGTGGTTTTACCTTTGCCTAATTTTGATTATGCTTTTCAATGGCTTGCGTAACATACCTTGTTGGGTATTTTGTTGGGAGGACTCCCCCTAAAAGTATGCTTAAAGAATGGATCAACAAGGCTTGGGTCCCTCAAGGGGTTCGCCTTGATATGGTCCAAAATTTAACCAAGGCTTTTTTCTTGTTCCATTTTTTGGAGGTCAATCATGTCTAGGAAATCCTAGCACATGGTACTTGGTATGTCAGGTATTCTTTGTTGGTCTTCTAGGCATGGACCCGAGACTTCGTTGTCTTAGATGACACCAAGTTGCAGATCCCAATCTGGATTGAATTTATAGGTTTACCTTTTCCTTGGGTGCCTTTTTTGAATCACATTGTGTCCTCTCTGGGGAGGTTCATTTTTATTGAGATAGATAGGTTTTTTAGGCCCTACCCTAGAAACGGGTCTGTGTTGAAGTGGACCTTTCACAAGATTTGAAGGACTCCATTGACATTCAAATTGGATCTCTTTGGCATACCCAGAAGGTCACTTATTTTAATCTTCCTAACATGTGTTATAGGTGTCAATCCGTAGACCACAAGATCAAGGACTACCCTTTGGAAATGCCCCGTACTCCTCCACCACAGGAATCTGAAAATCCTTGTCAGGTGGATAATTCTATTTCCAAACTTGATGAAAAATGGACCACGGTTATGAACTGTAAAAATAAGTCAAGTGGCTCTGGGTTAGCTTCCAAAGACCATGAGCCAACAAAAAGTGTTTCAAACCCTTCTACAAAGGGGAAAGAGGCTCCAGTCAGGGTTGATAATGTTCTAGCATGGCCTAGGCTAAAGGCTATACCTCAGCCTATTGTCATTATGATAGTGCAACCGAACGCTTCTCCTCCTGTGTCGGGAGCTCAAAGAAAGTCTCACAATCCCTCCCCACAATTGGAAGAAGGTGAATATGTGCAAGAGAAGTAGAGATTTTCTTCTCCGACTATTCAAATTGGGTCAATTTTGCCAAAGTTTTTACAAAATTGCTTCTCTTCCTTGAATGAAGAGGAGCCAGACTCTGACGATATGGAGGAGTTTCACCCATGAATTTCCTCTCTTGGAATGTTCGAGGTCTAATAGACCTCTCCAAAAATTATTATGTTAGGGATACTTTGAAGAAATATTATGGTATTGAAGCGCTTTGTCTCCAAGAAGTTAAAATTTATGGTTTTTTTCTCGCATTGGCTTGTTGTTCTATTTGGCTACCTAGTCAAATGTTTTGTACTAATCATGAAGCTAGGCATGGTGGAGTTGTCAACCTTTTGTCTCCATGGTGGTAGGATTGTGTGGTCAATCACGGGTCTGACCCTAGACATCAGATCGTATGGATCATTCTCAACATTGATAATCATTATTTTGGGATTATTAATGTTTATGCTTCTAATGATGCAGTGGAACACTCTATGCTTTGGTGTTGGATTGTTGATTCATTTCTAGTTGCTACTCAATTATTGTGTGGGGATTTCAATATGGTTGAGATGGCCTATGATAAAGATGGCACCTTACCATTCAGATGGGAAGTTGGTGAAAGGGAGGCATGGTTTTACATGTGTAATAAATTGGGGCTCTTTGATCCCAATATTGGGTGTCACCATTCTCATTTCCTCTGGCACACTTGATGTAATTACAGGGCCGGATTTGACAGGACTTTAAACACCTTCATCGTGCTATGATCTCAGCTCAATCTTTTTTCTCTTTTGACAATTCTTCACTCCTGGTTAGGCTGTTAGTGGATCTGACTTTGTTAGATCATTTCCCCATTTCTTTGCATTGAATGGGAGACAAGATAGCCTTGGGCTTGCAAAACACAATTCTTTTTTAACACATCTCTTCTTTTTCATCAACCCGCATTGGCCCACATTCATCGAGTCTAGAATTTGGAGTCCATACCAACTCATAATACAGGCTAGATTAATTGGTGGAATGATGCTATCACTCACACAACAAGATTTTTTTGTGTCTATGGGCACTAGCTAGCCATTTTTTGTTGGCAGTCTTATGAGGCTACCACAACTAACCTATGCTTAGCTATTGAGGCTTTGGTGACCAACCCTTTCTCCCCATCATTACAAGTTAGGGTGGTGGAATTAAGACACAAAAATCAAGCTACAGACAATTATGTTGTGAGAGGTGCTCAACTCAAAGCCAGATTGCACTAGTTAAAAATTGGTGACCGTGCCTCCAAGGAGTTTTTTTTGGCCTTGCATGCCAAGCACTCATCTCCAAGCATTAAAAAAATTAAAGATGGAATTTAGATGCTCTCTGAGCTACCTGACATTCTCCAGGCATTTTTTTATCACTATGAACAAGTTTTCACTGCTCAGGAGTTTATACCCGAGTGATAGCAAGCCCTTCAGGATTGTCTTGCTATTATGCCAAATAGGCTATCTTCAACTTAGAAATATTTTTGTGACCAATTAATCATAGTTGAAGAGTTAAAGGAATTCATTCATTCCATGGTTGATGACAAGGCCCTGGGGATTGATGGTCTCCCTTTTGAATTTTAAAAGGCCCTTGGGAATGTGTTGGGCATGACTTGCATAAAGTCTATCTCGAGGCTTATCATTCCAAATCCCTAGGTAATTTAATAAAAAAAGGAAATATTAAATTCATACCTAAGACTGGAGATCCTAAGGATATCTACAACTAGCAGCCTATCACGCTCCTCAATGTTTCTTACAAAATCATCGCCAAAGCTTTGGCTCTTAAGATCCACCATCTTTTGCCTCAGATTGTGCACTCAAAGTAGACTGGGTTTATCAAGTCCATATTTATCCTGGACAACATCATCGCTATGTGGGAAGGCATGGAGTGGGCTAGGAGCTCATACCAAAAAGCTATTTTTCTCAAAATAGACTATGCTAAAGCTTATGACTGCATTGAATGGCCTTTTATTCTGGCCATGTTGCAAGCCTTAAGGTTTGGGCCTAATTTCATTTAGGTTTTCCAAATCTCTTCTCAGACGCCTTTGCTTGTATCACCATTAATGGCCGCTAATCTCTTGTCTTTGGGATTTTCCACTCCATTCATCAAGGATGTCCACTTGCTCCTTCTCTTTATGTGCTTTCTACTAAAGGATTTGGATATCTCTGGCCAACACGGTTTCTCAACAGCGTGTTAAAGGCACTTCTCTTCCTAACTCCCAGTCTCAACTAGTTAACAACCATTTTGTTGATGACTCTTTTCTCACTCTTTTGGAGGAGGAGAATAATATCAAGGCTACTCTTGAATGTCTTAACATTTTTTTCCTAGCATCTAGTTCCACCATTCAGTGGCACAAAACTTTGTTCTACAAATAGTCTATATTGCCCACTCCTCATTGGCTTCAGTAGTATAGTTAGAAATGGATTGGGCCAAGGGAAATATTTTGGTTCCTGGGCATTCCCTTTTCCTTCCAAGCCTCTCTACTTGAGCTGTGGCAAGATGTCCTCTCTAGTATTGAGAAAAACCTAGCCTACTAGATTACCAAGCCTCTTTCCCTGGTAGGGAAATTCCAAGTGTGCTCCAAGATTTTAGCAGCCATGCATGTCTACGACTCCTCTTGTTGGGCCCCTTCAAAAACTACCTATGAAAAGCTTGAAAAGTTGCTTCCAGACTTTCTTTGTGCCTTTGCAGAGGCCCAAATAGGGTTTCACCATGTTGCCTGAGAGATTTTCTGCCTTCCCAGAGACTCTAGAGGACTTGGGTTGCTCTCCACTCAATGACAAGGGACTTCCGTTTGGGTGAAGTGGATAATTCATGCTCTTATTGGAGATGAAGCCTAGAATATTCTCCTCAGACATTGCATTCAGTCTAGTTTTCTTGTTCACAAACCCATCTAGAAGGGGATTGGCTTTCAAACTCTTCTGGTCATGAAGAAACTAGTTCAAATTGTGGGAACTTTCATGGCCAAGAGCATTTGGAGAGCCTGGGAGGTGGTTAAACCTTGGCTTCATTGGGTTAGTTCTGGTTTCTATAATGGGCTTTCACTCAATGAACAGAATGTTTGGTGGTCACCTATCTTTGCTAGCAATGGTCAACCACTGGCTAAGTTTCCTTAGCTTAAGGCACT
Source organism: Sequoia sempervirens (assembly GCA_007258455.2). NCBI lineage: Eukaryota > Viridiplantae > Streptophyta > Pinopsida > Cupressales > Cupressaceae > Sequoia > Sequoia sempervirens. The sequence continues at coordinate 66,083,675 of VDFB02072274.1, forward strand.
AAGATTCCACAAGAAAGGTATTCAAACTTTACACTATGTGTTTCATAGAACCACAATGCACATCATATCATGGAAAGATTTTTGTACCCTTTATAGGCTTCAAAACTAGGACTATGTTACTTATGATGGTTTGGTGAATGCTATTAATTCTTCATAAGGTGGGAATTTATGGGACCAAGCCCTGGTGGAAGGACGAGAAGTGGTACCCAAACACCCCTTTTAGGAATTACAAGCCTAGGATTGGTTATAGATGGATTTAACCACACTTTCCTATGATTGAAAGTTTGAACCAGAGGTGGCTTCTTCAATCCCCTACTCATGTCTAGCGAAAAAGATTTTCTTCTACTTGGTCTGCAAGTGTTGAGCTAAAAATTTCCTACTTTGCTTGGTGTATTATTTTCCAAGGCTTTCCTATGGGTTCTCGGCTTGTTCACTTGGGGGTCAAGGACCCTCATTTCCCTTTTTGTGGGAAAGATGATTCTTTTAAGCATCTCTTCTAGTTTTGCACTAGAGCTCAACCATTTTGGAATTGGATTCATGACTTATTTCAGCCTTTCAGATTGGAGTATTCTCTTGGCACATGATTCTACTGGGAGACTCGCTCAGACTTCCTACTAAATATACCCAACTTTGGCACACTTTTAGGGTGGAAATCCTCTTCAATATTTGGAAAGAAAGAAATGTCTATAGTTGCTAACACACAAATGGATAAAAATCCTCCTACACTTCGGGCTCTGCAGGACCCAGGAGGGTGATCCCTTAATGTGTTTACAACCTCTGCACCATTATTATAAACAACATTACCTATAACAAATAATCTCACTTAATAGCTCAACATGATAGGATACTATCGAATAGAATCAGTTGTTTATCGATAATATCAACTACCTGGAGCACAAGATAACTAAACACAATCCATAAGATAAGATAGTCATTGATTTGCAATTTGTAGCAAGCTCTAGGAAAAGACAAACAAATATTAAATCATACGGATAATTACAACTTAGACCAATGCCATTTATCCATTGAAGGAGTCAAATTCATAAGCATCTATGGGTATATGACAAATTTAACACATAAAATATGAAATCCTTGATGACATTGCATTACAATCTCATCAATATGTATTCTAACTCAATACTACTTATCAAATCCTTATACATAACACATATGCCTACAATCCCATTTAAGCATTTTAATTAATTCTTTGAATTGAAGCTAAAATAGAATCATACACACCACAATAGTGAGATGGATAAAACAACCCTTAGTTATTTTATTCAAATTTTAGATATGCACGTACAATGGAGAGACATGAGCTTGAATTTATCATTTCAACTCAAATGCTAGTACTGTTATACAACATTAAATCCCCATGAACTCAAAACCTATTACAGAATGACTCAAAACCTAAATTGCATTTCTCTCTAAAACCATCAGACTTTACAATTTTCTTTGCAACTTCACCTAGACTCAACAAAAATTATCTAACTTTCTAACCCATACTTCTGGCCTTGAAATCCTTCTTATAGAAAATGGAGAAAACAAGCATCAGGCTAGAAATTACACATGTCACCAGCCAAAATGAAGCACCTAGTGATATTCCAAAATTTGTTACAACAACCATCACCCTGGAGAATATTCGTGTTCATCATGTCAACTAAGGAAAGTTGATGCAACAACAAAAACCACAAGAAGCCTACACCAAGACCACCATCAAAGCAAAATTGGAAACCGTTGTAACTGCAACATCTAATTTGCCACCTGTTAGTGGCTCATTCCTTTTACTCTTCCTCAGTCAAATATTTAGTTACCCATTTCTAGTATTCTTCATCAGTTGGCCAGTCAAAATTAATTACCTCATTCACCTTGGCATTATAAGGTGTATTTTACCGCTACCAGATTTGCATCCCCTCAAAAGATTCCAAAAATGAGCTGGTAAAAATAATCTTATCCATACAACTCACCAACAAATCATAATATGAGTAATCACAATTAATTTAATTTTTCATTGATGACCTCTCTTGCTTGATCCTGCCATTGTTGGAGTGACCTAATTTTCCCCTGCTTATCAATTATATTAGGTAACAATGTGTTACCCCAATCATTGAAATTTTCACCAATTCCCTAATCTTCCTACTCAAATCATCTGGTAGGGTCTGAAAACCCTGCAATGACTTAACTAATACTTGAATAGGCTTTAATGATTGGGGCCTATTATTTGTGTCAAACCTTGAGGCCTTTATACATGACATCCAAATCACTAGCCCCTAGGGATCCAATTTTTAATCAATGGTATCACTACCTCTTGATCCCTATCAATATTCTTTATTGCATCTAACAGCAAAGAATATAAAGAATGTATCGATAGCAATTTACTATCAACCTTTTCACTTAAATGCCTCAAGACAGTAGTAACAATCTCTTTTTGCCCTGAAAGAGATCCCTCCTCACTTACCTTTACTAATGTCTACAATTCATCAATTCTTTGCAAGAGTTGCTTCTTTGTAGGATCAACAGAGCACTCTGTTTCTTCATCAATTTCCTCTAAAGAAGGGGTGAGGGCAGGATTCTGACTAGGAGACCCTAGTGTGGAAACAATCGGAGAAGCAGGAGGCATTGACCCTACTGTGGAAGGTAATGTATTGGTCCCTAGAGCACTTGATGTCTCCCCAATATGTTTATACCTAAACCTTTCCACCTTAGTCTGCAACTCAACATTCTTTTGTTGCATCATGTATTCCTCAATCAAGAGGTTATACTTCTCCATTAGGCTCTTATTTTCAGCCTCCTCCGTTTCAACAGTCTTTTGGGCCAATCTGGCCACATTCACAGTCAAATTAGTGGCCTCGATGGTTGAGTTCTCTGAAGCTCTTTTTATTATTAATCCTCCTCTAAAATTTGGATCAATATCAGAAACATTTGGTTTTCTCCCTTGTGGGGCCAATTCCAAAATTGCCAAGGTTTCATACTCTTCACTGAAAGTAGAGTCTTGAAGTGCTACCTTGACTTCTTCTTTAGAGTCTTGCAAAGGATGCTTGGACTTAAAAATAGCATTGAATGTTACAGCATCTGCAATGAACCATTAAGGAAGAATCAATACACCAGCCTGACTCACCAATTTCCATTCTTCTTTAGGAGTGATGTTCTTAAATTCTTCTATTAATTTAGCTTTTACTTCCTCATCATTCTCCTGGTCTGACCTATCAGGTCTTAATTCCCTTCTCTTCTTACATTTATCTTGATATTCTTCAAATTTCATCCTCCATACCAATTGTAAGAATACATGATTTTTTACAAATGTATTGTCATCTAGAAACTCCTTACATGCTTCTATTCTTGCATCTTGTACACTTTTACCTTTCATATCTAAATCAGATAAAATCAATTCAGTTGGCCTAGGAAGGGAAGGCATACCAACCTGCATGTCCTGATTAGTAACAATAATTTCATCCATCAGATCCTCCCGTGGTTGATCAATTCTTTGCCTCTTAGGGCTTGGCTCGGATGGTGGTGATGAAGGATTGTCTTCTGGTGATGATTCTAAATCAATGATTTTGATTTCCCCAGACACTTTGAATTTCGGACCTGGTTGTGAAGGTAACTTCATTATTTTCTTTCCTTTTCTGTCCACTTCTTCCTCATCACTACTGTTATCCTTTTTCCTCCTGTAAATGGGCCACCTTTATGTAGGCTGATATGTTGGCCTTGTTTCAATTGGTCTGGCACCTTGTTCTTCCTAGACTCAATTCTAAGTTTACCTTTTTAGTTCTCAAAGTGCCCATAATCTCTTTGAAGTTCTCCATCAGAAAATCAATTTTCTTATGGTATGGACTTAACTCCAACAATGGATCATACTTGGGATCCATTTTGTGCACAATATCTAATAGCTTATCATAAGATATCCATTTCTCCTTGTTCAACTCCTTCCTATTTAGGCCAAACTCATTTCTAATCAGGTCCTTAGGGAAGTTGAATTCATCCACAAACTTGCCAGCTTTTATTCTTTGTCTGAAAAGAGAAAATAAATCCTCAGGATCATGTTGTTGCTTTGGACCACACCTCAAATGGTAATCCTCAAATAATTTCTCAAAATGCACCCATCCTCCTTTTGAAAATGCAAAATCAAACACCACTATATAATCAAGGAAAAATGTTCCCTTACCCCTTCCAATGAGGTTGTCCTCATGAATACAACCTATTTTCCACATAACTTCTACAAACCCCACTCTTGGTGGCACATTGTATGGCAGTATATGAAGGGCTCCCTGAATACCATATACCCTCAAAATAGTGTTGACTGGGTATGGGATAATATCACCCTAGTTATGGAAGACCTTTAATTCTGGCTTCCTCCCCTTTGGCCCAAGGAAATCATGTAATTCCTTAGGGATCCTAGGTACATTCACCATCAATCAAGCCCTCAATCTAGAAGCAAAGCAATTATCAAATTGCACAAAACTGGTACTTTCCTTATTGCAAGATAAATCTACAACCCATATCTGTACTGGCATTCTTTCTCCATCAACCAATTGCCTTAATTTCATCCTTTCAGAGAAGAAATCAGCATTCTTGAACAAGAACATATGCATCAGCATAGAATACCAAAAGAATTTAGTGTCGGTATCATTTTTCTACAAATTTGACAGACCTTCATGTATCCTCTTAGCCAAGAAAGAAGAAAATTCATATGTCACAGAGAATTTAGGGTGTTCTATTTGCACCCCCATGAACATGTATGCAATGGGCATCACCGCACCAGGATTGAAACCCAAAATCTGACACAATGAATAGAAAATAGTCAGGAAATGTTTTGCAAAACAATTTAATCTAAAAGGTTCCTGGTCATGGGGCTTATATGAAATCTTGAACCTCCTGCCCTAGCCAGATGAGGTGGAAGCAACTTAGCTCTAAAAAGAGACTTCAACTTTGCATATTCCTACTTCATTTCCTCAAGATTGATAGGAACCAAGTCCTCGCTTAGTTCACTCAAGTCAAAAATCTATTGGATATCATCTCTATTAACGCTCAACAAAACCTTTCCATCATTATCCCTAATTACCCGTGTGATAGGGTAATATCTTGCAGCCACTGCCCTAAGTAGGTCTACATTAGGGAACACATTTGGTACCACCAGCTTTCCCAAATCATACATCCAACCATTTGAAAATGGGTGAGGAAAATTCCTCTGTCGATACCACAATCTGAACATTTCCAAGCCTCTGAGAGGAACCCTTGCATTGGCTATGTTAGAGCAATTGTATACTAACCCTTCCCCCAGGATTTTCCCTCGCATTAGGACCAATCCCTTCTTTATATCATTCATTGACAAGGGAAACTGATCCAGGAAATCATCGTATAGGTTTCTTTTCAAATAGTCAATTTGGCTAGAATGTTGCTTGGGTGGTGCCATCTTAGAAAAACTAGGGCCTCTTTACAACATTACACTTCAAATAGCTAGGACTAACCAGAGATAGGAAATAACAGAACAAAATACTGCAATTTCTCACAACTCTAATCAAACTATAGCCCTAACACGTTTATTAACAAGCTCAATGAAAAACACAACAAATTTTTCCCAAATTCAAGTGCAGAATGACCGGGAGGCACAAAAAATAAACTCACAGCTTTGTTCGCAGAAATCCCAAATTCTAGCTGCAAAGACTCGCAATTCCGCCTTCGGGTCTAAAACTGCTCTACAAAATACTCGAATGCTTTGTGATACAAATAAAGTAGGAGAATTGATTTTATGTCGATCAAATTGTGCCAGTAAGTGTCTCATCTGCCATTAAATCTCACTCGCGCTGCATGAATGACTCCAACCATTTTGGTGTAGATTCAAATTTGAGTTGTCGATCCTTCAGTTAGATCAAATCATCGAACGACCACCTTCAAAAGAAGCTGACACAATCGCCAACATGACATTAAGGGGCCCACCATACCATATGCTACCAAGGAATTCCACGTGGCAGTCGCCCACGATATCACAATCAGTAAAGATCCTGCAACTTTGGATCACGTGATGGCAGGCAACCGTAGATCTTGAGCATCAATGATCTTGTTCCTTCAACACAATCACTAGCCTTATCATTATCAATCGCGCAAGTTTCCCACCAAGATTATAATAGCTCCATCAATTTAAAACATGTGCACCTTAAGAGCATCTTAGTAACCCGCCTTTTAATGTATTTAGGATTAATTTATTTCCTTTATTCTTTCATATTCATCAGATGAGACATGTGGTGCCTGCCCGCGATATCACGATCAGCCAAAGCAATGTGGTGGGGTCATCACGGGATGGCAGGGAGTGGCTAAGATCAAAAGATAGCACATCAATGGTCGCATAAATTTCATCCTTCAGAAAGGGCACGTGGCGCCTGCCCGTGATATCACGATCAATAAAGATCCTACAATTCCCGATCACGCGATGGCAGGAAACCATTGATATCTAAAGGAAATTGATCAATGGTAGCACACATTTGATCCCTCTGCAAATAAAAACATTTATTAAAAGGACAAGGGGAAATCACTAGGCCAACGGTAAACAACGACATAAGTTTTTTTTAAACAATGAAACACGAGGCGAACGAAGACTTAGGAAAATAAAACCCTACGGAGGAAATAAAATATTTGAGACCAAAGGGACCCAGCCTAGACAAAACGATAAGACATAAGATGTTTTAGGACCCCTTCAAAAAGTAACAATGAAATAGATCCCAACCAAGGCATAAAATAAACACAAGGGTTTTACATGTGGGCAAAGCTAAAACCCCAAACCCTAAGAAATTTCCATGTCCACGAAAGACTAGTGACATAAGCCAGGGTAGGAATGGAACATAAGGAGTAAAAATTTGAAGTTCCATTAGGCTTGCTCACTTGGGGGTCAAGGACCCTCATTTCCATTTTTGTGGGAAAGATGATTCTTTTAAGCATCTCTTTTGGTTTTGCACCAGAGCTCAACCATTTTGGAATTGGATTCATGACTTATTTTGACCTTTCAGATTGGAGCCATTCTCTTGGCACATGATTCTATTGCAAGACTTGCTTAGACTTCTTGATAAATATACCCAACTTTGGCACACTTTTAGGGTGGAAATCCTCTTCAATATTTGGAATGAAATAAATGCCTACATATTTGCTAACACACAAATGGATAAAAATGTTTCTTTGTATTCTAAAGCTATTATTTTCTCTAATGTGCTCTTGTAGATTCAAGTTCAGGCCAGCAAGGTTGCACTTGAGGTGGCTCAGGTCTTCAGGTGCTTCTGGATCATTGGGGAAAATCCCTGTGTACTATTGCTCGAGTGCTCACTTTGCCTAGTTCCTCTCATGGCTGGTTACCTTCACAGGGCCGAAAGTAGAGTGGATCTATTCACCCCCACTCTCATCCTCCTCTTCAACATGGTTTTCTCCCTCCTTGGAAGCCATGTTCTCCACTTCCACATGCTATCCAAGGGTGGCCCTTTGGAGGAGCTATGGGGAGCAGCAGTGGCGGTTTCAAGTGGCCCTCTGATGACACTTCTGCTACTAGCTCTAGTTGGCTAGATTCTGGAAAATGCTTTCTACATCTAGCACTTGCAATCTCACCCTGGCATGAGGATAAAGATAAAGAGAAAGAGAAAGAGAAAGAAAAAGATGTTGATAATGGATGGGGTCCTCCTCCTAACGTCACTCGAAACCCTGCTAATGTATGGGGAAAACACATGGATGACAGAGACCTTCCTAGCTCTATTGGCACTACTCTAGCCACTTGATGGCCATTTTATTTTATATTTGTAATGTTTATGGACTTCTAGGCTAGGCCCAAGTGACTATGGGTTTTGGTTTTCTAGGCTCTGCCCATGTGACTCTCAAGGTGTGCCTTTTTACCACCTACCTTTTTTTGTGAATATGTAACTTTATCTTTATTTAATAATATAGATAGCTTCCTATTCATAAAAAATAAATGTTGAGATCTTATTTTTTATAGAATTTCTTCTCAATGTGATCTTTTCATTACATACAATTCCAAATTACTATAAATAGAGTGTCAATTTTTTTAAAGTAATGAATAAAAAATGGTGTTTATTATGTGAGTGATACATGTATAGTTTTAGTCAATTAGATGTAGATTTTAATTTTTCTCCCTTTCTCTTAAATTGAAGAAAGTATACATTTTGAATCACCCACAATGAGCTATGGGGATACATACCATTTGAAAAAGTCATAATCATACAATCAACATTCAAAAATAAATCATATCTTATTTTTTTAATTTGTAATTATAAAGTACAAGTTTATCCCATTAATATTAAAATATCGAGAAAGGTTACATTCATTTCAACAATGAAAATAGTGGGAAATAAATTTGTGTACCTATGAAGTTAATCTGATCTTGAATGATCATTCAATTATGTTTATTTCTTTCTTGATGGTGAGAATGAATTTTTGTTACATGGAGAGGTTGTATATCCATCACAAGTTGAGAAGAGACCTAAGCACACACTTTTCAAATGGTCAAGGACAATCCATTGCATCTTAGATACATTATAATAATGTTAATATGATATCTCTCATAAGTCATTTTTTTAAATGAAGAATAAAATTTTCATTAGTCATGCCATACATATCTATTATTTAGATTAAACCATAAATGCATTCCTCTCTGAATTCTAGTTTATATTAGTCAATGGCTTATTCCACTATCAACATTAGAAGCAAATGCATTATTGATTCAACATCATGAAATAAATGTATAATACTAGTCATTCAAACCTCCCAAACTACCTTACCCATCATTATAAAAGGCATATAAACTAGTAGATATAGTGTAGAAGATGGATATGCAAGGTAAAAATAGTAAATATCACAATAAAATTTGTTATTCTCTAATAATAATTGATTATCACATGAAAAAATCAAATTGCAATTTCCAAATCCACTTATGAAGTGCATATTCATGGAATTTTCATGTTGATTATATCATCCTACACCTTAATTATATTCATCAAGTTATCATTATAGTGATATATTCATGCATATTCCACAATTGCTTCAAGTTGCAAAGAACTTTTTTATTGATACATATGAAAAATAATTGATTTCATCACATCTTCATGATTATTAAAATGCACTATTAAAACCATAGGCTATAGATCATTGCTAAATGGTGAATAGGGTGCCAAGGAAATTGTAAGTTGTATATTTTATGGTATAAATATATTTTAAAAAATATTTAAGGTATCCATAAAAAACATACAACCAAAAAATCATGTCAATTTTAATTATAATTATGTTTTGTATCAAACAAACATTGAAATAAACTAATAAATTCATCATAGTTATTAGATAATTTTATACTTCACTTTCTTGATTCAAGGGATCAAGTATAATTCCTTTCAAACAATCTATCAATTAAGAGTTTCTCCTTTCTATGATTTATTTGGACATCAATCATATCTAATATTTTTTGTAAGGATACATGAAAATCTTGTTCCACTTGAGTTTAACATCTATTTCTTGTCAAAAAATATAAAATATCTCTCATCTTATCTAACATCCCTTTTTCCCTAATGTATTGAGAAATATCACATTGTAAGAACCTTGCACTCCAATTTCCCTTATAAAATCACAACGATGATATCACTTTTGACCATAGACAACCACACTTTAAAACTTATTTAATACAATTTATGCCTTTGAAATTAACATCTAAATCACTATAATCAACTATAAGTTCTCTAAACTATCAATTAATGTAAAATTCAATTCAATGACCTCAACTCTTTGTTGTTGTTCTGAGATTTATTCTATAAATGATGGTCTTTTAGGATGATAAGGATTCCTTGTGAAGAATGATGGTAGAGGTGCCACATTGCTCAATTTTGGAATAGACTATAATATAAAATTGATATAAATTAATTTATAATTATTGACAAAGAAGGAAATGTATACTAAAAAGGGGTTATATGTGTAAATAAATTATCTAGATAACTAAATAAAAAATTATCTACCACAAAAAAGAATATATGTTCAATGACACCTCTTACATTGACTAAGAAGGACTCATCATTGATGAACCAAGTAATATTTCTTGTATGAAAAATGATAAAAATGTAAGACTGTATGTATACATATAATCATAATAAATTTGAAATTGACATCTAAATCACCATAATCAACTACAAGTTCTCTAAATAATTAATTCAAGTGAAATTCAATTCAATTACCTTGACTCTTTATTATTTTTCTTAGATATGTTCTATTAATGATGGTCCCTTAGGATAATTAAGTGTTCTATTAAATAACATTGGAAAAGGTACCACCTCATTCACATTTTGAATAGACTATAAAATTAAAATAATATCAAGATATAAATTAATATATAATTAATCACAAAAAGTGAAATGCATACAAAAAAGGTTAGACACATAAAAATATGTATACCATCAAGTCTGGGCCAAATTGAATTGTAGATATAGTACCATGATGAAATTATCTTTGCTCCTCATGTTGGTATAAATAGGTGCTTTAGATAACTAGTTCATTAATGGGTCCTATTTATATGTTAAGCTTACTTAGGTTATAGGGAATCTTTCTAGAAGGTTATTAGTTTTCATAAGATCTTATCTTATCTTTTAACATTTAATGATTGTGTCCTAGGTCATTTAATATTAGTTTTATAATGCCATAATATTTCCACTTGTCATGATCTTGTCTAATCCTATGTCTCACCTAGGCTATATAACCAAGTGGTATCACACGTATATAAAAATTCACATATAATCATAATCTATCATTTTCATCCTTTGATAGAATAACATTATTCACTCTATATGATCTCTCTTGTGCTTTCATGAAGTTCCTAGAGCTTGGGTGACTATAATCTTCAACCAAATCAACTCTTACATGGTACCAAATCTTGTGAGATTACTTCGTGTTAGTCTTTATTGAGAGATCTAGGTTGTAAATGTTGGTGGATTTTGAAATGTTGAGTATGCTCTTCTCTTGCATCAAATGATGACCTAGAGAATAAAAAAGGATTGAAAATAAATACCAATTTTGGGCGTTTCTTCTTTGTGGCTTTGTATTATAAGCCAAAATTAGAGCTTTTTGGTGTAAATATGAGTCCACCATTGAGTTTAGAAGGTTCAATAAAGTTAGTTTTTCCTTTTGTTTCATCCAAATCAGATATCTCAAGCCACATATATGAGGGTTTGAAGTTAAAAAGTGGTTGCTAGATCCAAGAGGTAGTTGCAATTTTGGAGCACTTTCGGTCAAAAACAGACCCTACCATTACATTTAGGAGGCCCAAAACCTCAACATTGACTATTAAATTGCCAAAATCCAAGCACTTTGATCTAGACCTCAGAGAAAAATTTCACCCTCCTTGGCCATATGGTCGACCATAGAGTCATATGGTCATACGAAAAAAATTGCAAAGGTAAAATCACTCATGGTAGAAAAAAAAAATTATGATTGGTCAAAAATAAAAATTAGTTTTTTTCGGTTAATTTTTTTTCTAATTCAAATTATATATATATATTTGTACCTTACTGATGCAAGGTACTACAAAATACCATGGGGCTACCTCTAGCTACCATGTGGTAGCCTCCTACATGCCTACATAGACCAGTCGGTCATTGAACCTTTCTTGACATTTTGAAAAAGAATATTTGGCTAAAAAAATGCATATTTTGTAACTTGCATTTATTGAAGAATATTCAAAGGATTTTTTTTTTGAAGGAGTATTCTGGTAGAAAAGAGAATATTCCACATACTAATGTCAACACTACATTAGTAGGTGCCTAATTCCCCCCCCCCCTCTCTAATGTATTTTTTGATTTTGTAGTCCAACTTTGTGAGCTCGTAACTCAGTTATCTTACCTTCTTTTTGTGAGATTTTTTATTTGGGGTAGAATTTTGTGATTTTCTAGAAATTGCAGATTCTCATAGGTGTTACTAAGACGATCTCATTTAGGGAACTAAGACGTTCTCATTTAGGGAACTTCTGAGGTTCCGTTCTCGCACCTATGGTAACAATTTTGGGTGTATTTTTTTTAATGTTCATAATGTTTTATGTACTTTATAGTGGTGTGCTTAGATTGATCCATTAAATTTAATAATTTTACTTTGATTTTGTGGCCAAATTTTGCATCTCTAACAAGTAAGATCAATCCCACTTCACTATTTTTGCAAGTGGCAACTATAATTGCACTAAGCATAAAGTGATAGGTCATGTATTATTGGGGTGATTCTTTGTTGAGTGATTTGTGGGGGTAATATTGTGGTGGTTTATTGATTTATTTTGATAGTTGTGTGTTATTGCAATGGGAAAATCTCAAATTGAATTATGCTTCATGGAGAAAATAAGTAGGGAATTATCTAATGGGGAAAGGTTGTTAGGCCATCTAAAAGAAACTATTCCTTAATCTATTGATGATAAAGAATTGGAAAATAGGATATTGATCATGATAAAACACTTGGACACATATCTTCATTAGTCTCTTTTGATTTACAATTTCATATTGAATCATGCAAAACACCTAAAAGAATCTTGGGAGAATTTTGAGAAATTGAATGATAAAATTGATTAAGGATAGGGCATATCAGATTGATAATGATTTGATGAATCTTGACCCTAAATTTTTTTACCACATCCAAGACTACATCTCCAAGATTAAGAAACTAATAACACAGTTAAAAAATTACAATTGATATTGATAAAGAGGATTTACAATTGATTCTAAATATGTTGTCCAAGCTTGGTCCTAAGTATTCAATGTTTTTTCTAGCTTTCATCTCATCAAATTTCTATGGAAGCATCATATGTTGATCCTAAGTTTGATGAATTTGAAATAACCCTAATCCAAGAAGAAGTGAAGTTAATTCATATGGATCTAATCAAGTATTATAAGTCACAAGCATTATTGGTTAGTGAGCCTAAGGTATAGAAAGAATCAATGAATCCTGATAAGAAGAAGAAGAAGAAGAAGAATAAGCTACATAAAGAATCTAAATCCTCTCCCTTTTTAGGGGAATCATCTAAGAAAGAGAAGCATATATGTGCATATTGCAAGAAAACAAGCCATGATGAACACCAATGTTATTCAAACTAGCTTGCTGAATTGAAGCATCATCTTACGATGAATCAAATCATATTTCCATCAATGTCAAAGGGTTCACCTTCTTCATCATCATCAAAGTCTAGTAGACATAAGGGGAAAGCACTTCTTGTAGTTGTATATTCTAAGTAAAAGAGGTGGATACTCAATTCAAGAGCCTCACATCACATGGTTTCATCTGAGATTATTTTTTCTTCATTTGAGTCTTATTCACTACCATGCATCTTGATGGTTAACAACACATTTATGCATGTTTGTGGGAGGGGATCCATTAACATAAATGATGGAGCATTTAATGATGTTATGTGTGTTCTCTCATTGTCAACCAATATCCTTTCTATCTATCAGATCACACATGGTGGAGTAGGCAAGAGTGTTGATTTCACACTAGATTTTGTCATAATTCAGGATTTGTATAGTAGAGATATAGTTTCAATTGAGGAGTTTGACCATCAATCTGAAATTTACACCTTCTCACATTTTACTCCCATTGTTCCTTCAACAAATGTTCACATTCAAGCATATAGTTTGGAATTTTTTTAGGATATTTAGTATGTTCATTTCAATCAACTCAGTCATTCACTGAGGTTCTAGAGATATGTTCTAATACTTCATCTCCTTAATCTATTGTTGCTTTTGATGATTCTTGTGTTGCCACAATTTTGGCTATGTGTGATTCAATGTAGAAGGACATACATTGTATTCCAACTACATCTACATGGGATGAGTACTTGATAAACATTGCAGGTTTATTTTCAAAGTCCCACATTTCACATTTTGGAGACACTATTTATTGCATTCATCTTTTCTTTGATGGAGATAATCCTTCTTCAGTTGTTGTGAGGGAACAATCTGACCCTCTTGTTCATTCTTTACATGATCATTCCTCATATTTCAAATGAGTGTGGATAATTTTGAGTAGTATTTGGAGAAGGCTTATTTTTCTTCAAAGGAGGTCTCTTTGTCTTTTACTTCTGTTCTATAAGCATTTCTAAGATATTTTGGATTGTCATCTTTTGCAATGTGGCCTAGAATGATTGATTGAGTGTGAAAATTTTTGGCATCAACATGGAGACACTTGAGCATACTTCAAAGACATCACACATCATAATTCTTCCCTAATCTTCCTTTTATGTATAGGAAGACATCTTGCATACCATCTTGGTTTTGTTTCTTTCTAAGGGTAGGAAATTTGTTTGGCAATATTGGATCATATTTTGCATTCAATTTCAAGAATCTACCATCATTGCAAGAGACTTAATATTGAGGAGGTTTCAAGGTATCTCTTATTATCTCTTATGGGGGGGTGATCTTTTTCCTTCTCATTCTTCATTGAGAGAATTTATTTTCATTTCTTTTGGGGAGGAGTTTTGTCCCACTGAATTTTCTCCTTTTCTACATTTTTGAGAGATTGCATTTGTACATGGTTACCTAATATTCCCTTATACATGAGACCCACCCTTTAATTTTTACATCATTTGCATAAAAATACACTCCCTAAGTTGCACTTAAGAGGGGTAGTTATAGGTATTTTACCTAACAAGTTCATTAGTGGGTCTTATTTACATGTTAAGTTCATGTAGGTCCTAGGGAATCTTTCTAGAAGGTTGTTAGTTTTCATATGATATTATATTATCTTTTGAAATTTAATGATATTTTCCTAGGCCATTTTTAATATTAGTTGTCTCATTACTTAAGATTAAGACATTTGTCATGATATTTTCTAATCCTATGTCTCACCTTGGATATATAACCAGGTGGTCTCATGTGTAAATCAACAACCATAAAATCATAATCTATTATTTACATATTTTGATAGAATAGAATTATTTTCTCATATCTAATCTCTTTTTTTATTTCATGAAGTTCCCAAATCTTGGGTGGCTATAATATTCAACTAAATATTACATGGTGTAGAGTATTCAATGATTATCCCACTTAGATAGATTAGTACTTTCCTTTGTTTATATTAAATTGAATACACCATGAAAAAACTTCAGATTTTACCTAAAATAAAAATCGGCCTTTGACCTCTTCTACTCTAGCCCCTCATGCCCCTAGGTACTTAATTTATTTTCTCTAATGCCTCAACTTCTATTTTAGACCTTGATGCCTCATCTCATGAGGGTTACATATATTAGAGAGATCACATTCATATGCATTTAGGGGTGGATCACTAGTCTCTCTAAGATGACCTAAACATACTCAATTACACATAGTTCAATGATGAGGCACACAAATATGTGTGCAAAAGGAGGTTCCAACAATACCAAATTATCCTAAATGGTCATCAATGTCATGTGATTGTGCTACTTGAGAAATATATGTAATAAAATGGCTAGTAAAATAGTCTATGTAAAAGAGTCTTTGATGTGTTGCATCTACAAAAATGACTAGTTGTTGAATTAGAGGTGGAGAAGGGATAGGAGGAGGTGGAATAAATGAACCTTTCATCTATCATATTTTCCTAGGTCTATCTTGAAGAAAATGTACACCAAGATTGTTGTTGGGTGTCTTATCAAAAACCATCCACCAATGATCCAAAAAAATATTTTTGGCATCCTCATGTGTGCACCACTCAATTGAAAACTTAGGATTATGTACATTAGTAAGTAATCCAATTTTAGGATTGATAAAATGTTGTACTAACATGGATCTGATTATATCCAAACTTCTTTCACATGGTCATATGATAATCCAATACAATGGTATTCCCTCTTTTCTTCTCACCCTTTCCAAAATGACTCATGTTGGATTGTGAGGGTTCAAACATGTGTGAAAAATACCTTTAAGGTGGATGCCATTGAATCCAATCAAGAGTGGTGATAATAAATTTATATAATTTTATTTAATTCATTTATTTTTTCAATTTGTTCTTGAACTATTGAAGAGTTCAATGGAGAAGGGTTTGGTGGGGCAATGTTTTGGTTTTCAGCTTCCTCATTCGTATCATCTACATGAAATTTAAAACATACAAAACTATTATTTATAACTAATGCTTAGAATAAAAAATAAAAAACCTAAATCATCTTAAAACTTTGATTTAATTTTGAAAAACTCTAAAAACCAAAAACTTACATGTAGATAGTTGTTGATACAAGGAGAGTTTTTTCTCTTAAAAGACTAATGTATGTTTTTTCTTCTCAAATATTCATTCCTCTCTACAATTTTTGTTCACTACATTGTGTGAGACCCATGAGTAACCACACATTATAAATTTTTTTTTTGGGATTTGGGAAAGCTAATTTAATATCTATTTCTTAATTACAGATATATATGTTATTAAAAAAATGGATATCAGTTATAATAAAGAGGATATCCATTTTTAATAAATTAATACTCGTTATTAAAAAATGGATATTTGTTATTAAAAAATAGATACTATTTTGGTCTAGTATTACCGTACCAAAATAAACTTCCTACCCAACCAAATAAAAATTAAATATCCATTTTGAGATCAAAACTAAGTAAACACATGTTTTTAATCTCATTGTCACTATTTGGCCTATCATGATCCTACACTCACCCATAGTAAATGTAAGGTCTATCTAGGACATCCCAACCTATACCATTACCATAACCTCTACCTCTTTAAAATATTTTTGTTGATTCTAATACCCTTGTCTATAATTTTCTTATTTTTTCCCTTCATGGGATGATTCCCCCCTTGTGGACCCACCCCATCCCCTAGAAGGAGATGAGTTCCCTTATTATATGATCTTCATTTTTCTTTCTTTCTTTATCTTTATTTCTTTTAAAGATAATTCATAAGCAGATCATTGAAATTATCAATCATATATATATTCTTAATTCACCTTGAATAAATAAGTTTAAACCATTTAAATGTACCTTGCAACTATTTTCCCATTTCTTTCACATTGCTCCACTCAAATAAAAATCTTATAAAATAATATATGTGTACTCTTGTACATATCATGGTTCTTTTTCATTAGGATTTGAAATATTTTATAGATGTTTTATGGAGTATTATTTATTGGAAGAAACTTTCCCCTAAACTTATTCTCCATATTGTTCTATATCATGATCTTAACCTTACACATCCTCTCTATTTTTTTTTAAGTGATCTCACAATATCATTGTGTGACCCTTCAATATTGTGCATGAAAAATTTAGTTTCGTTTCTTCTTCATTTAAAAAAATCTCCATACCAATTTAACCAATCTATCAACTCCTCTAGCTTTACATTACCCCCAAATTCTAAAATGTTAGTATTTACTTCATCTTTTCTTCCTTCTAATGCCTTTATCATCCTTTCTTCCATTTATAATGCTTCTAATATCTCTTCCTCATCTTCAATAATATGTTTTGAATCTTCTTCTCCAACTTCATCTATTTCCTTTTTATTTTCATTTTAACCATCTAGCCTCTTCACCCCTGTATCTATTGATTAATAATATGAGTA
>VDFB02072274.1:66101300-66233716 GCA_007258455.2 Sequoia sempervirens
AAATGCACCAAAGTGCTCTAATTCAATGCTAAAAATTTTCTTGAATGCTCTTGTCATATTTTTCTATAAATGCTAAATAATTTCTAAATGAACTAGGTTGATCCCTTAAAACACAACTCTAAGGCTAAAAAATTATTTAATGTGTAAATTCAACACACAATGACAAAGTGGGAAGGCTAGTTTGACCCTAAATTTGGATTTGAATTCCAAATTTTTAGGCATCATTTTCACATTTAATTGTAGATTTGACCAAGGGTGGGATATTCATTAAATTAAGGATCAAGACTAGTCCTTAGGAATGAGTGCAACTAAAAATAGATAAAAGTTATAAATTTTTTATTGCATAAGAGATCATCTAACTAAAATGGATCTAAAATGAAGGGTAAAAGTGTAAGGTATGCAATTTTCAACATTATATATTATCCCCACTTTGAGTTGCATGAGAACTATAATGAGAATACAAGTCATTTAAGTAAAATTAGGTAGTCAATATAGAATTAAATTTATTCAAGCAATTATAAAAAAGGATATAGATGTTGATTCATGGAACAAGATCCCTTGGAAATGAGTGGTTTTCCTTAGAAACCTAAAAAATCAACTCAATAAGTAGCATTGTATATGCATTTAGAACAAGAGTATGATTCAATATGTGATCAAAATAAAAATAGAAGATATACATAAGGGGTGATAAATAAACCACTTATGGTAGAACAATGATATTACCTATGGGATCAAAAAAAGTAATGTGATATCATCTAAAATAGGTTCTAAACATGTGATAATCATTGCAAGCATATTTTAAAAATGAGAGTATTAGTTGGAGAGTTGAAAATATAGTGAAATTGATATAACCATAGAAATGTGAGTGCCCATATAATTATATAAAGGTGCCATCATGTGACACCATGAAAGATACTAATGATATGCTCATGAAATCTAGAGTAATGATGAGTGGTAATATTCCCCCAATTTTACCCTTAAGTAAGGATACATGAAAAGTAATCATGATCACTAGATAAAAGATCTTGTCAGTACAAAGGAGTGTTTCATATAGTAATGGTATACTTTTTTAGAAAAAAGTATAGTCATCATGGAAATATAAGATATAATCATTATCATCGTACTGCAAAATCATTAAGTGTGAGCTTGGTAGTGATGAAAGACCTTTCAATCATTATAATGAACAATTTCAAACAATTTGAACTTGTGACTAGTTTTTTAGACTAGAAATAATTTTATTTCAAATAAATTAGGCTAGTTTTCCTAACAATTATAAGTAATATGGACTCATTATTCATTAACTTAACTTTGAATTCCACTTTTTCATTAAAAAAATGATTAATATTGCTAATTTTAAAAATATTTTTACTTTACTCCCCTCACACTAGACTTATTCCAACAAAAAATTGGCTTCTAAAGATATTTGAATTTTTTTTATCATAATATCCATGATATTTGACTTAGAATTACTATTAGAAAATACAATTACATTTCAATTAAAATGTTGAGATATGGAAGGTGTATGAGCTCTGCTAGGGTTTTCTTGTGTCTACCATCATCCTTGGCCCCTCTTGCATCATATTGCACTTACTGAGTAGGAATTTCCTCTTTTCCTATGTGTACAACCATATTTATTGAGGTCTTTTTTGTTTTAATATGCCTTCAACCAACTCTAACCCAACAATTCATGTTGGTGTTGGCAGTTCAATGACTTTGCTCAATGGATCCTCCTTTGAACAAATGACCCCAAAAATTTGTTTTGAAAGTCTTTCATGAGGTAAGTCTTTTGACTCCCCAACTGATGTGGTTTTACCTTTGCTTGATTTTGATTATGCTTGTCAATCACTTGCACAACATACCTTGTTGGGTATTTTGTTAGGAGGACTCCCCCTGAAAGTGTGCTTAAAGAATGGATCAACAAGGCTTGGGTCCCTTAAGGGGTCTGCCTTGATATGGTTCAAAATTTAACCAAGGGTTTTTTCTTGTTCCATTTTGCAGAGGTTAATCATGTCTAGGAAATCCTATCACATGGTACTTGGTATGTCAGGTCTTCTTTGTTGGTCTTCTAGGCATGGACCCAGGGCTTCGTTGTCTTAGATGACACCAAGTTGCGGGTCCCAATCTAGATTGAATTTACAGGTTTACCTTTTCCTTGCGTGCCTTTTCTGAATCACATTGCGTCCTCTTTGGGGAGGTTCATTTGTATTGAGATAGATAGGTTTTTTCAGGCCCTACCCTAGAAACGAGTCTGTGTTGAAGTGGACCTTTCACAAGATTTGAAGGACTCCATTGACATTCATATTGGATCTCTCTGGCATACCCAGAAGGTCACTTATTTTAATCTTCCCAACACATGTTATAGGTGTCAATCTGCAGATCACAAGATCAAGGACTACCCTTTGGCAATGCCTCATACTCCTCCACCACAGGAATTTGAAAAGCCTTGTGAGGTGGATAATTCTATTTCCAAACTTGATGAAAAATGGATCACGGTTATGAACTGTAAAAATAAGTCTAGTGGCTCTGGGTTAGCTTCCAAAGACCATGAGCCAACAAAAAGTGTTTCAAACCCTTCTAAAAAGGGGAAAGAGGCTCTGGTCGGGGTTGATAATGTTCCAACATGACCTAAGCCAAAGGCTATACCTCAACCTATTGTCATTATGATAGTGCAACTGAACACTTATCCTCCCATGTCGGGAGCCCAAAGGAAGTCTCACAATCCCTCCCCACAATTGGAAGAAGGTGAATATGTGCAAGAGAAATGGAGATTTTCTTCTCTGACTATTCAAATTGGGTCAATTTTGCTAGAGTTTTTGCAAAATTGCTTCTCTTCCTTGAATGAAGAGGAGCTAGACTCCGATGATATGGAGGAGTTTCACCCATGAATTTCCTCTCTTGGAATGTTCGAGGCCTAATAAACCTCTCCAAAAAGTATTCTGTTAGGGATACTTTGAAGAAATATTCTGGTATTGAAGTGCTTTGTCTGCAAGAAATTAAAATTTCTATTTTTTTCTCGCATTGTCCTGTTGTTCTATTTGGCTAGCCAGTCAAATTTTTTGTACTAATCATGAAGCTGGGCATGGCAGAGTTGTCACCCTTTTGTCTCCATGGTGGTAGGCTTGTGTGGTCAATCACAGGTCTAACCCTAGACATCGGATTGTATGGATCATTCTCAACATTGATAATCATTCTTTTGGGATTATTAATGTTTATGCTTCTAATGATGTGGTGGAACACTCTATGCTTTGGTGTTGGATTGTTGATTCATTTCTAGTTGCTACTCAGTTATTGTGTGGGGATTTCAATATGGCTAAGATGGCCTATGATAAAGATGGCACCTTACCATTCAGATGGGAAGTTGGTGAAAGGGAGGCATGGTTTTACATGTGTAATAAATTGGGGCTCTTTGATCCCAATATTTGGTGTCACCATTCTCATTACCTCTGGCACACTTGATGTAATTACAGGGCCAGATTTGAAAGGAATTTAAACGCCTTCATCGTGCTATGATCTCAGCTCAATCTTTTTTCTCTTTTGACAGCTCTTCACTTGTAGGTTGTTAGTGGATGTGACTTTGTCAGATCATTTCCCAATTTCTTTTTGCATTGAATGGGAGACAAGATAGCCTTGGGCTTGCAAAACACAATTCTTTTTTAACACATCTCTGCTTTTTCATCAACCCACATTGGCCCACATTCGTCGAGTCTGGAATTTGGAGTCCATGCCAACTCATAATACAGGCTAGATTAACTAGTGGAATGATGCTATCACTCACACAACAATATTTTTGTGTGTTTATGGGCACTAGCTAGCCATTTTCTATTGGCAGTCTTATGAGGCTACCACAACTGACCTGTGCTTAGCTATCAAGGCTTTGGTGACCAACCCTTTCTCCCCATCATTACAAGCTAGGGTGGTGGAATTAAGACACAAAAATCAAATTACAGATAATTATGTTGTGAGAGGTGCTCAAATCAAACCTAGATTGCACTGGTTAAAAATTGGTGACTGTGCCTCCAAGGAGTTTTTTTTGGCCTTCCATTCCAAGCACTCATCTCCAAGCATTAAAAAAATTAAAGATGGAATTTAGGTGCTCTCTGAGCTACTTGACATTCTCTAGGCCGCCTTTGTTTGTCACTATGAACAAGTTTTCACTACTCAGGAGTTTACGCCTGAGTGACAGCAAGCCCTTCAGGATTGTCTTTCTATTGTGCCAAATAGGCTATCTTCAGCTTAGAAATATTTTTGTGACCAAGTAATCATAGTTGAAGAGTTAAAGGAAGTCATTCATTCCATGGCTGATGACAAGGCCCTAGGGATTGATGGTTTCCCTTGTGAATTTTACAAGGCCCTTGGGAATGTGTTGGGCATGACTTGCATAAAGTCTATCTCAAGGCTTATCATTCCAAATCCCTGGGTAATTTAATAAACAAAGGAAATATTAAATTCATACCTAAGACTAGAGATCCTGAGGATATCTACAACTAGCGGCCTATCACGCTCCTCAATGTTTCTTACAAAATCATCGCCAAAGCTCTTGCTCTAAAGATCCACCATCTTTTGCCTCAGATGGTGCACTCAAAGTAGATTGGGTTTATCAAGTCCATATTTATCCTGGAAAAAACCATCGCTATGTGGGAAGGCATGGAGTGGGCTACATGCTCATACCAGAAAGCTATTTTTCTCAAAATAGACATTGCTAAAGCTTATGGCTACATTGAATGGCCTTTTATTCTGGCCATGTTGCAAGCCTTAAGTTTTGGGCCTAATTTCATTTAGGTTTTCCAAATTCTCTTCTTAGACGCCTCTTCTTGTATCACCATTAATGGTCGCTAATCTCTTGTCTTTGGGATTTTCCGCTCCATTCAGCAAGGATGTCCACTTGCTCCTTCTCTTTATGTGCTTTCTACTGAAGGATTTGGGTATCTCTTGGCCAACATGGTTTCTCAACAGTGTGTTAAAGGGACTTCTCTTCCTAACTCCTAGGCTCAACTAGTTAACAACCATTTTGTTGATGACTCTTTTCTCACTCTTTTGGAGGAGGAGAATAATATCAAGGCTACTCTTGAATGTCTTAACATTTTTTGCCTAGCGTCTAGTTCCACCATTTAGTGGCACAAAACTTTGTTCTACAAATATTCTATATTTTTGACTCCAAGCCTCTCTGGCTGAGCTGTGGCAAGATGTCCTCTCTAGGATTGAGTAGAAGCTGGCCTACTAGATTACCAAGCCTCTTTCCCTGGTAGGGAAATTCTTGGTGTGCTCCAAGATTTTAGTAGCCACACATGTCTACTACTCCTCTTGTTGGGCTCCTTCGAAAACTACCTAAGAAAAGCTTGAAAAGTTGCTTTGGGACTTTCTTTGTGCCTCTGTAGAGGCCCAAAGAGGGTTTCACCGTGTTGCCTAAGAGTTTTTCTGCCTTCCTAGATACTCTAGAGGACTTGGGTTGCTCTCCACTCAATGACAAGGGACTTTCGTGTGGGTGAAGTGGATAATTCATGCTCTTATTGGAGATGAAGCCTAGAATATTCTCCTCATACATTGCATTCAGTCTAGTTTTCTTGTTCACATACCCATCTAGAAGGGGATTGGCTTTCAAACCTTTCTGGTCATGAAGAAACTAGTTCAAATTGTGGGAACTTTCATGGCCAAGAGCATTTGGAGAGCCTGGGAGGTGGTTAAACCCTAGCTTCATTGGGCTAGCTCTGGTTTCTATGATGGGCTTTCACTCAATCAATAGACTGTTTGGTGGTCACCTCTCTTTTCTAGCAATGGTCAACCACCGGCTAAGTCGCCTTAGCTTAAGGCACTAAGATTCCACAAGAAAGGCATTCAAACTTTGCCTAGGTGTTTCATAGAACCACAATGCACATCATATCATGGGAAGATTTGTGTACCCTTTATAGGCTTCAAAACTAGGACTGTGTTACTTATGATGGTCTAGTGAATGCTATTAACTCTTCATAAGGTGAAAGTTTGTGGGACCAAGCATTGGTGGAAGGACTAGAAGTGGTACCCAAACACCCCTTTCAGGAATTACAAGCCCAGGCTTGATTATAGATGGCTTTAACCACACTTTTCTATGATTGAAAGTCTGAACTAGAGGTGGCTTCTTCAATCCCCCACTCATGTCTAGCCAAAAGGATTCTCTTCCACTTGGTCTGCAAGTGTTGAGCTAAAACTTGCCCACTTTTCTTATTGTATTATTTTCCAAGGTTTGCCTGCGGGTTCTCAGCTTGTTCACTTGGGGGTCAAGGACCCTCGTTTCCCTTTTTGTGGGAAAGATGATTCTTTTAAGCATCTCTTTTGGTTTTGCACTAGAGCTCAACCATTTTGGAATTGGATTCATGACTTATTTTGGCCTTTCAGACTGGAGCCATTCTCTTGGCACATGATTCTACTGGGAGACTCGCTCAGACTTCTTGCTAAATATACCCAACTTTGGCACACTTTTAGGGTGGAAATCCTCTTCAATATTTGGAAAGAAAGAAATGCCTACATATTTGCTAACACACAAATGGATAAAAATGTTTCTTTGTATTCTAAAGCTATTATTTTCTCTAATTTTCTCTTGTAGATTCAAGTTCAGGCCAACAAGGTTTCACTTGAGGTGGCTCAGGTCTTCAGGTGCTTTTGGATCATTGGGGAAAAGTCCCGTGTACTATTGCTCGAGTGCTCACTTTGCCTAGTTTCTCTCGTGGCTGGATACCCTCTCAGGGCTGAAAGCAGAGTGGCTCTACTCGCCCCCACTCTCATCCTCCTCTTTAGTGTGGTTCTTTCCCTCCTTGGAAGCCCCGTTCTCCACTTCCACGGGCTGGCCAAGGGTGGCCCTTTGGAGGAGCTATGGGGAGCAGCAGTGGTGGTTTCGAGTGGCCCTCTGATGACACTTCTACTACTAGCTCTGGTTGGCTAGATTCTAGAAAATGCTTTCTACGTCTAGTGCTTGAAATCTCACCCTAGCACGAGGATAAAGATAAAGAGAAAGAGAAAGAGAAAGAAAAATATGTTGATAATGGATGGGGTCCTCCTGACGTCACTCGAGACCCTACTGATGTATGGGGAAAACACATGGATGACAAAGACCTTCCTAGATTTGTTGGCACTGCTCTAGCCACTTGATGGCCATTTTATTTTATATTTATAATGTTTATGGAATTCTAGGCTAGGCCAAAGTGACTATGGGTTTTGGTTTTCTAGGCTCTTCCCATGTGACTCTTAGGGTGTGCCTTTTTACCACCCACCTTTTTTTGTGAATATGTAACTTTATCTTTATTTTATAATATAGATAACTTCCTATTCATTAAAAAAAATGTTGAGATCTTATTTTTTATAGAATTTCTTCTCAATGTGATCTTTTCATTACATACAATTCCAAATTACTATAAATAGAGTGTCAATTTTTTTAAAGTAATGAATAAAAAATGGTGTTTATTATGTGAGTGATACATGTATAGTTTTAGTCAATCAGATGTAGATTTTAGTTTTTCTCCCTTTCTCTTAAATTGAAGAAAGTATACATTTTCAATCACCCACAATGAGCTATGGGGATACATATCATTTGAAATAGTCATAATCATACAATCAACATTAAAAAATAAATCATATCTTATTTTTTTAATTTGTAATTATAAAGTACAGGTTATCCCATTAATATTAAAATATCAAGAAATGTTACATTCATTTCAACAATGACAATAGTGGGAAATAAATTTGTGTACCTATGAAGTTAATCTGATATTGAATGCTCATTCAATTATGTTTCTTTCTTTCTTGATGGTGAGAATGAATTTGTGTTACATGGAGAGCTTGTATCACCATCACAAGTTGGGAAGAGACCTAAGCACACACTTTTCAAATGGTCAAGGACAATCCATTACATCTTAGGTACATTATAATAATGTTAATATGATATCTCTCATAAGTCCTTGATTTTTTAAATGAAGAATAAAATTTTCATTAGCCATGCCATACATATCTATTATTTGGATTAAACCATAAATGTATTCCTCTCTAAATTCTAGTTTATATTAGTCAATGGCTTATTCCACTATCAACATTAGAAGCAAATGCATTATTGATTCAACATCATGAGAAATAAATGTATAATACTAGTCATTCAAACCTCCCAAACTACCTAACCCATCATTATAAAAGGCATATAAACAAGTAGATATAATGTAGAAGATGGATATGTAAGGTAAAAATAGTAAATATCACAATAAAATTTGTTATTCTCTAATAATAATTGATTATCACCTGAAAAAATTAAATTGCAATTTCCAAATCCACTTCTGAAGTGCATAGTCATGGAATTTTCATGTTGATTATATTATCCTACACCTTAATTATATTCATCAAGTCATCATTATGGTGATATATTCATGCATATTCCACAATTTCTTCAAGTTGCCAAGAACTTTTTTATTGATACATATGAAAAATAATTGATTTCATCACATCTTCATGATTATTAAAATGCACTATTAAAACCATAGGCTATAAATCATTGCTAAATTGTGAATAGGGTGCCAACGAAATTGTAAGTTGTATATTTTATGGTATAAATATTTAAAAAAAATATATGTAAGGTATCCATAAAAAACATACAACCAAAAAATCATGTCTATTTTAATTATAATTATGTTTTGTATCAAAAAAACATTGAAATAAACTAATAAATTCATCATAGTTAGTAGATAATTTTATACTTCACTTTCTTGATTCAAGGCATCAAGTATAATTCCTTTCAAACAATCTATCAATTTAAGAGTTTCTCCTTTCTATGATTTATTTGGACATCAATCATATATAATATTTTCTGTAAGGATACATGAAAATCTTGTTCCACTTGAGTTTAACATCTATTTCTTGTCAAAAAATATAAAATATCTCTCATCTTATCTAACATCCCTTTTTCCCTAATGTATTGAGAAATATTGCATTGTAAGAACCTTGCACTCCAATTTCCCTTATAAAATCACAATGATGATATCACTTTTCACCATAGACAACCACACTTTAAAACTTATTTAATACAATTTATGCCTTTGAAATTAACATCTAAATCACTATAATCAACTATAAGTTCTCTAAACTATCAATTAATGTAAAATTCAATTCAATGACCTCAACTCTTTTTTTTTGTTCTGAGATTTATTCTATAAATGATGGTCTCTTAGGATGATAAGGATTCCTTGTGAAGAATGATGGTAGAGGTGCCACATTGCTCAATTTTGGAATAGACTATAATATAAAATTGATATAAATTAATTTATAATTATTGACAAAGAAGGAAATGTATACTAAAAAGAGGTTATATGTGTAAATAAATTATCTAGACAACTAAATAAAAAATTATCTACCACAAAAACGAATATATGTTCAATGACACCTCTTACATTCACTAAGAAGGACTCATCATTGATGAACCAAGTAATATTTCTTGTATGAAAAATGATAAGAATGTAAGATTGTATGTATACATATAATCATAATAAATTTGAAATTGGCATCTAAATCACCATAATCACCTACAAGTTCTCTAAATAATTAATTCAAGTAAAATCCAATTCAATTACCTTGACTCTTTATTATTTTTCTTAGATATGTTCTATGAATGATGGTCCCTTAGGATAATTAAGTGTTCTATTAAATAACATTGGAAAAGGTACCACCTCATTCACATTTTGAATAGACTATAAAATTAAAATAATATCAAGATATAAATTAATATATAATTAATCACAAAAAGTGAAATGCATACAAAAAAGGTTAGACACGTAAAAATATGTATACCATCAAGTCTAGGCAAAATTGAATTGTAGATATAGTACCATGATGAAATTATCTTTGCTCCTCATGTTGGTATAAATAGGTGTTTTAGATAACTAGTTCATTAGTGGGTCCTATTTATATGTTAAGCTTACTTAGGTTATAGTGAATCTTTCTAGAAGGTTGTTAGTTTTCATAAGATCTTATCTTATCTTTTAACATTTAATGATTGTGTCCTAGGTCATTTAATATTAGTTTTATAATGCCATAATATTTCCACTTGTCATGATATTTTCTAATCCTATGTCTCACCTTGGCTATACAAAACCAAGTGGTATCACACTTAAATAAAAATTCACATATAATCATAATCTACCATTTGCATCCTTTGATAGAATAACATTATTCACTCTATATGATCTCTCTTGTGCTTACATGAATTTCCTAGATCTTGGGTGACTATAATCTTCAACCAAATCTTGTGTGGTGTAGAGTATTCTATACCAACTCTTATATGGTACCAAATCTTGTGAGATTACTTATTATTAGTCTTAGTTGAGAGATCTAGGTTGTAAATGTTGGTGGATTTTGAAATGTTGAGTATGCTCTTCTCTTGCATCAAATGATGACCTAGAGAATAAAAAAGGATTGAAAATAAATACCAATTTGGCTGGTTTCTTCTTTGTGGCTTTGTATTATAAGCCAAAATTAGAGCTTTTTGGTGTAAATATGAGTCCACCATTGAGTTTAGAAGGTTCAATAAAGTTAGTTTTTCCTTTTGTTTCATCCAAATCAGACATCTCAAGCCATATATATGAGGGTTTGAAGTTAAAAAGTGGTTGCTAGATCCAAGAGGTAGTTGCAATTTTGGAGCACTTTCAGTCAAAAATAGACCCTACCATTACATTTAGGAGGACCAAAACCTCAACATTGACTATCAAATTGCCAAAATCCAAGCACCTTGATCTATACCTCAGAGAAAAATTTCACCCTCCTTGGCCATATGGTTGACCATAGAGTCATATGGTCATACGAAAAAAATTGCAAAGGTAAAATCACTCGTGGTAGAAAAAAAATATTATGATTAGTCAAAAATGAAAATTAGTTTTTTTGGGTTAATTTTTTTCTAATTCAAATTATATATATATATATTTGTACCCTACTGATGCAAGGTACTAAAAAATACCATGGGGCTACCTCTAGCTACCATATGGTAGCCTCCTACATGCCTACATAGACCAATTGGTCATTGAACCTTTCTTGAAATTTTGAAAAAGAATATTTGCCTAAGAAAATGCATATTTTGTAACTTGCATTTATTGAAGAATATTCAAAGGAAATTTTTTTTTGAAGGAGTATTCTAGTAGAAAAGAGAATATTCCACCTACTAATGTTATCACTACATTAGCAGGTGCCTAATTCCCCCCCCCCTCTCTAATTTAGTTTTTGATTTTGTAGTCCAACTTTGTGAGCTCGTAACTCAGTTATCTTACCTTCTTTTTGTGAGATTTTTTATTTGGGGTAGAATTTTGTGCTTTTCTAGAAATTGCAGATTCTCACAGGTGTTACTAAGACGTTCTCATTTAGGGAACTTCCGAGGCTTCGTTCTCGCACCTACATTAACAATTTTGGGTGCATTTTTTTTAATGTTCATAATTTTTTTATGTACTTTACAGTGGTGTGCTTAGATTGATCCATTAAATTTAATAATTTTACTTTTATTTTGTGGCCAAATTTGGCATCTCTAACAAGTAAGATCAATCCCACTTCACTATTTTTGCACGTGGAAACTATAATTGCACTAAGCATAAAGTGATAGGTCATATATTATTGGGGTGATTCTCTATTGAGTGATTTGTGGGGGTAATATTGTGGTGGTTTATTGATTTATTTTGATAGTTGTGTGTTATTGCAATGGGAAAATCTCAAATTGAATTATGCTTCATGGAGAAAATAAGTATGGAATTATCTCATGGGGAAAGGTTGTTAGGCCATCTAAAAGAAACTATTCCTTAATCTATTGATGATAAAGAATTGGGAAATAGGATATTGATCATGATAAAACACTTCGACACATATCTTCATTAGTCTCTTTTGATTTACAATTTCATATTGAATCATGCAAAAAACCTAAAAGAATCTTGGGAGAATTTTGAGAAATTGAATGATAAAATTGATTAAGGATAGGGCATATCAGATTGATAATGATTTGATGAATCTTGACCCTAAATTTTTTTACCACATCCAAGACTACATCTCCAAGATTAAGAAACAAATAACACAGTTAAAAAATTACAATTGATATTGATAAGGAGGATTTATAATTGATTCTAAATATGCTATCCAAGATTGGTCCTAAGTATTCAATGTTTTTTCTAGCTTTCATACTCATCAAATTTCTATGGAAGCATCATATGTTGATCCTAAGTTTGATGACTTTGAAAATATCCTAATCCAAGAAGAAGTGAAGTTAATTCATATGGCTCTAATCAAGTATTATAAGTCACAAGCATTATTCGTTAGTGAGACTAAGGTATAGAAATAATCAATGAATCCTAATAAGAAGAAAAAGAAGAAGAAGAATAAGCTACATAAAGAATCTAAATCCTCTCCCTTTTTAGGGGAATCATCTAAGAAAGAGAAGCATATATGTGCATATTTCAAGAAAACAAGCCATGATGAACAACAATGTTATTCAAACTAGCTTGCTGAATTGAAGCATCATCTTAAGATGAATCAAATAAAATTTCCATCAATGTCAAAGGGTTCATCTTCTTCATCATCATAAAATTATAGTAGACATACAGGGAAAGCACTTCTTGTAGTTGTATATTCTAAGTAAAAGAGGTGGATACTCAATTCAAGAGCCTCACATCACATGGTTTCATCTGAGATTATTTTTTCTTCATTTGAGTCTTATTCACTACCATGCATCTTGATGGTTAACAACACATTTATGCATGTTTGTGGGAGGGGATCCATTAACATAAATGATGGAGCATTTAATGATGTTATGTGTGTTCTCTCATTGTCAACCAATATCCTTTCTATCTATCAGATCACACATGGTGGAGTAGGCAAGAGTGTTGATTTCACACTAGATTTTGTCATAATTCAGGATTTGTATAGTAGAGATATAGTTTCAATTGAGGAGTTTGACCATCAATCTGAAATTTACACCTTCTCACATTTTACTCCCATTGTTCCTTCAACAAATGTTCACATTCAAGCATATAGTTTGGAATTTTTTTAGGATATTTAGTATGTTCATTTCAATCAACTCAGTCATTCACTGAGGTTCTAGAGATATGTTCTAATACTTCATCTCCTTAATCTATTGTTGCTTTTGATGATTCTTGTGTTGCCACAATTTTGGCTATGTGTGATTCAATGTAGAAGGACATACATTGTATTCCAACTACATCTACATGGGATGAGTACTTGATAAACATTGCAGGTTTATTTTCAAAGTCCCACATTTCACATTTTGGAGACACTATTTATTGCATTCATCTTTTCTTTGATGGAGATAATCCTTCTTCAGTTGTTGTGAGGGAACAATCTGACCCTCTTGTTCATTCTTTACATGATCATTCCTCATATTTCAAATGAGTGTGGATAATTTTGAGTAGTATTTGGAGAAGGCTTATTTTTCTTCAAAGGAGGTCTCTTTGTCTTTTACTTCTGTTCTATAAGCATTTCTAAGATATTTTGGATTGTCATCTTTTGCAATGTGGCCTAGAATGATTGATTGAGTGTGAAAATTTTTGGCATCAACATGGAGACACTTGAGCATACTTCAAAGACATCACACATCATAATTCTTCCCTAATCTTCCTTTTATGTATAGGAAGACATCTTGCATACCATCTTGGTTTTGTTTCTTTCTAAGGGTAGGAAATTTGTTTGGCAATATTGGATCATATTTTGCATTCAATTTCAAGAATCTACCATCATTGCAAGAGACTTAATATTGAGGAGGTTTCAAGGTATCTCTTATTATCTCTTATGGGGGGGTGATCTTTTTCCTTCTCATTCTTCATTGAGAGAATTTATTTTCATTTCTTTTGGGGAGGAGTTTTGTCCCACTGAATTTTCTCCTTTTCTACATTTTTGAGAGATTGCATTTGTACATGGTTACCTAATATTCCCTTATACATGAGACCCACCCTTTAATTTTTACATCATTTGCATAAAAATACACTCCCTAAGTTGCACTTAAGAGGGGTAGTTATAGGTATTTTACCTAACAAGTTCATTAGTGGGTCTTATTTACATGTTAAGTTCATGTAGGTCCTAGGGAATCTTTCTAGAAGGTTGTTAGTTTTCATATGATATTATATTATCTTTTGAAATTTAATGATATTTTCCTAGGCCATTTTTAATATTAGTTGTCTCATTACTTAAGATTAAGACATTTGTCATGATATTTTCTAATCCTATGTCTCACCTTGGATATATAACCAGGTGGTCTCATGTGTAAATCAACAACCATAAAATCATAATCTATTATTTACATATTTTGATAGAATAGAATTATTTTCTCATATCTAATCTCTTTTTTTATTTCATGAAGTTCCCAAATCTTGGGTGGCTATAATATTCAACTAAATATTACATGGTGTAGAGTATTCAATGATTATCCCACTTAGATAGATTAGTACTTTCCTTTGTTTATATTAAATTGAATACACCATGAAAAAACTTCAGATTTTACCTAAAATAAAAATCGGCCTTTGACCTCTTCTACTCTAGCCCCTCATGCCCCTAGGTACTTAATTTATTTTCTCTAATGCCTCAACTTCTATTTTAGACCTTGATGCCTCATCTCATGAGGGTTACATATATTAGAGAGATCACATTCATATGCATTTAGGGGTGGATCACTAGTCTCTCTAAGATGACCTAAACATACTCAATTACACATAGTTCAATGATGAGGCACACAAATATGTGTGCAAAAGGAGGTTCCAACAATACCAAATTATCCTAAATGGTCATCAATGTCATGTGATTGTGCTACTTGAGAAATATATGTAATAAAATGGCTAGTAAAATAGTCTATGTAAAAGAGTCTTTGATGTGTTGCATCTACAAAAATGACTAGTTGTTGAATTAGAGGTGGAGAAGGGATAGGAGGAGGTGGAATAAATGAACCTTTCATCTATCATATTTTCCTAGGTCTATCTTGAAGAAAATGTACACCAAGATTGTTGTTGGGTGTCTTATCAAAAACCATCCACCAATGATCCAAAAAAATATTTTTGGCATCCTCATGTGTGCACCACTCAATTGAAAACTTAGGATTATGTACATTAGTAAGTAATCCAATTTTAGGATTGATAAAATGTTGTACTAACATGGATCTGATTATATCCAAACTTCTTTCACATGGTCATATGATAATCCAATACAATGGTATTCCCTCTTTTCTTCTCACCCTTTCCAAAATGACTCATGTTGGATTGTGAGGGTTCAAACATGTGTGAAAAATACCTTTAAGGTGGATGCCATTGAATCCAATCAAGAGTGGTGATAATAAATTTATATAATTTTATTTAATTCATTTATTTTTTCAATTTGTTCTTGAACTATTGAAGAGTTCAATGGAGAAGGGTTTGGTGGGGCAATGTTTTGGTTTTCAGCTTCCTCATTCGTATCATCTACATGAAATTTAAAACATACAAAACTATTATTTATAACTAATGCTTAGAATAAAAAATAAAAAACCTAAATCATCTTAAAACTTTGATTTAATTTTGAAAAACTCTAAAAACCAAAAACTTACATGTAGATAGTTGTTGATACAAGGAGAGTTTTTTCTCTTAAAAGACTAATGTATGTTTTTTCTTCTCAAATATTCATTCCTCTCTACAATTTTTGTTCACTACATTGTGTGAGACCCATGAGTAACCACACATTATAAATTTTTTTTTTGGGATTTGGGAAAGCTAATTTAATATCTATTTCTTAATTACAGATATATATGTTATTAAAAAAATGGATATCAGTTATAATAAAGAGGATATCCATTTTTAATAAATTAATACTCGTTATTAAAAAATGGATATTTGTTATTAAAAAATAGATACTATTTTGGTCTAGTATTACCGTACCAAAATAAACTTCCTACCCAACCAAATAAAAATTAAATATCCATTTTGAGATCAAAACTAAGTAAACACATGTTTTTAATCTCATTGTCACTATTTGGCCTATCATGATCCTACACTCACCCATAGTAAATGTAAGGTCTATCTAGGACATCCCAACCTATACCATTACCATAACCTCTACCTCTTTAAAATATTTTTGTTGATTCTAATACCCTTGTCTATAATTTTCTTATTTTTTCCCTTCATGGGATGATTCCCCCCTTGTGGACCCACCCCATCCCCTAGAAGGAGATGAGTTCCCTTATTATATGATCTTCATTTTTCTTTCTTTCTTTATCTTTATTTCTTTTAAAGATAATTCATAAGCAGATCATTGAAATTATCAATCATATATATATTCTTAATTCACCTTGAATAAATAAGTTTAAACCATTTAAATGTACCTTGCAACTATTTTCCCATTTCTTTCACATTGCTCCACTCAAATAAAAATCTTATAAAATAATATATGTGTACTCTTGTACATATCATGGTTCTTTTTCATTAGGATTTGAAATATTTTATAGATGTTTTATGGAGTATTATTTATTGGAAGAAACTTTCCCCTAAACTTATTCTCCATATTGTTCTATATCATGATCTTAACCTTACACATCCTCTCTATTTTTTTTTAAGTGATCTCACAATATCATTGTGTGACCCTTCAATATTGTGCATGAAAAATTTAGTTTCGTTTCTTCTTCATTTAAAAAAATCTCCATACCAATTTAACCAATCTATCAACTCCTCTAGCTTTACATTACCCCCAAATTCTAAAATGTTAGTATTTACTTCATCTTTTCTTCCTTCTAATGCCTTTATCATCCTTTCTTCCATTTATAATGCTTCTAATATCTCTTCCTCATCTTCAATAATATGTTTTGAATCTTCTTCTCCAACTTCATCTATTTCCTTTTTATTTTCATTTTAACCATCTAGCCTCTTCACCCCTGTATCTATTGATTAATAATATGAGTAAGCTCTTCTAATTATACTTGTAGTCTTTGCATATTTCTACTATTTTTTACATAGCCTCTCCATCCTTTTAATATCATTACTAAACCTTTAATTTCTACCTATAGTTGAACTTTCTTTGATACCAAATGATGTATCTATAAATGCATTAAAAAAATTCTAATAATAATTTTAATAGTTAAAAACCAAACTTCTTACATTATTCTTTAAAAAATCAATCAAAATGCATAAAGATATTTATTTTAAAAGGAAATATACCATTCACCCACTATCTATCATAATTAAGATGGACCAAAGAAGTGGTCAACTAAAAAAACTACCTTATGGAACTAAAATTACTAAATTTAGTAAATTACTAATTTTAGCAATTTTGCATTCTACCAAAAAACAAAACATTAATTATATTTTCTTTTAAAATAAAAGTGGCAGAGCCACTATAAAATTTATATTAAAATGGGATGAAAAATTTGCATTGTAGAAGTCCATTGTGACAAAAAGGGCTTGTAATGAAAGCCATAGAACTGAATATTATAACAATGTAAAGCAACAAAAAAATAGTTTGTACAGCTCTCACTTGAGCTTGTGAGATCAAAAGGTGGCAGAAAGAGAGGAATTGCATGTAGGTCCTCTTTAACATGTTTTATATTTATTTTTTTATTTTCCTCAACATATAATGTTTCACCCACAGCAAAGCATAAAGCATTCATACAAGTACTGAATTTAGAACAACTATCACCAACAAGACCATTAACCATTGAAAATAGAATTGAAAAAGGAGTATCAACATTTAGTAGCATGTTCATTTCCAAAAATTCACTCACTATGGGCATACCAAAGATGAAGTTGTAATTCTCCAAATCCATAGACAAAGTAGGGTAGGAGAAAATAGAAGGTTGGAGGTAGCTACCAATAAGAAATTTGACCAATTTTGTATCATAAGACATCCATTAGATTTGAAATAAATAAATAAGCAGCCTCAAATGGAAGAGTCAAAGATTTATTTTGAATCTAGTCTTGGCAACCCACCAAAATGACAAAAAATTCCCTTGAGAAAGGGAAATTACCTCTTAATTCCCAATGGTGACAAGGGATAAACACCCTAAATCAAGACTCTATTTTATAACAAAAGAGTTGAAGCAAAAAAATAGAAAGCCCAACCTCGATATATATAGTTAAAAATCTAAGGCACACATGATATTTATAAATACCCAATGGATCACACAAAGATACACAAGATGCCAAATATTTCCCACAAGTATATCTTTACAAAAATCTATGGTGGTACTTGACAAAAAAATCAATGCCAAGCAACATAGACACTAAAAGGATATCACTTGTATCTGTACATGTGGAAGAACCATTTTTGCAAAAAAAAATTGAGAGCTTATCATATCAACATGACAAGTTGACTAAAGCTTTCCAAGAAGGGATTTTTCAAAGTTTCAAACCTCCATAATCAAATTCAAATGCCACAAGGGTAATGGCCTTAATGTCATTTCAATCTTAAATGACATTGATAATAATAATAACTACCACTTACATTCTACAAAGAGGGTATGAAAAAGTACAATAAACCAAAGCTGCTTTAAAATACAATATTGTCAATAAAAGCTAGCTGACATTATGAAAGGTAGACAATATCTAAAAAAAATTAAAAAAAATCATCACTTCTTTAGAAGAGATTCAATAGGTCTTATGTATAGAAATATGTTCCATTGAAGAAGTAAGATAGAAGAACCAATGTCCACAATCACACATGGTAATTTAGACCATACCAAAACCTCATTAAAAAATTTCACCCATACCACCATAAATTAGAGAACACTAACAATTCAATGCAAATAACCACTTCAGACACTTAAATTAGATTCATGTTCAAGATATATTTTATATATGGTAGAACATTATCAATTTCCCTGTTAGAGAGTGCATCAACCAACACATTAGCTTCCATGTAACAATGCATTATTTCAAAAGATGATTTTTTTTGGAAAGAACTTATATGACCCAACATGTAATTCAATTCCCAATTAAAAGAACTACTATTAGATAAGGCATTAAACACCATCATTGAATTGTCCTGAACATGAATATGAGAGATATTGTTCTTCAAAGCCAATTCTAACCCTAACCATAGTGCATTAAACTTTACAACAATGTTTTTTCCTTAATCATTTGCAAGCTACTTATAAAATTATTCCCTCATATCTCTTATAATCCTTCCCACACCTTATTTTCCAATATTTCCTTGGGAGGAACCATTGTCATTAATTATCACCTATCTTATAAATATCATAATAT
Source organism: Sequoia sempervirens (assembly GCA_007258455.2). Classification (NCBI taxonomy): domain Eukaryota; kingdom Viridiplantae; phylum Streptophyta; class Pinopsida; order Cupressales; family Cupressaceae; genus Sequoia; species Sequoia sempervirens. The sequence goes on from VDFB02072274.1 coordinate 66,120,503, forward strand.
GTCTTGAGAGTGAATTACAACCTATGTTTGATATTTATACAAGCCAAAAATGACTAAAACTCAAACAATGTTAAAAAGTACTAAAATATAATTTTGAGGCCTTAGATCACTACTGTATTCAGCTCCATTTTCTGATGAACATTTGTTGAAATTTTGAAAAACTATCGTCATAACACTAGCAAACCATTGCAATAATTTTTGTCAGAATATTTTCGTCACTTTACCGACACACCTTAAAACATCGAAACCACGACGTTACTTCGTCGGTACTGGCCATGATAAAGCTATTCTTATGTTCGTTGAAATTCTGACGAAATGTGTGTTGCTTTATCGACGTAAATTTGTTAGAAAACAAGTGACGAAAATCAGCCAGAACGTTGGAACACCACCAAACAATCATCAAAATAGTGATGAAATGGGAATTTCATAATGTCAGTCATTTTTTAAAAGGTACATCAAGTTCATTGGTCTTTTTTTGAAGTTTCATCAGTCGTGTTCATCAAAATTTTGACGAAATTGTGCAATTTTTTTAAAAAAATGTAATTGGCTGGTGTAAAGCCAAATTCAACAATGTTTGCCAACATCATCCCTGCTTGTGCCAAAAGGGGAGCTTTGTAATAGGGTATTGACATCCATCAAAACATAAAGGATAGAATATTTTCATTAGTTGTAGTTGCAACTGCCCTATTAGACATGTATGCAAAATGTCGAAGCATAAACAAGGCACGTGAACTATTTGATAGAATTCCTCAAAGAAATGTCATCTCATGGACTGCAATGATTGCAGGATATGCACAAAATATATTTTTTCAAAAGGATTTAGAAATTTTAAAGCAAATGTAATTGGTTGGTGTAAAGCCAAATTCAACAACCTTTGTGCGCATCCTCCCTTCCTGTGCCAAAGGGGAGCTTTGGAATAGGGTATGGACATCCATCATAACATAATGGAAGGGGGAGTTTTTTCAAATATTATAGTTGGAAATTCTCTAGTAGACATGTACTCAAAATGTGGAAGTATAGATAAGGCACGTGAACTATTTGATGGAATGGCTCAAAGAGATGTCATCTCTTGGAATACAATGATTGTAGGATATGCTAATGATGTTTCAATAACTTTGGGTGTTTATCTTCTCCCCATAAATTTGTATGCAATTGACATGTGGTTACTTTTGTTATCTCTTATGTTCATAAACAACTATTTTGCATGTGTGTACTTCAAAAGAAAATAATGATAAAATTACCAAGTTTCAAAGTTACCACACAAGGGTTGCAAATGATAATAATAATGGTGGTTGTCTTTGAGAAGGAATTAGGGAAGAAATTTCCTCTAAAATTTGTTGATAAACCTAAATATTTTGAAACTCTATATGAATTTATAGAGAAGGTTGAGAAGGAATTGAAGTGGGAAAGCATTACATAGAAGATCTATTTATTTAGTGGCCATTGGAATGATGACTTCCCTAATATATGACCTCAAGAATCAATTATAAATCAATAACAGATTGAAAAGCTATATATTCTCCTTTTTGTAAGAGGATGGAATTTTGGGAAAGAAAACTTTTGGGTTCTTTCACATTGTACAACAACAAAACAGTGAGTTTTCTCTCTTCATCATATAACAAAAGATATACTAGGAAAAATACATAACTGATGTTGTGATCTAGCTAAAGATGCTTGGATGAGATATAAATCTTACTAATGGTTATAATTCAAGAGTTAATGCACAATAACATGGCATTCAGACAAATGAGCAAACAAGGTTTGTTGACCAAATCGCTGCAACCAAATATTTGCAACTAAACAAAAATGGAGGATGACAAGAATTGGAGTTGATTGCTTCTATCCTAAAATTAATTTCTATGAAGCATATAAAGTAGATTACACAAAATGCATAAAACACAGAAAGAGTGTGTATTAAGCACTTGAGTTACCCCCTCGCTGCATATCCTATTATGAATTCCCTAAAGTACTTGGATCTTATACAATTTTATGTGCATCTTCAGTGATTATAAGTCACAAATAAATTCTTTATTAACTAATCAAACAAATTTTCTACCTTTTTTTGTACTTTAGAAATGATAATTTTTTCAAAAAAATAAATGATCTACATACTTGTAATCTCACAATGCTACTTATTTGTTCACAGTCCAAAGATTGGAAGACAATATACTCATCAATATGATTTATGAACTCAAGTCAGAAGGTGGCTTATGCTACTTCAGTATAAAATAAGAATCCAAAAGCTTGATTACCCTTGTTGAACCACTTAACTTTAGCACTTTCATCTATAAGTTTTTATTCTACCCCCATTGTAACTCTATATAACCTCTTGTTCTTTAGTATTAGTTGAACCTTAGTTTTCCATTGATGGCAGTTAAATGGAATTAGAAGAGGAAGTAGAACATTTGAATCCATGCTTGTTGATTGTTGCAATGAATTTAGAAGTGCAAAAAAGAAAAGATAGGAGGAAGAAGTGCACACAACACAAGGCTATCCACAAGATAGTCAACTGTCCTATTGTAGCCAACCAATTAGGCCTCTTGGAGCAGCGTTGCTTTGGTCCATTGCTCTTTTTCTATTCACTATCATGAAGGAAGGTTTTGAGGCCTTGTAGGGGCATATTACCTGTCTAAGTTCAGTGGTTTGGTCCTGGTATAGGCTTGTATGTGGATTTTATTCTGACTATCCTATCAGGCAGGGCTACAAGGGTTAAAAGGGTAAAGAGGCCTAAAAGTTAGAGCGATGAGAAAATGGAGTTTCCTAAGTGCAAATTAGGGTGTTAGGTTTTGGTTTGGTCCTATTTGACATGATCTAAGTGGTTACAAACCCTCTTGGTTGTGAGAGTGCAAGAACCCTAGGTGAGTTGCATCTTTTCCTTGAAGGAATAGTGGATTGGAAAGGTCCACTTAAAGAGTATTTGAGAGAGTTGTGCTAAGTTGGTGGTTTGTATTAGGGTTAGAAAGGCATATATCTAACAATTAAATGTAGATTTAATTAATCAACAGAGAAACTAAAACACACAAAATAAATTATAACATAGATAATTTAACATGGTTCACCCAATCTAGGCTACATCCACCAAACCGTAGCCATCCAATGATTTTATTATCCAGTGCAAAAAAACCTATTACAATCTTGCGAATAATCATGTTTTTCATCATACTGTAACACCCATCTGAACCCCTTTTTAACAAGCTTAGAAGCTTCCAGATTTTGGGTTCTGCAAAATTAGATTTTTCTTTTTTCATTGATTTTTTTCTTTTTCAGTGATGATGCGAAAAAGTAGGAGGAAAATTTTTCTCGGGGGTTGTCGCCCTCGAACCCCCACCCAAGGCCCAGCCTAGTCCCGGACCCTAGAAAAGATACATGTCGGGGTGTACAGTATATCATGGGCTATACAATATAGCATGATCAGTTGCCACATACCAACAATCTCCCACTTGGAGACTAATCCTGGACGACACTGCTGCAATTACAACTCCCACTGGAAATAAGTACCTTGGACCCTACTACTCTGTTATACTTGAATTCAACCTTGAAGGCCAACCGAAGCTGAAGAAGAGCTCAACTTCTCCATTGTCACTGCCTTTGTAAACATATTCCCTGGATTGACATCTGTATGTATCTTCTCCAACTTGACCTGTCCATCCTCCAACACCAACCGAATGAAATGATATCTCAACTATATGTGTTTTGTTTTAGAATGCAAGGCAGAATTCTTTGCAAGATGTATAGCACTCTGGCTGTCTGTAAATAAGTAATTTCCACCCTGTTGTTATCCCAACTCATCCATGAAAAGTTGCAGCCATATCATCTCCTTTGATGCCTCTGTGGTGGATAAAGCAACCACCTTTTGCAATCAAGAAATCCAACTCACTGTTGTCCCACCAATTGTAAATACATAACCTGTGGTACTGCGCCTAGTATCTATATCCCCTGCCAAATCTGAGACAACATAGCCTTTTAAATTAGTATTAGAGCCCCCAAAACATAAAAAATTATTAGATGTACCTCTCAAGTACCTGACAATCTATTTTACCGCATTCCAATGCTCAACTCTGAGATGACTCAAATACCTACTAACAACTCCTACAGAATGTGCAATATCCAGTCTCGTGCATACCATGGCATACATTAAACTGCCTACAACTGAAGCATATGGTACCTTGGACATTTTTTCTTCCTGCTCTTGTGTCTTTGGACACATATCCTTAGTCAATTTAACATGACTAGGCAAAGGTGTGCTGACAGCTTTTTCATTCTCCATATGAAATCTCTGCAACACCTTTTCAACATAATTAGCTTGAGATAAAAACAATTTTTTCTTTTCTTATCTCTACAAATTTTCATACCAAGGATTTGTTTTCCTACCCCCAAATCCTTCATAGCAAAATATTTTTCTAACTGTTGTTTTAGATCACTTATGTGATCCATGTTAGACCCTACTACAAGCATGTCATCAACATATAAACACAAAATAATGTAGCTTTCATTGTCCAACCTCTTAAAATAAACACAATAGTCAGAATTACACTTGTTGTAACCTTGCTCAGCCATAAAACTATCAAATTTCAAGTACCATTGCCGAGGTGTTTGTTTCAAGCCATATAAACTTTTATTCAATCTGCACACTAGTTTCTCCTTACCTTTGACCTCAAATCCTTGTGGCTGGTTCATAGATATTTTCTCTTCCAAATCACCATGGAGAAAGGTTGTTTTAACATCATGCTATTCTAAATGCAAATCTTTAGCAACCACAATACTTAAAATAATACGAATAGAAGTCATTTTAACAACTGGAGAAAAAATATTATCAAAATCAATACCCTTTTTCTATGCAAATCCCTTTACAACTAATCTAGCTTTAAATGTCTTCTTACCTCCATCCTCCTCTTTTAGCCTATAAACCCATTTTTTTGGTAAAGCCTTTTTACCTGCAGGCAACTTGCATAATTCCCAAGTCTAATTTTTTAGCAAGGAGTCCATTTCTTCTTCCATTCCATGCTCCCATTGATTCCATGCTCCCACTGAACCTTGGTATCCACCTACATAGCTACATCATAATATTCTAGTTCACTAGCATCAGTTAACAAAATAGTATACAAAGAGGGAGAGAATCTTTCTAGAGGTCTACTTATCCTTGAAGATCGTCTAATAGGAGTTTGTGGTATTTGTTGTTGTTTTTGTTGCCCAACATGAGGAATTGCTAAAACATCATTGTTTGGAATATCATCCAACACTACATAATCATTTTCTTTCTTCTCATGCTGCAACAACAGATCTTTGTACAAATTTTTTTCATTGAATATGACATCCCTACTTCTCACAATTTTTTGATTTTCAAAATCCCAAAGCCTATAAGCAAATTCATCAATGCCATATCCAATAAATATACATTTCTTTGATTTTGCATCAAGCTTGGTTCTATTTTCAGAATCTACATGTGCAAATGCTTCACAACTAAAGGTTTTGAGAAAAGAATAACTCACCTTCTTACCTTTTCATGCTTCCTCTGGAATACCACAACCCAAAGGATTAGAGGGAATTCTATTAATTAAATAAACGACAGTGTTTACAGTCTCTGCTCACATTTTTAAAGGTAGCCCAACATGCAATCTCATAGTCTGTACATGCTCCATTATTGTTCTATTCATGCGCTCAACCACTTCATTTTCCTATGGAGTCCTTGGAACCATTTTCTGCCTATGAATACCATTAGAGGAACAATAATCTTCAAGCTATTTGCTATAATACTCACCACCATTATCAAATCTGATACATTTTAGCTTTTTACCCGTCTCATTCTCAACCAAGCTTCTCCATTTTTTAAAAGTTTCAAATACATCAGATTTCTGCCTAAGGAAATAAATCCTTACCTTCCTAGTTGCATCATAAATGAATGTAATATAATATAAAGAGCCACTGAGAGAAGATACTTGAGCTGGTCCCCATACATCTGTATGCACAAGCTCCAATTTCTCATCTTTCTTTTGCTTCCCATCCTTGAGAAAACTTACTCTCTTTTATTTTCCATACACACAACTTTCACAGAAATCCATATTAACATATTTTAGACCTAGTAAAACATTATTTGAATGAAGTACTTTCATACCTTATGCACTCATATGCCCAAGTCTATTATGCCACAGTGCTGATTCAGAGTCCACAACAATTGTATGATCTTCTACCTGCTAAACTGCAACAACTGTTCTTGAACATTGACCTTTTTCCGTAACAATTAAAGTAGAAGGAATCGTATGAACTGTACAAAGATATAAGGTTCCTACTTTCACACCTTTTTCTACCACTAAGGCACCCTTTGTGACCTTCCAATTTTTATCACTAAATGTAACAACACAACCTTCATCATCTAGTTGCCTGAAATTAAATTTTGCTCAACTTTGGAACATGCCTTACCTCATGTAGTAGCCAATGATTCCTATTCTGCAACTTAATCTTGATTCTTCCCTTTCCAACAATCTGACAGGTTCGTTATCTCCTAAATAAACCAGCCCAAAATCCCCTTGGACATAATCAAGAAAATAACTTCTATGGGGGCTAGCATGAAATGAAGCCCTTGAATCTAACACCCAAGAATCATCAACATTATCAAGGGAAAGAATCAAAGCATCCTCATCAGATTTATTACTTACCACATTTTCCTCTTTACTTCCTTCATTTTTCTCTAATTTATTTTTCTGAGACCAACAATCTTTCTTTAATGACCCAGCTTACCACAGTACCAGCAATCCCTCTTGTCTCTAGATTGGGACCTTTTGTCCTTTGATTTTCCTCATGACTTCCCATGATTTTTAGAATTGTTTCCTCTCTCCTTTGGTCTGCCCCTACTTTCTGCATTCAAAATACTGCCTAATGTGGATGTTCCACCTGAGCTTTTCCTACGAATTTCCTCACTCAAAATAACACCAATAACATCATCAAATTTCAATGTATTTGAACCAAAAATAGAATTGCTAACAACCATTACCAAGCTATTCTAACTTTCAGGCAAAGAACACAGAATCAAAAGAGCCCTAACTTCTTCATCAAAGTTTACTTTTATAGAAGTTAATTGACTAGTGACCATATTAAACTCATTTAAATGATCAGTAATTGACCCACCTTCTACTATTTTCATATTAAATAAACGCTTCATAAGAAATACCTTATTCAAAGTGGAAGGATTTTCATATAACTTCACCAGGGTTTCCATCAACTCTTGAGTTTTCTTTGCTTTTGTAATATTGAACGCCACCGATTGTGCCAGGCATAAACGAATATTGCCAAGAGCCTTTCTATCCAAAATCTCCCAGTCCTCATCAGACATTGCTTGGGGTTTCTTTGTTTTCCCTTCCAATGACCACCATAAATCCTTCTGATAGAGATAGTCTTCCATCTGCATCTTCCATAACTGGTAGTTCTGCCCATTAAACTTCTCAACCTTCTTACCCTCGTCTGCCATTACTCCCACTCAACCGTGAGACCTTCCTACAAACAATAATTGAAACACAACCCACTCTGATACCACTTATTAGGGTTAGAAAGGCATATATCTAACAATTAAATGCAGATTTAATTAATAAATAGATAAACTAAAACAAACAAAATAAATTATAACACAGAGAATTTAACATGGTTCACCCAATCCGGGCTACATCCACCAAACCACAGCCATCCAATGATTTTATTATCTAGTGCAAAAAAAATATTACAATCTTGTGAATAATCACATTTTTCATCATACTGTAACACCCATCTGAACCCCTTTTTAACAAGCTTAGAAGCTTCCAGATTTTGGGTTCTACAAAATCAGATTTTTCTTTTTTCGTTGATTTTTTTCTTTTTTGGTGATGACGTGAAAAAGTAGGAGGATACATGTTGGGGTGTACAATATACCATGGGCTATATAGTATAGCATGATCAGTCGCCACATACCAACAGTTTGATCATCTAGTTGATCATCTAAAGAAGCTTCCCCTACTCACTCTCAATCACTTATTCCTACATAGTTCACTATCCTTGGTCTATCAATCACTTAATGTATTCTTTCCATGTCACAAAACAAGAATCTTCTTTCATGAACAAAGTTGTAGTATGAAGGCCTATAGCATACTCTGGGATCTACTCATTTCCTATCAAATTTCCCCATAATAACCCTTGTTATTTTCGTGATGGACATAAGCTAATGCATTATTCTTCAATTGTGACAAAACCTTTATGGAATTACCCTCTCAAATGACACATGAATGCATAAATTTGAGAGGAAGACAATAAGTTGAATGAATGTAAGTAGAAAAGTTTTTGCATACCTATAGATGGTACAAAATTTCATGGTTAAGTGGAAGCGTCCCATCAACAACAAGATCCAAATATCTATGTATATATCTCAATCGAGCCTTTAAACCCTTTAGAGCTATCTATTTTTCCACTAACCTGTTATGCATAAAAAGTCAAATTTTAGAGTTATGTCACCACTAAAAAAAAAAGAAATAGAGCTTTGAAACCAAATCCACACACAACACAATGTGGTATTCATACAAAGCCATACAAACAAACTAAACTCAGGACATTGGAATGGAAACAACTTGAAATTATGATGTAGAGCATGGATTCAGTTGAGATTCAGTTTACTCAACTGGAGGAACATTTCACAATAATGGGTTCTTCATGTAAAACATCTATACGAGGTTCAAATAGTAAAGAGATTGATGAAAGATAGAGGAATTAAAAAGATACTTCCATGTAGTAATTGGATTGAGCTTCTCTTTGTTTCCAGAATAGTTTAATATTCTCTACTTAATAGGGCCAACCACATGATGGTGGAAGCTTATTTGGCCCCTCCCCCCCCTCACATCACTCTCAATTCCCCATAATTGATCATATAACATTAATTATTCATTCATACTCTAATAACATATAACATTCATTCATCCATCCATTAATAACATATAACATTTATTCATTAACATATTCACATTCATCCATTCATCCATTAATAATGTATAACATTCATTCATTCATCCATTAATAACATATTACATTTATTCATTAACATATAACATTCATTCATTCAGTTGTTACATATTATCAAAAATATGGTTGTCATACTATGATTACAATCACTTTATTTTTGTTTCTTTAATTTTGAAGCTAATTTCATATAACCACCAGAGCCAAGTTTGTGTTGCCTGTATTTTTCTAGTCTTGCCTTTGTTTCCTCCGATGTGTTAGGAAGCCTATGAAAACTTTAAAATGTGTTAGATTATGTAAAAAGAAAGAGTAATCAGTATATAATTACATTGTTGATAGTATCACATACCTTCCTTGGCCCGGTGGTGTCTTTCCTTTTTTCTTTTCAGCCTTCTCCTTTCCATTTGACAACAAGTCCTTCCACTCTCTCTTCAGAATCATGGGGGGATCCTTATACTTTTTTTTCTTCTCTAAATGTGACCTATATTGGTCACTCACATACTTTAGATATGTACCATCTTTATTAAGGACCTTTGTTCGGTTGAATGTTTTATCACTAAACAACACAACTAAATGGTTAATGAGCTCATCCTTTAAATCTTGATTTTGGGAATTCCACCATGTACGTATGGTGGGACTAAAGAGATCCAATATTATATCACCTAGATGTTTATAAAAAATATTATTTCCTGCAAAATGATCATGGGATCATTAGTCTAAAAAGAGTGATCAATAAGTAAATTTCAATTGGATTATATATAATAATAATTAAAAAAAAATTAATTAGCTGGGACATTCTCTATCTTTATGGGAATGAAATCCTTGGTCACCACAAATGTGACTAGCAATGTTCCCATACTAGTAATACGGGAAGATCTAGAAAATGCTACTAAAACATCACCAACACTAGTGGCCTCAACATCACCAGTACTACCCAATGTGTGCATGCTATGTGTTGCTGACATTTCAGTTGACAATATAGGCATAGATGATGGGGTCAGATGATCATGTGATGTATGTGAAGGAAGATCAGGATGGACACTTGTACCAACCCCTACTCCACTAGCAACATCTACAGTACCCTGATCATGGAAAGCAACATCATGAGGATGCAAAAAATCCTATAAAAACAACACATATTTAGTTCATGACATAAAAGATTACAAATTATAAAACCATGAATGAACTTATGTTATAATTAAAGACCTCATGACAACTTACTTGCAAGTTTTGTACTCTCTTAGTCAATATTTTAACCCTCTCTCTTATCTCATCTGTTTGAGGCACTATGAATAACAATTGAAGGATTTCTTCATTGCATTTTTTTGTGTCTATCATATCAATAGGGTTTTTTGAATATGCAATGTAATCATCCAATAACATTGACTACACCTCGACCCTATGGATGCTCTCCTCTACTACTAGTGCCTTTCCCTGATCAACTATCTGCAACAAGAATATTTAAAACATTATCGAAATTAACCCAATAAACTTATGAAAAAAACATAATAATAAAACATTTTGCTCGTATCTACTTTGTACAATTACAATGAGGTAAACCTGTTGGGTAGAAGTGCCTGAAGATGCATCATGATCTATGGTCTAGGCCGAAGCCTTCCCCATACGATAAATGTCCTACTGTGACAAAAATTAAATATAAAAAAAACATTACTAAAATGAAACCAATAGACTTATGAAAAAAAACATAATAATAAAATGGTATATTGGAGTCATTAATTGGAGATTGGGTAAAATGGTATATAGTACGTACCACCCCCATAGTAATTGTGTTTGTATCTAAGTGATTCAAATTGTAATCGATTAGCAACTCTTCCCCTATAGTTATTGATTTTATCGCACATATGAATACATAGTTTCCCTCGCGTGCCTCGAATATGCAATTGGGTTGCTCATTTGTTGACCCAGGTCATGTACTATTTATAAACCCTGCAATATTCCCTGATGCTTTTGGCCTTCCATCAATGTACACAACCACTCCTTTATTTTGATCCTTATCTTTTAGTTGTATATCATTTGCAGACAGTGCATACCTATGCATACTTCGTGTATATCAAACCAGCTACATCCAATCTTTGTAACTATAATAGGGTCTGAAATACTCCATCAATTTAGTAACTTTATCATAACAGACCTTTATTCCATCCATACAAAATAGGCCCAAACCATGTAATGACAATGGTGCTATGTGATATATCCTCTCGTTGACACAAAAATCAGTGTTTATTAGAGGAAGTTCCCTGGGTACCCATTGTTTCTAGAGATGTTTGTACCTCAAGGGTGCCTCAATGTCGCCTATGCTCTCATCATCATAAGAACATGACCCCCCTTTAGCAAGAAAAAATTCCATGCATTTACATAATTTTCTTCTAATCTTTTGACCTCTAGTTGATCTCCCTCTTTTAGACCTACTACATGTCTCTCTTTCCTCTTCTCTTCCTGAATTTCCCTTGTTCGAGGAAGACAAATCTGACAAATACCTATTTGGTGGTACCTGAACTCATAAGGATATTGGATGAAGTTATTTCATGGTGATGTGATCCCAAGGTGACATTATGATTAATCTATCATTTCATCACTAGAATTTGACTAGTTATAAGGTAATCAAGTCTTGATAGATTGAAAGTTATTGTTACTACCATCCAAATGTGTCCATCACAAATCAAATCAATGTATGAAGGAGACTGTCCCTTGCAATTAATGAATTTAAACTTTGTAACAAGTGTTAAATGTGAATATGGTCCACCAGTTACACAACCAAGGCCTCAAATGTATTGTGCAGAAGAATGGTTTCACCATACATAATATTTTGGTTTAAGTTGTCTTGAAAAAGATGAATTAGAACACTAATAGGCATAATTCAGGTGAACGTGTGAGGTGGTTCAACTGTCCACTGATAAAATCCATATGTCTAAGTGGTTAACAGGGAGGGAGTGTGTACTAGGACTTGTTAAGTCATCATAAGTTTATGCTTTGGCAATAAAAATTGTTTAAGTAATCTTAAATCTTCCTATTTCTAATTGCTTGGAGACTTTTGGTATGTTTTAAGGTAGGATGAGTGGTTGCAACAATGTTCTAGTTCTCTATGACAAGGTTTCAACATCTTCAAATAGTGAAAGTTAGTGCTCATAGTCATTTGAAACAACAACATTTTGATTCTTCAAAGGCTTGTAGTAGGTTTTGAGTCTTGGTGATAAGTTTCAATGTAATCACAAGGTCTCCATCCTCACTTTGTAAGCTTAGTGCACCTTGGAAAATCAAAGAATCAAAATTCCATGATGCAACCAGGTGCTTGAGGGGAGTTTCCTTGGTGTTTTGAAATGTTTTTCATTCCTTTTGACACCTCTTGAAGGCTCTTTGTATTCGGGCTTGTGGAAGTTCTATTACCTTGCCTTAACTAGGCAATTAGGTGTCTAAATGATGTTTTGTAAGTTCCCAATGTACAACCAATTCAAATTTAAGTTGTGGGACATCGGGAAGGTTGGTTTAAGATAAAAATAAGCCTCTCTTGTTCGAGGCATGTGGGTTGATGAATCATTTTGAAGTTCTAATGCAAAAGTTTGTTGTTTTCTAGAAAATATGTGTGTAAATTTCTTGTTCTACTATGTGGTACGACCTCTGTACATACTGTACGGGTAAATTATTGTTATGGTTGGATAGAGGGAAGACCTAGATTTCTTTTGGAGGTTATTTGACAATTTTTCATTGAGTATAAGAGAAGATATCGCCATTTTAGCAGGAATTGGTCTGAAAACCCTCAAAACTAGGGTTTTAATTGAAGAATGGCTCTTTCTTCCATCTCCATGTTGTAATAATGCTAATTCTTTGTGGGATGGAAGATATTTGTGTATATTTTCATATTTTAATAGTTTTGGAGAATTGCATGCCATGTGGAGGAAGTTTGCAATGTTCTAGGCCTGACATCCTCATGTGACAAGCCTAGATTATGAAGCAAAAAGTTGAGTTTTTCTTGTTTAGGGTGATTTTAACTGTGAAGGCACTTAGGAGTGATAGACATGGGTGTAACTAGCCTATAAGAACCTGTTTCAAGGCATTGGGGTGAAGGGGAGAGCGTAGATAGTCAACTGTCCTATTGTAGCCTACCAATTAGGCCTCTTGGAGCAGTATTGTTTTGGTCCATTTCTCTTTTATTGTCCACTATCAAGAAAGAAGGTTTTGAGACTTTGTAGGGGCATATATTAATTTTCTAAGTTCAGTGGTTTGGGCCTGATAGAAGCTTATATGTGGATTTTATTTTGATTGTCCTACCAGGTAGGGCTACAAGCCTTTTAGTGGTAAGGAGGCCTAGTGGTTAGAAAATGTAGTTTCCTAAGTGAAAACTTGAGTGTCATTGTTTGGTTTAGTCCTATTTGACATGATCCAAGTGGATACAAGCCCTCTTGATTTTTTTAAGTACAACAACCCTGGTTGGGGGGGTCTTTTCCTTGAAGGAATAGTGGATTGGAAAGGTCCACTTAAAGATTATTTGAGAGAGTTGTGGTAAGTTGGCGGTTTGATCATCTAGTTGATCATCTAAAGAAGCTTCCCCTACTCACCAGTTCCTCTGGAAATTGATATTGATTAGCTGTTGTCATCCTTTTTTTAATAGATTATTTTATATCATTCCAGAGCTTGCTTTATTATTGAATATGGGAACACGAGTCTATGTTGATATCTTTTTCATTGAAAGCTAAAGACTAAGAGGTACCTATTCCACCAAAATCATTTGAGACACAATCCCATCCTCATCCCTTATATCATATCTTTGGAAGTGTAAACCTTGATAAATGAACAGCTTTGGAAGTTTTAACAAGGATGAAGACTATGAATGAAAAGGAATGTACAGGTTGCTATAAAGGTGGTTCAAATTTCCTTTAAGATCCAAGGTTGAAAAGCAAGAATAATGACAAATGCATTAGGTGGCAGATCTGAAGATTAAAGAGTAGTCTTCTACAATAAGATCAAGTAGAAGAAAAACCTTTTAGAGCATTTTTTTAAATCCTCATTAGGGTTCAAATGGCAATTTTATGTAAAGGAAAATGTGAAAGAAAATGGTGTATTCTAAAGCATAATAGTGGGGTAGGTCTTGTATGATGTCAAAAGGGGAGATTTGGGACTGTGATGAAATAAAAAATCATATACATGAATATCCATGACATTAATCAGCTAGAAGAACTTAATTATTTTCTTGAGAGTTATTGGAATCTATCTCATTTGTGATGGGAGTTGTTTTGGCTGTTTGTGCACATGAAGGGCAATTTGAATGCACTATCATAAGATTTTTCCTTGATAAGTAAAAGTCTGACAGCCAAGAGTAGGTTGATTCACTACCATGAGACCATATTTCTTTGAGGAATTTTTCCAAATAGTTCACTGCCTTGTCTATGTTTCTTTCTATAGAATGATAAATAAAGATTTATTCACTTTCTTCTTCAAAAATCATGGTATGCAATCAAGAGTTTTAAAAGAAAGAGTTTTATAATATGGGAAATTTTGTTTTTAGGTCCATCTTTGAACCCTTGATTCTACCCTATGTAATGCTTTAGCCAATTATATGTTAAGGTGGTTAGAATTTTAAAATATCTCTACTTAGATGTGAACTTTTATCCCTCAAGTCCTCAAATCTTTGGGTAATGTGTTGCAAGTGGAAGAAACAAGGTCTACTCTTCCCCATCTCAACTCTAGGGTTTTTATATCTCTCAAATTTGATGAGTGTATTCTACATATTTTGTGCTTTCAATTGAGTGATAATCAAACTAAACATGATATTGAAGTTTTGAGAGGTTTGAATGCTTGTTTTCTATGTAAAATGGATGGTCATCAAAGAAGGCATGGCCCAAAAATTCTTAAGAATATTAATAGACTTGTAGCTAATAGAATTTCATCCTTGATTGTGTAGGAATTAATAAAGTAGACAATAGAAAAATTTATGAGAATGAATTTGATACTTTAGATGAGATTCTCGACAAATTGGAGGACTCTCATTCTAGTGAGGCATATGTTGGTATCCTTGAATATATTCCTTTTTTCAACAATGAGCTTGCTCTTCTTGTTTTGTTTCAAGGATAATTCTAGGTAATAAAAAAATGCCCAAGAGCTTGCCTCAAAGAAATGTGGTCTAGTCATGGTGATGGAATGCCATGTAAAGCCATATACAAGGCAGTGAACTATTTGAAAAAATGCCTCAAAGAAATGTGGTCTCATGGTGATGGAATGCCTCAAAGAAATGTGGTCTCATGGTGATGGCATGCCATCACCATGAGACCACATTTCTTTGAGGCATTTTTTCAAATAGTTCACTGCCTTGTATATGGCTTTACATGGCATTCCAACACCATTGAGGCTTTTTTTCAAATAATTCATTGCCTTGTCTATGTTATTGCTTACTATTATGCTTAGACAATTTTTTTCCAAGCATCTATAGCTTGTTCAAAAGCACCTATTTTAGGATTTTAGCCATAGCATTAAGGAAGTGAATTGTTAGATAAAATGTTTTGGTAGTCATGTATGAAAAATGTTGTAGCATAGCAAGGCAATGAACTGTTTGAAAAAATGCCTCAAAGAGATGTAATCTCATGAAGATGGAATGCCATGGCAATCCATAGCCATAGGCATTCGTCATGGAATTCCATCACCATGAGACCACAATTCTTTGAGGCATTTTTCCAAATAGTTCACTGCCTTGTCTATGCTATTTCTATTATGCTTTGATAGATTTTATCCCATAGCTTCTTCAAAAGCACTTGTTTTAGGCTTTTAGCCCATAGTAGCAAGGCAGTCAACTATTTGATAAAATGCTTTGGTAGACATGTATGAAAAATGCTTTGGTTGTTTGTTTTGTTTTGAGTGGTATTTAGTGGTTTTAGGTGTTGAGTATTAAACTATAGTAGCAAGTAACTGTTTACGTGTCCGATGGCACAACAACGTCCAAACATAATATTGCTATTATGTTTCTCGTGAAAGAGAAAGACAACACATGGATATCTTAGCTCCCAGGGTCTTTGTAGTTGGTTCTCAACTATGTTGATGTTGCTCAATGGTCAATGTAACAGTAATGTTCAAGGGGCCTGTTGGTGTTGAGCTTCTGCATTGTTCTGAGATCAAACATAAACTTAAACCTACTCTAACCAAGGTTTTTAAAGAAACAGAAAAAGATAGATCAGAGCTTTGGAATAGAAAAAAATGTTAATTCATCCAACTTAACCAGACTTGTTACCTTTCAAGGAATTCCTAACTAAAATTGCAAAACAAAATTAACCTGTGATTAACACATAGTTTCATTCATTCACAGTGTTGATTTCAACAGCAGATTGCAAGTCACCATTTAAACAAAACATAAAATCAAACTTCATTCCTTGAAAGCTTCTCAAATCAAATGATTAAATCAAGACAAACACCATTCTGGAACACAACATGAAGTAGATTTAAACCTGGTTGCTTCTACTATTAGTGAAATAGATAAGCAACATTTACAAATTTGGCACAATCACCAGTATACATAAAATCCATGACTCCAAATTATTTCCATCTATACTAAGAAAATAGAAGAGATACATTACTGTCTATGTTGAATCTAACTCCTATCTAAGAAGATGAAAGAAGCTCCCATTACAAAGAACCAGGATGCAGCTTAGTCTCCTCTATCCTACAGAAAATTCCTACTCTTTCAAAATCTATCTCTAGACCTGTCTACTCTATTGATTCAGTGGATATTTTCAGTGAAAATTGAAGTATCTCATTTCTCTCTAGAATCTACACCATCAGAAAGATCTCGGTGTCCTGATTCCAATGCAACTCGAACGGAGCGAAAAGGAGTCCGTTTGTGCAAGTTATGGCCAGTCAAACCTTGGGTCAAACTGGGATCAAGGGTGTCCAGGAAGCAAAAAAAATAGCATCGTCAAAAGTTTTCAAAGTTGGCATCATCGCGAAGAGCTTGTCAAGATGATTCTGATGGAATTCGTTTCGTCGAAATCCAACATCAGACGCTCAAGATACAGCTGGTCAAAGTTTTAGGTTGACTTGGTGGACTGAAGGTACAGTGATGATGTCATCATCCGTACAGATGAGGTCAGCACTTGGTACGAAATCCAAAATGGACCAATCGGAAGTTAACATGTGGCAGTCCGTATGATGTGGCAGGTGACATCAGCAAGGTCAACGAATCATGTGTTGACACGTGTCATTCGTATCTAGTCAGCATAGACGTGGCATGTCCAGTCAGCGTATGAGTCATAATCCCCGTCAGCATTCCGTACACGAGTCAGCGCACAGTCAGTAGGACACATGGCAGACACGTCAGTGGTTTCATTGGCACCATCAGTGAATAGAAGGTTGACACGTGGCCTGCTCTTCGGTGGCCGAATTTGTTGGTTTGCTTAACAAAATATTTTCCACGGATTCGAACCCGTGACCACATGTGCAACCGCCCACCGACCTCACCGTTACACCCAACCAAATCCGTTAAAACTATATACAACCGATATTTGTTTTGTTGTTTGTTTTGCCTACATATGGAGACAAAATGAGGTCAACCAGGTTGGAACCCCCGACCCGTCGGCTACCAAAATATCATTCTGCCGTTAGACCACCGATAGGTAGTTACATATGTATTGAGTATGTTTTGTTTTGTTAAATATTTGTTGGCCGAGCCTGACCAAAAAGGCCTATAAGGCCAAAAACAAACACAACCCACTTCAACTTCCTAAACCAAAAGGCCATAGAAGACAAGTGAATCAGTATACTAATTGTTGAAGGGGAGTTATTCAATTATTTCATTTGTTAAGCCTAATTAGGCTAATTGTATGTATAAAAGAAGGGGGGTATGCTCTTAGGAGCTAATCAATATTTCTTAGGTGATGAAGTCTTGAAGCTGAGGTGACAAGAAAGAGAGGTGTTGGATATTTTTCAAGCCATTGTTGTACGTCGGAGCCTTGTTATGCTGCCGAACTGATGGTCTTGGTGCATCATTTGTAATTGATTTTGGAGTTAATCAGATTGGTCTCTCTATTGGATTGGACCCGGAGACGTAGTCACGTTTGTGACGAACTCCGTTACCAATTCATTTGCACTTCTTCTCTCCTCTCTCATGTTCTGATTTTCACCTTATGTTTTCAGTTTTGATACATAATTTCGTTGATGTATGCTTGAATTTGTAATTCCTTTAAGTTGTTGAAATTAAGCATTCAATACTGCATATAGTCTAGATCTGTATATAGATCAAGTGGTATCAGAGCTCTTGGTGACTATTATTGTAGTTATTTGTTTTTGAATGCTAACGAGATCCAGGATTCAGAAGGGTGAAGGCAAGCTCGAAGACTTTGATCCTGAGATTGGGAAGCCTAGAACATTTCTGAAGATGTCTGTGTCTAGGATGGAGATTCCTTAAGAAATCAATGAGCAGTAATTTCGAAGAGCATTCCTCGAGATGAAGACTAAGGTGGACATTCTTTTTCAAGAGAGACAAGAACAGAAGGAATGTGAAGAAGGTTCGTCGAAGCAAGATGCTCGTGAAGAGAAGAAAGGGAAACATCATGGAGATGGTGACAAGCAACCAGATCACCCCTTTTCTTCTTCTCCTCCCTCTTCTTCTTCTCCTTCTTCTCCATCTTCTCCTCATTCTATTTCTTCTAATCCTTTCAAGAGTGGGAATAAGCCTAAAATTAAATTGGATGTAAAATTTGACTTGCCTAAGTATTGTGGTGAACTTAATGCTGAAAAATTGGATGATTGGATTCAGCAAGTTGAAGTCTACTGTAGAGTCCAGAACCTATTTGATGATGTTGATAGAATCCAATTAGCTACTCTTCGGTTAGGAGGTACAGCCTTAACCTGGTGGGAGAGTAAGACTAAGGTAGAAGTTTCACAGCATGGTAGAGTCAGTTTAACTTGGGCAGAGTTTTTTAATGCTCTTAAGAAGCAGTTTTATCCCCTAGGACATATGCAACAGTTAATGATGGACTGGCAAATGTTTAGGCAAGGGAAAGGTCAAACTGTCCAAGAGTACACCCATGAATTCAGAAAAAGGGCTATTGCTTTGAATGTTCCTTTGTACACCCAAGACACTTTGTTGAAGTACATAGGAGGTTTGCATACCTATCTTAGGCATTCCATTTTGGTATTGAACCCTTGTAATTTGGATGAAGTATCTGTCCAAGCTATCCACTTAGAGTCAAGGGGTAAAGGATCTTTTATTGATAAGTTTGATAATGATGTAAAGAAATCTTCTAAGAATGCAGAGACAGGGAAAGGAAAGAAGGCAGCTACAGTTAAGAAGGATGAGAAGCTTTCTTGCTCTCATTGTGACAAGAAGGGTCATAATGAAGAACATTGTTGGCAGTTGTATCCAGAATTGAAGCCTAAGTGGGCTCAAAGATGTAATCAGAAACAGAAGGGCAAGGAGAAAGCCACAAATGTTGTTATGGATCTTGGTTCAGATTCAAATGATGAGACTAAGATAACAGCTATGGGTCTAAAATGTAAAACTCCTACTTATAGTGATTATGTTCATAGTTGTGCTTCTTCATCTAAAGATAATGATGTCTCTGAAGATGTGAAGAGGAATGAACTTTTCCACTTAAGGGTTGTTGCTAAGAATAGTAAAATCGATGCACTCATAGATAGTGGTTCTCAAGTTAATCTGATTTCAAAAAGTGTTGTAAGAAACTTGGGGTTAAAAACTACACAACAGAAGAAACCTTATCCACTAGGCTGGATTTGTGAAAATGATAAGTTGCAAGTAACAAGACAATGCACCTTAAGATTCGCAATCACTAGTAAATTTGTGGATGAAGTACAGTTTGATGTGGTTCCACTGGATATCTGTGGGATAGTGCTTGGTAGTCCTTATCTTTATGATAGGAAAGCTATTTTCTACAGGGAAAAGAATCATTATCACTTGTTTAAAGATGGCATTCAGTATATTGTACATTCTCACAAGATTACTAGAACTTGGAGTAGCTAACCAGGGTCAGATATTACAGGATGCACTTGCAGTACAACATGAGAAAATGATGATTGAAAGCATTGATGGTTCCTTAGGTAAAAATGTTCCTGTTGTGAAGGATCGATATGTTGTTGACCTATTCTCTTTCATTTCTGCATTATTTTTCAACTTGATGCTAGTCAATTTTTGTTGGTTAGTGGCTACGACATTTGATGTAGAAGCTTATGGAAGTGATAAAATAATGTTTATGTTCAACAATATTGTTGCAGTCTTCATTGTGCTTGTGAGCCAGGTATGCAGATGTACAGAGGATACAGGACAAGTGGGGAGGCCAGGTCCTCACTTAATGTCCTATTAAATGCCACTTTTGGAGGTCCAAAAGGTCTTCAGTGGGGAGGCCTGATCCGGTGGATATTTTCAGTGAAAATTGAAGTATCTCATTTCTCTCTAGAATCTACACCATCAGAAAGATCTTGGAGTCCTTATTCCAACGCAACTCGAACAAAGCGAAAAGGAGTTTGTTTGTGCAAGTTATGGCCAGTCAAACCTTGGGTCAAACTAGGATTAGGGGCATCCAAGAAGCAAAAAAATAGCATCATCAAAAGTTGTCAAAGTTGGCATCATCGCGAAGAGCTTGTCAAGACGATTCTAACAACGTTTGTTTCGTTGAAATCCGACATCAGAGGCTCAAGATACAGCTGGTCAAAGTTTCAGGTTGACTTGGTAGACTGAAGGTACAATGATGATGTCATCATCCGTACATATGACGTCAGCACTTGGTACAAAATCCGAAATGGACCAATCAGAAGTTGACACGTGGTAGTCTGTATGATGTAGCAGGTGACGTCAGCAAGGTCAACGAATCATGTGTTGACACGTGTCATTCGTATCCAGTCAGCATAGATGTGGCATGTCCAGTCAGCGTATGAGTCATCATCCCTATCAGCATTCCATACATGAGTCAGCGCATAGTCAATAGGACACATGGTAGACACGTCAGTAGTTTCGTCGGCACCATCAGCGAATAGAAGGTTGACACGTGGCCTGCTCTTCGGTGGCCGAATTTGTTGGTTTGCTTAACAAAATATTTTCCACGGATTCGAACTCGTGACCACATGTGCAACCGCCCACCGACCTCACCGTTACACCCAACCGCGTCTGTTAAAACTATATACAACCGATATTTGTTTTGTTGTTTGTTTTGTCCACGTATGGAGACAAAACGAGGTCGGGGGGGTTGGAACCCCCGACCCGTCGGCTACCAAAATATCATTATGCCGTTAGACCACCAACGGGTGGTTACATATGTATTGAGTCTGTTTTGTTTTGTTAAATATTTGTTGGCCGAGCCTGACCAAAAAGGCCTATAAGGTCAAAAAAAAACACAACCCACTTCAACTTCCTAAACCAAAAGGCCATAGAAGACAAGTGAATCAATATACGAATTGTTGAAGGGGAGTTATTCATTTATTTCATTTGTTAAGCCTAATTAGGCTAATTGTATGTATAACAGAAGGGGGGTATGCTCTTAGGAGCTAATCAGTATTTCTTAGGTGATGAAGTCTTGAAGCTAAGGTGACAAGAAAGAGAGGTGTTGGAGATTTTTCAAGCCATTGTTGTATGTCGGAGCCTTGTTATGTTGCCGAACTGATGGTCTTGGTGCATCATTTGTAATTGATTTTGGAGTTAATCAGATCGGTCTCTCCATTGGAGTGGACCCGGAGACGTAGTCACGTTTGTGACAAACTCCATTACCAATTCGTTTGCACTTCTTCTCTCCTCTCTCATGTTCTGATTTTCACCTTATGTTTTTAGTTTTGATACATAATTTTGTTGATGTATGCTTGAATTTGTAATTCCTTTAAGTTGTTGAAATTAAGCATTCAATACTGCATATAGTCTAGATCCGTATACAGATCAAGTGGTATCAGAGCTCTTGGTGACTATTATTGTAGTTATTTGTTTTTGAATGCTAACGAGATCCAGGATTCAGAAGGGTGAAGGCAAGCTCGAAGACTTTGATCCTGAGATCGGGAAGCCTAGAACATTTCTGAAGATGTCCGTGTCTGGGATGGAGATTCCAAAAGAAATCAGTGAGCAGTAATTTCGAAGAGCATTCCTCGAGATGAAGGCTAAGGTGGACATTCTTTTTCAAGAGAGACAAGAACGGAAGGAACGTGAAGAAGGTTCGTTGAAGCAAGATGCTCGTGAAGAGAAGAAAGGGAAACATCATGGAGATGGTGACAAGCAACCAGATCACCCCTTTTCTTCTTCTCCTCCCTCTTCTTCTTCTCCTTCTTCTCCATCTTCTCCTCATTCTATTTCTTCTAATCCTTTCAAGAGTGGGAATAAGCCTAAAATTAAATTGGATGTAAATTTTGACTTGCCTAAGTATTGTGGTGAACTTAATGCTGAAAAATTGGATGATTGGATTCAACAAGTTGAAGTCTACTGTAGAGTCCAGAACCTATTTGATGATGTTGATAGAATCCAATTAGCTACTCTTCGGTTAGGAGGTATGACCTTAACCTGGTGGGAGAGTAAGACTAAGGCAGAAGTTTCACAGCATGGTAGAGTCAGTTTAACTTGGGCAGAGTTTGTTAATGCTCTTAAGAAGCAGTTTTATCCCCTAGGACATATGCAGCAATTAATGATGGACTGGCAAATGTTTAGGCAAGGGAAAGGTCAAACCGTCCAAGAGTACACCCATGAATTCAGAAAAAGGGCTATTGCTTTGAATGTTCCTTTGTACACCCAGGACACTTTGTTGAAGTACATAGGAGGTTTGTATACCTATCTTAGGCATTCCATTTTGGTATTGAACCCTTGTAATTTGGATGAAGTATTTGTCCAAGCTATCCACTTAGAGTCAAGGGGTAAAGGATCTTTTATTGATAAGTTTGATAATGATGTAAAGAAATCTTCTAAGAATGTAGAGACAGGGAAAGGATAGAAGGCACCTACAGTTAAGAAGGATGAGAAGCTTTCTTGCTCTCATTGTGACAAGAAGGGTCATGATGAAGAACATTGTTGGCAGTTGCATCCAGAATTGAAGCCTAAGTGGGCTCAAACACGTAATCAGAAACAGAAGGGCAAGGAGAAAGCCACAAATGTTGTTATGGATCTTGGTTCAGATTCAAATGATGAGACTAAGATAACAGCTATGGGTCTAAAAGGTAAAACTCCTACTTCTAGTGATTATGTTCGTAGTTGTGCTTCTTCATCTAAAGATAATGATGTCTCTGAAGATGTGAAGAGGAATGAACTTTTCCACTTAAGGGTTGTTGCTAAGAATAGTAAAATCGATGCACTCATAGATAGTGGTTCTCAAGTTAATCTGATTTCAGAAAGTGTTGTAAGAAACTTGGGGTTAAAAACTACACAACATAAGAAACCTTATCCACTAGGTTGGATTTGTGAAAACGATAAGTTGCAAGTAACAAGACAATGCACCTTAAGATTCGCAATCACTAGTAAATTTGTGGATGAAGTATAGTTTGATGTGGTTCCATTGGATATATGTGGGATAGTGCTTGGTAGTCCTTATCTTTATGATAGGAAATCTATTTTCTATAGGGAAAAGAATCATTATCACTTGTTTAAAGATGGCATTCAGTATATTGTACATTCTCACAAGATTAAGAGTGATCATTCTTTTGCAAACACAGGGCAGTTAAAGAGGGTAATTAATGCAAGTAAAGAATTAACTCTTATGTCTGTCAGTATAGGTGGTTCTACACTTGAACTTGGAGTAGCTAACCAGGGTCAGATATTGCAAGATGCACTTGCAGTACAGCATGAGAAAATGATGATTGAAAGCATTGATGGTTCCTTGGGTAAAAATGTTCCTGTTGTGTAGGACCGATATGTTGTTGACCTATTCTCTTTCATTTCTGCATTATTGTTCAGCTTGATGCTAGTCAATTTTTGTTGGTTAGTGGCTACGACATTTGATGTAGAAGCTTATGGAAGTGATAAAATAA
Organism: Sequoia sempervirens; assembly: GCA_007258455.2. Classification (NCBI taxonomy): domain Eukaryota; kingdom Viridiplantae; phylum Streptophyta; class Pinopsida; order Cupressales; family Cupressaceae; genus Sequoia; species Sequoia sempervirens. Next base: position 66,144,416 of record VDFB02072274.1, read on the forward strand.
TGTTTATGTTCAACAATATTGTTGCAGTCTTCATTGTGCTTGTGAGCCAGGTATGCAGATGTACAGAGGATACAGGACAAGTGGGGAGGCCAGGTCCTCACTTAATGTCAGATTAAATGCCACTTTTGGAGGTCCAAAAGGTCTTCAGTGGGGAGGCCTGATCTGGTGGATATTTTCAGTGAAAATTGAAGTATCTCATTTCTCTCCAGAATCTGCACCATCAGAAAGATCTCGGTGCCCTGATTCCAACGCAACTCAAACAGAGCGAAAAGGAGTCTGTTTGTGCAAGTTATGGCCAGTCAAACCTTGGGTCAAACTGGGATCAGGGGCGTCTAGGAAGCAAAAAAATAGCATCGTCAAAAGTTGTCGAAGTTGGCATCATCGCGAAGAGCTTGTCAAGACAATTCTGATGGCGTTCGTTTTGTCAAAATTCGACATCAGAGGCTCAAGATACAGCTGGTCAAAGTTTCAAGTTGACTTGGTGGACTCAAGGTACAATGATGATGTCATCATCCGTACAGATGACGTCAGCACTTAGTACGAAATCTGAAATGGACCAATTAGAAGTTGACACATGGCAGTCCGTATGATGTGGCAGGTGACGTCAGCAAGGTCAACGAATCATGTGTTGACACGTGTCATTCGTATCCAGTCAACATAGACGTGGCATGTCCAGTCAGCGTATGAGTCATCATCCCTGTCAGCGCACAGTTAGCAGGACACATGGTGGACACGTCAGCGGTTTCGTCGGCACCATCAACGAATAGAAGGTTGACACGTGGCCTGCTCTTCGGTGGCCAAATTTGTTATTTTGCTTAACAAAATATTTTCCACGGATTCGAACCCGTGACCACATGTGCAACCGCCCACCAACATCACCTTTACACCCAACCACATCCGTTTAAACTATATACAACCGATATTTGTTTTGTTGTTTGTTTTTTCCGCGTATGGAGACAAAACGAGGTCGGCGGGGTTGGAACCCCCGACCCGTCGGCTACCAAAATATCGTTTTTCCATTAGACCACCGACGGGTGGTTACATATGTATTGAGTCTGTTTTGTTTTGTTAAATATTTGTTGGCTGAGCCTGACCAAAAAGGCCTATAAGGCCAAAAACAAACACAACCCACTTCAACTTCCTAAACCAAAAGGCCATAGAAGACAAGTGAATCAATATACGAATTGTTAAAGGGGAGTTATTCATTTATTTCATTTGTTAAGCCTAATTAGGCTAATTGTATGTATAAAAGAAGGGGGGTATGCTCTTAGGAGCTAATCAGTATTTCTTAGGTGATGAAGTCTTGAAGCTGAGGTGACAAGAAAGAGAGGTGTTGGAGATTTTTCAAGCCATTGTTGTACGTCGGAGACTTGTTATGCTGCCGAACTGATGGTCTTGGTGCATCATTTGTAATTGATTTTGGAGTTAATCAGATTGGTCTCTCTATTGGAGTGGACCCGGAGACGTAGTCACATTTGTGATGAACTCCGTTACCAATTCGTTTGCACTTCTTCTCTCCTCTCTCATGTTCTGATTTTCACCTTATGTTTTTAGTTTTGATACATAATTTCGTTGATGTATGCTTGAATTTGTAATTCCTTTAAGTTGTTGAAATTAAGCATTCAATACTGCATATAGTCTAGATCCGTATACAGATCATCTATTATCTCCTCTAACTGTATCTATTTATTCTAATCTCTTTTTGACTTCTTCTAACTCTCCCTCTTTCTTTACAAAGAGTCAAAATGCCATATATGCATGATGTACCAAAAAGAATGTGCTGGCCCCTATTTAGGGTTTACAAAATATCTCACTCTAGAGAGGTCGACCCTCAGATCTTTTGAATAGAGTTAATGTTGTGTTCAATGGCATCCCCACTGTCCATGTTGGTGAAATATTTTTGTCCTCAAGAGAAGCCTTCAGATCCTTTGTAACTAAAGCATTAATTTCATGCCACTGTGTCCATCCTCGAACTCCTTTGAAGGACTGCCTTGAATGCTCTAAAGCATTATCATTAATGTCGATCTGCCCCCCGCCAGTCTGTGATCCCAGCCACCACTAAGACTCGTGGTTTCCTCTTCTTTTCTGCCTTTCTCCCACCCCAGATCTCTCTACACATTGACCTCCTCTAGAAGCAACATCCAACTCTCTGTTTAGATTCGAACACCACCGTTCTTGAGCTGATCCATCAGCTCATTCACAGAGTAGATCCACATCGGTTACATTCTATTGGTCTTCCTCACTGAGGCAGTCAATCGGTCAAACTGTCACTGGTCCACCCCTTTAGCTTCTTCTGATTTGTGGAATAAAGGCCACACAAGACTCCTGGGTTGTTAAAAGTGGTTTACACCGAATCGCATGTCAGTGAGACACTAATCATGTCTCCTCGATGCGATTATACCTCTCTTAGCAGCTATCGACATGACACATGACAGTCGGAAAGACTTCATGCTGAGGTGCACAAGTTATATCGATATCCACTGTGGTCACCAAGACAATCGCCATCGGCCAGACATCATAGCAAGTCCAAAACATTCGGCCAAGAGTCTCTCTGATGTCCATCTTGTGAACAAATGTCAGTGAGACATTATTGGGTCAGCAAGATGTTACCCTGAACTCATCCCGCCTCGACAAGACCATCGTACTCGGGAAGACATCTCCCTGAGTCCATTTTTTATTTCGACAAGACCTCACTTGTTCGGCAGGAGATCACAGTGAGTGAGATCTTATTTCCCCAATGACATCTTTCTTTAGTGGGACTTGCTCCATTCGGTCAGGCATCAGGCTGAATTCATTCATTCTCCCCGAGCGGCCTCATGAACAATTGTTGGCAAGAGTTATAGCGATGTCCTCCCTATTGGTGAAACAATCCCACCTTAGTGAAACATCCCCCCAAGCTCATTATGTTACACCAAAGGCCCACCCTTTGGCTAGACCTACGTCAATCGGCCAGACCTCCTACCGAAGGAAAAACCATTCACCGAGACTCGAGACCATCGGCGAGACCCCTTTGGTGAGCTAAGATCACATTCAGGAGACTCTTTTAGGTCAGCGAGACCTCATGCCGAAAGTGAATCACTCTCCCCGAGCTCAAGCTTCCTTCGCTGAGACCCTGCTTTGTCGGTGAGACCTCACAGTGAAACCACGACCTTATACCGATGGGACCACATTTCAGTGAGACATTACCAGGTCGGAAAGACTTCATAGCGAACTAAGATCCTCTGCCTGATGTCATTTCATTTGGGTGGGACTAATAACCATCGGGGAGATATCTCCCTGATGACGCCTCCTTTCACTGAGAGTCTTCAGGTCGGCATGACTTCATCTGTCGGCATAAATGATGCAAACCTCCTTTCACCGAGACTTCCTAAGCGGAGAGACATACAAAACCTTACAGTGACTGATGGATCCCAAAATGAATAATACACCCCACCAGTCGGCGAGACACCTGAAAGGTCTCAGTGACTTTATTCTTGAGGAGTTTTATGTTGAATGGGGTTGAGACATGCTTTCTATTTGACTTTCCTGAGGGATATCTTCAGATGGGCCATTCAATCCTGCAAAACAAATGCCTTCATTAGTCCTCAAAGAATATAAAATACACTATTGTTCATCATGCCTTCAACTTTAACAAAAGGAAATCCAACCCAAGCCGAGACAGAACCAAAATTTAATAGAACAAGAAGAAAAACTCAGGAGGAAAACAAAAGAAGAAATCCCAAGATCAAAGCAAATACCCAAAGGCAAAGGAGACAAAAAGGAAAAGGGGGACCCACTTTATTGTAGAATAAAATGGGGTGGTTATGCAAGGCATAACAAATGGCGACTCACCTAGAAAAATGGTTTAAGCATTTTCAAGAAACTGAAGGATTCAGCTACCTAGAACTCCTGGTTTATGAACATCACAACTCCAGTTGGTGTTAGAATTAGGTGTTGTACACCTTGCATAATGTTTGTAATGTTTTATTTATTATGTGTGTGGTGCACCTAGGGGTTTTCTAGGTGAACATGCATCACAAGGAGTTATAATGTTGGGGCCACCTTGTTGTATGTAACATTGGGACATAATTGTAAAATGTAATTATTTAATATTGGGGAATAATAATAAAATAATAAAGTACCCAATATTAAATGTGGGGTCACATGATGTAGTATTTTTGGGCACATGGTTTATGTAATACCACTTGGTGGTTTTGTGGGAGCTTGTTTCTATAAAAGCAACCACATGGGTAGTTGTTTAGGGTTGGATCAAAATTGGTCAAGGTTGGACAGATTGTTACAGGTTAGCGGTTGAGCTTGTGCATGTATGAGGGTTTGAAGCATGGCATGGGATGTGTGGATTCATGCTTGGTCACATGGAATGCATGGATAGCTTGTGCTTGAAGTGTTCATGGAGTCTCTGTAGATGTATTGTAATGGGTTTTCATTGCTGAATAATACATGGAGTGTGGATGCTTTTGGAGGCTAGGTTTTTCCCTCTTGAGGGTTTTCCCAGGGTATATCTTGTGTCATCTTTGATGGGTATGTTGTCTATTCTCTTGCATGTTGATGTTGAGTATTTTACTTGCATGTTTTCAGATTTGGGTCATGTGGAAATTGTCATTTCATGGCTGCATAGTTTCCTTACAAGTGGTATCAGAGCATTGGTTATTGGATTGGATAACCCTAGGTTGCATGAGAGAATGAAAGGTAATGGCAAGATATGAGGGTTTTGTAGGTGTTTTATTGCAGATCTGAGGGTTTTGGGTTTGTTGTTATGATGGGTTGTTTGTAGATTTGGGGTGTGAGAAAATTTTGACAAAATAGGGTTTCTTGGTCATGCATTTATATGAGGGTTTTGGGGGGTGAGTTTTCACAGATGACCTCCTAGCACAAAATGGACCTCATGGTTGGATTCAGGTTGGCTGAGAGAGAAATTTTGACATATAATATGCCCTTTTTTGGTTACAGAAAAAATACATTGTTTATTATAAAAAAAACCCTATTCGACCATACGGACATTGATGGTACAGTCGACAGTACAGTCGTCTGAAAAATTAAAAATCCTAAAAAATCAAAAATCCCGTCGAAATTTTTACCTGCAAAATAAACAAAAAAAAAACATTAGAAAAATAAAAAAAATAAAAAAATAAAAAAAATTGTTTTTGAAAAGGTTTGGGGGTCCGCAGGACCCCCGCCCCTCTGGACACAGTGCGGTGACAGTCGCTAACTGTCATTCCACACGGATTGCAGTCTGTGCGCCTGTAGTAGCACGACCACTGGCGGTCTGCCTGGCTCCGACTGGCAGGTGCGTCGGCTGGTCGCCTTCCACCCAGCCCGTAAGGGCTTTAAAATTATTTTAATGAAATTTTCTTAAAAAATGAAAATTCCGCCATGTTTTCATTTTGCCCCTCGGATTTCAAAAGATTTCAAAGCCACTGTTAAATGTTGCGTCGGGTCCATACACAGGGGAGGGGGAAAATTTTTTATTTTGAAAAAATTAAATTAAATTTAAATGGATTTTGGAATCCGCCACCCTCCCACCACTAGAGCGCCGCTCGGGCACCACCACAGAGCCACCAGGAGGGCTTTTTATAGCAGTTTTTTTCAAACGCGTATAACTTTTGCCCAGGGTGTCATATTTTTGACTTCTTACAGTCATTGGAAAGCTAGTTCCGAGCCCTACGTAGTGGTATAGGTTTTGTTCCATGATTTTGTAGTTTTGATATTGTTATTCTTGGTTGAAATCAGATGTTTATTTTAAGCTTTGAGAGGGCATATTGGGTGCATATGGAGTCAGATTTTGGACTTCGAATAGTCAACGGAAAGATTGTTCAGATCACTACATAGTGGATTAGATTTGGAGATATTTTGGCATGGTTTATTTGTTGTTTTCTTTATCTGAGCTGTTTATGAGTTTCTTTGACTATGGTGATATTGTGAGTTTATAGATTGCCGGATTTTGGTGATTTGATGATGGATTCATTGTATGCTCGGTTGTACATCTCAGTTCATTCTATTTTTAACATGGTTATCAGCATGTATATTTCATTATTGTATCTACAAATTGTGCAATGTTGTAGGTGGTCTATACTTACTTTTTGCACCTATGACTTGGATATGGGTTGTCTTTGCCCATTGATATTTCAATGTTGATGCATGTTCAGTTTTAGTGGCTTGGTTTAGTCACTTGGTTTGCTGATTTGGTTATCATGTTGAGGAGGTGAGATGGTATTACCAGGTACAGTCATGATATGAGATCTATGTAGTTGACTATGATTATGCAGATATGTGGACACGGTTGGGTTGAGTTGTTGGTATATTTGGTGGTGATCATGATGTCATGGATGTTTCTTGTGCATTAGAGACTTTGGCATGTTATGATGGTTTTATGCAGGTGCATTGTTGGTGGTGTTGGATTGGATCTTGATTTAGGTTGTGGCGGTGTATCTTCTTGGGTTTAGGAGATTGTTATCACGATGTCATGGATAGCTTGGTTACACGGTTCAGTGGGAGCTTGTGACAGTGATGGTTTGGCGGTGATGGATATGATGGTTTGGTGGTGTATCTTCTTGCTTTAGAGGATGGTTATCATGTTGTCATTGAGAGCTTGAATTCACAGGTTTTGTGTGAGCTTATGACAGTGATGTGTTGATTATGTGTGTCATGGTGCCATGGGATTGCTCGGTATCACGGTTCAGTGGGAGCATTTGGCAATGATGTGGATCCATTGTTGATTATGGATGGTTATCTTCAGCAGGTTATCTTTGGTGTCATGCAGGAGCCCTTGGATTTTGTGTGCTACAGTGAGAGTTCTTTGACATCAGGTGTTGGAGATGTTGAGGTATTATTTATGACTTGTTGGTTTTTGACAGGCGATCCTTGGTTGTAGGATGGTTTTGTTATTATGTCATGGTATACTCTTGATTACTAGTTTAGAGTTGTGGCATGGTACATGTTATGATGATTTGAGCATGTGATCTTCTTTTTTGAGAGGATGTGAGATCATGGAGTCATGTTTATGTTCTTGATTCTGCAGTTGGAGCTATGATTTTGATCTTGGTTGGTTCTCTTTGTATTGAGTACATTGATCATTTGCTTGGTGTTTAGCATGGATTGATCGGTTACAGGTGCTCATGGATACTTCGAGACTTAGGTGAGGCTTGGTGTTCTCTTGTGGTTAGAGACATATTTTTGAGATGGTTACTCTTGATGAGTTTTTAACAGGAAGTTTGAGGGAGCCTACACCTTGGTTGGAGGTGAGTTCAACATGGACCAATGAGGAGAGTGTTCTTGGTTGAGTCATGATGACTTGGATATCCTGGAGGAGCATTCTCATTCCCCACTCTTGGTCTACTCACTGGTTCACTTGAGAGGTATTGCCCATTATTCTTTCAGGTGCATTATGTTTATGCTTTGTCTTCTCATGGATATGGATCTTGAGCCATGGGTATTTGGTTCTGGAGGGTTCATTTGATGAGTGTTGGCATGTTTATCTCCTTGTACATTTTGGGTTTAGGAGATGGTTTATTGGGCCGATTTCCTTGGTTTAGGAATGATTACTTTGAGTTTGATCTTCTTGTTTTGAGATGCTTACATCCATGTTAGTTACATATGTTATCTTTGATCTTGGCGATTAGATGGATGGATGTTGTTATGGATTTTGTTATGGGGTGTTATGGAGGAGATCATACTTGACACGGTTGGCATTTAGAGGTGTGTGTAGGAGGACATGCTACAGGGTTTAGTCTGCAGGTTTTGCTTATCATTGTGGATGTTTCTTGGTACTACATGTTTACTTCTATGAGATGTTGGTAGTAGACTTGGTATGCCTTTGTGATGGTGCCTTTTTTGGGATGTTAATGAAGCGACACGTTGAATGTGCTCATTTTAGGTTTGCATTCATCTTGACATTGCCCATGCAGTGGGAGCTCCTGGATGTGTATGTCATTTTTGACAGGTTTGCACATGGAGTTTGTTATTGTGGTTTATGGGTGGATATGTTGTTGGCATGAGTTTACTATGATATGTATACCTTTGGAGGTATGGATAGTTGGATGTGTTGGAACTTGCTGTGAGTGTCATTTCAGCTATGGTGATTTATTCTTGACAGCTACTGGTGCATATTGGATTCAATGTTTGTGTTTTTGAGATATCAGGTTGAGGCAGGTTTATGCTTCTTTGTGATGGTTAGTGTGACATCTCTTTGGATGTGTTCATATCTTAGTGCAGTTGGCATGGTGGAGGATGGGAGCATTCATGGATGAGATGGTGGTCACCTTGGTTCTTGTTACAGGTATCTTGATGGAGCACATGGAGCACTTGAATTCCAGGATGGTACATGTTGCCTATGGAGTTTATTTGTTACCCCCTTATGCAATGTATACAACAAGTGGGAGATTGTTAGAATTAGGTGTTGTACACCTTGCATAATGTTTGTAATGTTTTATTTATTATGTGTGTGGTGCACCTAGGGGTTTTCTAGGTGAACGTGCATCACAAGGAGTTATAATGTTGGGGCCACTTTGTTGTATGTAACATTGGGACATAATTCTAAAATGTAATTATTTAATATTGGGTAATAATAATAAAATAATAAAGTACCCAATATTAAATGTGGGGTCACATGATGTAGTATTTTTGGGAACATGGTCTATGTAATACCACTTGGTGGTTTTGTGGGATCTTGTTTCTATAAAAGCAACCACATGGGTAGTTGTTTAGGGTTGGATCAAAAATTGGTCAAGGTTGGACAGATTGTTGCAGGTTAGCAGGTTGAGCTTGTGCATGTGTGAGGGTTTGAAGCATGGCATGGGATGTGTGGATTCATGCTTGGTCACATGGAATGCATAATAGCTTGTGCTTCAGAAGTGTTCATGGAGTCTCTGCAGATGTATTGTAATGGGTTTTCATTGTTGAATAATACATGGAGTGTGGATGCTTTTGGAGGCTGGGTTTTTCCCTCTTGAGGGTTTTCCCAGGGTATATCTTGTGTCATCTTTGATGGGTATGTTGTCTATTCTCTTGCATGTTGATGTTGAGTATTTTACTTGCATGTTTTCAGATTTGGGTTATGTGGAAATTGTCATTTCATGGCTGCATAGTTTCCTTACAATTGGGTCAGTTTTAACAACCAAGGTTGAGTTAGAATCTCAAATGTAAGTCAACAATGGCCACCCCTGAATACAAGTGTGTGTGCTTGATGGTGCATCACCCTTTTATAAAGTTTTCCTCATCTTTTGAACAAAAATGTGCAAGATTTGAACTACATGAATTGATTCCCTTTAGTTGTTGTGCAATGATATCTTGGGCATTGCTCCGCTGCCACTCAAGCATCCATAGCCCCGACGGAGATACCTCTAGTTTTCTCACAGCATTGCTCTACTGCCAACTAGGCGTCTATAGCCCCGGTAGAGATACTGGAATCACCCATTCATATTGAGTCTTCCTTTCTCTTTAGATAGTTCTCTCTCTTCTTTTTTCTCTCTTTTCTTTGAGTTTTAGATATTTCATTCAATTTTTTTTTTTCACATGTCAGATGTTTAACATTTGTTCTGGGTTGAAAACTACCATGGACCTCATAACAGCACCTGGGAGATCAGATTTTTCACTCAAATCTTACAACATTATCATCCTAGGACAAATATACCATTACAAGAGGAGATGACCTTGATGATTTGTGACAGATTCAGGGGTAACTAACGAAGACTATCTACTTTGCACCTTGTTTTTAAGATTTTCCACAACTCTTATTGGCAATGGGCATAAAGCAAAGAATTTAGGATAAAATTATCCAATAAGAAAACCTGAAAATATCTAAACCACTTCTCTCCTAATAACCAAAGTATACTTCAGATTACAACCCACTACTTAAAGATGGAAAGAACAGATGAACCCCAAGGGACAAACAAAACAGACACCAAACAACAAAGGAAACGAGAGGACAAAAGAAAGAATAAGTAGACAAACAACAAAACTATTTACAAACAGAAAAGAAAATCATTTACATAAAGAACAACAAACTATTCACATAGAGAACAACATTATTTGCATACAAAGGTTATTTACAAGGAGAAAGGCAGAAACTATTTACACAAATGCACTGCCCAGCAAAAATACCAACTTCATGACTCAAAATAGTGTTTAAGAAACTATCCATTGACAAGCAATGGAACGGATTCTCCCGTTAAACTACTCAATCGAAAAGCATTCTCTCCTAGGATCTTTGCAACTTGATAGGGACCTAACCAGAGCTTGTCAAATTTCTGGTGACTACCCTTCTTTTCACTAGCTTTATCCCATAGCAGCACGAGGTCTGATATCCTAAAATCCTTGATTTTGGATCTTTTTTCAAACCAACATTTGACAATAGCCTAGTGTTCAAAGAATTGCTGCAAGGCGGCATCTCTCTGCTCTTCTAATTTCAACAAGGCAGCTAATCTTACTTCTATCCTATCATCCCTAGAGTAGAATTTTTGCATGAACTCAAGGATAGGTATTTGCAAGTGAATAGGGAACATAGGCTCTTGCCCATACACTAGCTTGAATGGTGAGGTCTTTAAATTAGCTTTAATCCTAGTCCTATTTGCCCATAATGCAAATCTTAGTTGGGTGTCCCAGTCTCTAGGGTTGTCATCTAACAGTTTCTTAATTACCCCTAAAAGATTCTTATCGGTTGATTCTACAACTCCATTGCCTTGTGGGTAATAGTTTGAAGAGTATTTTAAGACAATTTTGTGATTGTATTCCCATAAAATAAATTCAGTAGAAGAAAAGGAAGAGCCATTGTCACATACCAACGTGAAGGGTACTCCAAACCTAGTTGTGATGCATTCGGTGAGGGAGTTGATCACTACCTCTGTTGTGTTGTTCTTGCAGGGTATAGCCTCTGTCCACCTTGTGCAGTAATCAGTGACATTCAAAATGAATTTGTGTCCTGCAAAAGAATTTGGGTTAATTACCCCAATAAAATCTAGTGCCCACTAGGCAAATGGCCTTACCTCATAGACAGGCTGCAATGGCATGGTTGAATGGCCTTCTTTTGATGCAGAAATTTGACATATGTGACATGTTATTACATGTTGATGGGCATCTTTGAACACACATGGCCAATAATAACCAAATCTAAGGATCTAGTGGGCCAATGAGTCTGTTGAACCATGACCTGTGCCGTGTTTCCCATGGAATTCAATGATCACGTGTTTAGCCTCTTACTAATCAAGGCATCATAGGTACACTACCTCAAAATTATTCCTATATAGTAATCCTCCTTTGAGCATATAATGGGAGCTCTTCATTCTCAATGCTCTCCTTTGAGTGGTGTTCATTCCCTCTGGACTTCAGTTGTTGAGGATGAAATGGATGATATCAGCATACCAAGGGTCGTTGGAAAAAGACCAAGTTGTGTATTACTAGAAAATAATGTTCTCACCAACATTCGCCATGGATTTAGACAGGCCTGTACCTCTGACAAGTTTCATAGGGTGTATCTCGAGATCAAACTCTTGCAAAATGGCCATCCATTTCCCTCTTCTTTCTCCCATCTCGCTCTACATTAGTAGGGATTTCACAGCCGCATCAGGGACAACATCAATAATTTGGCTTCGAAGAATGTAGTGCCTGAACTTTTTGACAGCTCTGACCAGCACAAAAGCTTGTTTTTCAAGAGGCGGGTATTTGATCTCAGAATTCTTAAATGGAGAGCTCATGAAGGTGATTGGCCTCTCCTCTCCTTCTCTTCATTGAGTTAGGACAACTACACAGGAATGTTTGGAGTCAAAAGAGTAAACATAGAATGACCTCAAGTAGTCAGGGCTAGTGAGGACTGGCACTTCTGAAATGGATCACTTGAGTTGTGAAAACATGGCCTTTGCCTCATCACTCCACTCTATCTTGGAATCTTTCTTCATCATTTCATTCACTGGTTTTACGATTTTTGCAAAGCCCGTGATAAATTTCCTTACAAAGTTGATCTTTCCAAAGAAAGATCTCATCTCCTTGCTCCCTGGCCTGGTAATCTTGAGAATGGAATCAACTCGGTCTCGATTAATTGATATTCCTATTTCTGAGATTATGTGTCCCAAGAGCTTCCCTTTAGAAACCTCGAACACACATTTTTTGGGATTCAAGGAGATGCCATACTGGATACATCTTTCAAGAACTTTAGCCAAGTCTGCAGCATGGTTTAGTTGATCTTTAGAGAACACTGTGAGGTTGTCCATGTAAATAATGATGCATTTTCCAATCAGATCTTTGAATGCCACGTCCATGGCCCGCTGAAAGGTTGCCCCAGCATTTATCAAACCGAATGGCATCCTTCTATAAGCAAATGTTCCCCACTTGGCAATGAAGGTTGTCTTCATTTTGTCTTCACAATTAACCATCACCTGATTGTATCTAGAATAACCGTCCAGGAATGATATCATCTGGGATCCATTAACAGTTTGCAAGACTTCGTCCAGAGAAGGGAGTGGGTTGTTGTCTTTTTATGAACTTCTGTTTAGATTTCTAAAGTCTACACATAGCCTAATCTCCCCACTTTTCTTATGGACTAGAACTAGGTTGGGCACCCACGTTGAATGTCGTATAGGGAAGATTATTTTTGCAGAAAGCAATTTTTGAACTTCTTTAAGGATCAGTGGTTTAATCAGGGCGTTGACAGGGCGTTGTTTCTGTCAAAATGGTTTAGCTTCGAGCTTCAAAGGGATAGTATGAGTCATTACAGAAGCATCAAATTTCTTTAGATCTTCATATCCCCAAGCTATCGCAGTAATATCTTTCTTCAGTGCCCTTAGTATATATTTTCTAATTGCTTCAGGGCAAGCTTTCCCTATGTAGACACTTCTTTCAGGGCCAGAATCAGCTAGGTTAATAGTTTCATATTCACCTCATTTATCTTCAACTGATATCTTCTCTCGAGCCCTTGGGTCTGAATCAAAAATTCTTTCCAAAGCCACCATTCCCTTAGGAATGCTATTTCTTTTTAAATTGATGACCCCTTCTGTATCACAATCTTTGAGATTCCAATCTCCTTGATCCCTGTTGGAATCACCAATGATCTATCCTTTGAAAACATTTGAGCTTGCTAGAAAAGCAAGAATATGTCGATCATCCTCAAAGACTTGAAAGTTCCTGACATTATCAAGAATAGCTGGGGTGGAAATCAATTCTATTGAGAATATATTAAGCTTAGAGCCTTGCATGGGTTCTAGGGTGCTTGCAGCAATAGCTAATGAATCAGTTATTTGATTCTCCTCTCTAGGGATTAAACTAATCCCAAAAGCATCAAAGTCTTCAATTAGGTTCCACACCCGATTTCTATAGGCTGCTAGCCTTCTATTGTGACATGTGTATTGGCTGCACACTTGTTTGATAACTATTTCTGAATCTCCTTTGACCATCAAGGCAGTGACTTTCTTCTTATGTGCGAACATCAGCCCCCAAGCTAGAGCTTCATATTTGGCTACATTGTTAGTGCATCCAAATTGCAACCTGTAGGAAGCAAAGAAAGCCTTCTCTTTTGGGCTGGTTAATTCAATCTCAACACCATAGCCTATTTTGGACTTGGATCCATCAAATGTGAGGGTCCACAGTTGATCATGAGTTGGGGTTGATCCTTTGGAGATTATAGCGGGCATTGGGATAGGATGAACCCGAGGTGGGGCTGCTTGATCTTTTGCATCAGATATCGGCAAGAGGTGTTCAATAGGTTTCTCAGGTGCAATTTCCAATTCCTGCTCAGATATATTATGTAACCCAAGGCTATCCTCCTGATAGTCACTTACATCTTTGATGGATCCATGAGGTTTCAGCATACTTGTGAGTGCAAGGGTGTCAGGAAAATCTTAGAGTTGTTCCTCATAAATATGCTGGTTTGGAAATGTGACTAAGGTAAGTTCGATTTGAGAAGGAATTTCCTTTGAAAGTATCTTATCCTTGGTTAGCATTATTGCTTCTTTGGCTTCAAATGAGAAGTGATCTGCAACGATCTCAGGGTGACTCAAACTAGTTTCCTCAGCTTGGGAAACATGATTTAAAATGTTAATGCAAGGTTGGCAAGTCAATTCCAAATGATTTTGGTAGTGTATCCTACACCAATTAGGGAGTAAAAGACTCCGCAAATTGATATCTTCCCCTAAGACTAGCTGATCTTGTTGTAGCTTCTTGATCAATTCTTGTTAATTTTCATCAATCGTAGAATTAGGGAACTTTTGTATTGACATGTCTTTGGAATCAAGAACTAAAAAGGTTAGAATTTCTTCTCTTTTATAAACCCCTATCCTGATTTTGAAATAGGCTACCTCATTGGGGCAATCATATTCAGTGATGACGTGCTTAAGGCATGGTTCAATTTCAATCCTAATCTGAGTAGGAATCCCTCTCCATGGTAGCCACATGTGTGAAAAGTCAAGGGAGAGATATCCCCCTAGACCTTTCATCAAATCTCTACTCAACAGCATACCATAAGTCTCAAGAATGTCTGCTATTTGAATGTCTATGTTGGTCAGGATCCTAGGGTTTGACCCTACTTGCACATGTATGTTTCTCAATTCCCCCACTACATTAACCTCTATTTTGTCAAGTTGGATGACCTTCTTGTTTGTTTGGACAGGGTTCAATCCCAATTTCTTGCATATGGAAAATGGCATAACATTGCTAGAAGCCCCTAAATCTAGCAGACAATTATGTAGATTCTTCCCATAGATTCTCAAACTTAAAAGAAATGGTGGGGTACCTACATTGCTTTTGTACAAAGTTGTGTTCATGTCTGGAGTAGGTGCCACCTTGTTTTTCCCTTTTGATTTATCAGCCTGCTCCAAAGCTTTCAACACTATCTCCCATTGAGTAGGGCACCACTTTAGGATGTCAAAATATGATAAAGAGGTTTTTTGTCTCTACAACTGAGAAACAATATCAAACTTTGTGTTATAAGTTGTATTACTTTTGACAACCCCAAGCGAATTACCTTTGTTATGGAGGTCAGGCAGACCTTTTGGTGGAGGAGGGTTATTGTTAGCACTTTGATTTGAGGGCACCATGTGATTAGGCGGTGTTGATGTAGTGAATGGACCCTTATTCTAATTTCTCAGGAAGTGTCCTCCCTTTGTCTGAAAAGCTTGGGCATCATATGAATCTTCCTCTGGTTCATTCTTACTTTGCATTGGGAATGAAGGTTCTTCCTCAAAGACGTCATAAGTCATTGTTGTATCTACTGAGCCACCTTCTTTATTTGAATTCCCTTGGAATTTTTGGGCATCTACTTGTTCCATCTTGACCATCTTTTCCATTTCAAAGCAGTTTACCTTGGAATGAGTTGTAGTATCATGCAGCCTACACCAGTTAGTCATAAAATTAAGGTCAACAACATTTGCAGTGTGTGACCTTCCTCATTAGCTTGGTAATTGTAGGAAACTCCACCATTGTTTGGCCCTATATTCCATTGTCGGTTGTTATTTGGCCTCTGGTTATATCCTTTATTTTGATTTTGATAGCCTTGGTTAGGGGAGTTTTGGCCTTGATAACCCCTTTGGAAATGGTTATAGTTATTCTGATAATTACTCGAATTGTTACTGCTCTGATTAGGATAATTACCTTGGTTTTGAGAGGGGTTCAATCTAAGCTGAGCCATGTCATTTGTGACTTGAGACAACATTTTCTTTAAGGTCTCTACCTCATTTGTGAGTTGACTATCTTTTCACTTTCAAGACTCTTAGCAACAGGTGGCTGACTAACATGATTTGGTGTTCCAGTTTGGTTATGATGACCATGCGGACTATGATGAGCCTATTATTGTTGAAGGGAGTTACGAGTTTTGTTGGAAAAGAATGGAATAGGAGGTTGAGTCTGCAATTCAGATATAGGCCCATAATGGGAAAGAGACATTCTGGGGACAGTATTGAATAAAGGGGTTGGACTAGGCACCTGATACCCTATTGAAGGAAAACCTCCTCCCAAACTTCCTTGTTGAGAGCTAATTTTTTGTTACAGCTTAATAGCTAGGTGGTAAACTTTAGATAAGGAATCAATGTCAACAGGCTGATAAGTCCTTTGTAGGAATAAGCCAAGCAAAGGGTCTATAACTCTAAAGTATGCTTGAATGGCACTATTCTCAGTAACTAGATAGGGATCCTGCAACCTCCTATACATTCGTTGAAAACTGGTATTAAACAAGGGCAAGGATTCACATGGCTCCTTCCTAATGGTAGAAAATTGATGGTACAAAAGGGTGGGATCCACATAAACTCTGAATTGAATAATGAAAGCATTCTCTAGGTCTGTCCAGCTCAGAATAGAACGTTGAGGAAGATTCAGGTACCAGTTGTACGCCATATCTCCTAGGGAATAAGGGAAAAACCTACAAACCACATCATGGTGAGCTATCTGAGCCCTAGTACAGGAATCCTTAAAAGCTTGTATGTGCTCTTCAGCACTCCTTGATTCACCATGAATTTATTTGGGGCAAAATTTCTTAGGATTCTTAGGCATATCATGAAAACCTCCAAGAATAGTCCCCAATGGAGAGGGATTATTCTGAAAAAAAGGCCATTGGTGGTGGTGGTGGTGGTTGAGCCAGCTATTGGATGGGTTGAACTAGTTGTGATGACAATTGGGATGGATACAGTGTTGGATTAATAGGTATCCACTGGGGTATTGGTGAAAAGCCTGGTGGAGTGAGTAGAGCTGACAAGGGTGGTATGATGGCTGCCCCAGTCTTGTGAATCTTGTGTCTTATTGGGGTTTTGAGTTCTATCAAAGGTGGTGGATTTTTAGCTGATCAAAAAACTCTATGGGCCTTTCTGGTGAGAAGAACCCAGTATTATCTAGTTTTCCCTTCTAGGCCCTCCCTCTAGCACCAGATCTGTTGATGTGTCTGATGGCACAACAACGTACAAAAAGAATATTGCTATTTTTTTCTCCTGAAATAGAAAGACAACACATGGATATCTTAGCTCCCAAGGTCTTTGTAGTTGGTTCTCAACTATGCTAATGTTGCTCAATGGTCAATGTAATAGTAATGTTTAAGGGGCCTGCTGGTGTTGAGCTTCTAGATTGTTCTGAGATCAAACATAAACTTAAACCTACTCTAACCAGGATTTTTAAAGAAATAGAAAAAGATAGATCAGAGCTTTGGAACAAAAAAGAATGTCAATTCATCCAACTTAACCAGACTTGTTACCTTTCAAGGAATTCCTAACTAAAACTATAGAACAAAATTAACTTGTGATTCACACAAAATTTCATTCATTCACAGTGTTGATTTCAACAACAGATTGCAAGTCACCATTTAAACAAAACATAAAATCAAAATTCATTCCTTGAAAGCTTCTCAAATCAAATGATTAACTCAAGACAAACACCATTCTGGAACACAACATGAAGTAGATTTAAACCTGGTTGCTTCTATTGTTAGTGAAACATATAAGCAACATTTACAAATCTGGCACAATCACCAGTGTACATAAAATCCATGACTCTAAATTGTTTCCATCTATACTAAGAAAACTAAAGAGATACATTAATGTCTATGTTGAATCTAACTCCTATCTAAGAAAATGAAAGAAGCTCCCATTACAAAGAACCAGGATGCAGCTTAGTCTCCTCTATCCTACGGAAAATTCCTACTCTTTCAAAATCTATCTCTAGACCTGTCTACTCTATTATCTTCTCTAACTATCTCTATTTCTTCTAATTTATTTTTGACTTCTTCTAACTCTCCCTCTTTATTTACAAAGAGGAAAAATGCAATATATGCAGGGTGTACCAAAAAGAATGCACTAGGCCCTATTTAGGGTTTACAAAATATCTCTCTAGAGAGGTTGTCCCTCAGATATTTTGAATAGAGTTAATGCTATGTTGAATGGCATCCCCGCTGTCCATGTTGGTGAAAGATTTTTGTCCTCAGGAGAAGCCTTTAGATCCTTTGTAACTACAACATTAATTCCATGCCTCCGTGTCCATCCTCAAACTCCTTTGAAGGACTGCCTTGAATGCTCTAAAGCATTATCATTAATGTCGATCCACCCCCCACCAGTCTATGATCCTAGCCGCCACTGAGACTTGTGGTTTCCTCCTCTTTTCTGCCTTTCTCCCACCCCAGATCTCTCTACACATTGACCTCCTCTGGAAGCAGCATCAAACTCTCTATTCAGATTCAAACACCACCATTCTCAGGCTGATCCATCAGCTCATTCATAGAGCAGATCCACACTGGTTGCATTCTGTTGGTCTTCCTCGCAGAGGCAGTCAATCGGTCAAACTATCACTAGTACGCCCCTTTAGCTTCTTTTGATTTATGGAATAAAGGCCATGCAAGACTCCTGGGCAGTCAAAAGTGGTTCACACTGAATCGCACGTTGGTAAGACACTAATCATGTCTCCCCGATGCGATTATACCTCTCTTAGCAGCTATCGGCATGACACACAATGGTCATCGAGACTTCATGCCGAGGTGCACAAGTTATATCAATATCCACTATGGTCGCCGAGACAATCGCTATCGGCTAGACATCATAGCGAGTCCAAAACATTCGGCTAGGAGTCTCTTCGATGTCCATCTTGTGAACAAACGTCGGTGAGACATTATCAGGTCGGCGAGATGTTACGCTGAACTCACCCTGCCTCGGCGAGACCATCGCACTCAAGAAGACATCTCCCCAAGCCCATTTTTTATTTTGACAAGACCTCACTTGTTCGGCAGGAGATCACAATGAGTGAGATCTTGTTTCCCTAATGACATCTTCCTTTGGTGGGACTTCCTCCATTCGGCCAGGCATTAGGCTGAATTCATTCATTCTCCCTGGGTGGCCTTGTGAACAATTGTCGGTAAGAGTTATAGCGATGTCCTCCTTGTTAGTGAAATAATCCCACCTCGGTGAAACATCCCCCCGAGCTCATTATGTTACAGCAAAGGCCCACCCTTTAGCGAGACCTACATCAATCAGCCATACCTCCTGCCGAAGGCAAAACCATTCGCTGAGACTTAGGACCATCAGTGAGACCCCTTTGGCGAGCTGAGATCACATCAGGGAGACTCTTTTAGGTTGGCAGGACCTCATGCCAAAAGTGAACCACTCTCCCCGAGCTCAAGCTTCCTCTGCCAAGACCCCGCTTTGTCAGCGAGACCTCACAGCAAAACCACGACTTTATACCGATGGCACCACCTTTCGGTGAGACATTACCGGGTTGGCAAGACTTCATAGTGAACTCAAATCCTCTACCCAATGTCGTTTCATTTTGGTGGGACTAATAACCATCGGGGAGATATCTCCCCGATGACGCCCCCTTTCGCTGAGAGTTTTCAGGTCGGTAAGACATCATCTGTCAACATGACCTCTCAACGATGCAGACCTCCTTTCACCAAGACTTCCTGAGCAAAGAGACATACAAAACCTTATAGCGACTGAGATGTCACGACGACCGGTGGATCCCAAAATGAATAATACACCCCACCAATCAGCGAGACACCTGAAAGGTCTTAGCGACCTTATTCTTGAGGAGTTTTATGTTGGATGGGGTTGAGACATGCTTTCCAGTTGACTTCCCTGAGGGATATCTTTAGATGGGCCATTCAATCCTACAAAACAAATCCCTCCATTAGTCCTCAACACATATAAAATACACTATTGTTCATCATGCCTTCAGCTTTAACAAAAGGAAAGCCAACCCAAGCCGAGACAAAACCAAAATTTAATAGAACAAGAAGACAAAATCAGGAGGAAAATAGAAGAATAACTCCCAAGATCAAATAAAATAACCAAAGGCAAAGGAGACAAAAAGGAAAAGAGGGACCCATTTTATTGCAGAATAAAATGGGGTGTTTATGCAAGGCATAACAGTAACTTTGTAAGGAGAGGAATTTGTGGCGTATGAATCTTCCATGCTTTGTGCAATGTCGTAACTTGAGATTCATCCATATAAGGAAAGAGCATGTGATTTAAGAATGCCAACAATATCAAAATTGCAATACCTAGTGATGAGGTCGAGTATGAAAAGGAAGAAACATGACACCACGATATAATGTAAATGCACAATGTTGATTCAATCAAATGTTTCAGACAATGTATAGTTACTAAGGTAAAATGAATACAATATAATAGACCACCGGCATTGAAGACAAACCAAATCAAATCAAAAACTCTCTAGCACTCTGATTCATAAATTTCAAATGAAATATACAAACCATTTTGGCGATGGATGAGATGCAGAGGCCATAATGGCAAAAAAAGTCACAAAAATTCTAATTTTACAGCCAAGCAAGCTCGATCCCTAGGCTTCCTGCAACCTTTCTTCTTGGCGCGTGACTCACTTCTCCAATTAAGGAGCTAGGTTTTGATTATGTCAATTAAAATGAAAATTGTGGCATCATATTGTTAAATTTTACATAATAAATTATATATAATTAATATAATTATATAATATTAGATAAATTTATAATATTAATATAATATTATAATTATTATAATATAATATATAATATTATAATATTAATATAATATTAATATATAATATTATATTAATATTATATATTAATATTATATAATAGTAGCTAAATTTATAATATTAAATTAATATTATAATTATTACAATATAATTAATATAATTATCTCTCTATATCTCCCACTATCTATGTCACTCGCTCTCTCCTCTCTACCTATCAATATCCTTTTCTCTCCTTCCCCCTCTCAGCTATCTCCCAACCCCCTCTTGTAAGGAAAGCTTAGGTACGGAACAAACTCTCCTAACGTCAAAACCTCAAGGAAGAATGCAGATATGACTTTAAATTTTGCAATTACAATCCAATAAGATGCACATGAAAAGAATAACAGAAAAGAGAAATGAACACATACACAATTGGACACCAAATTTACGTGGGAAAACCCTTACGGGAGAAAAAACCACCACACTAAGAAAAGCCTCTTTGTATTACAGTAAGGAAAATTACATACATAGATCAGACTTAACTTTCTGATGTCAATTTACAGTAGCAACATTCACTGATCAATCTTGTATAGAACATTAATCTCACAATGCTCTTAGAAAACATACAATGAATTCACTCAGATCAATTCATGTTCAGAAAATGAACAACACTTTCACACACCGAACAGATCATCATCATCAACCATTGTAGAGAGTAATCCATTCTCTCACAATCTATTGATCTTCCACACAAGAATGGTCACAACAGTTCAACTGCCAATGGTTCTCCTTCTGCTTTGCTCATTGGTTCAAAACAGACCACGTCAAATAGTCGTTCAGTCAAAATGTTCAAACTGAATCGCATGTCGGTGAGACACCAGACTGTGTCTCCCCAATGCCACAATGCCCGACTGTCCTTATTGGCAAGAGTCACCACCATCGGCAAGAGTCATATCGAATGCAAAACCATCATCCAGACTCAATCCATCAGCAAGACTTCTCCCCGATGTCCATTGCAGAACTATCGGCAAGACCATCACTATCGCTAAGAGTTCATAGTGATCACAAAACCATTGGCGACAGGAATACTATCAGCAAGAGTTCATACCGAACGCAACTATCTGTCAGTGAGAGAACCATCCAACGGCAAGAGATCATACTGAATGCAAATATGTCGGTGAGACCAACACTATCGGCAAGAGCTCACACCGAATGTATACCTATCAGTGAGACCACATCCATTGGAAAGAGTTCTCATCGAAGATATACCTATCGACGAGACCTCCACTATTGCTTAGACTCTTATCGAGCCTTCATGTCACCCCGATGACATTCGTGTGTAAAACCATCGGTGAGACATACTCTGTTAGAATGAGTCACTCTAAAGGTTCGTGTCTCTCCCCGATGCCACTCATCACCAAGAGTCTTCCCAATGATCACCAGGAACCAACCCATTGACAAGAGGTCTGCTCAGATGGAAAGAGATAGGAGTTTCACAACAATAGCCATGTCTTACTGATGACTCCCGTCGACAAGATAAAACCAAAGTCTCAGTGACTTTGATATTTTGAACACAGCTGCTGGTCGGTAAGACATTCTAAGGGTCTCACCGATTTTTCTTTTTCAGGAGTTTCATCTCAGTAAGTTTGAGGCACATTTTCCAACAATCTCCCACTTGACAAAGATCTTCTTGACACCTCCAAAGCACAACAAAACTACTAAAATTCATGGGCACTAAGGCCCATCGAACTAGCACACCACCTGAACTTTTCTGTGCTCACCAGTTTCATCAATGCATCTGCAACATTTTCCAAAAGTATCCACTTTTTCTAAAGATATCTTTCCATCCTCCACCATATCTCGTACAAAATGATACTGCACATCAATATGTTTCGTCTTGGCATGGAAACTAGTATTTTTCGCCAAACAAATAGCACTTTGACTGTCACAGTAAATTGTAATTTGCCTTGCATCAAACCCAATGTTAGAAAACAAATGTTTTAACTAGATTGCTTCTTTATAGGCGTGTGTTGCTACCATGTATTCTGCCTCTGTAGTGGACAAAGTGACTACAGCCTGTTGCTTACTCATCCAACTAACTGCACCACCATTCATCATGAAAATATATCTACTGGTGGAACTTCTGCTGTCAATGTCCCCTGCCCAATCAAAATCCACATAGCCTTGAATGTTGAGAGTCCTTAGTGATTCAACCAAATTTCCATGGTAACACAAAGCATATTCTGAAGTGCCCTTCAGATATCTAAACACTCTTTTCATAGCATCTCAATGTGTCCTTCCAGGATTTTCCATAAAACGACTAAGTACTCCCACTACTTGGGAAATGTCTGGCCTTGTACAGACCATTGCATACATTAAACTGCCAACTGCACTAGCATAAGGCACTCTGGTCATGTCCTCCATCTTAGTTGGAGATTTTGGACAATCTTCAACAGATAGCTTCGTTCCCTACAAAATTGGAACAACTAGCTGCTTGCAATCAGTCATACAAAATCTCTCCAGAATAGTATTAATATACTTACTCTGGCTGGGCCAAAGTTTTCTACTCTTCACATCCCTAGTTATTTCCATTCCCAAAATATACTTGGCTGCACCAAGATCTTTCATTTCAAACTTTGCAGACAACTGATATTTTAGATCAGAAATCATTAACTTACTATTGCCTATGAACAACATATCATCAACATAGAGAGCAATAATAAGAACATGATCATTTTCAGCTTTGAAGTGCGCACAATGATTAGATTTTGACCTTACAAATCCCAATGAAAAAACAAACGTGTCAAACTTCTGGTACCACATTCTAGGAGATTGTTTTAATCCATACAAAGATTTTTTCAACTTGCAAACTAGTTTTTCTTTACCTTTTTTCACAAAGTGCTCAGGCTGGGACATGCAAATTTCTTCTTCAAGGTCACCATGAAGAAATATTGTCTTCACATCCATTTGTTCAATCTCTAAGTCATACGTTGTTGCAAGTGACATAAGAAATTTGATAGACGTCAGCTTAGCTACAAGAGAAAAAATTTCTCCATAAGCAATTCCCTCTACCTGGGAATACCGCTTTGTAACAAACCTCACCTTATACTTTTCCACACTGCCATCCAGACCTATTTTCTTTTTAAATACCCATTTGCAGCCAACAACTTTTCTGCCTTCAGGAAAGGGCACCAAACTCCAAGTATCATTCATTTATAATGATGCCATTTCTTCATTCATGGCTTCCAACCAAGAGTTTGAATAAGACTTTCTAATTGCCTCTTTCATAGTCCTAGGATCATCAGTGCTAGAAATTAAAGCATAGGCACAAGTAGAATCTAACAAAGAAAACCCATACCTATCAGGTTGCTTTCTTTCACGTGTTGACCTCCTCACAGGCTAAGGCTGAGGTTGTTATTCTTCTTCAGAACTCTTAGAACTACTTGAGCTCTCCTCAGTTTCAGGTACATTTTGAATTTTCAATTCCTCTTTATATGGTGTCAGAGGAATTTCAACTACATCCTTTTTATTTTCTGATTTTGTCTCTGACTGCAGATCCAAAGTAGAAGGCTTCAGCTCACAAAAAATAACACTTATGCTATATAGAACCTTCTCCATATCAGGATTCCAAAGTTTGTATCCTTTTATTCCAGCATTATAACCAATAAAAATACATTTAACAGCCTTTTTTTCCAATTTAGACCTTTTTTCATTTGGCACATATGCATATGCCTCACAGCCAAAGACACGAATGTGTCTCAGAGAGGGCTTCTTTCTAGACCATGCTTCCAAAGGTGTTTTCTCAACAAGAGCAGAATTAGGAGAACAGTTTATTAAATAACATGTTTCCTCAACCCAGAACTTCTCCTCCAAGCTAGCATTGCTTAGCATACTTTGTGCTCTTTCCATCACTATCCTATTGAACCTTTCAACAACTCCATTTTATTGCAGAGTGTAGGGTGTAGTTTTATGTCTTTTAATCCCATGATATTTATAGTACCTTTCAAACTCATCAAAACAAAACTCACTGCCATTGTCAGTCCTTAAACATTTTATTTTTCTTCTAGTCTAATTTTCCACAAGGTTTTTAAATTCCTTAAAATGACTTAACACTTCTAATTTAATTTTCAAAAAATAAACAAATGCCCTTCTTGAATAATCATCAATGAATGATACATAATATCTTGATTTAGACAAAGAAGGGACATTTACTGGACCAAAAACATCAGAATGTATATAATCAAGTAAACCATAATATTTGTGAGGACTAGAGTAGAATGAAACATGGTGTTGTTTACCATATATACAATGTTCACAAAACACGAATTCGACGTTACAATCGTCAAGCCCTTCAGCTAGGCTTTTATTTTTCAAGGTTTTTAAACCTTTTTCTCCAATGTGGCCAAGCCTATGATGCCAGAGCATAGTCCTTTCTATTGGAAGTTTAACTTCCATAGAGTTTGCACTATCAAGAACATTTTCATCCTTTTCTCCATGAGTAGCCTTTTGTGACTTTGCAAAGACTCTATTGCACTAAACAACAACTGCATCCAGCTTATAATAAGTACCAATATGAGCACCCCTAGCTAGCACCATTGAGCCTCTAGTCATCTTGCAGCCATTTTGAGAGAGCGTTACTTGCACTCCAACATCGTTTAGCTTACTAACAGAAAGTAAATTTTGTGCCAGACCTGGTATATGCATTACATCATTGATTCCCTTCACTCTTCCATCAATGAACTGAATTCTAACTCTTCCAGGACCAACTATTTCCAGAGATGAATCGCTTTCCAAATACACCCTTCCACCATCGTATTTTTCATACTTAGTGAACCAATCTCTATAAGATTTCATGTGGAAAAATGCTCCAAAATCAATCAGCCAAACATCATTTGATTCCTGTGTAGCCAAGGCTGCAATGAAAGTGTTTGCATCACTCTGAGAAGAATCATTGTCAGAAGAATACTTCTTCTTTTTCTCCTCTTTGTAGTCATTTCAGACATGACCAGGTTGCCCACAATTCCAACACTTTACCTTGGACTTCTTACTAGGAAACTTTGATCTCCCCTCTGATTTGGATTTGGACTTCTTATCCTTCTTATTTCCTTTTTCTTTTGATCTTCCTCTAACAGCAAGAGCCTCCTTCGCCATCTCAAAATATTTTCTTCTCATCTCTTCTAATAACAAAGAAGCAACAATATCTTCCCTCTTAAAAGAGGAAGTAGTACTCCCAATAGCCATCACCAAGTGATCCCAAGAATTTGGCAAAGAACATAACAGTAGCATATAGTGATCTTCTTCATCAATCTTCACACCCACAGATGCTAACTGAGCAATCAACATGTTGAAAGAATTCAAATTATCAACAATAGACGCTCCTTCCTGCATTTTCAAAGAGTACGATTTCTTCCTCAAGAACAACTTATTCACCAAGGACTTGCCCTAATAAATAGCTCCCAGTCTTTTCCACAAAGAGGATGCTATCTTTTCTTCATGAACATTTAGAAGAACAGAGTCTGCTAAACAGAGCCTTATCAGCCCCTTTGATTTTTGATTTGCAAGGTCCCAATCCTCTTACTTCATTCCTATAGGCTTCGTTCCAGACACAGCAAGCCAAAGATCACGATCAACCAACAGACCTTCCATTTTGAGTTTCCACAACTCAAAATTACTGCCATTGAATTTCTCAATTTAAATCTTTCCTAATGTGCTTGTCATCTTAATCTATAATTCAAATTACCAGACTTCTACAAGACTTCCACTGAACAGAATTGACACAAAAAATCCAACGTACGCACAAGGATAAAACAACTGGCCAAGCTCTAATACCACTTGTAACAAAAGCTTAGGTGCAGAACAAACTCTCCTAATGTCAAAACCTTAGGGAAGAATGTAGATATGACTTTAAATTTTGTAATTACAGTCCAATAAGATGTACATGAAAAGAATAACAGAAAAGAGAAATGAACACATACACAATTAGACACTAGATTTACATGGGAAATCCCTTATGGGAGAAAAACCCACCACACCAAGAAAAGCCTCTTTGTATTATAGTAAGGAAAATTACATACATAGATCAGACTTAACTTTCTGATGTCAATTTACAGCAGCAACATTCACTGATCAATCTTGTACAGAACATTAATCTCACAATGCTCTCAGACAACATACAATGAATTCACTCAGATCAATTCGTGTTCAGAAAAAGAACAACACTTTCACACACCGAACAGATCATCATCATCAACCATTGCGGAGTAATCCATTCTCTCACAGTCTGTTGATCTTCCACACAGGAATGGTTGCAACAGTTCAACTTCCAATGGTTCTCCTTCCAGTTTGCTTATTGGTTCAAAACAAACCATGTCAGATAGTCATTTGGTCAAAATGTTCAAACTGAATCGCATGTCGGTGAGACACCAAACCATGTCTCCCCGATGCCACAATGCCCGACTATCCTTATCGACAAGAGTCACCACCATCAGCAAGAGTCATATCGAATGCAAAACCATCGGCTAGACTCACTCCATTGGCAAGACTTCTCATTGATGCCCATTTCAGAACTATCGGCAAGACCATCTCTATTGCTAAGAGTTCATAGCGATCACAAAACCATTGGTGAGAGGAATACTATTGGCAAGAGTTCATATCGAATGCACCTGCCTGTCTATGAGAGAACCATCCATCGGCAAGAGATCATACCAAATGAAAATCTGTCAATGAGACCAACACTATCGGCAAGAGCTCACACCGAATGTATACCTATCAGTGAGACCACATCCATTAGCAAGAGTTCTCACCAAAGACATACCTATCAGAGAGACGTCCACTATTGCTTAGACTCTTTTTAAGCCTTCATGTCACCCCGATGACATTCGTGTGTAAAACCATCAGTGAGACATACTCTATTGGAATGAGTCACTCTGAAGGTTCACGTCTCTCCCCATTGCCACTCATTGCCAAGAGTCTTCTCGATGATCACCAGGAACCAACCCATCAACAAGAGGTTTGCCTGGACAGAAAGAGATAGAAGTTTCATAGTGATAGCCATATCTTGATGATGACTCCTGTTGGCAAGACAGAACCAAAGTCTCAGCAACTTTGATCTTTTGAAAATAGTTGCTGGTCGATAAGACATTCTAAGGGTCTCACCGATTTTTCTCTTTCAGGAGTTTCATGTTAGTAAGTTTGGGGCACATTTTCCAACACCTCTCTATCTCTCACCATCTCTTCCTCCCTATCCACCCTATCCATTGACTCTCTATCTCCACCTCTCTTCCTTTCTCTTCTCATATATCTCCATCTCTCTTTCTCTTCCCATATATCTATATCTCTCTCTATCTCTCACCATCCCCCTCTATCTCTCTATAGTACCCCCTTCTATGTCTCTCCCTCTCTCCCCTATATTCTTCTCTCTCTCCCTTTCTACATATTGCTCTCCCTAGTCTCCCCCTCTTCTTTCTCTCCCTTTTCTACCTATCTATCTCCATATCTTCTCTCTCTTCCTCTTCAACCTATCTATCCCTTGAATCTCCCCCTCTTCTCTATCTCTCCTCCTCTACATATCAATATCCCTTTCTCTCCCTCCCCCTCTCAGCTATCTCCTGGCCCCCTCTCTATCTCTCACCATATCTCCCTCCCTGTCCCCCTATCCATCGACTCTTTATCTCCACCTCTCTTCCTTTCTCTTCCCATATATCTCCATCTCTCTTTCTCTTCCCATATATCTATATCTCTCTCTATCTCTCACCATCCCCCTCTATCTCTCTATATCACCCCCTTTGTATGTCTCTCCTCTCCCTCTCCCTCTATATATATTGGGCTATCTCTCCTCTCTCCCCTATATTCTTCTCTCTCTCCCTTTCTACATATCGCTCCCCCTAGTCTCCCCCTCTTCTTTCTCTCCCTTTCTACCTATCTACCTCCATCTCTTCTCTCTCTTCCTCTTCAACCTATCTCTCCCTTGACTCTCCCCCTCTTCTCTATCTCTCCTCCTCTACCTATCAATATCCCTTTCTCTCCCTCCCCCTCTTAGCTATCTCATGGCCCCCTCTCTATCTCTCACCATCTCTCCCTCCCTATCCCCCCTATCCATCGACTGTCTATCTCCACCTCTCTTCCTTTCTCTTCCCATATATCTCCATCTCTCTTTCTCTTCCTAGATATCTCTATCTCTCTCACACACACCATCCCCCTCTATCTCTCTATATCACCCCCTTTCTATGTCTCTCTCTATCCCTCTATATATATATATATATATTGAGCAATCTCTTCCTCTCTCCCCTATCTTCTTCTCTCTCTCTCCCTTTCTACATATCGCTTTCCCTAGTCTCCCCCTCTTCTTTCTCTCCCTTTTGTACATCCTATCTACATCTCTTCTCTCTCCTCCTCTTCAACCTATATCTCCTTCTATCCCCCTCTTCTCTATCACTCTAATGTCAAGCCTTCTAAAAATAGTGTTTTATTAAACTATAAGTAGATTATTGTCACCACTCCTCATTCCACATGAAATGCCAAATGTAGCAGTTGTTTTGTCACTTTTGTCAAGTTTTATTAACCAAGATATTTAGTGGGTTGAATATAGTTGTGTTATGACCCTTGGTCTATTTAAAATAATTAGACAATATTAGGGAGATCAAGAAGGGGATAAAAGTAAACTCCTTCAAAATAGGGGTAGTTGTGGGTTTGTTCATTTTCTTTGTATACTATATACTTAGTTTCTCTAGGATAAATAAGTCACTACATAGGAAAGGTGATAATTGGTCTAAAAAATATAAACGACTTTGCAATTATTTCACTACTACGATCAATGTGTCATCTTTCATGAAATTTCCCAAAACACTATTCATTAAATGATCATATGGAAATTTCTAGGAGAACTACAATAGTTGTAACACCATGAATTAAACTTAAACAATGGTATAAAAATTAAAAACATCATGAATTAATTATGTAACCACATAAGTCAAATATAATTCTATCAAGAAATGAATATCAAATAGATAATACAATCACATAACTCATACATTTCAATGGCATTGATCTTCTTCTTCATCAAACTCTTTGTTTGACGTATCATCTGATCTAGATTCGACATTGTAAGGATTGGTCATATCATCATCATTGTCATTGATATTAGTTTTGATAATGTCATCATCCACATGAATATCATTTTCATGAACATTAACTCCATCATCATGATCTAGCTCCTCCTCTTCGACATCTTTGTCAAGCACATCATCAAATAATTGTTGATCTTGATCATCATTAATATCATCTTTTATTTCTTCGGTATCTTCTTCTTCCACCAAATTATACTTTACCGGCCTTCCTCTTGGATCATATCTAACAACAAATGACCAACCCAGTTTACCTGGAACCTCCGAGTAAAATACCTGCTCACATTAGCTTGGAAGAACATAGGACTCATTTCCAGCTCGCTCAATCGACCTTGTATTAACCATGGTAAATCCATTATCATGTTCAATAACAGTTCTTTCAGGATCATTTTCATTCAATCATAGCATGTACCATAGGACAACGAACATAACTAATTTGAAAGACTTAAAGTCACACTCAAGTATATCATCCAAAATCCCATAGTATCAATTTTCTGAAACTTTTGGATGTATGTCGCTTCTAGATGAAACATTAGTCACCTAAAACACTACAGTTATCCCAAAATCACAAGTTTTCTTCATGTCATCCAACTTTTTGATTTAAAATTTATGACCATTGCAGCACATAGCCTTGTGGTGTTTCACCTGCAATATGTCAAACATGAAAAAATTATTGCAATATTGTCAGTTGATAAACATATTTAATTGGCCGAATGTATGCAAAGAAAAAAATATCAACATATATATACATCAATATAATTGAAAATAATTAACTAATATGGGTGATTAATATATTTATATGTACCTTTTTATCTCTTAAACCATATGCTTAATCAATTTCCCTTTGTGTAACATTGGAATCTCCATTACGATGAGCTTCTTTAACCAATGAAGCCACACCTTCCCATGTTAATGCGCAACCAGATTGTTGGCATCATTCAATCCATACTGTCATCTAATCAAGATTGTTTGCGACATAAAAATGTAGTGCATCCCACTCTCAACCAACTATATAAAAAAAAATTTGAATTTCACAAACAACATTAACAAATTCAAAAAATTAAAACATTTCAATAGTGATGTTAACAACCTTGAAATTAGTGTGTTTTATGTTTCATGTGATCTTAAAAGATTAAATAGTCAGTTGTAGAGGTGGTTGTTCAGTAGTTGAGGTGTAAAGGCCTTTAAAAAGCATAAAGTGATCATTGTAAACCCTCATAGGATGAGAAATAAAGAAGGTATAGCTGCTGTCCTCAAGAGTTTTGTGAGGAAAAACATGTGAAATGAGAGGTTCAAGCCTACGTTTCAACAAAATATGTATGGGAGATCTGATTTTATGAATTTCTACCCATGTACAGACCTAATGGGTTGTGTCTGAGTTGTTTTTGAGGTCTAGGAGGTCGTGGAAGTATGAGATTGAATAAACCCTTATGATTTTGGCCTAAAACAAGGGTTTTTGGGTTTGGAAAGAATATGGTTGTACAAGTGGAATATTTTTGTGTATTTGGAGGTTTAGAGGCATAAAAAAAAATTTCCCAAGTTTTCATGGGCATATGACAAGTTTAAAGACTAGTTGCTTTGTAAAATAGGCCTAATTAGCCTAATCAACACAACCTAGAAAGGGTGATTTCGGTGATTTGGTACAAAGTACTTGTACTTTCCCTTGAATTATGTTTAATAACACCAAAATGGGTGTCTAAAACTATCAAGATTTTGTCTAGTTTTTTGGGAAAGTTTTGAGTTATTGGGAAAAACTAGGTTTGCACTGATACAAGGATTCAAGGAGTCAAAGTGTGAAATTTGACTTTCGTTGTTTGTCAGGCTTTGAGAGTTGTTTGTATTATTTAGAAGGCTCTTAGAGGCAGGTTGATAGGTTGGTTGAGTTGAGCCTCCCAAGTCTACATCAATTAGTTAATTACCACGATATACAACCTTAATTTATAATCGATGTATATTGAAGATTAATAATTAAATAAGTACAATATACATAAAAACCAAATTTAAAATGTATTATAATTAACTCTCACTTTCCTAAATCTACCTTTCCCCATCAATTACTCCCCTTCGAATTTGTTAATGGAGTTGGGATCCCAAATGTGATCTACATGGATCTTTGCTGCAAACTTAGGAAGATATTCAGTAATGTACACCATGGTCTAGTATACCATATATCCATCCACCATAGAACTTTCAGGATGTGCTCTTTTTCTAACCAAAGCCTTCAAAAATTTCAAGTGCCTCTCAACCATCCACATTGACCTTGTGTGTATAGGTCCACATAATTCAATCTCATTAACTTGGTGTATAAGGTAGTGTTCTTGTGCATTGAAAAATGTCGAAGGTAGACACTTTTGCATTTCACACATTAGACGAGGAATTTGTCTCTTCCAAATAATTTATATCTTCTTTATGAATTTATTTAGATGATAGCCATCTACAAGTGATTCAAGGTGAAAATATATTAACGATATCTAACAACAATATACAATATATTACATAACAAGTAAAAAAAATGGAAATTATAAGATCTATACAACGAATTGAACAAATATCGCTACTTACCTCATGTATTTTCCAAGATCATATATAACTTGCTTGACATTGTTGTCGAAGTTGTCTGGGAGAGATAGAGGTAGAACGTACTGCAACAATTATAAAATGATCTTTTCATTATTTTTCCAAAAGTAGTAAACATAATACACTAAAAAGTACATGCAGTATACAAAATATATATAATATACTAGAATAATTACCTTAATGAAGGTATGCCAATCATGCCTTTTCATCCCTAACCCAAATTCACCTTTCTTTGTTATGATATTGTTTATGTTTGCAGCAAATTCTATGGGAAATTGAATTTTTTTTTACTTCTTTTATAGCATTGCTTTGCTACTCTGTTAATAACCAAGGAAGGGCGCTTATATTAATTTGGTCTCCATCGCTATTTAATTGAATGTAATTTTTTATTGAATGATTGGCTTCCTGAATGTCACTACAAATTTTGACAATTTTTTCTTTGTCAAACCTTCCATCCAATATTTTCCATAATGTTTCTGTTATATTCTTTCTGATATGCATTATATCAAACAAATGCACAATTTGTAGTTGCTTATAGTAGGGAAACCTACTAAATTGTCTGGGATAACTTTTCATTCCCTATGGAAGCCGTCCATTAATGCCTTAACGACTTTCATGAAGCATATAAGTTAAACAAATTAACAACGATATTCATTGTCAATTACAGCATGAGCAAACAAAACACAATATAAAAATATAAATTCAAAACATATCATTTATGATAGATAAACAATTTGATCTGATGTATAACCTTGATGATTAATTCTATTACATTCCAACTTCCATAGGTGAGGTGTCATTCTTCGTGGTTTTGATGTAGTCTCTTCTTTCCCATTGAAAATATATTTTTCAGTAGCTTGATACTTATGATTTCTATGGAGGAAGTGCCTATACTCATCAAACACCTTCTTTCCTAAACTTGTTGAACAATGAGATTTCATCTTTGGACCACAAATTGGACATGAAAATTTTTTCTTTGTTTGAAGACTTGCAAGATCATATATAATTGGATTAAATATGTCAATTTTTATAATTATATATAATGAATAGATTATTTTAAAAACATGCATGATATCTACTTCATAAAATTAAATATCGTTAAAGTGCAGTCGAACATTATAACATACCACAAAAATGTGTTAGCCCAGGGCATCATGAATTGTCCATACAAGCATTGCATGGAATTGAAATTGTCTTTGTCCTATTGGTCTAGAGACGTCATACATAGTGACGCCATTCCATAACTTTAGTAACTCGTCGATAAGAGGCTTGATATATACATTCATATCTTTAACTTGGTACTTACCTAGTTAAATGAACATAGACATTACATAATTATTATAACCATTTTACTGCAATATATATAAATTAATGTACATGACTATTAAATGAAAAAAAATATGTCATTATGCAAAAAATAAGACAAATGAGATGCTACTATGTTAAAGAAAATTGATGTAAACAAATACATGGAACAATCATTGCTAACATTATGTGCTCCCTCTTTATTGACATCCATGGAGGAATGTTATTTTTTATAACAAAAATAGGCCACACTGAGTAAATAGATCTCAGCTCTCCAAATGGATTGACATTGTCCGCTGCACAATATAAAGTCTTAATTTAGATATATGACATTGAATGATCAATCTAAATTAAGACTTTATATTTAGCTTAAATCAAAATATTGAACTTGCACAACAAAACCTAGAAATGAAATTCTCAAAATGCACAAGTCTAAAAATGAAAACTGATGAGATGTTTCAAACCTGGAAGTACAAATTTGACTTCACAAATGAATTCTAGAAAAAGACAATGACTACCCTCAACCTGGCGATATCT
Organism: Sequoia sempervirens; assembly: GCA_007258455.2. NCBI lineage: Eukaryota > Viridiplantae > Streptophyta > Pinopsida > Cupressales > Cupressaceae > Sequoia > Sequoia sempervirens. The sequence goes on from VDFB02072274.1 coordinate 66,178,354, forward strand.
TCTTGAATTTTTTTTATTTTTCCCAAGAAAATCATCCTTAGTTCTCCACAAATTGTCGCAAGTATAGAGCAAATTCACAAGTATAGCAAAACACTGTCGCAATAAATAGGCGAACTCACTTTTATTCATGTCGGCCACAATTTCATTTTTTTCTGATTTTCCATTTTTGTCAAAATTTTGATGAACATGTTTGTCATAATTTCGACGAAACTTCATAGAAATTTAGATGAAAACCATGTTCATCAAAATTTCGATGAACTTCAGGGAAAAAAATTTAAAAAATTAAAAATTACACTTCAAATTTCACAAGCACCCGACAATACATCAAATTATAAATATTTCGTCAAAAAAAATTGTCGGATTTTGTAGTCAAATGAGTTAGTGGATGGTCAAACTAGGCCCCAAATTTAATCAAAAAAATATACTAACTATAGAAAATAGGTTATGGGGATCTTGATATTAAAATATATTCATGCTAAAAAATAGGCTCCATCAGCTACCCAAATCAAAAGTTATGGCCTCTAAAAGTTATGTTCCAACATCACTATCCACTAGTTGAAAACACTAAACTCTGGTCTCGTCAAGTCCCTTTTCTAAGATCCAAGTGTTATCCTCTTGTTGTAATCCTTCCCACTATACCAAATTCCCATTATAGTTACATTACCTCATGTTAACTAGGGAAACAAGTTATGGGGATCTTGAAGTTTAAAATATCATCATGTTGAAAGAATGGGCTCTATCGACTACCCAAGTCAAAATTTATGCTCCTACATCAATATGTTAGGGTTAGGGGTTTATTGGTTTAAGCTAAATATAAAGTCTTAATTTAGATTGATCATTCAATGTCATATATCTAGGACTCAATTTTTCTACATGCACATTAAATAAAAATATATAACTAAGGGTTAGGGAATTTAATCTTGCCTAAGTCACCTAGCAACTAGGTAGGCATGTTTTCTTAATAAACATTTATTTATTTTTATTTTCTATTTAATATGTATTGATTAACTACCTAAAATCCCAATTTATAATAGTGAAGCATTAAATAACAAAGAATTAAATACAAATATAAATCTAAATTTATATAATATATTTATTGTAAAGTGTATTTTTCCCTTTACAATAATAAGATATCTTTATGACAATAAATCATATAAGAAATTAAATAAATATGGAAATTGAGCTTAATAGTGTATATATGCCATAGACATTTATTTTATAGATAAAAAAAGGAGGCGGCCCTCCTTTCACAACCTTGTATGACATCTAAAATCAATAGTTTCTCTCAAATTTAGCATCTTCTTTGTGTGACTCCTCATCTTTTATCATTTTTGCACATATATGTAGACACACATACACACATTTACATATGTGTGTATACATGTATGTATATATGTATGTATGTATGTATGTATATGTAAATATAGTAGATATTATATATTTATATATGTTTATGTGTGTGTGTATATATATATATATATACATACTCTCAAAGTATATGGTTCTATATACACACATAAATGGTGAGGAGTCACATTAATGTGTGTAATGGTGAAAAAATTATACGAATTCTCAATTTCTATTTAGTTGTGGCCCCATTTTGAGAGATTGTCTTGATACAACCATATAGCAACATGTGACACACTATTAGCTAATTTTGGCTCTTTTTCCTAATCCTAAAACACACACACACACACACAAAGTATATGGTTCTACATGTAGAAACAATACATGTTAAGGAGTCATATAAATGTACATGTGTGTGTGTAATGGTGAAATTTCCATACCCATGTTAATTCCTATTTAGTTTTGGGCCCAATTCATGAGATTGTATTGATACAACTACATAGAAAGATATGGCATATGTTTAGGCTAAGTTTGGTTGCTTTTCTTAATCTTCAAACACCCTCATTTACTCCTTACACATATTCTTATATAACCATTTGTATCCATGTTCAATCTCTATTCCCATCATTTATTGGTCCAAATTAACATACATTATCCTTGATCCCCAAATTTTACATCCCTTACCTTGGGTCATTTCCATACTACATGAGATCAATCCCACATAACATGGACATAACTTCAAAAAAAAAACTTGATAATTGAAATAACCAATTCTTGCCCTTTTCTCATAGCTATTATGAGCTAAATTGAAACACATTTGTCTAACAAATTATTATTTCCTTGTATTTAAAGATATTCATTTGAGGATTTATTCACATTTGATAGTCATCCAAAAATCCTAAGACTTCAAGGTTGAGAATTCAATAGGAATACTTCAGTTTGGAGCTTTTAAAGGAATTAATACTTGCTTTAAATCATTATATAGATCACTTGCATGCTTGCCTAGTGCCTATTATGTATTTTCACAACTAAAAGATCAATCAACTAAAAAGGTTGGCCTAAGAGAACTTGACCCTACTAATTTGATAATCTCCCCAAAGTATTTCTAAGTACTACATATCCTTAATGATCAACAAGAAAAAGTAGAGTGGATTGAATAGTAAAACTATACCTTCTTCCAAATCATATTCTTAGATTACATATTGAATTTGTATGACATAAAATTGACCTAAGACAAAATAATTCACCTACGTAGAATTCAATGTCATTGATTTTTACTACTAAAACAAACAAACAAAACTTTTGAGGTCACCATCTTTCATATTCCCTCTTCAATTTTAAATCTAAATACAACTTACCCATTTCATTAAAACAACATCAATTTATCATCCAACAAACATTAATTTGTATGTAGTTATATAGATTTATATGATTAACCTAAATTAAAATCATACATACATACATAGATTGCTGACCTCTAAAAGAAAGCAGACAACCATGTCACCAACAAAAAGACTGTCCTCCATAAAGCTTTCCATCTTTGAATCATCTTGTAAAACCACTTCAAATCTTTCATTAAGAACAAAAGATTGTTTCAAGAAAAGAAATACTGCCCTGTATTGTATGTCAGCGTAAATTCCCATTATCTCCTTACTGCTCACAAAGAGCTCAGCATGTGGACCCTTCATAATCAAATAGGACAACTCTGGATGCACAGCTGCATTGGGCCATGGCTGCCCTTGGTTTTCAAACATTTCTATCTACATTTAAATCACTTTAGAGGAGAAGTATTGTTGATTTGGAAGTTACTTAGCAGCATTATTTTTATATTCTTTCCTTCAAATAGATAAGTCTTGTTGATTTGGGAGTGAATTTTCATATTGGAGATGAATTTATCATGGCGATGAATTGTTGGGGGTGAATTTATTGGCAGTGAATTGTTGATGGTGAATTTGCCTGAAGCCATTGTGAACATGAAAATTTTAACATGTTTTCAGAATGATTTGAGTTGACAATTTTTTCTGTCTTTAGATTATTTAAATTTTGATTTCATGATTTTTTCAAAATTTTAAAAAATTGTAGATCTATAATAAACCTCTTTAGATTTCTAATCTGAACTTTAATGACAATTGTTGTTGTTTTAAAATCTATTCAAAAATTAATAAAAAGAAAAACTATTGTAAACAGGATATTTCATATTCAAGTAGCTGTTGCTTTTCCTACCATTTGACTTTCAACAGTCCCTTATATGGACAGCAAGCTAACTTTCCAGTTCAGGTTGCTGTTGACGTTCCTTCCATTTGACTTTCAAGAGCAAATTATCTTTCGAACTATCCATGGCAAGGTATCTTGCCACCTTTAAAGTATGTGAAAACAAATTATAGGTCACCGACTATAAAGTATGTGCCAGTTATACTCAACCATTGATTTTCTGTCCATTAGACTTTAAACATTCCCTCGTGACCACCGCCAGTTATTTGCTACAGCTTGGATGCACTGCCTACAATCTGAATCCATTACAGCTATTGTGGTGAATATGAGCAGCCAGTCAAACGAATATATTCTCCCCCATGCAGCTTATTCAAATCCGTACTACATGGGCTTAACTTTTTGCAGATATGAGACAAAACACAATACCTATCGACAATATGGGGAGCTCGATATATAATGGCTCACCATACCTATGAATATTCGTGATAATGAGTTTGCATCCCTCTACCCAAATATCTCGTGCATATTACAGTTTTTTGTAATAGAAATTTGCAGTGACTGGTTGACAATGTTTTGATAGTGAGAGAGAAATGAAATGGGCTCCTCTTTACGTCATTTCAGATTCTACTGATGTATAGGGAAGAAATCGGATGATATGGACCTTCTATTGGCACTACTATGGCCACTTGACGGTCTTTTATTTTATTATATTTGTAATGTTTCTTGCTTTCTAGGTTCAGCCCATGTGACTCTGAACTTTTGGGCTCTACCCATATGACTCTCTGGGTGTGCATTTTTACCACCCACATTTTTTTTTTTTGTGAATATGTATTTCTATCTTTAATTTAATATAGATATATGCCTATTCATCAAAAAAATATTTTTTTCTTTTTTATTTGAATGTTGTTGGATTATTAAATAAAAATAGTGTTGTTTGGAATAATAGATTTAGATAATAAATTGGAATTGACAAGTATGCTTTTTGAAATGACAAAGATAGATTAGGACTACTTAGCTCTAGGTAAGGCTTGGTGGTGTTGGATCACAAATAATTACTCCATGATCCAAATGGAGATATAAATATCAAATTTGATACTATAATGCTCTAACAAACAAATAATTGAACTTTCTTTCTATTCAAGGCAAAATCATGGCATCAAGTTGATTGGGTTTGATTTCACAATGTGAAATCAATCTATCAAGTCTTGCAATCTGAAAATTATTTCACTTCACCTTCTAGTATATGTATTTTCAATAAGAAACTAGCAATGTTTACAAACACCATTGAGGAGCTTGCCAAATGAGAGTGATGTGATCTCAATGAAGCCCCTAGGCAAACCAATTCAATAGATTATGAACAAAGATTGAAGACAATAAAAAACACATACAATATGCCTATTTTTTCATCACTATATATGATGGTGTAATGGTAATATATTGCTCTCAAATTATTTACAGATGTCTAGATGATTGATCAATGATGGTAAAAAGAATTAGGGTTTGTCCTTTTATACAACATCTTAGACTAAAATTTGAAGTGCTTTCAATTCAAATTGGAATGTAGTGGCTAGCTAGAAGGAGATGGTATTGACCCAATTTTAATTTTAAATTTTAAAAAGATTGGGGTCAATTTCATGCTACAAAATTTAAATAGGTTCAGTTTACATTGCAATCTTGAACCAAATAGGTGGGTGGGTAAAATAAAGATTGGGACTAATGCCTAGGAATGTGTGGAGGTAGAATCGAACTAGGTTCAAGGAATGTTCTAACTCTTGTTTAAAAGCATGTCACTTATACACTCAATATTGCATAAAAGATGAGCCAAAAAAGTGAGTTTATAACTAATGGGAAAAGTAATGGGTATTCAGTTTTCCTCAGTAAATTTTTCCCTCACTTTGGCATGTAAGTAGATTATTATGAAGATGCATGTCAAAGTATTTACAAGAATCCAACATGAAAGTAAATCATTTCATGCTCAGACAAAAATATGGGTGAGGATATAAATATTTGATACATTCTCTTTGCAATGAGCACTCCACCCCAAAAATTACAAAATTAAATGAAATCTAATGAATACCATCTATCAAAAGTTTAAAATATAAGCATCAACAAAATTATTTAACAATGTCGTCAATCTTAAAGTAAGTGCACTTGAAGTAAATGTAATGGGTGGTGGGATGAACCCACATACATGTGGCACGAAGCCTATCAATGAAGGAGGAGGTGTAAAATCCTTAAATGGACCATTGTATCCATGCGAGCTAAATTTCAAATATGGTGTAGGGAATTCATCAAGCCACTATAACCATAGGCATGAAATAGCACTAGTGATATAATTTCCCCCTCCAATTGGTTTTTGTTGGTGTGAGCCCAAGTTTACCAACTACAACAAAATGTCCTTCACAAGATAAAGAGAGGCAACACAAGGCCATTTCACCAAATAAGGAGTGAATAAAAAATGAGATGCATAATTTACATATGGTACAGGCTTTTAAAGCCGTGAAATATCAAACGGGTATTGAACTTCCCAATACGGGAAACAAAACTACCCAAGAATAATTAACCTAAGTGAAAACTTAAATAACCTAACACCCCCCTTAAGTGAAAACTTAAGGAGAATGAAGATGCAATATGGGTCTCGACTACACAACCATGTTAGGTACCCATTTACAATGCAAAAAAGAAATCTCTCACAAACAGAGAAAAGGAGAAAAACCCTGTGGGAAAAAACCCCTCTCAAAAAGAGAGAAAAGAAAACAAAAAAATGATGCATGGATGGAGGACTCAATCACACCCCCAAAGGACTGCATACATCATGTATATACAATCAATGACCCCCCTATAAGAGGGAAAGAGAGAGACTATGTAGCCCCCCCACAATGTGTAATCACCTGCAAAAATGGTAAGTGTCTAAAGACAAAACATAATCCAATGTCGACAAATAACTTGTCTCCCTTTTGGAAGAAACAAAACAAAATACAAATGTAGGAATGCTTCCCATTCCAAATAGGAATTGAAAGAAAGAAGCATGAAGATGTATGATGATGTCTCTAAAATTTGCTCATGTGTCACCAAGACCTTGGAAGATGATGCCATGAACCAATTAGGAACATGCCCAATCAAAATAGAAGCTGACAAACAAGGTACCACTGGAAATTGATTCTGAACATTCTCCAAAGACTGAGATGGTGTGACAATAGCTGTGCAACTATCATCAAATAGGAGGGATATACCCTCAAATGTGTCCTCCAAATTTGAAATGTGAGATTCCATGAACAAGGATGCAATGTTTGGCAAATGTGAATCCCAATCAGGAAGAAAATGAGATACAAGTTATGATGAATCACTAGACGTGCTTAATGAATCATCAACACACGATGAATGGTCCTGATGAACATGAATGATAGGAGCCTCAATCAATGACTCCACGTTGAATGAATCACTGAAGGTGAAGGTATGTCAACTATCCCTAATGGAGAAGAAAGATCATCTGAAGAACCCTCGTCATTCTCATATGAAGATTCAAAGTATTACAAAACTTCAAACTCCTGCATAGTAGCATGATCATAAGGTATCCTTTCTAAAAAATGAAGAGGTGTAAGACAATCTAAAACAAGATCATCTGGGAATAGCTGAGTATCAAGATCTCCATTTATCTTCCAAATTTTAGTCCAAAGAATGTGAGGACACTCAAAATGATCAATAGCATTCAAAGAGGCATCATAAATATGCATCACAATAACTCCTAGGACATGATCCCCTTTGCAATTCCATGCAAATTTCTTCCTATCAGTACCAAGAAGGGGAACAAGATTATATAAATGTGGCAACAAATGAAGCCATTTGAGATGTTTTATGATACCATCTCCCCATTGTTCATAGTTTTCCCTTTTCAACATAATCACAGCAGGATGAATTGAAAACCCCATAATCAACTATGACAAATCTCCAAAAATATAAAGACATTAACCTTTAACAACAATTTGAAACTCCCAAATACTACAAATGAAGCCTTCTCAAAGTACTTCAGAAAACAATGATGCCAAAAAAGGGTTGAGAATCTGAAATAAACACCTTACTGGGTTCTCACACCAAATCACCAAGCCGGATCTCAAATCAACTCTTTTGTTAACAAGAAATAAAGCAAAACCAATATCAAACTTCAATGCATTAAAATCACCACCAAATAGAAAAATATGAGAGAAATTCCTCAACCACTACAAAGGTGACAAAAATACCTTTTCGTTGATATGTGGTTTGCAAAAAATGGCCTCTGTTTGTAAAAGATATGAATTTTTTTTTAAAAAGGCCTATAAAGGCACTTTGGAAGCACTAGCAAGCACCTGAGGGCTCAATTCTGGTTACCCATGTAACCACGTCCTTAATAAGAGGCAAAAAATTTGGTGACAAACACCAAGCAAACTCCACCAAAGCACTAAGCCTTCCCAAGCATAAGACTATCCACTACCTCCAAGGTTCGAGCCTTTACAAGCACTTCACATGAACAATGCAAGCATGAGATATATGAAGACCAATCAACACATCTTCAGGCTCAATGTGGGATAAAGGATCTTAGAAGTATAAGAGAGGGGGACCAACCATGTCAAGGCCCAAGGTCATGAAGAGCCGAGAGCGGAATGTTGCCCTAACTTACCTCACTCTAAAGGGATGTTTGGGAGTGGGGATTGAGAATGATGAGGATTATAAGGTGCCTCAATCACTCTACAAATCTGAACTTTAGTTTTGGCTAGATGAGTTAATCTTTGGAGTTGGTATTGTGCCTCAGATAGCTCTTTATCTAAGGACAACAGTGCAGTTCTGGGATGTCAGTGCAGTGAGATGACATCTCTCGGGCACACTAGCATCCATACAGTCAGAAAACAATGGACACAACACAAACTACTGAAAAGCAAACTGACAGCCTAGCTAGTAAATCTAGATGGTAAAGCAAAATGAGGAAGTGCAGGAAATAAAGACTAAAGTGATAAAGAAAGTAAACAAGAACTAGAGTGATGAAGATAATCTCACCAAAATGTACTTTTTCCAGCTAGCTCCACACGCTCTTTCACCTGCACACAAGAAGGAAGGGGAAAAATGTTGGGTTTGTATAGGGGGTTGCCTCAGTCAAACCCCCGTTTTGGTGTTTCCACATCCACGAACAGCTAGATAGCAACAAGAGAAATATGCGATAAAGAAGTAAAGAAATAAGGAATGCAAATAACACTACAAAATAGTAAATAGCTACTCAACCAAATCGCAAAGGAGAGGAGTGAAACATCACCACCTCTATCAAGAGCTCACTAGCCAATGGAGGAGAAAGAAGGCTTGAACAATCACCACAGCCTGAACTGCGATGAAGGGAGGTCTTACAAAACCTCAAGCCCATGTTGCAATGGTTTGCTTCACACTTGCTTTACGGAGTTGACAGAGTGTTGTTGCTACAATGGAGTGTTGAAGTGTTGTTGAGAGTGAAGTGAAGGTTGAGAATGCTTGAGAATGAGCAAAAAGATGGAAAAAAGATGAGTTGAATGAAGAATGGATGAATTTGAAAGAGAAGATGGGAGAATCAGTCATTTTCGAGGTTGGTTGGTCAAAGAGGGATATTACAAATTGACTCCAATTGAAAGTGTAATACCTCTACCAACTTTAGATGCAGGAATTTGTTAGGGACTTAAGTGCGCCATGTGGATGTCTACGCGTCGTGCACACATCCTCAACAAATATTCTTCTACCAACACAAAGGACAGATGTCAAGTGGAAGGAAGGTAGCTTGTTGGAATTTCGCCTTTGGATTTGGTTTTCTAAGGTGAGGATGTGTAAAAGGGGAATTTATGTAAGGGATGCAAATTCACTCCTATACAAGAAGAAATGCCCAAATCACATCATATAGGCCCACCTCAAAACCCTAGATAAATATTTGATGTAAAACTTTTGATATGTTTAAAGTTTGCATAGAAAATAATATGGAAGCGAGTTGAGTGCTACATATAGGATGGGAAGGTGAATATGCATGCCTCCTCACAAGGATTCATGCCCAACAAAAATCCCACAGGGGGTTGGTACCAAAGGAGAGAAATGGGGCCTTTAGATCATTACCTTCCACAACAAATGAAACACACGCAGTCCTTCATTGAAATCCCCAGCCTCCAAACAAGCTTCCAACTTCACATGCCTCTAGGAAATGAAATACATGCCCAGCAAGGAAATCACAGCTTCAAATTTGCAATCATGGCACATATCACAAGAAATAATATACACCTTTCTTAGCAAAATCGATACCAACAATAAAATCCACTCTTCCTCCAATCAAATTTGTGGCCTGTAAATGGGCAGAGAAAACTCCACGAGAAGAAATTCACACCTACTAGAGGAAGGAAACATGCCTCCACACAGCAGAGAACTTTCCCTCTCTTCAGGTTGCAAAAAAAATCCTCAAACGCATGGCCCTGGGGAATGGTGCAACCTTCAAGAAACAAAGCAAACAATTTCCACAGAATCGGGCTTCTTCTACAGGAAAATCAAGCACGAGCCTAATGAAGGAAATTGATCCTCCTCAAATTGTAGCCAACCTCCGAAGCAAAAAATCATGTCTCAAAATCAAGCCTGTAGAAAAATGCCTCCAAAAGAGAATCTTTGCCTCTTTCAATAGATGATTCAACAAGAGAAATTTGTGCTTCACTTTTGCATCAAATCGTAACTATAGAAAAAGAACGAGCTTCCAACATCACCAGGAATAAGAATGCCTCAACCACAAAATAGGAGTGGTGCCCAACAACTAGAATACAAATTTATAGCCAACAAATACCCTTTAACAAGAAAATTGAAATTAATCAAAAAAAAAAAAAGGAAACTTTCAAATTTAGCAAATTTCAAATGATGAGAAAATAAACAATCTCACACTCTAATGAAAACTCTCAGAGGAAGGAGTTGCAGATAGCGGGCTCTGATACCATGTTGGTGTGAGCCCAAGATCACCAATTGCAACAAAAATGTCCTTCACGAGATAGAGAGAGGCAACACGGCCATTTCACCAAATAAGGAGCAAATAAAAAATGAGATGCATAATTTACATATGGTACAGGCTTTTAAAGGCGTGCAATATCAAACGGGTATTGAACTTCTCGATACGGGAAACAAAACTACCCGAAAATAATTAACCTAAGTGAAAACTTAAATACACTAGCAGTTTCTTACAAATAATTCCATGAATCAGATGAGAGAAAGAAAGTAAATTTATTGTCATGTAAAGCATAAGAGTCATGACTTTGTTTTAAAATTACATTTTTGACAAACATGAAGTAATATAAATAAGGATAAAAATGAAATCAAATATATTGGAAATCAAATGCCCCTAATGTTGCCCCAAAACTAGGGCCATAAAAAATAATAAATACTATATATGGTTTGAATGTATGCATAAATTAATTTTAGGTGTCATCATGATAACTTTTGATAAAATATGTTTAAGCATAAGATGTAAAATTGATAAAGATGGGAATAATTAGGTCACATTCATAAAATAAGAACATATTAAGCATATAATAGTACATGTAGTCATCATAAGATAAAATCATGAAAGTATATGTATCTAATAACATAGGTATGTGTAGACACTGAAATCTGGTTTAAGCCTGCGACTTCAATATTCTCCATAATTTGTATTCTTCATGGTCATGATTAAATAATGTTAATTATTTAATTATTCTCTATAGTCTTCAATTCTTCTATTAATTAAATAATCTTAATTATTTATTTAATTCACACTTTTCTTTATTCTATCTGATTAATTAAATAAACACTTTTTATTTAATTATTTTAATAATTAACCTTATCCTTCTTGTCAAATTAAATAAATTCTTATTTAATTTACTCTTTATCATACTTCAACTATAATTAAATAAATTCTTTATTTATTTAATTATTCATTTAAATCCCTTCATCACTTAATTAAATAAATCTTATTTATTTAATTATTCTTCAAATATCAAATCTTGAATTAAATGAATTATTTAATTCATGAATTATATTTTAACACATTCCTCTATATTTAGATAATTGTGTGAGTTATCTAAGTATTCACTTTTACTCAACTCAAAGATCTATTCAAATTGCTCAGTTAACTCTTGATTTAATGTCTGAGTGGCATTCTCGAGTAATATCTTCATCAAATCATTCAATCATCCAGTTCTAACTCAATTGCGTGTACATGCATATTAATTAAATATTCCTATTTAATTAATTAAACCTTGTGCGTGCATTCAAATAGAGAGTTGCTTTAATCCATCTTCATCTTTGTCATGCAAAGATAATTCTTTTGTTTTCAAATACCAAACTTGAAGATTAAATCATTTATTTAATCTTTAATTCTATTTCTAATTTGCATCACTCATGTCACTACTGACAGTTATCATAATGCATGTCTAATCTGTCGATCTCAACCGTCCATTGATCTTTCAATCCTGGCATGTCGTTCAAATAATCAATTTTCTATAAATTGATCTGGTCTTCATCATTCCAATCTCTCTCGAAATCTTATGACTTTTTTAGAGCACTTATCTTGAATCTTCGATGTTTTTCTAAATCACTATCATAGGCTATACTTGCATGAACTCTTGAAAATCTAAGGGCATTTATACTACACAAGCAAAATGGAGAAGGGAAATCGAGATGAATCATGGAAATACGTACAAATTTGGTGAGATTGTTCAAGTTTTATTTACGTTTTGACTTCCTTTGTTCTTTGTTGCTTAGAATTAGATTGCATTTAGATTTGTATTGCATGCTTGCTTTTGATCTTTTCTTTCTACACTTTCTTGGTGTTACAGTATGTATTCAAAAGATGTGAAAATAAGAAGCATATGAGACATAAGGATAATCGTGAAAGTAGATCACCATGAAAGTATAAGGAATTCACAAGCATAAAAGGAATGTCCACAAATAGGTAAAAACACATAAAAGACATGAAACATAATATATAAGGTGAAAAGAGAATGAGTGAAGAAACATCATAACAAGAAAGGCATAAAAAAGGGGACAAAGTAAGAGACAATCATGAGACAGTAGAAGATAGGAAGAAGGAACACAACAATCACAGATTAGTCAAAAAGGACAAGCAAATAAAATACATAAAGTTGGGATTTTGGTCAACATGATGATAGAGGTTTTCAAGCACACCATACTTTTCATACAACACCAAACCCATTATAAAAATACAACATGACACAACACATAAAAGAAAAATATAAATTGAAAGATATAGTGCAATAAAGCTAAAATTCTCAGTCTCAACCAATAAGGCATGGAGTATCTATTTTTAATACTTCATCCTCATCCCAATCATGTACTATAATCACCTCCTCAATATATATAATTAAATCTCATCACTATGTGGAGTAGAACCTTTGGAAAATGTGTTCTCCTTTGAAAAATGTAATATAGAGAGGTAGAATAGCTATTTTTTCTTTCTTTAATCACAAATATTTCTTCTTTTGAGGTGGTTAAAAATTTATATTTTTACCTTGTAAATACTTCTTTGGACCCAAGTAGAAGATTTTGAGCACCTAGAATACTGAGAGGTGGGTGAATCAGTATTCTTTCAAACCATTCAAACAATTAAACATCTAATCCGCATATTAAATTCCATTGCAATAAATGTAAGAAAGCATGAAACATCAACAACACCACATAACACATGAACACCGAATTTTCTACATGGAAAACCCAAAATAGGAAAAAACACGGTGAGGATTAGCTCACAATATATTATAATCAGTTATAGTATATTAACAGAAGTGCTCACTACATGTGGACTCTGTATGTGGACTCATTGTCCAAGTAAACTCACTGTCCATTGAGAGAGAAAGAGATACAAGAGAGTTTTGGCTCACATCCTAGATTGAACTGTTACAATTGCATTTGGCATATGCATGAAATACATCTCTAATGAAGCTCAATAAATTGACATTACACACTTCATGTGATTTTGATCTAACACTATGCTTTCATCTACATTCACATCACTCTAATATTCTACTCTTGACATTCACAACTCTAATTTGCAATTTATTCACATAATTCACATCACTTTCATGTTTCTCATTCATCAAAACACCAAAAATGATCTAGCTTATATATATGCTTCAAGTGTAACATCAATTAGGTCAGCCTAACTAATTGTAACATAAAATAGACAAATATGACTTATCGACTCAAATCCTTCCACACACCCCTCACACCAAGATTCAATCCTTAAAACAATTTTAAATAGGTTGGCATGGACCTATAATAGCTCCCACATAAATCTATAATACTTACTTAATCTTCACATACCTTCAAACCTATTAGGTTGGCATTGTAGAAGACCTAATACAAAAATTCTCCAACTGTATACCCATATTTGGACACGTGTACCTCAAAATGCTATGTCATCTAGAATTCATAATCTATTGACATCTTTCAACATCTCCTTAAATCCACAAAACAAAAATCATAACAGCAAAGAAGTGTGGACTCTCCTACTCACATGCAATGTATAGGAAATGACTGTAACTATCAGGTTGAACTTGTGTCATTCATAACTTTCAAACCAAAAGCCAAAACAAGATGGAATTCTAGAATTAGATGATTCTAACAACCAAAAAAAACATACTAGAACCACAGAGTAAAATGTTAATTCACAGACCAATGCGGACCCAAAAACTGGATGCTCTGTACCTAGAAATACTGGTAAAAACACAGTCATTTTTTATCATAATCAACTTTACCGGATCAAACCATCTTGCAAAATTGTCCTCCACAAACATCCCAAAACATGTTAGAACCAACCAAAATTATTTGCACCATGATTTCCTCATCAAGATACAATATTGACATCAATGACAACACTACAGCACATAATAGTATACCTTGTGCCTATCCCTCATGCTCATGTTGCCAACAACTAAATCAATGAAAAACTCCTCATTCTTCCAACAATATCCCCCTTTTTTTACTAATGGAAACAAGCCAAAATATCTTCAAAATATTCTCCAAAACATTCCCCCCTTTGACATCAAGGGAAAAGGGCGCCTACAACAACTATTCTATCATATACCAAATCTCCCCCTAAGAAATATATGCATATGTACAAACTAATAGATTGAATTGACCCCGCCCCTAAGTCATGTACCAAAGAAAAACCAAAAATTTGTACTGGAAACTACTCTATATACTCTGCATATGTACAAAGAATCTAAAACTAATAACTGGAAATGCATAAAGAATAATAAATGTTGTCAACCGAAAGAGCTTGACTCTTCTAGCTTCTACACTTGGGTATGTCATGCCTATTTACCTTCTTCCCATGTCTTCTTAGCTGCCCCAAGCAATCTACATTGTGTTTCAAACTCCATTAATATCTCTTCTCCTTCTTCTAGAGTGTTAGGTACTAGATTCATCTATGTAGCTTTATTAGCACTCAAAAAGGCACTTGAAACAAATATGAATTTGGAATTTGCCAAGTCCCTTATCTCTCCAAACTGCAAAATGATATGCTCCTTTTAGGCCTGTAGCTAAAAGATTCTCTTATAAAAATCCTCTATAACATTCCTTGTATATCTAGCCAGGTTAAGTTCTGAATCATAGAGGCATTGTTGATCTGGGACTCAATAGAGGACCCATTTCCTTCTTGATATTCTATGTGGCTCTGGGCCACTTCATACAATATTTGAACAAATACTTTGCCTCGCCCACACAAACTTGTGCATCAAGAGCACACTTCTCAGTGATTTCCATCATATTGTTATCTTTTATTTTCTTTTCAACGTCAATTTTAACTTTTCCTCTAAATCTAGCAGCATACTCTTTAAAAGAATCAATTAATAACTTAAAATTTTCCATACCAAAAAGTGAAGTATCATTGCTTGCACTAGGTATGGCTTCTTGTAATACCTTCACTACTTTTTCCATCATCTCTCCACTCTTTTGATGTGTTTCTATGATCTCCTTCTACATAGATGCATAGAATACATCTCCCAATTGAAGCTTGTGGAGGGGGGAAATCTTGTCAAGATCTCCATTTCCCTATTGTATTGGTAGTTATACTAGTTGTAATGATACAACAAGCAAGAATTTGAGCTGCATACTCAGTAGATTCTTCAAGGAATCTTTGGAGGAGTCAGAGGATTCACCAAAAGTCTTTGTAATCTCCACATCTTTCTCTTTCAATTCCTTTCCCTTAATCTTTTTGGAGTTTACTTCAGTCTCTTCTTCTATTTTTGAATCTCTAGATGCATCATCATTATTATCTTCATCTCCCTTCTCATTATTTTCTTGTTCTTCTTCCTTCTTTTCATCAACATTCTCTTCAACACCATCCTTACTTACATTCTCTTCCTCTACAAAATTATTTATGTTATCCAAAGGTGTCTTTGGTTTCCCTTGAGTATTTTCAACATTTTCTTCAGGTATCGGAGGAGGAGAGGTATCCCCCTTTGTTGCATCATCCTCATTATTCATCTCTACTTTATCTTCTTTTGTCAATTCTTCCACATCCGAAAGAACATTGTCTTGTGTATACCATTCCTCTGTTATATGATCATGTTGACCATCAATGTCTTGTGCTTCTTCACTTGTAGTGACTTCCAGAGTAATATCTTCTTTGTCTTCTAAAGTCATACCATATTTTTGTGCAATTCCTAATATTTTATCAACTATCTCCTTTTGTGGCCTTACAAACTTATTCTTATCTCTACCCATAAGGGTAGTTACCCTTTGCTTCACTCTGAATTTTGTGTTGAATAACTCATCCAATGTGGCTCTGTTTTCCTTTGACATAGGAGAACCAATATTTTCTAAAGTATATTCTTTTATCTTTCCTTCTTCTTCAATTGCTTCTTATCTTCTCTTTACCAAGACATTCCATAGCTCCATAGGAATTTTATTCTCAAAAATTTTCATATCAACCTTTAAATTAATAATGTACTTAATGATTGCCTCAATAATGGTGGCCTTATCCACCTCATCTACTTCATTATACAAAGCTACAGTTTCTACTAAGCATACCTTGGTGTATCATTCCATTAACAAGTGCACCTACCTTCATGGGACTGTGAGCTCTTACTGGAGGTTTTTTCTTTTGCTTCTTCATTTCATCCAAAGTATTCTTTGTTTCTACTTTTCTCTTCATTTTCAGAGACTCTTTCTTTGCAACTTCTCCCTTCTTTCTTTACATGTGGATCACTAATTCTTTCTTCTCTTTCTCAATTTCTTCTTCCTCAGATGTATCCACTATATCCACTTTTTTCCTTTGAGAACTTGCTTCACTCTGTGAAGCTCCTTCTTTCCTCTTCGAACCAACTAGAGTCCTTCCTCCACTTCTTCTACATTTACACTTGCATTCTTCTCTCATACTTCTTTTTTCTTTTGTCTCTTCTTTGTAGGGCCTGTAGATGGTGTTATTGTAGTGGTCCTTTTTCTTTTTAGGCCTTGTAATCTACACAATCAAAGAGGGTTTCTCCTTTATCAGAGGACTTTTAGTAGTTTTCTTTTTCTCACCAGTATAGGTCTTAGTCCCAAAGGAATTTTGGATAGCCGAAGGGGTGGTAGTTTTCCTACCATATCTTCTTATGCTTCTAGATCCTCCTCTAGCACTTGATTCTCCCTTAGCCTTTGCTCTTGCTTGCTCCTTTGTGAGTCCCATATCCTTTGCAAACTTTTCACAGCCCTCTTTTCAACCTTCTTCTTTATTTGTGGTTTTCTCTGCTCCATATGCACCTCCATAGATTTTTCTTCATGTGTGTCATACCTTGCTTTAGTGGTATCTTTTGGACTCTTCAACAAAATATTAGCCAAACTAGTGATCTCTTGTTCATGGATCTCATATCCCAATGCAGGGACCCACACTGACCTTGGTTCTACTACTTCCATGATGCACTCATCTGTTGATACTAGGAATGTGATGTCATTTTGATACTTTTCTACCATTTTCTTAGAAATTTTGTTTCTTTCATGCATCCTCTTTTGGAAAACTGCAAATAAAACAACAAGAGCATCACATTGTTCCTTTGCATCACCAAGACTTCTCATAAAGTTTTCAATATGATGAGCAACTGGTCTACCTTGCAACCATACCACACTTTTTGTTCTAAGGAGTTCCTTTAGGAAATAGAAGACTAAACACACAACCAAGGTGTCATACTTAAATGCATATTTCTTCTCCTTGGTTTGTTTCAATTTCTCCATCAATTGTTGTCTTAACAATTCACAAAGATCATAATCAATTCCTTTTTCCAACATTTCATATGCCACATTGATTATGGTGGTAGATACAAAGTTTTATCTATTTGTGAAGTAGATTTTATAACCAATCAACATTGTTGCATACCTCATAGCTGTATTTTTTATGGTGTTTACAATTAGAGCTCTCTTATCATAGGTTGTACCTGTGAGTTCCATTACAACCTCATTCTTGATCAATTTCAATATATGAATAGGTCTAGTGGAGCATAGATTTGTAACCTCTCTAATCACTTTTTTTTTATCATTCCAGGCATGTCAGTCCAAACAAGCTTATCATAAATTCTTCTTAATGTCATCTTGACCCATTTATGATTAAAGCAAAAATTCAGAAACCATTTCCATACATTATGTTTCTTCACGACTAGGTTTGGTATTTTGGTTTCAAGGAAAAGTTGTCTCCAATTATAAGTTCTTTCATCCATACATCTCCTAAATTACTGTGATCATATTCCTCCATCTTGCCATGAATATAGATCCTTATGTCTTTTGTAGGAAAAAACCTATATGGAACATGCGAGAAAGCACCTAATGGGTCATCTTCTATGGATTTTGCAGGGTATTTCTTGAATTTAGGTTGTGGCCTCTCAGTAACCTCAATTACTCTCAGTGTAGTCATTGCAAAATAAATTCAAATTGATTTCAAACAAAGCTCTCTATGAAACTAGGAAGTAAAAGGATTGTAAATAAATTTTCTTGGGCTTGTCGAACTAGGATTTGAATGTACCAAATCAAGCAAATTTCCTTGATCACTCTAAATAACTTGTTTGATGCTCTGCTCCTTCTCAATTGATTTTTGTAAATAAATTTTTTTAAGTAAAATCACTTTATAACCCTTTGAATCTGACATAATTTTGCATTGAATGCTTCAAACAATAAAGCTAGAAAACCCTTCACTGTGTGCACAGTCACCTTCAAATACTCTACAATCTTTTGCATTGTCATATTTTCTTCCACAATCCTTGCTAATATATCAAGCATGTTGATGTACATCACATATCTTCGTGTTGAAGCATTAACATCATTTTCTTTGGTAGGGGATAAAATATGTTAATTGAAGCTCCCCTTGAGCCAAAGCTCTAAACTTGGTTTCCAGAGGAAACATCTGCACTAGATGCTAGTACAGATTCATCCTTAACCTTGGTCTCTTCCTTCTTTCTCCAAATCTTATCCATCTTCTTTGTTTCTGTTGTATCAATCTTTTGTATTGGTTCATTCTTCTTTATTGGATTATCCTTCATCATATTTCTACTTCTGCAAAACTTAGAAATGTGTCCAAGCCTATCGCAATTGTAACATATGGCATTCTTCTAACTAATATTCCTTGCATTCATTCTAGATCTACATTGATTAGATTTATGCCCAAATCCATAGCATGTATATCAGTATCCTTTGGAAGATTGATCCATTATACCATTGTTATAGCCATTCATCATTTGACTTTTGCACTCACTAGCTCTATGATCAAATTTCTTGCATGTAAAACATTGACCAGAAAAAAATGGAACATTTTGATTCATTCTACTTCTACACTCAATTTCCTTATGTCCAAATTTATTACAAGAATAGCAAAAACCATTGAAATATGGGTATCTTTGTGCATTTGGTTGTCTGACTAGTGTTCTTCTAGCTTCATTCCTTTGATTTTGGATCTTGTTTTCATTATTCCTCTTGTCTTCAACATTTGATGTCTAATCTGATTTTGAATTTTCACCCTTTTCAAATTGTAGACCTTCTTTATCTTTAGAGCCTTTCTAATTTGTGATCATTTCATCAAGCTTTGTAGAACTCATCTTGATTTTTTCTTCATGAATCCTCTCTTTTTCTAGATCTGGTCTCATATTCATAACTTCTTGTTCAAGCCTCGTACATTCCTCATATTTTATTTTCACCATTGCATTTAGACATTCCTTAAATCTTTTATTTTCTTCAACTTGCATCTTTATATTGGTGATGGTTTCATTTGCTTACTTCAATTGTGAACACTAACTTCCTTATGCCTTTCTCTGAACTCTTGATTTTCTAATACATTCATCTGCTTCTTTGACATTTTCTTTCAGATATTTGTTTTCACCTTTAGTCCTTTCAAGGTCTTCAAGAGTAACTTTGAGTTCTCCATCTTTGTCAAGCATGCAATCTTCTCCTATAGATCCAACAGAAAGAATCATTTCTGGAGGAGTAGGTAGTCTTCTAATAGCCATGTGTTCAACCTCCAAGATCTTCCCCAAGCGGTTAAGCTCCTTCCAAGGAACTAGGCTCTCATACCAATTGTTGAACACACAAAATATTGAGGGGGGGTGAATTGGTATTGTTTTAAACCATTCAAACTTTAAAACATCCAATCCACATAGCATATTCAATTGTAGTAAATGAAAGAAATCATGAAACATCAACAACACCACATAACACATGAACATTGGGATTTTTACATGGAAAACCCAAAATGGGAAAAACCATAGTGAGGATTAGCTCACAATATACTATAACTGGTTATAGTATATTTACAGAAGTGCTCGCTGCAGGTGGACTCACTGTCCAAGTGAACTCACTCTCCACTATGAGAAATAGAGATATAAGAGAGTTTTGGCTCATAGCCTTGATTGAACTGTTACAATTGCATGTGTCATATGCATGAAATACAATTCCAATGAAGCTCAATAAATTGACTTTACACACTTCATCTAATTTTGGTCTAACACTCTACTTTCCTTTGTATTTGCATCACTCTGATATTCTACTCAACATTCACAACTTAAATTCGCAATGTATTTTCATCATTCGCATCACTTGCTTGTTTCTCATTCATTAAAACACCGAAAATGATCTAGCTTACATAATCGCTTCAAGCGTAACATCAATTAGGTTGGCCTAATTAGATGTAACATAAAATAGACAATATATGACTTGTCAGCTCAAATCCTTCCACACATGCCTCATGTCAAGATTCAATTGTTAAATAATTTGAAATAGGTTGGAATGGACCTATAATAGCTCCCACATAACTCTACAATACTTACTTAATCTTTACATACCTTCAAACCTATTAGGTCGGCACCGCAGAAGACCTAATACAAAAATTCTCCAATTGTATACCCATATTCGGACATGCGAACCTCAGAATTCTATTCCATCTAGAATTCACACTTTATTGACATTTGTCAATTACTTCTTAAATTCGCAAGACAAAAATCCTATCCATGAAGAAGTGTGGACTCTCCTACTCACATGCACTATACATGAAATGACTATAACTATCAAGCCGAACTTGTGTCATTCATAACCTTCAAACCAAAAGCCAAAAAAGGATGGAATTTTGGAATTAGATTCTTCTAACAACTTACAAAAACATACTAGAACCACATAGTGAGATGTTAATTCATAGATGAGTGTGGACCCAAAATAGGATGCTTTGTACCTAGAAGCACTGGTAAAAACACAATCATTTTTTCATCATAATCAACTTTACCGGATCAAACCATCTTGCAAAATTATCTTCCACAAACATTCCAAAACATGTTAGAACCAATCAAAATGATCTACTAATTTCCTCATCAAGATACAATGTTGACATCACTAACAACACTACAACACATAATAATATAACTTGTGCCTATCCCTATGCTCATGTTGCCAACAAAAGAAGAAACATGATTTTCCTTATCATTCTAATACATTTAAACTATTTTTTTTTCTTGGAAAATGAATAATTTGTTATTTATAATGATTTCCTGATGGCTCTCATATATCAAACCCATTATGCATGATAACTTTATATTTTCTAACTTGGGGATTATTTAACCTTGTTTCTTCATTAGATGCTTTAAAATAGGAAGATCTATAAGTAACTTTATATTTTATTAGTAAAGGCCTACTTGGTATTATAAGTTGTTATTTGTTTTCTTCATCTTCTCTCCATTGATCTTCTTTAAACCATATGCACATATCATATAAACTACCTTATTTTTAAAAGAAACTTTTTTAAGTGTCTTAATAAAAGTATCCAAAAAAATAATTTAATTTAGATAAAAGATTATATGGATCTCTAGCAATGTTAACCACTTAAACCTATATGAACATATTCAACACATTGATGTATCTCAAGGGTGTTATTTTACATTATTACATCCATGGTCTACCAACAAACTTACAAAATCTATCAAAAGTAGGACTAATATGTTACAAAAATTGTACTTTGTTGGACCAATAGGTCTAAGGATAGGATAATACATTCCATATTTTCAATTAGTACACCAATGGACATCTTCAAAAAGCATCATTTTTTTCATAATATATCTGTTGAATATGATGATTACATAAGATTCGCTCTATATAATCATTAAATCAAAAGTTTGTATCTATAATAATAGGATGTTAGAATTTAGTGTGATAATCACCTTGAAATATTTTGTATAATATATGTGTTCTCCAAACTTCTTGGAATGGGGTACTTTAAAGTCCATGGATTGTTAAGAGATTTTTTTTGGAACTTGAAATATTGATGGTAAGTGTTCATTTAATGGAAAGATTATAGAGAAAGGTCAATAGTCAAATTTGTAGTCATTATCATAAGTTTTATTGAGCATCTCCCTCATGTAGCACTTAGGAGTTGCATTTGTGGAGTAGAGCCTCTTGTCAATAGAGTGGCACACTCATTATAATGAGGGAATAATGTAGCACTACAGGTCTAGTATGTTTAATAATAGAGTAATGAGGTCAAAGGTTCTTGTAATGGCTAATTTCCATCTTTACTTCTCAATTCAATGTTGTAGGGCATTGAAATTTTCCTAGTGGAGAATGGCACCTAGTTTTCAGCTTATGGTTGTTACTCCTAGGTTTAGATATAAATTAATAGTGTTATACAAGTGTACTATTATTTTTCTAGAATACTATTGAACTAAAGAATATGGAGTGGGTTGTATTGAACTTCTCTTGTTCTTGAGATTAATACAAGTTTCATATCTCTTTAGTGGTGGTTCTTTTTTGTAAAAGTTATCTCCTTATATATTTGGTGTTTATTATGGTTTGGTAATTCTTATATTATTTCATTTTCTCTAGTTCATAGTTTAATCACATGCAACTTAATTGGTTTAACTATAATTTAATACTATAGGTTTATATTTTCACTATAAGTTGTCTCCTACCATGTACATAGGTGATTAGGAATTTATTTGTGTTTAGCCATAGTTTTGTTACATGTTTAGTCTCATTTTTGTTGTGTCCAAAGAATCTTCTTGTCTATAGTCGTGTTGTTTTATAATGTCTTGACTTTATATCTTAATTGATAAGGCACTATTGTAATCTTGAGATTCTAGGGTTCATCTGATATCCTTGCAATCCTTGTCTCTAGTTAGAGCTAGTTGTTGTCATCAAATTTTAACCATTCTATTTTTAAATTTTGATTCCATCATGTTAAAATTTATTAGTCAAAATAATCTCCTTTAAGGTTGGGCAAGTGCCTTGAATTGTTTATGAACTTGTCAATTGTTGTCTAAGTGTGATTGAGTCTAAAACCATTAATTATCAAATATTCTAGGTTGTATGTGATTTCAGAAAAGATCTTGATCATTTTAAGTGTTTAAGTTAATCATAAAAATTGTGTGCTAAATATATCATTATGTTGATGCTATAAAAATTCTAATCACTCGTACATTATGAAAATTAACAATTTGTATATTAGAATTTGAATTGTAGAGATGAAAAATCTACAAGCTCAATATGAATACACATATAAGAATCTAGAGATAATCCAGCTAAGCACTTTTTATGAAAGTGCATACAATCCACTCAAGTCTAAAATGTTAGTCTTTAATTGTAGGAAAGTAGAGGTGTGTAGATTTGCAAGCAAAAAAAAAAAAAAAAAAAAAATTTGAAAAGGCCAAATAATATTGTGGGTGGAGAACCATTAAGTTCACAAAAAACCTGGTAATTTACAGAAGAGTTTGAAAAGTGTACAAATATAAGATGACGGACAATCAAGATTTTAGACCACTCAAGTGCATGCAGGCCTTGAAACCCCTTGCATCTGAATTTCTAAACAATAAAACCTGAAAAAGTGTAAAAGAGAAAGATGTGGGCATGCATAGAAATTTGGAAATTAGCATATATAGTGGTGTTTGTTTGTACAAATGCAATTCCAAAGCATATAAACAGAGATGCAGACTGATTTAGTAGTTATGCAGTTAATTACTGATCCTGAAAATACTGCCATATAAAAAATCAAGTGCAAACACAAATAAAAAGACTGAGTAATATTATGAACGGGGATTGCTTGACATATATACAAAAGGTGAAAGCAAAGACAAAGCACATAAATTGTTTGACATATTCATACAAAATGTGAAGGCATAAACAAGGCACGTAGATTTCTTGAGAAAATGCTAAAATCAAGGTACGGATGTTCACCAAAGCATGACAGATATAGAATCTATCAAATGTTGTAATTTTAGCCTCCCTAGTAGATAGGTGTGCAAAATGTGAAACCGTAGGCATAGAAAAGTGGACTATTTGATAGGATGCTTGTAAGAAATTTTGTTAGAAGATACACCCAATGTGAATTTGATGAAAAGGCTTTAGAAATTTTAAGAAAATAAAATTGGTAGGTGTAATTTTATCAAAAGTGGGTCAAGTATAGTTGGAACTATCTTTATGTAAAATGTGGAAATGTATGTAAGGCATGGAAAAATGCATCAAAAAATGTAAGGTATAGATTGTACATGAAATTTTTGACAAATGTTGTAAAAGGATCTTGCGGACTTTAATCATTGTAGGTTGAGTGGAAAATAGTTTAAGTGTTCACATAGAATTAAAAAGAGTTTTATTTCATGTTAAGTTCATGGATGGATATGGTATGGAATTTGTGGGAGAAATTATTGGAAATACATTGTCATGAATAGGGAGACAAAGTGGATGAGTTTCAACAATTTTGTGAATTTCAAAGTGATTAAGCAATTTTGGGGCCATTCATGATAATTTTGGGTCGCCGCATTTAAACTTGTTTGAGGTTTCTATATAACAATTAGTAGAATTTAAAATCTCCTTCGATTAATAAATAATGGAAAAATTTATCTTGCTTTAACTATGAGTGTTGCATTTGGTTCTAATTATAGAGTCATGGATAGTGCAGCGAGTAAAAAAATTGTAACAACTGAAAACTTCTTATTGAAAACCTAAAACATCTTATGTTTCGTTTGAGATGAGGATTTATCTTCAAGTTTATAAAACATTTTAACTTGAGTATATTTGAGGATATCAATGTTGGATTATTGTGAATACCTCTATGTTTTCAGGATTACTATGTCTACCCATATTTACCATTGATAGAAAAGGATATACATACACCATATGTTCTATATATAAGAATGCATTTAATTGGATTATTTAAAATAGGCACAATATTTTTTTATTACTAAGATTTTTTTCAAACAATAAGAGAAAATATTTTTTGTAAGAATCATTTTAGAAGTTGAAATAAAATGCCTTGATAGACATATGTAAAGCATAAAATTATGTAAGAAGGCATGTCGAAGGCATGCCAACTATTGTATAGAATGTCTAGAAGGAATATTAAAAGCCATGTAAGGGAGAGGAATGTTGTTTTTACTTATAACATATATATTATAAGAATCAAGTATTGTGGAGGATTTTTTTGCTATTTTTACATAATTTTTTATATAGAAAAGGGATTGATGCTTTGAGCTTCTTTTTTAAGGAAATATGATGAACAATTTAGGCCTTTATTCCCCTTTCCATTTTCTTTGTATTTTCATTGTTCTTAAATTTGGTATAAATTGTATTTCTTCATATCTTGTGTGTTTAATGAAAAATGCTATATGATTAAAATATTCACATGTTAATGTCATATGTGGGAATTAAGCTTAGAATTTTTATTTAATTATGCACATTCCCTTTTCTTTTCTTGTGTTCCTAAGTAATCTAGATGGTACTCTGCATTTATTCCATCTTGGGCTTCTTTGTTTCACTCTTTTTCTTATTTTTCTCTTTGTTGTTTCCTTCATGCTTTTTGGTCAAAAGCACCAAAAATCCCCCAAAATACATCATCATACAAGGTGCCTATCTATCTCAAGCATAAAGGAAAGTCACCCTTACCATGGGGAGTACTTCCACTGTTGTAACTTCACATTGTTGTCCATTGGATTAGTTGTAATATTTTTTTCATCTAATTTAACTATGTAAATATTAGGTATGTTCTTTGTCTCGTATTTCTCCCCTATTCTATTTTTTATGTCTTTCCCCTTCTAAGAATTCATTTTCTTCCAACTCCATCTTTCCTTGCCTTCTATCAAAGTTTCAAACTTATCCATCATGTCACATGCCTTCCATCCTTCCTCTACTCTTTTATTTGTATTTGTTGGACTTTTGGACTTGTCTTTACTAGCATGTGTGTCGCTCAACCCCCAACACTTTGACTTGTGGTATGAGTCTTGTGGTATTTCCAACCACTAAACTAAAATATTTTATCCTTTGATTATTTTCTCTTTACAACTCACCAACACGTGTCATAATATCATTTAATGGTCTATTTTGGTTCCATATCTTTCAAAGGTGGGATATTTCTCACTTGCAATAATTACTTAAATTAGTAGATGTGGATTCACATTGTAGCCAACATGTTATTATTGTGATGGATATAAAAGGGTGAACACATCCATTCAAATATCATTATCTAGTAGTTCACATAAACCCCTATCTAAAAAGTGATTGATCACTTGTGTTTGAGCAAGAGATAAAAGGAAGAAAACCATTTGATCTCAATTTTTTTAGGATAAAAATCCTTCGGGTAGAGATAAGTATCATTCAAAGGTTACATTGGAACTTCATTGATCATGGGTTTTAGATGTATTGTATAGGTCTAGTTTTCTGTTGTCATTATTATGAGCATGAAAGTTTAATGTTATTGTCATTCTTGGTGATGTAAACTACTTGAATGTAATTCAATCATTATTTATAATAAGCAAAAGATCAAGGGTTATATCTATCATTTATTATTTGTTGGTTAGAATATGATGATAATGATATTTTGGCAATGAATTAAATAAGTAGTTTTAGAAGGTTAAAGTTTTGACTTGTTTAAGTATTTTGAATAGGACATCATAGTTGTATCAGAGGTTGTGATCTTTACAACCTATGTTTCCAATGTTAAACTTCACATGTTGAGATTTTAATGTACTATAGTGATAAAGCAACTACATATCATCTAAGGGAGACCAAAAAATAAAATCAATCCACAAAGAATATAGAGATGAATCCTCCTCCTTCAAATTCTATTGCAAAGCATAATAGTATGTCAAAAAGGGAAAGGAGATTGAATATGGATGACAACCCTAATGATTGGGCTAAAATGAAGTTCAATTTCATGATTGAAATGATGGCACAGATTCCTCACAAGATATACAATAATATGAATGTTCCTAGACATCATATTAGTGGAAGAAGCACAAATGAGGTAATAATATTGATTCCACTAAGAGAAACAACCAAAAAATTATCTTTATTTCAATTGTAATACCTACCCAACCTACCAATCTGAGTAAGTAGGTAGAGGTTCAATAAGTTGAAACTCAAGACTCATTGATTAATGATATTAGGGATTTTCATGTAGAGTATAGAACTATTCTAGAGGAGATCCAAATTTATTTGTCTCTCACAAATTTTATGAAAATTAAGAAGGTTCAAAATAGCTTTAGACTTGATCCTAGACCACAAGCGTTTCATAGAGATGCACAAAATTTTTTGGGGAAGTTGACTCTCTCTCCCTATGATGGATCTAATAGATGCATGCCTCATCTATGGGTACAAAAGCTAGACATACATATCTATCTCTCAAACCTATGAATAAAGATTAGGTAATCAAGTTTTCTACCTTACATTTGGAGGGTACTACACATGAGCTATGGTACCACCAACTTATTTCTCAAGGTCACAGATCCATCAAATCATATGATGAATTTTGCAAACTACTAATTGAGAGGTTCAAATGATTAGAAATATCCTAAGGTTTAATTCAAATAATTGACTCATCCCAAGAAATAAAAATTATTATATTAATTATGTGATATAATTTTAAAAATATTTCTATAATGGTGTCAAATATTATGGAGAGAAGGTTTACTACACTCTTCATTGAAGGGTTAACTAAGTCCCTCAAGGGGGTAGTCAAATATTTTGAATTATCTTCCCTACAAGAGGTAATCAAGTTGGCTTTGGAACTAGAGATTTTCATGTGAAAGAATAATTTTCAAACCAATACTCTCCTTATAATTTTTTTTTATAAAAATGCACAATAGTACAAGAATTCCACATCAAAGCTAAACATGGAGGCAAGGAACAAGTTGAGAAGGAAGAATTTATTCTTTAGTTGCAAGGTTCTTTGGTCACTTGGACATAGATACCTTGAGAAAGTACAAGTACAGTACATTGAGGTAATGTTTGAAGGGGAATCAAGATATGAAGAACCTAAACCACAAAGAAAAGAAGAACATGAATTGGAGACTAAAAAATAAGAAGAAAAATCAAAAGAGGAATGAAAAAAATTTAGAGGTACTCTTGCTAAACTCTCTAATACAACAAGGTACAATTATTTTCACATTCGTGGGGTTATATGGAGACAAAGGGTGACTATACATTTTGACACTAGTGCTACTCATAAATTCATAGAGCAGGGACTAGTGTCAAATAAATGTCTCAAAATAAAGGACTCCATGTTGATGCTCTAATTTGTAGGTCCCAAATCCCAAAGGTTGGATAGTCTCCCAAGTTCTAGGGTTGTCAAACCTAGGAAGAATACCACAAATCCTATAGTTAGGTTGCAAAATTGAGGGCCAATTACTAAGATGGGTGGGACCTCCTTCACATTTATCTTTAAGAATCCAAGGGGGTTTCCCTAAGGTGATATTATAGATATCAGCATAGAAACAAACACTCACCCTAACACAAACCATACCAATTGCATAGTGCACCCTTTTTTTATTGTCATTTTATGCTTATATGTTGGTTTGGGTAACTAAAGCTTAAGAACATTAACAAAATAGATGATCTACCATATTAGTATCTAATAATTTTGGTTTTATAATAACCCCTTATTATATTATATACAATTAGACATAGCAATGAAAACACACTAAAATAAATTAAATTGAAAATATGTTTATATTGTTTTTTGTGAGTGTGTTGGGATGATGGGAGATGGATCCAATAGAAGAATTTTTCCTTTACCTATTTGTACTATAGATTCTCCAAGTTCATAAAAAATATATAATAACTAAAACCAATGGTGATACCTTAATCAAGATACCACAAAAGACATTGCCTTTCACAATGCACAAGCAAGCTAGGCTCTACACATGTATTCAAAAAATAAATAAATGGTTGTAGTATATTAAATTATTCTAATTATTAATCCATGAGCATACTCGTGAATTTATCTTATTATGCTGAAAGGATACCTTACAAAGGATTTGCAAGGGTGTTATAGTCATCTAGTTGGCCAACTATTAAACAATACACATCCAAAATGGTATACTATACACAAGACACTAGACTAAGGTTGATTATACCTTTAATTATTTGATATATGTAAAGGTTACATTTTTTATTATAAATTTTGTATGAACCCTCATCATTACAATACCAAAATACCTTGATGAGAAGATGAGGGATTTTGTGGTACGTTTTAACAAATTGTTGAGATTGATTCCTCATTCTAATCAACCAAGTATCAACAATTAATTTTATGTTTTTATTGTTTCCCTACATCTTGAAATCATATTTAACATCAAGATGAGTAAAATATATGATTTTGAAGCCACGCAAAAAGAATCAATTGAAATTGAAGATCGTGTAATATTATCTAGAATGTTAATTTTGGAGGTTGCAAAACATAATTTGTATGACTTAAATGGTAAAGGGGTAGTTGAACCAACTATAAAGAAAAAAAATTATATGGAGGTTTCTCAACATTTAGAACAAAAACTCCAAAGACTAGGTAATCAAACATGTTAAACCTTCTTGATAAAGAAAAGTAAAATAATTATCCTATACTACATGGTTTCTAAAGTCTTAGGGGAAAATGAGTTGTTGGAAAGACAAATGATTAGACAATAAATAAGAGATGATGTTGAATAACATCATACATGTTATGGAGACAACAAGGAAAATTTTGAAGACTTTCTTAGTGAAAAAATAGAGGATATTGTAAATGTCTCTTGGGTTAGTTAGAAACTAAGGATTTTTCCTTTTCTTTCTCTTCCAATTCAAATGTTCATGACATATGGAGATGAAGATATGTCTACCCTACAATAAGAGTACAAGTTGAAGCTATAAGTGGTGATTTGTGGATAAGAAAGTTCAAATATCAACCTTAATTAGTGTGTTTTGTTGAAGCTATAAAAAAGAAGTTTGAGAAACTAGAGATCCTAAGAGAAAAATAAACAAACACTAATTAGTAAGAATTCCCCAAATATTTTGAGAACAATAATTTCTTTATCCAAATAAGCTCCTTGAAACACTTGAAAAATATTTTCTTTGTAGAGAAGGCATTATTTATCTTCCTCTATCTGCCCTTAAACAAGGTATCCTTGGTGATAGATACAAAAAAATAGATTTGTCATTTTTCTCTTATATTTCCAAAGATTTCAAAGAAGAATTTTCTAAGCTTATTGCAATAAAGAATAATTAAGTTTTCTATCATAAATAAAATGATCCAATTACATGGAATTGGTTGGTCATGAAGTGGATAGGAAACCAAATCAAGTAGATACTTTTCCACTTCAAGAACTTCACAAAGTAAAACAAATTCCCATTTATCAAATTTGTGGGATAATGGTTATGTCTAAAAACTGAAAAAGGGTAAAGATAATATGATGTAGGGAGGTGTGACATAGAATATATAGAGTAGCATCAAAGTGATTCAAAGTCATGAATTGTGCTACAAATAATGAAAAATGTGGTGTGATAGATTGTTCACAACATTTATATACTTTAAAATCTTTGAACTTCTTGTAAGGATTGTGGGATGGTAATTTGATTCACAAGCATTTCACAAATTCATTCTACTATTCTACATAAGAATCTACTTCTTAGAGCCTATAATATTTTCAAAAAGTGTAAAGGTAGATTGTCTTCTACCACGTACATAGGTGACTTGGGAATTTATTTGTGTTTAGCCATATTTTTGTTACACGTTTAGTCTCATTTTTGTTGTGTCTAAAGTATCTTCTTGTCTATTGTGATGTTGTTTTAAAATGTCTTAACTTCATATCCTATCTAATAAAGCACTATTGCAAGCTTGAGATTCTAGGGTTCATCCTATATCCTTGCAATCCTTGTCTCCAATTAGGGCTAGTTGATGTTCTTGAATTTTAGCCATTCTATTTTTTAAATGTTAATTTCATCATGTTAAAATACATTAGTCAAAATATTCTCCTTGTGGATTGAATAGGTTTCTTGAATTATTTATGAAGCTCATTTTTTATATAAATGAGATTGAGTAGAAAACCATGAATTATCAAATAGTCTTGGTTGTAGGTGATTTCAAAAAATATCTTTATCATTTTAAGTATCAAAGTTGAATCATAAAAATCGTGTACTAAAAGTGTCATTATGATAATTTTAAATTTTAAATCACTCATACATTTCAAAAATTAGCAATTTGTACTAAACCTTTGAATTGCATAAGTGGTTGAAAAGTCTACAAACTCAGTATATACACATATGGGAATATAGATATTTAGTACAATTAGACACTATTTTTTGAAAGTGCAAACAATCCACTCAAATCTAGCATGTTAGTCTTTCATGGTAGGAAAGTAGAGTTGTGTATAGATTTGCTTTTTGAAAATGTTTGAAAAGTCAAAATAATATTGTGGGGGGGGGGGGACCATCAAGTTAACAAGCTTTGTACTAAACCTTTGAATTGCATACATGGTTGAAAAGTCTACAAACTCAATATATGCACATATGGGAATCTAGATATTTAGTACAATTAGACACCATTTTTTGAATTTGCAAACGATCCAATCAAATCTAGCATGTTAGTCTTTCATGGTAGGAAAGTAGAGTTGTGTCTAGATTTTCTTTTTGAAAATGTCTAAAAAGTCCAAATAATGTTGTGGGTGGAGAACCACCAAGCTCACAAGCTTTGTACTAAACCTTTGAATTGCATAAGTGGTTGAAAAGTCTACAAACTCAATATATACACATATGGGAATCTAGATATTTAGTACAATTAGACACTATTTTTTTTTAAAATGCGAACAATCCACTCAAATCTAGCATGTTAGTCTTTCATGATAAGAAAGAAGAGTTGTGTGTAGATTCTCTCTTTGAAAATGTCTAAAAAGTCCAAATAATATTGTGGGTGGAGAACCATCAAGTTCACAAGCTTTGTACTAAATCTTTGAATTGTATAAGTGATTGAAAAGTCTACAAACTCAATATATACACATATGAGAATCTAGATATTTAATACAGTTAAGACACTATTTTTTGAAAGTGCAAACAATCCACTCAAATCTAACATGTTAGTCTTTCATAATTGGAAAGTCGAGTTGCGTATAGATTTGCTCTTTGAAAATGTCTGAAAAATCTAATTAATATTGTGGGTGGATGTCTGAAAAGTCTAAATAATATTGTGGGTGGAGAACCATCAAGTCCAGTAATCTAGAGAATTGTTTGAAAAGTATAAAATGATGGAGAATCAAGTTTCTAAGCACTTACACGGCTAGACTACTGCAGTGCATGCAGACCTCGAAGCCCCGCTTGCACTTGCATTTCTAAATGATAAAACCTGACAAAGTGTAAAAGAGCAAAGATGTAAGCTTGCGTAGCAATTTGGAAATTGGCACATGGCCCTCAGAATCCTGACAATTGCAAATGCTGTGGTGCTTTGTTTGTACAAATGCAATTCCAAAGTCTGGTGGTAAAACATATAAGCAGAGATGCAGACTGACTTTCTAGTTATGCATTTAATTATTGAGTTGCACTGAGGTCCTGAAATACTGCCATATAAAAAATAAAGTGCAAACACAAATGAAAAGACTGAATAATATAATGAGTGGGGATTGCTTGACATATATGCAAAAGATGGAAGCAAAGACAAAGCACATAAATTGTTTTGACATATTCATGCAAAATGTGAAGGCATAAACGAGGCACGTAGATTGCTTGACAATATGCTCATATCTGAGTTGTGAGCCAAGGTACGGATGTTCACCAAAGAATGGCAGATAACAGAATTTATAAGATGTAATTGTAGCTTCCCTAGTAGATAGGTGTGCAAAATGTGAAACCGTAGGCATACAAAAATGGACCATTTGATAGGATGCTTGTAAGAAATTTTGTTAGAAGACACCCAATATGGATTTGTTGAAAAGGCTTTAAAAATTTTAAGTAAATAAAATTGGTAGGTGTAAATTTATAAAAGATGGAAAAAGTAGAGTTGTAATTATGTGGAAGTGTAAGTAAGGCATGAAGTTTGTTTGGAAAAATGTATCAAAGAAATGTGAAGGCATGGACAGGGTACATGGAATGTTTGGCATACGGTAAATTCACCGCCAGCAATTCACGACGGAAAATTCGCTGCCAACAATTCACTGTTATGACAATTCACCGCGCGAAAAATTAATTGCATGAATTTTTGGGGGTTAATTTTCCATGGCGGTGAATTGTTGGTGGCGGTGAATTTTCCTGCGATGAATTGTTGACGGTGAATTTTCCATCGGTGAATTGCTGGTGGTGAATTTTCCTAGAGCCGAAATGCTTGACAAATGTTATAAGAGGGTCTTGTAGACTTTAACCATTGTAGGCTATGCTAAGAACGGTTTAAGTGTTCAAATACAATTCAAAAGAGTTTTATTTCAAGTTAAGCTCATGGAAATGGTATGGAACTTGTGGGAGGAGTAATTGGAAATACATTGTTACAAATAGGGAGACAAAGTGGATGAGTTCCAACAATTTTGTAAATTCTAAAGTGATAAAAAAACTTTGGGGCCATTGGTGGTATTTTTGAGTCTCACTTTTGAACTTGTTTGAGGTTTAAAAATAAAAGTAAGTAGAATTGAAAATCTCCCTTAGTTTTTAAATGATGAGATAATTTATCCTACTTTAATTATGAATGTTATATTTGGTGCTAAGTGTACAGAGCCATGGATTCTACAACTATGGAGAAAGAATTTGAATCAATTAGAAACTTCTTGTTGAAAATCCAAAGCATCTTATTTTTCATTTGAGATGAGGATTTATTTCAAGTTTAGTAACCATTTTAACTTGAGAACGTTTGAGGATATGAATGTTGGATCATTGTGAATACCTCTATGTCTTGGAGATTACTATATTTATCCAACTTTACCATTGGTAGAAAAGGATATGTATACACCATATTTATATATATTAGAATGCATTCAATTGGCTTGTTCAAAATAGTCACAATGTATTTTGTGATTACTAAGAATTATTTCAAACAATAAGAGAAATAAAATCCCTTAAATTTAGGCATATATGTAAAGTGTAAAATTATGTAAGAAGACATGTCAACTATTTGATAGAACACCTATTAAAAGGAAGACGAAAAGTCACATAAGGGAGGGGAATTTTTTTTTTTCTTATATATTGTAAGAATCAAGTATTGTGGAGGACATTTTGTCATTTTTGTATAATTTTGTATAGGGAAACACGATCAATACTTTGAGCTCATTTTTGGAGGAATATGGTGAATAGTTTGTAGGAATTTGTGTCCCTTCCATTCTTCATGTGTTTTCACAATGTCCTTAAACCTAGTATAAGTTATATTTCTTTGTCTTGTCCTTGTGTTTTTTGTAAAAAATACTAAATGGTCAAAATATTCACATGTTAATGTCATATGCAAGAATTAAATATAGATTTTCTATCTATTTATGTGCATAGCCTTTTCTTTTCTTTTGTCACTAATTAATCTAGATGGTCCTTTGTATTTATTTCATCTTGGGTTTCTTTGTTTTACCCCTTTTTGTTATTTTTCTACTTTTTTGTTTCCCTTGTAATTTTTTGTTAAAAGTACCAAAAAATCCCAAAATATGTTATCATACAAGGGATCTGCCCCTCTCAAACATAGAGGAAAATCACCCTTTCCATGGTGATTTCTCCCAATGTTGTAACTTCACACTAATGCCTATTGGGCGAATGAAGGAAATGACCACATAAACTAGAACAATCAATTCACTTACTAACATAGTTTAAATTTATTAAGGAATGATTTAATTTTTCTTCAAGTACTAGATGATGCCTTGTTGATTGAGCTAGCTCTCTAACCATACATTTACATAAAAATTAACTTATATCTTATGTGGTAGCGCAAGCAATGTGCATTATAAAGTGATATTTTTTGTCATTTAAATCTAGGTTGGAAAAGATGATTGAATTAGTGTTGGTTTTTAGGTAGATCTTAATATTTGATTGTAGTTATTAAGAGTGTATGTGAGTATATCTCTAGGATTGAGTAGCTTAGAGTAACTAGGTCTCAAATATTGGTGGCCCTTGTATTATTTCACTATTTCTTATAATTTCATTTGGTTGAACAATGTTTCCCCTTTCCTTTTTCCTTGTTTTGTTTCTATTTGTGTGCTTTATGTGCCTACTCAAATTATGATTGTTCATTGAAAATGATTTTTTGCTACACTAGCTCTATAAAATTTTTAGAGATGGCATGAAACAAAACATTAAAAAAATTATGGAAGAATGTGAAATCGATCAATATAATAAAGGTAAAATGGTTTAGCCACAAGAATGCTACATTTATTATATAACCCTATTAGGAAATAGATTATCATTTCCATAAACTTCATTAAAGAGCTACCAAAGTTACGTAGGAAATTAGTCATTCTATTGGTGGTAGATAACCTCTCCAAATATTATTATATCTACACTCTATCCCATCATTATAATTTATCCAACAGATCACCCAAGCCTTCTTTTACCAAATATTCTACCTTCATAGTATACTTGCTTCCATTTTTTACGACTATGATCCCACTTTTAATAGTCACTTTTTGAAAGAACTTTTCCAAAGACGTGTAAACATAAAATGAGCACAACATACCATCCACAAACAAATGGACAAATATAAATTTTCAATAACTTCTTGGAGACAAATTTATGTTGCTTTGCTTCATACTAATAAAATCACTAGGTCGAATGATAACCTTTTGCAGAATGATCTAAGAGAATACTATTTATTGAAGTGTGACCAAGATGACACCATATGAAATTATAAATATGGTCATTTATTGGATTTTATAGATATGTACATGCATCCAAATAAGTTCCAAGGTGTAGGAAGTTGATTACATGCTTAGCATACATGATACTATTCTTTGCAACCTCAAGGACAACCTACACACACACAACCAAATTTCAAAGCAATGGTTAGATCGAAAGCATTTAAAATTTTATTTTAACATTTAGGACATGGTATTTCTTCAACTTTAGCCTTATAAGTACACCTTCTTGAATATTAAGGGTCATTAATAACTAGCACCCAAGTTTATGGACCTTAGAAATTTTTATAGTTATTGGTCTTGTAGCATACATGTTGGAGCTACCCTCTTCTTTAAAAGATCCATCATGTTTTCATGTCTCTTATTTGAAGAAAGTTGTTGATCAACATGTTCAAGTTTAGATCATTCTACTAGAGATCAATAGTGAAGGATATATCCTCCTATAACTCAGGTTTATTCTTGGAAAGAAATCATGACATCCCTACACTCACATCACCATTGATATTCTAGTGCAATGGTGTGGCATATAACCAAAAGATATATTGTAGGACTATGTTACTCTAATTCTAGCAATTAATCTTTGAAGGAATGTATTTTTTAATGGGGGTATATTAGGACCCCATCAACCAAACTCCTTAATTTCATATTAAGTGCTATTACTATAAGTTTGGATACATATCCTTGTAAGTCATCAATTTAGCTAGTTGTAACTATACCATGTGCACGAGAAATTCTCTTGAATATAATTTATTAAAATGAGGAATTTGATAAGAGGAAAGATCATCGATTAAATATTTTCTAATAAGCATTTCTTAGAGTAGGTAACCCCCTTGAAGAGGCTTGTGATGATTTATAATGTGATTCTATGATTTTAATACAATAAATTGCTCTCTTTAATTTATTTTATATGTATATTATCTATATTTATGTTGTCCAAATTATCTATTACAAGAAGAATCATAACACATATTCACATCTAGTAATTTTATTTTTATAATTCCTATCATATTCACATCTCACAATTATGATCCTCATTATGCTTGTCATTTCACACATGCATCTTATCATATTGTGTTATGATCTTAGTCATGTTTTCTTGGACAATACTTATTATCCTTATCATGTTCCCATGTTAATGATTATGAGCCTTATCGCATCTCTATCCTATTCTTATTTCATTTCAAAATATTATCCCTATATGAGAGTATAGTTTCTTAGAATGCTTCTAGAGCTATCGTATCATATTACCCATATTGGGGGTCATCATTTTACATGCTTCATGATTATATCTTACCTATGTGCACCCGCATGCCTATACATTGATAAGAATACATAATTGTGACTATTATGAGGAATCTATCTTACCACTAAGGATCATCTTATGCTTATCATGTTCAAGTGGCTACACATTACTTTGGATCTCTCCTATGTCCATATCATTCATTGTGCCTTAGATCTCACTATTATATTACATTGGGAGGCATTATACTTTTCTCATTTTACTAAGTTCTTGTGCACTTACAATAACAATGGGGACATTGTTTCCTTCCCTACAAGATTATTCACATGTCAATATTTGATGTCATGAACCTAGAAGCTCTATTACCACTAGGGGCCTCATGTCATACATACTCAATTGTGTGTTTTCACTCATAGAACCAGGGTGGGAGCATATGTATTTTCTATTGTTATATCTATTTACATGAAAGTACTCAACCATTAGGCCCACCTCACTCTTCCCATTTTCTAATATAAAGGGTGAATTCATATTCCTTCATGATTATTTCCCACTCATGTTCTTACCATCCTTATCATTCTAGATGTTTTATTTATTTATAACATAATACATATATGATTCTATTATTATTCATGATATATGTACTTACATACTTATCTATGCTTACATTTATATTTTGAATGTATTACTTTTCCCTCCAATTCTTTACATGATCCAATGGATGTAATCAATTGAAGGGGTGTATTATGTCATTAGTACTCCTATGTTAAGTTTGTAGATAGTTTCAAGTACCTATATAGAGGTTCATCATTATGCCCAAAGGGATCTTGATCACACAATATAGTAGTACCCAATATACGATATCATCATATGACTATTTTATCGGGTGAAGCATTACCATATTTTTTATATAAGAAAAAATTTCATCTCTCTCTCTCTCTCTCTCATTTGTAAGCTATAAATCAATCTACAATTGTGTTTTATTCTATTTGTGTGACATAATCTACTCATTGCACATCTTTTCTCTATTTTGCAGGTTCTTGAGGAGCATGTATGCCAAGGAGGAGGAACATGTGGAGATATCGTATTGGGTCTATTACTTTATAGAGACCCCATTATTCTTTTTATCCCTAATATATATGAATTTTTGTATATGCTGATTTAATTTTAAATGCATGCTTATTTAGGATTCACATGCACATCAAAGCAAAGGCAAAGTGCAATGATGAAATTTACATACTCATGTCAATTCTCATTTAGTTTTATGCCCATCTTTATGGAATGACTTAATATGACTATGTATAGCAATAAATGGTGCACTCTTGTTAAAAGTTAGGTTTATTCCTTGATCCTTCACCCATTCCCATTCACATATACTTCCATAGACTTCACCCAATCCTATCCTTATTTGCATGTATTCTTGTAAATTTTTCATTGTGACCCAATTATTACCTCCATGTTGACACCCATACCCATGCATTCATTCCTTGCCTTGATAGTTGCACTTCCTTGACTTGGGCCAATCTTGTACAATGTGAAATCAATACCACACCACACAAAATTGACCCAAAATTCAAAAATACAAATTTCAATTCTTTTTGGCTCTCATCTATTTCACTAGCCCTTGTGAGTCAACTTGGTACATGTTTCATGCAATTAGTTGCTATGTATCAGTATGTAAAGGAAATCAATGTGCATCATTTTCACATACAAGTATAAATGATTATCATTCGCATATCCTTAGCACTTCAAGAGAATTATTCTAGGAACTCTAAGAACACTTTAGAGCACTAAAAAGAACTCAGAGCTACATCAAATCATTCTATGACATTTACATGATCAAAGAGTGTTGTATTCAATCATTTCCATGATCATAAAGTCCATATAATCAAGGGCTCAATCAAGGGTAACTTGACCCTTACAATTCAATGACTTCCTTAAGGTATTTTTAATGTAACTAGTCCTTAATTGTCAATAGAAAAGAAAGATTATAACAATTCAATTACATTAATCTATTATGAATAAGTTTAGTCTTATATTCCCAATTCATCTATCGACTCTAATTATCTGAATATTTTTAAAATATTTAATTTATTTCACTTAAAAGAAAAAGTGTATTTCCCTTTACATATACGTATATTCCACCACCTACAACAATTTCAAGATAAATATTATTCCAAACATTAAAATATGTAAAAGTGAAAAAAATGAAACTCTGATTAGCTTTTATGGTGAACATTATTATTCCTAAGCACGAGCTATAAGAAGAAAACTTTCTAGACTTACTCATTGTCAATTCAGAAATTAAAAACTCCCGTACCTAAAGACGTGTCTGGATCAATTCAGAGAATTCAATTCTTTGAAGTGAAAGACAGCCACCCATAGCAATCTGTAACAGGAATACACAAAAGTTAAATCACCAGTCTGCTAATGAACATTAAAAAACAAAGGTAATCGATAAGTATACATTATAAATGTATTTGACTACGGAAGAAGGGCCACTGTCATTCGATAAAACCAGGGAAACAATTCTCACTGTGTGAAACTCAGTCCATTGTTTCATCAAAGTAGGTCCAATTAAATACACGCAAATCACCTCATGTCGTAGCAGATATGCTAATCACAGAATCTCTTATCTGCCATTGTTGGCTGTATATATAGCATGCGGGTATCTAGTACAGAAGAAATCAACCTGTACTATTTTGAATAATATATGGGAAGCATATGATTTACATTTTATATTAATTTACCGTTAAAATTTGTTTGACCTGTGAGTGTACGTGAGATTTTCCTTACTCAATCTGTCATAAATGTTGGATTAATGGTTGTACTTCTGGAAATTGATCCGTGGTTCTAATTCGTATTTGAGTTTAGATGAAGATGTTGATTTAGAAAAAAATTGACACCTGTAAATTCTGATGTAACGACAAATCAACAATAATGATATGATCAGTTAAAAATTAGAATGAATTTGGATTTGACTCTCTCGAGCTCTCCAATTCTTAAACTTTTACTTTTTATCTGTTTTTTGTTGTAAAAAATAAATATAATTGATTGATAGAAATTTAGTAGATTGAAAGTTACTTTCTTGTTATCTGTTTTTCTAATGATGAATCATTGAATATGATCTGAGAAACTCAACACTATCAAATTTTAGAACCCCATTACTGTAAAAATCTATTATCAAAATCACATCCAAACAAAAGTTAAGACTGATCTGATAGGAAAAGAGATCTGATTAATATGAACAGAAAGCAACTTCGTTCAACAGGGCAGAGCTAAGGCATGCAGTTAGTTTGGAAAAATGTATCAAAGAAATGGCATGGACATGAAATGTTTGACAAATGTTATAAGTGAGAACGGTTTAAGTGTTCACATACAATTCAAAAGAGTTTTATTTCAAGTTAAGCTCATGGAAATGGTATGGAACTTGTGGGAAGAGTAATTGGAAAAATGTATTGTTACAAATAGGGAGACAAAATGGATGAGTTCCAACAATTTTGTAAATTCTAAAGTGATAAAAAAACTTTGGGGCTATTGGTGGTATTTTTGAGTCTCATTTTTGAACTTGTTTGAGGTTTAAAAATAAAAGTAAGTAGAATTGAAAATCTCCTTTAATTTTTAAATGATGAGATAATTTATCCTACTTTAGTTATGAATGTTATATTTGGTGCTAAGTGTACAAAGCCATGGATTCTACAACTATGGAGAAAGAATTTGAAACAATTAGAAAGTTCTTGTTGAAAATCCAAAACATCTTATGTTTCATTTGAGATGAGGATTTATTTCAAGTTTATTAACCATTTTAAGTTGAGAACATTTGAGGATATGAATATTGGATCATTGTGAATACCTCTATGTCTTTGAGATTACTATATCTATCCAACTTTACAATTGGTAGAGAAGGATATTTATTCACCGTATTTATATATATTAGAATGCATTCAATTGGCTTGTTCAAAATAGTCACAATGTATTTTGTGATTACTAAGAATTGTTTTAAACCATAAGAGAAATAAAATCCCTTAATAGGCATATATGTAAATTGTAAAATTATGTAAGAAGACATTTCAACTATTTGATAGAATGCCTATTAAAAGGAAGATGAAAAGCCACATAAGGGAGGGGAAATTTATTTTTTCTTATATATTGTCAGAATCAAGTATTGCAGGGGACATTTTGTCATTTTTGTATAATTTTGTATTGGTCTTGTGGCATACATGTTGGAGCTACCCTCTTCTTCAAAAGATCCATCATTTTTTCATGTCTCT
Source organism: Sequoia sempervirens (assembly GCA_007258455.2). NCBI lineage: Eukaryota > Viridiplantae > Streptophyta > Pinopsida > Cupressales > Cupressaceae > Sequoia > Sequoia sempervirens. Next base: position 66,219,960 of record VDFB02072274.1, read on the forward strand.
TATTTGAAGAAATTCATTGATCAACATGTTCAAGTTTAGATCATTCTACTAGATATCAATAGTGAAGGATCTATCCTCCTATAACTCAAGTTTATTCTTGGAAAACAATCATGACATCCCTACACTCACATCACCATTGATATTCTAGTGCAATGGTGTGGCATATAACAAAAAGATATATTGTAGGACTCTGTTACTCTAATTTTAGCAATTAAACTTTGAAGGAATGTATTTTTTAATGGGGGTATATTAGGACCCCATCGTCCAAACTCCTTGTTGGCAAAACAAGGACAGACAACTAAGAGCGGGGGGGTGAATCAGTTGTCACAAGTTATTTAAACTTTTCAAACTTAACTTAATCTCATATATGATGCATGAACAATAAATCATAAACAATCAACACATCAAAAACACAGAGAACACCAATATTTTTATGTGGAAACCTTGTTAAGGGAAAAACCACGGTAGATGAACTAGTCCACAATATTATACCATTTTAAAAGTATAGAGAAGAATAATGGGAATGCACATGCATTCAGGCACACTTCCTAGAGCTCACTGCTCAAATACAAGAGGGCTCACTGCCCAAAGAAGAGAAATACAGATTAGATCTGTAGGGTATGAACTGAGAAAGTAGCTTCTCCAAAAGCCTGATACAGTTTTGGTTAAGCACAAAAATAATCCTTCACACTTCGCTCAAACTTCTTCATGTACTCTTCTCTGCAATCGAATGATTAGATCATTACTCGCACACTTGCACTTTCTATGGAACTTCTTCACACCACACACATGCTTAACTTCACACAAACATCTATTCTTATATATATGCAACATGAATTTCATCAACAACTTAGTCGACCAAAATAAATATGAAAATATAAAACATATATGCAATGTCGGCCCTAATTTACAAATAAATTTTTAATGTGAATCAAACATCGTTGGCCAATATTATCTTATGCCCTAAAAAAATGTCCTTAAGCACGCCAAACATTCAAATTTTAATCTCCAAGGATCCACAAAACATTACAACCACCATGTCGGCCAAGAACATGAAAACCTGAACACACATGAGAAAAATATTCAACCACGAACACACCGATCAACACAGACATGCAACAAAGATAGAGAATGATCTAGAAGCATCCACAAGCAACAAGAACCAACAGAGAAACATCTGCAACAACTAAAATTACTAGAATCACATCAACTTTACTCAGGAATACTAACCACAGAAACACTATCAGAACACAATTGTTCATAGCAAGATCAAAACTTCACGTGGACCTCTAAAACTTTCGGTGGATAAACTAGATACTCTCATTAATAAACCCTATATTCCACAATGATTGATCATCAACATATTGAGCAATACATCTTCATGACCTTCACTATTCCACTGGCAACCTGCAACTCTTTCTTTAACAATTTTCTCAATATCCTCGACATATACAACCTTCAATACATCAATGCTAATAGTGTTAACATCAATGACAACCACATAACAGCAACACAACCACAACATCCAACACCCTACACTCACATCATCATTGATATTCTAGTGCAATGGTATGGCATATAACCAAAAGATATATTGTAGGACTATGTTACTCTAATTTTATCAATTAAGCTTTGAAGGAATGCATTTTTTAATGGGGGTATATTACAACCCCATTATCCAAACTCCTTAATTTTATATTAAGTGTTATTAACATAAGTTTGGATACATATCCTTTGTAAGTCATCAATTTAGCTAGTTGTAACTATACCATGTGCACGAAAAATTATCTTGAATATAATTTATTAAAATGAGGAATTCGATAACAGGAAAGATCATCCATTAAATATTTTCTAATCAACATTTCTTAGAGTAGTTAACACCCTTAAAGAGGCTTGCAATGCTTTATAATGTGATTCTATGATTTTAATACAATATTGCTCTCTTTAATTTATTTTAAATGTATATTATCTATATTTATGTTGTCCAAATTATCTATTACAAGAAGAATCATAACACATATTCACATCTTCTAATTTTATTTTTATAATTCCTATCATATTCACATCTCACAATTATTATCCTCATTATGCTTTTCATTTCACACATGCCTCTTATCATATTATGTTATGATCTTAGCCATGTTTTCTTGGACAATAGTTATGATCCTTATTATGTTCCCATGTTAATGATTATGAGCCTTATCACATCTCTATCCTATTCTTATTTCATTTCAAAATATTATCCCTATATGAGTGTGCAATTTCTTAGAATTCTTCTAGAGTTATCTTATCATATTACCCATATTGGGGGTCATCATTTTTACATGCACCTTCATGATTATATCTTACCTATGTGAACCTGCATGCCTATACATTGATAAGAATACATAATTGTGACTACTACATGAGGAATCTATCTTACCACTAAGGATCATCTTATCCTTATCATTCAAGTGGCTACACATTACTTAGGATCTTTCCTATGTCCATATCATTCATTGTGCCTTAGACCTCACTATTATATTACATTGGGAGGCATTATACTTTTCTCATTTTACTAAGTGCTTGTGCACTAACAATAATAATGGGGACATTGTTTCCTTCCCTATAGGATTATTCACATGTCAATATTTCATGTCATGAACCTAGAGCTCTATTACCACTAGGGGCCTCATGTCATACATACTCAATTGTGTGTTTTCACTCTCAGAACCAGGGTTGGAGCATATGCATTTTCTAATTTTATATCTATTTACATGAGAGTACTCAACCATTAGGCCCACCTCACTCTTTCCATTTTCTAATATAAAGGGTAAATCCATATTCCTTCATGATTATTTCCCACTCACGTGCTTGCCATCCTTATCATTCTAGATGTTTTATTTATTTATATTGTAGTGTAGGAAAATGTATACCCTTGCATTTTCACACTTGTTGGGCCCACCTTGCTTTGTTTATCCTTATTTATGTCTTAATTGGTCCTATTTTGCATCCACAAGCCTAATGAATTATATATTTTTCTGGCTAATCTCGAAAAACATCAATAAATAAATGATAATTTAATTCTTTTTTCTAAGTGTCCCCAATTTTTGGGTCGAGATTAAGACACCACCTAGGGTGTCTTGGGACCCTGATTTCAAGTGTGCCTTAAAGAGGCCCCTTTTTGGAGTTTGTTCCCTGAGTTTCATGCCTCGGGACTAAGACACCACCTATGGAATCTTAGTCCCCCTTAAGGTATTTTTAGGATTTAATTTCAAATTTTGGTGGGATTTAGCCTCCTTTAATTAATGATTTCATATGTTGGCTTGGTGTGGTGTAATTTCAAGATATTAAGCATGGATAAGTATAAATACAAGGTTCACTCATTTAGTTTCAAACAAGTCTTTTGTCAGAGCATTCATCATAGCATAATTGAGTTCACAAGAGCATTCAAGAGCATTTCATCAAGCATTTGGATCCATCAGCAAGATTCAAGCATCATATCAAGGATATTATCATGTTTGTTATTGTGCTAACATTTGCGATGTAGGGTTTATGATTCAAGCAAGTGTTTTATGCAAGATCTATATCCTTCAAGCAAGAGTCAAGAACCACATCCATTGCAGCACCTTATAGCAAGGGTTTGGTGAGTTGTAACATTACATGTTGTTCATTCAGCATTTCCCTCCATTTCATTTCATTTCAAGATTTAATTACCAACAAGGGGTTTGACCAAGGAAAACCCCCATTTACTAACAATCAACAAGTTTTTCTTCTCTTGTGTGTTTGTGATTATAGATTTAGGTTGAAGACTTGAAGATAGTTTGAAGTGAAAAGTTGCAAAGTTGCATAATTTCAAAGTTGTCATCTTCATGGAAACTCACCTACAGGCCAAATCTGGAAGTTTTAGAACCTAAGATCAGAGAAGAAGGAAGAGCAAACATCAAGGCTCAGAAAATTAAAAACGAGACTAAGTCACCACCTAGGGCATCTTAGTCCTCCTGAGGGTATTTTTAAGAAATTATTTTAGATCTAATTCCAATATCTGAAGAATCTGCATCTGTCCCAAAAAAAGCAGCGGGACTAAGACAACAGTATGGCTGTCTTTGTCCTACATAGCACTTCTTGACAACTTCTTTGCATTTCTAGAATCCTTCTCACATTTCCAAACTTCCTAGGTACACACATCCTAACTTGTTGCATAATTTCATCATTTAGCTTGCATTGTTAGGTTTTGTGAGTTCAATGCAACTTATTTTTCTTTGCCAAGCATTTTCTTGGTGGTGAACCCCTAAAAAGCTTAAAGAACCCCCCCTCATAGGTCTTCCTTGTTGAGAATTGACTCACCTTGTGAGGTTGATATTCAATGCAATTAGGGTTCCTAGGACATAATTGAATGACCAAAGGAGAATAGTGGGCTTCCCACAACCCTATTTTCTATTTGGTTCATTTTGGTGAACCCGGCCTTATTGAGCATTCATTTTCTGATTTGTAGTTCATTAAAGTCCTAGATCTAGGTTGCATTCATTCTTGCATTGCATCTTGAATTAGTGAAATTGCATCTAGGTTTTCTCATATTTTCATTAATTAAAGTGCATATAGGTTGCATTTTTTCTTTTTTGCATCATCTTATCTCATTGAAAATACTAAAAAGTTCATTGTTACTCATCCTAATTGCATTTAGAAACATTGTTATTGCATCCAAAATTGAAAAGAAATTGCATTCAACTTTGCATTCAATTGCTTGTCACTAGTTACTTTTTCTTGCATTCATTTACACATTTTCCTATTTCTAAACATCATCTCTCTAAGTAGGCAACTTGTGAACACTGTAAACAATCTAGAATTTGTTTTTTTTTTTAGAAAAACCTTTGCTAGGACTAAAACGCCCTTCATAGCATCTTAGTCCCTCTGTAGGTTTCTGTCTCAAATCCTTGTCTTTGTTGTTTGTTGTTTGTTTCAATCCCTTGAACCTCAAAATCTTACCAGTAGGACCAAGACTCCCTTACTGGCGTCTTAGTCTCTATTGACTTTGACTTTCCAATTTTTCAGGGTTTCAAATTGCTTTTATGTGCTTTTGTGTGCTACCTTTATTTTTCTGTTACAATTTGCAAAATTGTTGTTATCTCAATTTCTTTCATCTCAAGTGTAATTGCAAGCATAATATATTGTGTTTTTTGCATTCTATTTGGTGTATCCCTTGCATGAGTTGTACTAATTGGTGTCCTACTGCTAATATTATGGTGAGATGAAGTGCGAGACTCATGGAATCTCGCAATAAAACACTTGTCCATGTGGATCTTGGGCTATCTAGCTCTCTTACTCCTAGTGTTGGTATTAGTTCACTAGGTATGGATCATACCTTTGATACCTCTTTTTCTATGCCCACCTTACCTAAAGGCGCTATTCCAAGTGTTCAAACAATGGTTAATTATATCCCTCAAGAGAACATAATTAAAATGCATGAATACCTAGCCCATTTACAAGATAATGTGAGTACTAAAAACATTTCCAACACTATTATACCTACCATAGATAGTATTCACCGCATGATGGAAAGAGATGAAGGATTGGAAGTTGTGCATAACATATCTCAGATCTTTGGAAAACATATTTCCACCACTAATGGTGCTCAAGCTTCAAATAATGTGCAAAGCCAAGGAGGAAATAAAACTCCTCCCCCTTCAACCATAACCTCCATTCCCACCTATAACAATCCTCAAGTGACCATAACGATGCAACCCTCTAGCAATGTCCTTCCTACCTCAAATATTTCCACTAGTGCTCCTTATACCTATGTGGAATCTAATCTTATATCCCCTCCTATAAGCAATCCATTCACTAGTCCTTCCAACACACCACCACCATATTCACCTCCATCTCAAACCACAAGCAATGATCCTATCATTAACCACCTTTTACAAAGCCTTTCATCCATTCAACATCAAGTTTCCACCAATAATCAAAATCAAAATGGTCCACCTTCATACTATGTCAAAAGCAACCCACTATCTTTGGAGATATTGAGAGCTCTAGTGCCACAAGGTATAGATATCCCTAGATTTGAGAAATACGGAGAAAAGGGAGACCTTGCTAATCATCTTAATGCCTTTACTACTTTGTGTAATGACTTTATCCATGAGGAAAAACTTTTGGCTAAGCTTTTTCCCCAAAACTTGAAAGATGTTTCCTTGGAATGGTTTTCCTCATTACTGAATAGCTCAATATGTTCATTTAATTAAATTTTTGAGGCCTTTATTAACCATTTCCAAGTGCATATGGTTCCTAAAATCACCTTAGCTAATTTGATGAGATGCAAACAAAATGAGGGTGAAAAAGTTACTAACTTTATTTCACACTACCAATTGCTTTATTCCCAAATCAATGTGAAGATTCTTGATTCTCAACTTCGAAAGATGCTCATAGAAAACTTACAAAGTAAGATACGAGACAAGCTTACCATGATGAAATTCCCTTCCTTCATGCACTTATGCACTGCCCTTTGAGATTATCAGAATTCTGTAGGCAGTAGTGAACCAAAAACCACCTCTACATGTCCTGAAAATTCAGAATCCTCAAACCAAAACACCTACTAGCCATTCAGAAGACAAAATAAAATTTTCCTTCAACTAAATTCCACCACCCAACCTACCTAGCAAGTTGATACCTAAGTATCTGCTATAAAGAAGAGTAATCCTTCTATATTTGGGGATCCGCAAAGACAATTTACTCCCTTACCCGACACACTCCACAACATTATGACTCAGCTAATAAACAAGAACATGCTTACCTTACCTCTCATCCAACCCCTTGAGCCTAGCAAGTCGTTACCTCAGAGCTTTAGACAAAATGCCTATTGTGCTTATCACCAACAAAAAAGACATGATACAGAACATTGCAAGCATCTTAAACATGTTGTGCAAGACTTCATTGATTCTAATCATTTCCAAATTGGAGGTGTGAATGACAAAGGAAATAAATTTGTAGATCCTCCTAACCAAAATTTGCAAATCTTTACCAATCCCATGCCTAACCACAATATTTCATTTGTTAAGGTTAGTGAAACTAAGTCTGATGTGATGAATGTTGACACAAATGATGATAACATGAGCAATGATAAACAAAATCCTCTGGAGGATGATGAACAAGATCCTATAGATACTAATGACCAAAGTCATATTATTACAATGATAGGAGTGATTGGAATCGAGCCTTATAAACAACAAACCAAAATTCCTATTACTTTCTCTTCAAAAAAAAATTTAAAAATGCACCTGATGGTCCTCTTTACATAGTTGGTAGAATCAATAATAAGCCCACTCTTGTGATTTTAATTGATCCCATATGTGGAGAGAATGTGATCACAGAAGAACTATTATATATGCATGAACTCACTCAAGATAGATATGATAAACCGAAAGCATGGATTAAACACATGATGGTTTTTCTCATGCTACGATGGGATCAATCACACTCCCTTTACAAATAGGACCAAAAAAATTAAATGTATCATTCTCTATCACCTCTAATTCGGATCAATTTCATGTGAAGCTAGGCTATAACTGGCTTCGCTCCAAGAATGTGGTCCCATTTGTTGTCCATAAGTGCTTAAAGTTTCTAGTTGGTAATGAAATATTCGCAGTGAACCATAGTGAATTTAGACCTTTGTTTTCCTGTGGAAATTTCTCCCTAGATTATTTTTTACCTGAGCCCATGGAACCTATAAGACCTCGTGAGGAATTCCTTTTCTCATCTTACAAAAATTTCAAATCAAAATGCATAGCCAAATTATCCCTTGAGAACTTTCCTCCACCCATGATCAAACCTCCCCACCTGAGCCTAAAGCCTTTCCAACAAACCAAGACCCATCCATCAAAAATCCTTTGCCTATTTCCTACAAAAGACCAAGAGAAAACCACACAAGTCCTAATCCACTTCCTAATAAAATTTATAAAGCCAAAGAGAAAGTGGTTGAACAACCTTCCATGGTTTCTTCCATTCTTCCTTCACAAGGAGAAAAGGAACCTATGGTTGAAAAACTGGCTCCTACACAAGCGCAACTTGAAAATCATAATAAAAGAAACAGAAATGCTAGAGAGTGTAGGCATAGATGTCATGCTATTGCTCGAAAGATGAATGAAGAGAACATTGAAAATCAAAATATGAACTTGACAGAAGCAATAAACGATGAGCCTCCTCCATTACTGAAACAAATAAATCATATGTCTCTAACACAAGAAGGATTAGCACCTTTTATGGATATCATTATTCATCATCTTGTTGTGGTTAACTTGGATGAAGATGCAAAAACAGCTAAAATCGACGAGCAAGTGCATAATGAGCTAAATTTGTTATTTTCCTCTTTTGTGAGCTTAAACGATAACAACTGTGATGATCCTCCTAAAATGATTGATGCACCACATGTTGAACCAAGTGATTCTCCTAATAAAGCACTTGATGTTGTCCCTCTCACCAGTGATCTGCATTATGCATTTATTAAAGAAGATTGGGATGTAGATGACTTGTTGGATGGTTGACTCGCATGTGCTTTACTAGTCATTTTGCTTTCCTTTTTTCTTTCTTTTTTCTTTGAACTGCATGTGTGTGATGTGATCCCTGGTATCATTTGATGTTTTCTCTCTATATGTGCATTCATCTATTTGTACCTTAATTCTTCTATATGTCATAAATTTTTTTCCTTTTTCATTGATTTTTTCCTTTCATTTGCATTGTTTTTCTTGAGTTTTCCTTTTGGGGATGATGCAAGGCATTGAGACACCCTATGTCTCTTCCATGTTGACCCAAAAGGTTTTTCATTTTTTTCACTCTCTTTGTGTCATTCTTCCAGTTCTATGTGTATTTGGGGAATGATGACAATTTTGATCTCTTTGATATCATTACAGTAAAGACAGATACTAACCCTGAATCCATAGATCCCTTAGGTTTTTCTGGGGGGGCAACCCTCTTTTTCTTTTTCATGTTTTGGCTACTTTAAAGTAATTGCTCACAACATGGTGTTAGCAATTTCTTTAAAGTGGGGGCATACATTGGCATTGTTTTGGCATGATTTCATTTGCATTTTTCCTTTTCATGTTCCTTGATGTGATTTTCCTCTTTGTGGTGACATTGGTAGTAATGCCCTTCAAGAGCATGATCTATCTTAGCATATCACATTCCTCTTAGTGGTGATGCGACACACTGCATCCCCTAAGTTGTGAATCTTTTGGCCCTTTCTTGGAGACATTAGGAACAATGTCCCCTAAGATTAAGACCTTGCATGAACTAAGAAAAATATCTTGGAACATCCCTCTTTCTTGTTGTTTTTTGTACCTTATTAAATTCATGGATTTGGGCAGGTGCACGAAGTTGGTCACACTTTTCTAGCCAAATGGGAAAAAAATGGGGAAACACAACACGCTCGCCTTATAACGCGAGCGCGCTATGTGCTTTTAAAAGAAAAAAAAGTGAAATGTGCATCATTTGCTTTTCATTATTTCTCAGCTCTGCCCACGGCCAAAAAGCCTCATTTTCGCACTCACGTTCTAGGAGGAAGGACTCCTGCAAATTTTATCAAGAACAGTTGGATTTTGTCTACAAATATGGCGCCACGACGATGAAGAGATGCAGGAGGTAAGTATTGTTTACTATTTGTTTTGAATTTGTTAGTTTGAAATTGATTTTGTTTGTTTTAGGTTAGATTTGATTTTTTTTTTAAATCAGTAGGAAATCCTACAAATCCTCATCAAGAAGAGGAGGTAAATCCTCAAAAAAATGAACCTCCCTCTACCATTCTCTCTCTCAATTCCCTCCTCGCACTCAAGAAAAATTTGAGTGAAATTGAGAACATATAGAAACAACTTTGAGGATCTTATCAAGAGGTTGAGTGATCCAAATGCTTCAACCATAGAAAGAACGCTTCTAGCAAATCTCATTGAAAGACGCTAAAAATGTAGATGCAATCACCCAACAACATTCCATGGGAAGATAGGAGGCAGAAAGTTAGGGCATATTATGCATAAATTATCATATAAAAAAGTAAAAGATTTAAAATTACTAAAGGTGATTTGTGCTCTCTATTCACTGACCCTAAAACAAATCAAAATCTTACCCTCAATGCAAAGAGGTTTCCTATTCATTGGTGCCACCACTAAGAGATTAAGAACCATTTTTATGAAAGATGGTATATGGTCATTGATTACCCACCGTGCAATAATTGTGAAGTCCCCCAATATTTTCTTAGGAAACTATACAATGAGTTCGCATTGAACCAAATCCCAAATTATTTTGATATGAGGGAGTTCCAGGGGAGAGATGGGGGGTCAACTCAGGATAGGCCCAGTGCATAGCTGGATCCTACGCGGCAAGGGAGACGTCCTCTCGCTAGGCCACCTCGTGAGCAGATTGTGATGCTTGCCATTGTGAAGGAGAGTGCCGACATAGAGACATTGTAGGCTATCACAACTTTGACCCAGAGTGTCATTCATCACACTAGCCCTATTGTACAGCGCCATCCAGGGGAATCTTTAGGTGGTGGCCTTCAAACCCATGTGTGTCAATCTTGCGGGGCGACTTGTTCGTATGACCCTACCGGCACTCAACAGGGTGTTACACAGGATCAATATGCTACTACGCAGCCTGATCTGTATGCATCTATGGGGATGGAGAGGATGGCTAACATTTTGCATGATGCATATGGCATTGACACTCAAGTAAAATTCAGCATGTTCATTGAATTTACTTTATTAAATTTCGATTGTGAAATGCAAGATTAACTAATTTAGTTTTATTATTTTAATAAAAATTTAGGGTCACAGTGTAGAGACTGGATACACCAGTCATCCACCTACTTATTTGTGTAGTACACCTATCGGTGGGGTATGTAAAGTTAGTAAACAATTATAAATTTATTACATGTGTTAATATCACTGTTTTACGAATGGTATTTTAATATGTGATTTTGGATGTTGAATAGGGTATTGTTGGAGGTTTCAAGGAAACAGCTCCGAGTGCCAGTAGATTTGATCAAATGTTCATGGAGGTAATATAGAATTTAAAGAGAACTTAAGTAATGAATTCTAAGTTTAATAGATTTGTGTAGTTTGTATTCATATTGTTGACCTTACAACTGCATTACACAGATCATTCAAAATTAAAGCATTACTTCAAATTCGATAACTAATAATCAGAAATATATTTGTTTAATACTTGTACTCAAAATTTTGTTCATTAGATCTCATACATTATAAGTCATCGCATGGATCGCTATTGTACCTTTTTTGTGATTGAATAATTTGTTGTTTTATTTTTAGATGTTGGTTATAGAAACACCTCCAAACATTACGAGGGCAGTGGATATTGGTGTTTCCTCCACTATACAATCCTCGATGGCTCTAATAGGGGAGGTATGAGGCTAATTACTAAATTTCAATTTACATTCATTGTTATAGATGAACTAGTTCTAGTGAAAAATCAAACCATTATTGATTCGTAGTTTAATTCCTATTTGGATGGTTTATACAGGGATTGAGCATGTCTAAGCATCGATGTGCAAATATTTCCATCAAGGAGAGTGATCGTGAGATGGTCGTAAGTGATTATTTTGTTAAATATATTAATTTTTATAATGTAATTTCTATATATTAATGTCTTTACTTCTATTGTAATGTTGAAACTTCACCAGGAGCTAAACACTAGGAGGAGGAGTAGGAGCACTCCTCGAGCACAGTAGAAACGGGTGACAGACTTATCACCATCGGATCGCCCAACAAAGGGAAAGAAAATTGTATTTGAACAAGAGCATGGAGAGAAATGAATTTTGAATGCAAAAGCCCTTTGTTGTATGCCTACATGGCAATTTTGTACATATTTTGTATTGATATATTTGAAATTGAATGCCTATATGGCATTCTCGTAAGCCTATATGGGCTATTTTGTAACTATATTTTATACTTATATCGCATATATTGATGTATGCGTACATGGCTATTTGCTTTTAATACAAATATTTTTTATCGATGGTGTCCATATTTGCAAATTATAAATTCATGGTTAATAGATATGAGTTACTGTATTCAAATGTATATTTTACAACTTATGCACATATTTTCTTTGACTTACGGTGAACATCGAAAAGTGTGAAAATTTGTGTTTGGAAGTCAAATGTAAGCCAATTTTGCAATTCTCGGTTCTTGCATACCGATCTTATGGACTTATTCCTTCCTAGCACATATTGTGAATATTTCATTTGGTGCGTAAGACAATTCCTCATTTTGAACCACTCATAGCAAAGAGATTCACAATAAGACTTTAGCATTGGAACACTACTCCATACTCTCTTGTCTAGACTATAAAGGATTGAAAATTCTTAATTTGATGCAATGATAGTGGTGAGATGAGAATTTATATAACCATGCCTATTTTGAAACTTCACATCTAATACTACATCAACAAGAACTTAAGAAGTGTTGCATAAGAGTGTTAGGTTTGATAGGCCTTCTCTTCCCTAAGGGAGGAGAGCCTGATCTTTAATTTTGAACAAAATTTTAAGAAGCAAACATTTTACCTAAAAGCTTCAAACCTAGATGACATATTTGGCTAAGTCTATCTTGAAAATTATCAATACGTTCAAACTCTAAAGGAGATTCTCCTTGAAAAGAAAACTTTACCCTTTTTCCCTAAGGAAAGAAATTGCAACAAGTTGCATGTGATTTATCTTATTTCTTTCTCGTAGAGTTCCTGGTCAATCATTCATGGCTCAGGATAGTTTTGTTCCAAGGCAAGGACACCTAAAAAATCATTGACATTGTTCTATGATCTGCAAGAAAAAGGTTTTGGCTCTTTCACAATGTAAATAATTATGTAACAATGTTTTCTTGTTTTCCTTCCACACAAAAAATGTTCACACTTTTTAGATTGATCAATGATCAATAATGGCTGATTGTAAACACTTGACATTTTTATGTTTGAACTTTAATTTATAATTTTGTATCATGACATTCAAGTAGATCACTAATATTTTAATATTTCACTATGAAAGTGGTGGTGTATTTTTGCCATTTTATTTGACTATTAATATGGTGGTGTATTCTGAACTTGATTACTGCTGCAAATATGTGTATATTTCTGATTTTTATATATTTTTGTATGACCAAACCCAAAACAAACCCAATCCCAAAAAAAAAAATCCCGAACCAGCGAACCAGGTTCTCGAACCCGATCCCGAACCCAAAACTGAACCAGTAACTTAGTAAAAAATAGATATTTGTATTTTATATTCATAACGTTGATTACATTGCATTGCACATCTTTCAAACGGAAAGCATTGTTTCCATGTTTCCTATATCTAATAACTAGAGGCCGAGAGATTACGTACCTCAATTACAATATAATTTTACAAATCTAACGTAGCAATTATGCAATTACTCTACATTGCATAACAAATAACTAGGAGAAGCACAATTGTATCATTGTCATGGCATCTCTATGAACCACATTTTGAGGCATTTTTCAAACAGTTCACTGCCTTGTCTATACTACCACATTTTTCATACATGTCTACCAAAGCATTTTGTCAAATAGTTCAAGTGTTGCCTTGTTGCTATGGCTGAAATCCTAAAACAAGTGCTTTCGAACAAGCTATGGATGCTTGGAAAAAATCTATCAAAAGCATAATAGTAAGCAATATCATAGACAAGGCAATGAACTCTTTGAAAAAATGCCTCAAAGAAATGAGGTTTCATGACCTGATGGAATGCCACATGACAATCAAATTCTTTTGA
>VDFB02072274.1:66233816-66245652 GCA_007258455.2 Sequoia sempervirens
TGGTTGGAATTCCTTAGTGAGTACGAATTTAGAATTAATTACATTAAAGGAAAAGAGAATAGATTAGTAGATTCTCTTAATAGAAGAATACATTTTGCAGCTATAACCATGACAAGATCCAATATAAGGCAGCAAGTGAAGCAACACTTGCAAGGGGATGAGCATTATGAAAGATACAAGTGAGCTCTAGATGAGAATCCATCAAAACATCGATTTGATCATGGGTATAAAATTGAATCAGATTGTATCTTAAGATATCAAAGGACGATGTATATTCTAGATTTTGGAGATATCAAAAAGTTGGTATTATAGGAAATTCATAATGCACCTTATTCTAGCCCTTATAGGGTTTTCACCTAAAAGGGGAAAGAATGGGACAAAATGCAATGTAAACATTCAAAGATTAATGTAAGGATGGATGAAATATGTCTAAATAAGATGATCTAAATGCAGAAAACTAAAGAAGTATATTGATTATTAAATGAAAACTAAAGAAATGTAAGATATTTGAAAACACACTATGATATGTAAAATGACCTAGAAATGAAAGTAAACTGTAACAAAAATGAATGAAACCTAATGTGTGCACCTCGAGAACTTGTTGGAGACTAGAAATGACTTTTTGAAATGTTGTTGATGCTGAAAATTTTTCCTACAAGGACTCATTTGCCATTCTGGGTGAATTAGTCCCATATCTACGAAATTGTTCTAGAGCCCGTTTCAGACAAATGGGTGTCCAAAACTGCAGAAAACCTTTTTTAGGCCTAGTAGTGGGACAAATTTTTGACCAATGGTGAATCAATCCACTTTTAAATTTCTAAAAATCCAAAAGTGGAAACAAAATCCCTTGGTTTGCACTCCAATTCCTGATAAGTGTTCACCTCTGAAAGTTTAATTTTCGACATTGAAAGTGACTTTTTGTTGATATTTTGGCTTTGCAAGCAAGGAGTGGTCTTCAAAAATCTTGAAACTTGATCTTTAGTTATTTCCAAGCCTTCAAGATGACTAAGTTTTCAAACACATAAGAAAAGGAGAAATGTTAGATGTTAGGGCATGGGGGTTTGCCTTGGTCAAACCCCTTTTTAGGTAATTAAACCAAAATGAAGAAAGAATATAATGAAGCATGAAAAAATGCAGTTAATACCTTGCCATGATGATTGATCTTGGATTTCTACAACAATAGATGAAGAATCTTCCTTTGAATGTCTAAAAAAGTTATCTTAAATGACTTGGAATGTTAAAACCCTAGTTTGCTTGACTTGAAGTGGAAGAAAAATGATGAATGAGTTAAATTTCTTATGATTTAGGGTTTAGAAGCTTGTATTTATAGGAAATCCACCCAATTTTCCCATTAATTTCATTCCTATGACCGACATGGAGAAAAATTAAACTTAAAACCTAATTCTTCCCACTCAAACCCATAAATTGACTCAAATGGGACTCATTCACCATCAAGGGTGAATGGGTCCTACTTGGATGGTACCAATTTTTCCCTAATGGGTAATGGGTCCCATAGGGGCCATTTTATTAGCTGGAATGCCAAAAAATAAGAAAAACGGGTTTATATGATAACTTTGTCAGTTATTTGATCAAATTATGCCTCAGGATGCACAATATGGGGTCATAGGGGCCTATTAATTATGATGGAAAGGGTAGATAATGTCAAGGACACAAATTTCAATGTGAAAGTGTGATTAAATACACTTTGTATCATTAAAATGAGGTCCTCATAGCCTATAAAGGCACAACATCTAATGTGAGTGTGTAAAACACATTGCAACACTAGATTAAAGTCAAGTTTAATTTACATGTCTTCTAGATGAATGTAATAATGCATTTAAATATATTTTATATCATTTTATTAGGGGAAAGTGGGTTCATTAAGTCTAGATAGGTGTGAAAGTCTTTTATAACACTTTACAACACCTTTACAAGACATTGATAAATGCATTTTATTCAGTTTGCAAGGGTCGAAGACCTAGTGTGAATGTGAAAAACACCTCACAACACAAAATCAAGGCCTCATTAAGTTCAATTTATCATCAATTATTCCAACATCAAACCAATAAAAAGGGGTACATTTTTGTGTCCACAATTAGCCCCCACTTTAGTGAGAGGATGAACTTGCTTCAAAATAACACTACAGTAGACATTCAGGAAAGGGTTCAATCATACCAATGTGGGTGAAAAAGGATGACAAAGATCGAAGGAGGTTGCACAAGCCCCTATGATCCAAGATCCTAATTCAAACCAAAATAAGCGCAAAAGGACACGCATAAGGTGAATGATTTTCTAGTAGAACAAGATACGCAATCATACAATGGAAAGAATTAGAAGGAAGAGAAATGAAAATGAGGTGGATCAAGATTTTACCATTTATCCAACACGATGTGGATCAGATCTAGGTTGTTTGTCCAAAAATTCATACTCACTCTAAGGCAATAGAACTCTTGGTTTTTTGTCAGGTGAGAAGTCCAAAGTATACTCACTCTAGGGCCACAGAACTTCTCGTTGTCTATGAGGTGATAAATCCATAGGGTTTCTATGGGGAAAAGTCGTGCCTCAAAATGGGCTTCCCGCTCAACCATACCAAAGTTATACCTCCTAATAACTTTAATAAGGCGCCACAATGAAAATAGTTTTTGAGCTATATGAGGTAAGAAAAAATTTGTATGCTTGACACTCATAACATTGTAAATGGTGTAAGGAATGTTCAAAGGGATTTTTCTTAGTTCATGCAAGGTCTCATCTTGTTTCCAAGAGAGGAAAAGTGCAATGTCTCATCCTCGAGGAATATTGTATCTAATGCTTCCAAGAGAGGAAATCACAAGAAAAAGAGAATCACATAATGAAATGTGAGTGCCAATGTATGCCCTCACTTTAAAGCAGTTACTAACACCATAACTATGAGCAATTTCTTTAAAGTAGAAGAAGGAAACATGAGAGCTTACTCAGAAAACCCTATGCCAAGTCATATGTTTCTAATAAGATACATCATGAAAAAGGGTAGTATGTCACATGTGAGCAAACTTAAGGCATGTTGTCCACATCCCAAGCTTGCTCTTATATGTACATGAAAGGTTAATGGCTAGCCAAAAGAGGCAATGACAAGTGACATACAAGGAAAAGGCTACCTAACCCCTTGCCTCCACTTAGTGCAGGACAAAGGTGAGCTGGAATGATTAATGAAATGTATGCTATAGTGAAAATCAGTATTAATTAGAGGAATTAGGTTCCCCCACATAAGGAAGAACACCAAACAACTTAAGATGTTGGATTTTACTACTCAAAGCCTTACATTCATTAGTATAATGACCATGAACTCTATGATAGGCGCACAATGAAGTCTTGTAATATAATTTTTTTCAAATTTGTGGAGGAAGGGAAATCAAGTGATCTTGGAGGAGTCTCGACAAGATACCCTCTTGATCAATGATAGAAGATAGTCTTGTAGTTCGTGACAAAGAGACATCTTGCTTAGTATTAGTTGGCACACCTACGCAAGATTCTTGAGATTGTGATATTTTTTTCTCCTTTGCAAGAGGGTTTAAAATCTAACAGATTCAATTCATGAGTGTTTTGTGATATAACATTGTAATTAAGCGAAGATTTCATTGTTTGTTGCATGTTGTGTAAAGGATGAATTTTAATACCACTAGTGTCAATGAGTTGAGGATGTATGACTATTAAGGTTGTTGTAGGAGAATCTTTGTGAGAGTGTTAATGTTGAGTGAAGGCTTGGCGATTTCTATCAAAGGACAATAACCAAGACCATGAGTTGTTTGTTGTGTGATAGGATCAATAGGGTTGTGGATACCTTGCTCGTGAGCACCACATCCTTTCCCACTATATCCCAGTTGTTTCATGAGTTCATAACCTTTTCCATAAAGCTTTTTCATTTCCTTTGGATCTGGTTGTTGGTCGTTGTTGTGTTCATCAAAGGCTGTATAATTTTCTTCTTTTTTTGAATTGGTTGAGGTGGATGCTTTTGAAGGATCATGCATGAGTGGTGGTGTGAAGTCTAAAGAACCCCAATCATCATTTAATAGCTTCATGTGTTTTTCTTTGTTTTGTTTTTGTAAGGGTTTCACATGTATAGTTGATGTTGATGTGTTTAAGGGATTTTCTTTGTGTTTCTCAAGTTGTAAGACACTATAAGGCTCAGGATCAGTGTCAAAGGTGTATACTTTGTTGTTGTAAATGTATTTCATTTTTTGATGAAGAGTGGAAGGAACACCATTCATTACATGAATCCATGGTCTACCTAAGATAAGATTAAATGAAAGTTCATGAGGCATAACATGGATTGGTGTATTCAATGTAGCCACTCTGACTTGAAGAGGTATAATGATCACCCTAAGTGGTCTCTTTTTGACATTGTCAAATCCCTTAAGATAGAAAGAATTAGGTTGAATGTTTGATTGATCAATGCCAAACCTATCCAAAAGGCTCACACTACACACATGAGTAGATCTGGTATCTACAAAAGTTCTCTTTATCCTTGTGGTATTGTATTGAGCTATGATCATGAATGCATCATTTTTTTATGCACTTCCAAAGGGGTAAGTTCACTTTGGTGGAAAATAATTCCAGCATTTAATCCTTGAATTATGGCTACTATGTCAGTTGGTTGTGCATTAGAAGGGATAGGAACTTGTTGTAAGGCCTTTTTTTGAAGCATAGTGTGATAGGTAGGTGAATTTTGAAGGTCCCAGAGAGATATCTTTGTGGGAGTGCTCTTAAGTTGTTCAACAAGATCATACTCCCTTGATCAAGGTAGTATAGAATTTGGCAAAGGTAAGGAGGTTGGGTTTGATTGTTTTGGTTGTGGATTGTTTCTAGTGTTATATGTATGAGCAACGGTATTATGACTCGGATGTTTTGACACATTGCGTTGAGGTCAATAAAGGATAAGTTCAGGTTTGTTGTGAGTGTGAGGTTTGTGTGAAGGTGGGTATAGAATTAGAGGGTTCTTAGGATGTCCCGTGGGGTATGTATGAGGACCATTGATAGAGGTGGATCTAATGGACACTTGTGCATTCATAACCTCAGCGGTCTTGCTTTGATGTATCTCTAATAAAGGGAAATCTAGAATCACCTTTTTATCATGAGCTAAGGAAGACATGTGACTATTGTTGTCATTTTTTAACACCATGATATTCTCCCTAGGAGGACATTTTTTAGGAGAACTATGAATCAATTTTTTTTTAAATTCATAGATTGGTTCTTCTAAAATGACTTCATTGCAAGTAGGGGAATGATCAATGGTTGAATTATCTTGCTCAGTAAGGGTTGCCTTAGGTGAAAGGGGACAAGTAGGATTTCCATGACTCTCATTGGTTGTGTTTTCTATCATCAAAAAATCTTCCTTACAACTAGGGGAGATACTAGGAGAAGAACAAGTATGATTATCATGATCATTTAAGACTTCATTCCTTTGTTCCCTAATGTTTTCTAAAATAGGATAGGTGGGGGAAGGACCATAAAGAGGGTAGTTGTAGACAAACATATCCTCATAATTTATAATCTTATCTTCCTTGAAATCATTCTCATATCCCAAAGAAGAATGGAAATTAGGTAAGGTGATTTTTAGGAATGTGTCTATGATTTCATTCTCTTGTGCTAAAATATCTTCCCAAAGGGGATGAGGAGAAGGACAAACAAGATCCTCATAATTCTCAATGATTGTATCTTCTTTCACCAAGATACCTTCATCACTAAAAGGAGAGGTATTGGGAGAAGTACAATTATGATCACCATGGTTATCTATGTTTGTATTCTCTTCTAACATAGCATCCTCACAAACAAGAGACATAGTAGGGGGTGTAAGTTTAAGGTTAACATTGTCATTTTTTCTCTCTTGCACTAAGAGACTTTCATAACTAGGGAATGCATTGAATGAATGACTAACATGATTATTTACTAACTTGTTCTTTGCAAATTTGGAGAAGATTGAAACTAACATTTGGAAAAAAAAAGTAAACTATACAAACTTGAAATGCAATGTAAGGATGTAAAATTAAATGTAATTTATAGGTTTTAAACAAGCTAATTTTTTTTTTACACGATGCAACAATCTGAAAATGAAATGTTGTAAATGCTAAAGTGCAATTATGTAATGCATGAAATGAGCTAATTTAAGCTAAATCTAATGAAATACAAAATTACAAAAAACTCAGCCTAGTTGATACAGATAGGTAATGGCACCAAAACAAAAGCTAAAAAAAATAGTGGCTTTAGTTCAGAAGAGGTAGGTTTCGTGGGTGAAAAGGGACCGATTTTCTCAAGGTGGTGAATGAGTCCCAAAGTGGGAGATTTTCTTTGAGAATTTTAGATTTTTTGATTAATTTTACGTTTATTGTAAGAAAATGGATGCAAACCTAAGATGAAAAATATAGAATTTCAAAAAAAATTAATGATTTAAGATGCAAAAATGCAACATATATGCATCTCTTCAATTAATGCAAAAATATGGTTTGTGAATGCAAATTAACTAATGCAAAATGTAAATGAAAAATTCAATGCAAGCTAGATCTAGGATATGAAGGACTCCAAATCAGAAAAATAAAAGCATTCTAAAAGTCAAAGTTCACCAAAATATAGAAACAAAAAATTTGGCACTGAATATGTCTTCTAGCTCCTTCTAGGTTTTTTCACCTAAAAGGGGAAAAAGAATGGGCCAAAATGTAAATGTAAACATTAAAAGATTAATGTAAGGATGAATGAAATATGTATAATTAAGATGATATAAATGTAGAAAAAAAAAGAAAGATATTGATTATTAAATGAAAACAAAAGAAATGTAAGATGTTTGAAAACACACTATGAAATGTAAAAAGACCTAGAAATGAAATTAAACTATACATAAATGAATGAAAATGAATGTGTGCACCTAAGAACTTATTGGAGACTAGAAATGACTTCTTAAGTTTTTTTGATACAAAAAATTTGGCCTATAGGGACTCATTTACCATTTTGGGTGAATTAGTCCCAGATCTGGGAAACTCTTATGAAGCCCATTTTGGAATAAATAAGTCCAAAACCCAAAAAAAAAAAAAATTCAAGCCCCGGCAAGACCTACTCTACACCAATGTAGGAATCAGTCCACTTTGAATTTCTAAAAACTAAAAGTGAAATAGAAGCCCCGGTCTACACTTTGGTTCCTAATAGGTGTTTACCTCCAAAAGTCTAATTTTTGCACCTAAAGTCACTTTTTGTTGATATTTTGGCTTTGGTAAGCATGAGAGACAACAATCTTGAAACTTACATTTAGTGATTTTCAAGCCTTCAAGATGCCTAAATCAGCAAACACACAAGAAAAGAAGGAGAAATGTTGGATGTTAGGGCATGGGGGTTTGCCTTGGTCAAACCCCTTTTTAGGTAATTAAACCAAAATGAAGAAAGAATTTAATGAAGCATGAAACAATGGAGTTAATTTTCCACATTATCCTATTCCCAACAGACATGAAATATTCCTGAATGCCTAAAATGGTTCCTAATTTTAACGTGTTGCAAAACCCCAGCCTCATTCCCAGCTACTACTGAGAAAGTTCTTGCTGTATTCAGGGTTTAGAAGCTTGTATTTATAGGAAATTCACCTAATTTTCCCATTAATTTGATCCCTAAGGCCGACATGGAGAAAAATTAAACTTGAAACCTAATTCTTCCCACTCAAACCCCGAAAAATGACTCAAATGGGACTCATTCACCATCAAGGGTGAATGGGTCCCACTTGGATGGGACTTATTTTCCCCTAATGGAAAATGGGTCCCACAGGGGCCATTCTGCTAGCTGGAATGTCAGGAAATATGAAAATCAGGTTTATATGATGACTTTGTCAGTTATTTGATCAAATTATGCCTCGAGATGCATAATATGGGGTCGTAGGGGCCTATTAATGATGATGTAAAGGGTAGATAAGGCCAAGGACACAAATTTCAATGTGAAAGTGTGATTAAATACACTTTGCATTATTAAAATGAGGTGCTCATAGCCTAAAAAGGCACAACATTCAATGTGAATGTGTAGAACACATTACAACACTAGATTAAAGTCAAGTTTAATTTACAAGTCTTCTAGATTAATGTGATAATGCATTTAAATATATTTTATATTATTGAATTAGAGGAAAGTGGGTTCATTAAGTCTAGAGAGGTGTGAAAGTCTTTTACAACACTTTACAACACTTTACAACACCTTTACAAGACATTGTTAAATGCATTTTATTCAATTTGCAAGGGTCCAAGACCTAGTGTGGATGTGAAAAACACCTCACAACACCAAATCAAGGCCTCATTAAGTTCAATTTATCATCAATTATTCCCAAATAACGCCAAAAAAAAGGAATACTTTTTTCGTGTCCACACTCAGGAAGGATGTAGTTGAATATGTAACCAGATGCTTGAGATGTCAGCAAGTTAAATATAAACATGTGCATCCAATAGGGATCCTCTATCCTCATGATATACCTGAGTACAAGTGGTAGGTGATCATCATGGACTTTATATAGGGGTTACCTTTGAGTAAAAATAGGCATGATGTCATCTTGGTAGTAGTCGATAAGCTGACTAAGGTGGCACATTTCATTCCAGGGAACCTTAAGGATGGATTGTTGACCTTGGTCAAGAAATTATTCCAAGAGATCTTCTATTTGCATGGAGTGCTTGAGACTATCATATCTGACAAGATACTTGAATGACATCCAGATTTTGGATGACCTTGAATGTAGCTTTGGGAACTAAGTTGAATTTTAGTTCAACATATCATCCTCAGACTGACAATCAAACAAAGAGAATCAATTAGGTAGTGGAGGATCTCCTTTGAATGTATTGTATGGACCAATAGTATAAATGGTAAGAGTACCTACTATTGGTGGAATTTTCCTATAATAACTCTTTTCATGCATCCCTAGGTATGGCACCTTTTGAGGCTCTTTATGGGATAAAATGTTGTGCACTCATTAGTTGGACAAGTTGGAAGACAGGATCATAGTGGGTCTTGAAATTCTTAAGGAGATGGAAGAGAAAATGAGACTCATCAAGGGTAGACTAAAGCAAGTTGAAGATAGACAAAAAAAGCTATGCTGACAAGAATAAAACCTTCAAAAAAAATTTAGAAGGGGATAAATTCTTTATGAGAGTCAAGCCACACAAGAGCTCTATTACTTTTGGGAAATCTTCCAAGTTGGCTTCAAGATATGTGGGTCCTTTTGATGTGTTGGAAGTGATTAACCCGGTTGCATGCTAACCTAATCTACCACCTGCTCTAGCTCAACTCCATATTGTATTTCATGTTTCTTTGCTTAAGCCATACCATCCAGATGCAACTCACATACTTGATTGGAATTCCTTACAAGTGAAGGATCTAGGGGTGGTGCTAGTGGAACCCATCAGAATTCTAAATAGACGCAACGTCAAGTTGAAAAATAGAGATATTGTTCAATATAAGGTCCAATGGGACCAATATTCTGAGGACAGTGCCACCTGGGAGGATGCGGAGGAGATAGAACACTCCTTTCCTCATTTGATTCCTAGATAAACTCTTGATATTTCATTGAGATATTATTGCTCTAGTATTTTGGATTTGCATGTTATGATATTTTGGTTTGGAAACAGTATGATTGAATGTTGAAATAGACATATATGATTCAATTTTATCTAATAATACATCAGGACGATGTCTCTTGCTAGTGGGGAAGGATGTCATGTCTCAAATTTTTCTTACATTCAATAATTTTAAATTATTTAAAATATTTGGAAAATGAAATTTATCAGTTTTTTACTTATGATAAATTTAAGAATTCAACATCATTTGAAAATGTTTATCCACGTAAACTTTATGATTGAATATGAAGGATGGATGTTATGATGTAGTAATGAAATCATTTTGATTGGTAAATAGTTACTAATGAAACTCAAATACAAGTGCAAGTGTGTGAATGTAGGAACTGGATTGAAGAACAAGAACATGGTTGAGGCAGGAGTATTTAGCCAAATGATGATCAATAAACTTGTTGGAATCTAGATCGCACACACCACTAAAAAAATCATGGTATCTACATTTGAAATTTTCATCGATATTATATCATTTTTAATACATGAATGTTTTGTGTTTTCCTTAAGACAAGGAAAGATATGGCAAAGATAAAATAGGTAAAGTAATGGACAACAAATTAATTGTTCATTTGTTATGCCTTGTATATATTTAAATGATGTCTTTTTTTTTATCATTCAAAAAGAAAGTATGTATATGTATATAAATGTATGTATATAGACATATACATATAAGCATCTATGTCAAGTTTGATATACAAATCATCAAATGTATGATTAAAATGAAAAGAATATGATGATTTTCCTTACCTCTACCTTATAGAGATCATTTCTTTTAAAAATAAACAAAAAAATGATAATCATGTATGGTCGAATATATATAAATATATATATATGAGTGTATGAATATATATATATATATATATATATATATATATATATAAAGTGTAACATATAATAAAATGAGCATATAAAATACATATATAAATGAATGTTTTCATTTAAAATCACCGTTTTGGAATTGAATGCAAAATACCATGATATGTAATCTTGGTCTACTTTGTTTTTAAAAATTAGAAACAATGGATTTGAATGAGCAGTGGGCCACCCATAACCCCTACAAAAGATCTTTTATTACAAAAGAATAGTGGGTAGATAATTAAGGTAAAAACCAAATATAGAATGCAATTTGCATTCATAATAAAAAAAAGAGAGGGAAGATTGCGAGATTAAGGGATTTTGGAGGAAAAAGCCAATTTTGGTTGAGAACTTGTGGATTTTATTGTTGTTTCAACCTATAGTTGGCCTTTGGAAAAAAGAGAGGTATGGATAGAATAGAAACATTCCATTTTATGCATAATCGATAGCTTTTCCTTTGTATTGAATCCTCTGAATATCTTTGCTTTGAATGAAATCGATTCATTATTAATGTTTAATCTACGTGGCCTTATACTCACCGTCTATGAAGTGAGATAGGCTTGAACCCTCCCATTCACCCTCTTTTACATTGATCTATCCTTTTTTAGGAATTTGTATATTGCACCTTATCATTTTTCCAAAGAAGGCATCCGCTATGCATTCTTTATGCATTCATCGATTGAGCAGAGTTGGCTCTTAGTCGACCTTTGTTATAATTTGAATCGGCTTGTAGCCGAATGTGTTATCATTTATATTTGGATTATAGCCGATTGTGCTACTATTTGAATTGGCTTGTAGTCGATTGTGTTATCATTTGTATTTGGTTTATGGCTGATTGTGTTATTATTGAATCAACCTTAGTTGACTATTATACCCTTTGAATCATCCTTAGTTGACTATTAATATCCTTTGGATCGACTTATAGCTATATATTTTCACCATATCAATAGGCTTACAACCGAATGTATTTTCCCTTAGAGGTTGATTATAGTCGAGCGATGTTACCGTTTGGGTCAGCTTCACCCTCTCTAATAACCTAAGTCATTGTGTTTTATCCTTTTTATGACAAGTCTCCCACATATGAGACTTTTAACCATTGCATGTATGATGCTCATATCTTTCATTGCTTATCCAAATTGTTATGTCATGGGATCTTAGTAGCACTTGGCTTCATAGCCGATGAGGCCCATCCTAAACCACCAATTTGGTGATGGTAAGATCATCATGGGTTCTTTGGAGTCCAATGAAGGGGTGACTAGAACCTATTTCCTTCCCACTCCATAGCTTCATCAATCATTGCGATTTCTTTTGTTTCACAAAATAAAAAGATGTTAAACATCTTTTTTGGCATCAAATCGAACCACCAT
>VDFB02072274.1:66247019-66678464 GCA_007258455.2 Sequoia sempervirens
ATAATCATATAAAGGGAAGAATGTAATAATTAGAATACAAGAACATTCTTTTACTTTCTAGTGAAACTTATGAAAATATTGAAGGATTTTTCCTATAAACTGAATTAAAACCAGTGCATTTATATTAAATCTTCTCATTTTGAATCCAAAAGTTATCATTGGAAAAAAAAAATGGGTTTCTGGTTAAATTTAATGTTATCTTTACTGCACATTAAATGAAATTGGAAGTAAAAAAATTTGTGTGAATTATGGCTCTTTTCTGTTAATAAAACAATGTATACACATACTTTAAATTTTGTAAATTGAAGGCTATATATGTTTATATACATGAACCAATTATGTATATACAAATACATGTGATATACCTTCTTTTAATAGTTTATTTTTCTTATTTGAATAATGTAAGTTTCATTCCATGTAGAAAGGAGTAAGGAAATATTGTAATTTGTATGGTTATGCATGTGTTTTGAAATTTAATCGATGAAAATAGATCACAATATAATGATAGAATTTTTGTTGCATTTACATAAATATCAGCAAAATTGATTCAATTTACTTTACAATAATTTGTTGATTACATAAAATGCTTATGTGAAACATGTAAAAATTGTTCTTGTAGAATTTCTAATTTAATATCATAGAAGGTTAGCTTAGTTAACCCATTATAAAATCAGATTGTATGTTTGCAAACTAATTATTTAGAAGGGAGTCATGTTTCCTTATGTATGTAGAAGGTTACCTTCTGGTACGAATGCCGAAAATGGGTTAACAAAGAGTACAGGTTTTTCTTTTTCCAAAATCTATCATTTTGTAGCTATATACATCATATGCTTGGCCAATTGTTTGTAGCCCATGATATTGAATGGACTAATATTTATGATATAACTCTCTACCATTTCCTAACATTGATCTTGCATGCTCTAAATATAGATAGAAATGTGTGTAGTTATGTTAGATGTGCACCAAATTCCACCTTGCATATTGTTATCTCTTGCTAAGTATTGCACGCAGGGTCTAGTATTCTTTGAGTTAGGAAGAATTTTGGGGAAGCATAGCTTCGTGGTTGGGTGGAAAAGCACCTGAACCATGTTCTCGTCCACCAGATGTAGCAAACATTGGAAGTGGAATTACATCATCTTTGATTATTGTACTTTGTACTACTTGATGTATAATTTGAGTTGACTAAGTGGTAATGTTATCCTAGTCAAGTTATGTAAGCTAACATTTTGGCATTTGGAAATGAATATAATTCATTATTTTGACATGTTGTACTATGATAGAAAATAGTTATTCATTTTGTGTCTTGAATTTAATATTCATAGTGTCATAAATGATTTATTTGGTGTTATTTTGGAATGACACATTACATAGTCTATCTTGTCAACCATTGACCTAATTAAAATATAATTTATGGTTTGAATTTTTATTGTGTAAGCAACTTTAGAGCCATCAAATACTTCAAGGAGGCTCGATTTTGATGATTTGAAAAAAGATTGGGATTTGCTAGAGATTGATACATTTAGGGATTGATAGATCTTGAGGTGGCATATATGCCACATTTTGTAAAACTTGTTTTGAGTAAAACTTGTTTTGAGTAGGAATATTTGCCAAATTCTTATATACACAAACACAATTATTCTATAATTTGATATATAAGAATTGGTATTTGATCTAACTTGTTCCTCGTGTGCATGTCTTGCTACTTTGATACTTGAAATTAGAATGTATAATTAGTTTAGAATGGTTTAAATTTATGATCAATAGCATTTTAATATAACTTATGAATTATAATTGGTAATCCATCTATGTTAGTGTTAAATTTGGTTTCCTTTGGAAACTTCACAAAAAATTATGACCATTTATCTAATTTTAACACCATTTTTTGAATGTTGAGCTCATAGTGGTTATGTGGAAGCTCTAGGTTGGCATTTTAGTTGCATGTTGAACACTCAATTTGACATCAATAACACTCGAAAGTATAGTAATACATTACAATAGTAATAAAAGATAACTTTTAATACATTAGAATTATGTACTAAATGAGCTAAAATAACTCTTCTACAAAAGAATACACGTGATTTAAATCTCTCTTGAATGAATTTACATTTGACATTATTTAGTTTTTTGAGCTCCTATATTAAAGTGGGCGACTGATTTTTTTCAAAAGAAGCTAAAATTAATGCAAAATATTATGAGAAACACTGTATAATGTTTGTTGAGAAGGTAAATCTCATACTAACCATAGACAAATAAAAAATAATGCTAGTGTGAGATTATTCAATTGGAAGAATGATAAAAATTATGGCATGGTTTTTAACTTTTCATATCTCTACCAACGATTCACTTATTGCTTTTTACCTTTTCATATCACTTTTTAAGGAGGTATTTTTGTAGTGTGTCAAATTAGGTTTCACATACATTAAATTTGAGAGTTCATTCATATTAAGGTTCACATACATTACATTCAAGATTTCATTCATAGACAAGTCCAAAATCTTCGCCATTGCTCAACTATTAGGTATTTGCCAACATGAACCAATGTAAGAATGTGTGAGTGATTTTTATGTGAAAATATATACGCGTGTGACATTATTGAACATACATTTAAGTGCATATGCATAAGCATCAATACAACTAAGAATTCCCATATAATTTTATCTATTTCCTCATGTACAAACACATCAATGCAACTTGCTATCAACTATCCTAGATACTCAACTAATATGTGCCCAGGATGATACTCTCACTTCATAATCTACATCTCCAATAATTTCTACTATCAAAGACACCTACATTAAACAATATTACAAGAAAATTGTTAAAAAATAGAAAAATCACAAAGTAAAAGTAACCAAACAATGAAAGCAACATGAACTCCAATGCTAAATGCATTGCCATCGAACCTCACATCCTACTCAAAGCTTGTGTTGAGAAATTCCTGTATATAAATATTAGGAAAGTATGGATTATAAACAACATCAATAACAAAGTCAACTAATCATTCTTTGAAATCAATAATGGTTAAAATTAAACATGGATATTAGAAAATGCAAAATTTGTTAATTTTTTAGTAATTTTGATGATGGGTAGTGTGAACAGATCAAGGTAGGCATTTAAATACTAGGGAAGGTTTGACTTTATTTCCCGATTCACCTTATCATTCTGGGGTGCTCTTTCCAGGGTAGCTATCTCTTAAGATCCCTAAAAGCCAAAAATGTCAAAATTTGACAAAGTCATTTTGGGAGCTCATGGCACATAGGAATTCTTTTTCTACATCTATAGGTGGATATCAAATACCTTCAAACTATTTTCTCTCGATTTGGTTCAACTCAACACCGTTTGCGTGTTCCAGTGTCAAATGCATTCTTGTAAAAGTTTAGTGGAAAGTAGTGCAAAAATGGAAAGAAGCTTTTTTTTCATTTTGTGCATAATGAAGTGAAAAAAATAGACCAACATGTCCATTTGGGTAGTCCAATGATACAAAATTCCTCCTTTGTCACCCAATCCCCCTATGATTTCGGAGTGCACTAATCTAAGGTAGCTTTGAAAGTGTCGTAAGAGCAAATAATGCAAAAATGTCAAGTTTTGGGTTATTTTGATGAATGGTAAATGTGGACACATCGAGGTAGGAAGGTAAATACTAAAGAAGGTCTAGCCTTGTTTTCCAAGTCACTCGATCATTTTGGGGTACTCATTTTGGGGTAGTGTCTTAAGAGCCTTAAGAACAAAAAATGAAAAATTGGTAAAATTTATAGTAATTTTGAAAAACATGGGAAGCGTGGACATGTTGAGGTAGGTAGGTAAATACTATGGAAAGTCTAAATTCATTCCCCAAGTCACCCGATCATTCTAGGGTGCTCTTTCTGAGGTAGTCTCTTAATAGACTTAAGAGCAAAAAATGCAAAATTTGTAAACTTTATAGTAATTTTGACAAATGGAAAGCATGGAAATGTTGAGGTAGGTAGTTAAATACTAGGGAAGGTCTAACTTCACTTCTTAATTCATTGATCATTTTGGGGTGCTCTTTCTGGGTAGTCCCTTAAGAGCCTTAAGAGAAAAAAATGTAAAATTTATAAAATTTATAGTCATTTTGATAAATGGACAACATGGACATTTCAAGGTATGCAAGTAAATACTAGGGAAGGTTTGACTTCATTTCCCAAGTCATTTGATCATTCTGGGGTTCTCTTTTTGGGGTAGTCTCTTAAGAGACCTCAAATCCAAAAACTGTCAAACTTTGACAAAGTCGTTCTAGGAGCTCGTGGAATGTAGGAATGATTTGTCTACACCTACAAGTGGATATCCAATCCTTTCAAACCAACCTCTCTTGATTTGGGTAAATTCAACATTGTTTGTGTGTTCCTGTGTCAAATGCATTCTTGCAAAATTTGTCAATAGAAAGTAGTGCAAAAATGGAAAGAAGCATTTTTTGTTTTGTGCATAATAGAGAAAAACCAAATATACCAACACGTCAAGGTGGAAAGTCCAATGCTATGAAAGGCCTCCTTTTTTCACCCAATCCCCCCCCTTGATTTCAGAGTACACTAATCTAGGGTAGTCTTGAAAGTGTCATGGGTAAACCCACAAAAGTGGTTTACAATTCAAATGAGGAAGGAAAACTTATAAAAAATGACCCCATACAAAAAATTTCATTTTGGGGGTTTGAATGAACTAGTTGGTTCTAACGAACCAAAAGAGGGTTCATGCTGTTGGCAAAACAAAGACACACAACTGAGAGGGGGGGTGAATCAGTTGTGACAAAAGCTTAAATTTTTCTTACTTAACTTAATCTCAAATCTGATGAATAAGCAATTAACCACAAACAATTAGAGAGACAAATAACACCAAGATTTTTTACGTGGAAACCCTGTTAGGGGAAAAACCATGGTGGATGTTAGTCTACAAGATAATACTTTGTTAAAAGTATAATGAGAAATAATAAGGGGAATGCACATGCATTTAGGCACACTACCTAGAGCTCATTGCTCAAATACAAAAGAGGGCTCACTATCCAACAATACAGAATAGGATTAAAATCCAAAGAATATGAACTAAGAAAATAGCTTCTCCACAAGCCTGATTACAGTTCCAATTAAGCTCGAAAAACCTTCTTCACACTTTTCTCAATCTTCTTCACTCTCTGCTCTATAGTCAAATGATAGAAACACTATTCACACATTTACACTTTCTCTAGCATACATTCACACTTATTCACACACTAAATTTTCTCTTGACCAATCATTCTTATATATCCAATACCTGAGATTTCATCACAACTTAGTCGGCCAGGAAAATAATACATATTTTCAATGTCACCCCAAATTCACAAATAAATTCCAATGCAAATCCACCAATATTGGCCACAACATAGTGGAGACCCAAATTAACATCTCCAATACAAAAATACTTTAATTAATTTCACCATGAGAAGCCACAACACGCTACCATCAACATGTCAGCCAAGAATATGAAAAATTGAACATGCACAAGAAAAAATCTTCAACCATGACCTCTCTGAGTAATGTGGACATACCACAAAGATAGAGAATGATCTAGAGATATCAGATAACATCAAGAAACAATAGAGAAGCATCTACGACAACTGATATTACCATAATAACACAATCTTCATTTAGGAACATTGACAAAGACCACAGAAACACTGTCAAACCACAACACAATCAAAACTTCACACGGACCTCTAAAACTTCTGGTAGATGATCTAGAAAAATTCAGCAATAAACCCTTTAATCCACACCAGCTAATCTTCAACATATAGAACAAGACACCTTCATGACCTACACAGTTCCACTAGGAACCTAGAATACTTTCTTTTACAATTTTCTCAATATCCTCAACATATATAGCAATTGATATACCAAATACTAATAGTTTTGGCATCAATGGAAACCACATATTAGCAACCATATCCACAACATCCAACAATCTCCCTCTTTGGCATTGATGGAAACACATGATGTGAAAAATACCATCAACCCAACACACTTACTTCTTCTTGTCAATTACTCTTCTCCCCACAAGGCTCTTCTCCTTAGAAATATTTTTCACATTTTACTTCTCCCCCTTTGAAATAAATGGAAAAGGTAACCATTAACTTTCCAAATACACGCTCTAAACCATATATTTGCACATTTGACTACTCCCCCTAAGTAGCAGCCATGGAAACATCAATCTAGATTAGAATATAGCAATAAAGCTCACGGATTGATGCAAGAAAATTCATTCTTTAGTTCTTATCAAGAGGGGTAATCACCCCTAGCATTCCTCTAAGACACTCAAAATTATCCTTTAGCAATGGCTTAGTAAATATATCTGCAATCTATTTTTTGGTAGGCACATATTCCAATCTGACTTCTTTCTCATTCACTTTCTCTCTCAAGAAATGAAACTTGATTGATATATGTTTAGTCTTGTAATTGAACACCGGATTCTTTGAAATATTTATTGCACTTGAATTGTCACAGTATATGGCAATAGGCTCTCCTTATATCACCCTGATATCCCTCAGCATCTATTTCATCCATATCACTTGAGTACAATTATTGGCAGCAGCAATGTATTCTACTTCAATAGTAGATAGAGAAATGGAATTTTTCTTTTTACTTAACTAGGATACTAGCTTCTTCCCTAGGAAGAAAGCACCACCACTAGTACTTTTCTTGTCATCTACATCTCCATCCCAATTTGCATCAGTATATGCACACAAAGTGAGATCATCATCCTTTGTATACCAAATTCCAAAGTCAATTGTTCCTTTTAGATATCTAAAAATTCTCTTGACAACAATTACATGTGATTCTTTTTGGATCAACCTGAAATCTAGCAACCATACATGCAACATTCATAATGTCTAGTCTAATCTAAGTTAAGTAGAGCAATCCATCAATCATTGACCTATATCTAGTTTGATTCACCTTAGGAGAATCATCATTCTATGTCAACTTACATGTGTTTATCATGGGGGTACCAATAGGTTTTGAGTCATCCATTCCAAACTTCTTCAATAGTTCTTTCACATATTTGGACTAGGATATGAAGATCCCCTTGTCCAACTATGTAACTTGCAATCCCAGAAAGAACTTAATTTCTCCAATCATACTCATCTCAAATTCATTCTTCATTTCATCAACAAACTTCATACATAGATTATCGTCTCCTCCAAAAATGATTTCATCAACAAAAACTTCTATAATTAACTCCTTATCATTATCTAATTTGAAGTATAAGTTGCTATCAGCAATACCTTTAGTGAATCCAAGCTTCAATAGATATTTTTCCAATCTAGCATACTAGGCTCTAGGGGCTTGCTTAAGTCCATACAGAGTTTTCTTCAATTTGAAAACCATATCAATCTTGTCTATTAGTTGAAATCCATCTGGTTGTTCAATGTACACTTCTTCTAGTTATCCATTCAGAAATGCAGACTTCACATCCATCTGGTAGACTTTGTAATCCTTGTATGCAGCATAAGCAAGAAATAATCTAACAACTTCAATCCTAGCAACAGGGGCAAAGGTTTCTTCAAAATCAACACCTTCCATTTGAGAATACCCTTTACATACCAGTCTTGCTTTATTTTGGATCACTTCACCTTCTTCATTCAACTTTTTTCTAAATACCCATTTAGTACAAATCACATTTTTGTCTTTAGACCTTGGAACTAGTAGCCATGTGTCATTCTTTTCTATCTGTGTCAGCTCTTCCTTCATGGCTTCCAACCATTATTCATCTTGACAAGCTTTAGTGACATTTTTAGGTTCAATCTTGGAAATAAAACAATATTCTTCTACAATTTTCCTTCTAGTTTGCACTCCTTTACTCTTATCTCCTATTATTTTATTTTCAGAATGATTTAGCTTTACATACCTTGGAGTTTTGGGACATTCTTGAACTTCTAACTCTTTTGATCTTTCTTCTACACTTGCACTTGTATGTGCCTCCTGACTGACTTGATTTACCAAAATAGATTGAGGTTGCTTCACCGAAACATATGGAATAATCTGAAGTAGATTTTGTGTTTGAGTATTCTTTCCTTGGCTTGTAATGTCTTTGTCTGAATCATAACTATAGTGTTTGGATGATTTGACAGAGTCCTCATCAACTTTGACATTTGCACTTTCAACCATCTTTCTCAGTCTTTTGTTATAGCACCGGTAGGCCTTTCTTTTAGTGGGGTAACCTAGAAAGATTCCTTCATCACTTCTTGCATCAACTTTGCTTATATCATCATCTCTCCTAATATAACATTTGCTTACAAAGATCTTAAAATACTTAATAGTAGGCTTGTAACCAAACCATAACTCATAAGGAGTCTTACCAGAATTACCATTAACATTTACCTGGTTCAAAGTATACACAGCAATGCTTACAGCTTCACTCCAGTACATTTGAGACACATTTCCTTCCATCATCATTGTTATGGCAGCATCCAGAATTTCTCTATTCTTTCTCTCTGCAACTCCATTCTGTTGAGGGGTTTAGGGAGCGAAAATTGTCTTTTAATTCCATGCTCTTCACAATAAGAGTAGGTGAACTCACCACCTCTATCAGATCTCAAGCACTTGATTTTCAGACCTTTCTCATTTTATGCCATATCCTTGAAACTTTTGAACTTTTCAAATGCTTCACATTTTTCTCTTAAGAAAGAAACCCATGTCATTCTAGAGTAATCATCAATAACCAACATAAAATACCTTTCTCCATGAATACTTCTGACTCTAGAGGGACCACAAAGTTCAATATGTAGCAGATCTAGCAAATTATTTGAATGAAATTATTTGTTCCAGAAAGAGACTTTAGTTTGTTTACCCATCTGACATTCCTTACAAATTATATTAGCAGGCTTCACTAACCTAGGAAGATCTCTCACTACTTGAGTAGAACTTATCTTGATAATGTTTTCAAAGTTTACATGACACAACCTCATATACCACAACTAGATTTCATCTACTTGAGAAATTAAACAACTCCCACTAGTAGTATTTAGATGAAAAATATTACCTTTTGTTTGTTTTCCTGTTGCAATCATCTTCCTGGAACTTCCATGTATCTTGCATCTTCCATCTTTGAACTGAAGATCATAGCCCTTGTGCACCATTTGTCCAATACTCAACAAGTTGTGCTTCAATCCTTCAACATAAAGAATATCATCAGTGTTATCCTTACCACCAAGATAAATAGATCCTCTACCATGAATCACACCAGCATTGTTATCTCCAAATCTTACAACCCCACCATCATACTTCTCTAGACTCACAAGTTTTATTTTATCACTTGTCATATGATGTGAGCATCCACTATCAATAACCTATTGGAATCTGTGCCTCAATTCTTACTGACAAGAAACTCCTTGAAGGAAAATTCAGTGTGGCATCATGGATGTCTGGCCGACTAACTATTCTAGAGTTCTAAAATATTCATATTGGCGTGACAGGGTTGATGTCTTGCCGACAAGACTATCGTTGTGACTTTTGGCATTCGGCATGACCTTTTGGAGAATGAATTTCTTCGGGCGATAGTGTGATCTTATCGAGCTAACTCGGGCATTGAGGAGAGGTCCCATCGATTGGTGGATGTCTCACCGACAGCTTAAAGCTATCAGGGTAACACAGAGGTCATGGGGAGATGTCTCAATGATGCAGCTTGGTCATGCCGATAGGAGTCCTTCGCGGTGACAAAAGACTTCGCTGAGAAGTTTTGGTGAAATTCATGAGTCTTGCCGATAGTAATTATTTGGTAAGACTTAGGGAGCTTGGAGAAAGGTCACGGTGATAGACACGAGTCTTGGCAATAGTGTGACTTTTAGTGGAAGCTTTGTTTCGGTATGACGTCTCACCGAAACTATGGGGGTCTTTCCAATAGGTGAAAGGCTTCGGAGTAACATAAGGTTGTCGGCAGAAAGCCTTGGCAAGATCAGTATGTCTTTCCGAAAGGAATAGCTCATCGTTGTGACTAAAGACTTTGATATGAGTCTCTCTGAAAAGTGAATGTCTCACCGATAAGGGAAACCTTTGCCGATAGGAACAAAATGGACATCGATGGTTTCGGTATAACTTCTTTGTTGTCTTGCCAACTACTGGAGACTTAAAGTCGATATCAATAGAGAAACTTTGTAGCATCGGGAGACACTGTGAGTGTCTCACCAATATGCCAACAAAGTTTGAATTCCATTGTTGTGTGACCATCCTATGTGGCATCCTGTTGAACCAACCAAAGGAAATAGTTTTTTAAACTGAATGATGGTTGGATTTTTGTAACTGCTATGGCGCTAGAGAAAAACATCTTGCAGGGAAAAATCTGTATCGGCATGGAAACCTTCTTGAATGGAGATCTGGTGGATAAGGATGCACAAATGGAAAAATCATAATGTGATTAGTTTAAAGCAAATCAATTATGTTGAGACTGTGACGATGAGTAAATCGAATTGTTAAGATCTGTATTGTAACTGAATGAACATTTGAATGTAGCTACTGATAACTAATAACTAGAGAGTTGCATCTCTGAATTGTATGTAATAGTTGTTACTATAATACAAAGAGATTCAGCTTGGTGTGGTGGGTTTTTTCCTGAAAGGGTTTTCCCACGTAAATCTATTGTTCATTGTCTTTGAGTATCTTCTTTGTTTCTGTAGATCTTGCATGTGTGTCTTAATTGGATTGTAGTTAGAAAATTAAAAGTACTACCTGCTTACTCCCCTATGGTTTTGACATTAGGAAATTTGCTTCTACACCTCTACTTTCCTTACAAGTGGTATTAGAGCCTAGCTACTTATGTTGTCCTTGTGAGTGGTTTGGGTTTTTTGAGTCAATCCTTTTCCAGTGGGAGTTTTGTAGAGTTCTTTTAATTTAATTACAAATTAAGATGGCGAGCACATCCAGTAGGATGGAAATAGATAAATTCAATGGTAGCAATTTTGAGTTGTGGAAACTCAAAATGGAAGATATGTTAGTTGATCAAGATCTTTGGACTATCATGACTAGAACAATGCATCAAGGCATGAAGCAAGAGGATTGGAACCTAGCAGATAGAAATTCTAAAGGGCTAATAAGGCTTTGTTTGGCAGACTCTATTCTTCTAAACGTGCATGAAGAAAAGACTGCCTCTTCCTTGTGGAAAAGACTAGCATCGATTTATCAGGGAAAGTCCTTGGTGAACAAGTTGTTCTTGAGGAAGAAGTTGTACTCATTGAAAAAGTAGGAAGGAGGGTCTATTGTTGATCACTTAAATGCTTTCAACATGTTGATTGCTTAGTTAACATTTGTTGGTGTGAAGATAGAAGATGAAGATCACTGCATGTTACTGCTATGTTCTTTGCCAGATTCTTGGGATCATCTGGTGATGGCTATTGGGAGTACGACATCCACTTTCAAGATGGAAGATGTTGTTGCTTCTCTATTATCAAAAGAAATGAGAAGAAAATATTCTAAGATGGAAAAGGAGGCTCTAGTTGTCAAAGGTAGACCAAAGGAGAAAGACAAGAAGAAGGACAAGAAGTCCAGATCAAAATCAGAAGGGAGATCAAATTCTCTTGGCAAGAAGTCCAAGGTGAAGTGCTGGAATTGTGGGCAACCTAGTCATGTTTGAAGGATTGCAAGGAGGAGAAAAAGAAGAAGAAGAAGAATTTTGGAAATGATTCTTCTCATAGTGATGCAGATGCCTTCATTGTAGTTTTGGCTACACGGGCGTCAGATGATGTTTGGCTAATTGATTCTAGAGCATCTTTCCACATGACATCTCATAGAGAATGGTTCATGAAGTATGAAGAATACAATGGTGGAAAGGTGTACTTGGCAAGTGATTCATCTTTGAAAAATTTTGGTCGTGGAAGAGTCAGAATTCAATTCCTCGATGGAAGAGTGAAGGGAATCAATGATGTGATGCATATACCAGGTCTAGCTCGAAATATACTTTTTGTAAGTTGGCTGAATGATATCAGAGTGTAGGTCACATTCTCTAGAAATGGCTGCAAGATGACTAGAGGCTCTATGGTGCTAGCTAGGGGTGCTCGAATTGGTACTTTGTACAAGCTGGATGCACTGGTTGTCCAATGCAACAGTGTCTCTGCAAAGTCACTTGAGGCTACTCATGGAGAAAAGAAGGAAAATGTTCCTGATGGTGTAAACTCCATGGAGATTAAACTTCCAGCAAAGAAGACTATGCTTTGGCATCATAGGCTAGGCCACATTGGTGATAAAGTTTTAAAAATCTTGAAAAATAAAAACCTGGTAGAAGGGCTTGAAGATTATAACCTTGAGTTTGAATTTTGTGAACATTGCATATATGGAAAGCAACACCATGTTTCATTTTATTCCAGTCCTCACAAATCTTCTAGTTTGCTTGATTATATACATTCTGATGTGTTTGGTCCAGTGAATGTTCCTTCTCTGTCTAAATCAAGATACTATGTGTTGTTTATTGATGATTATTCTAGGACATTTGTATATTTTTTGAAAAGTAAATCAGAAGTGTTCAGTCGGTTTAAGGAATTTAAAAACCTTGTACAAAGTTAGACTGGTAGAAAAATAAAATGCTTAAGGACTGACAATGGTGGTGAGTTCTGTTCAGATGAATTTGAAAGGTACTGTAAAGATCATGGGATCAAAAGACATAAGACTACACCTTATACTCCATAGAAAAATGGAATTTCTGAAGGTTCAACAAGATAGTAATGGAAAGAGCACGAAGTATGCTAAGTAGTGTTGGTTTGGATGAGAAATTCTAGGCTGAAGCGGTCTCTACACCATGTTACTTGGTAAATCGTTCTCCTAACTCTGCTCTTGTTGAGAAGACACCTTTGGAAGCATGGTCTAGAAAGAAGCCCTCTCTGAGACATATTCATTTCTTTGGCTATGAGGCATATGCATATGTGCCATTTGAAAAAAAATCTAAATTGGAAATCAAAGTTGTGAAGTGTATTTTTATTGGCTATAGCATTGGAATAAAAGGATACAAGCTTTGGAATCCTAAGACTGAGAAGGTTTTGTACAGCAGGAGTGTTATCTTTCGTGAGCTGAAACCTTCTACATTGGATCTAAATTTAGAGAAGAAATCAGAAAATGAAAAGGATGTAGCAGCAATTCCTCATACACCAGATAAGGAGGAATTGAAAAATCAAAATGTACCTGATATTGAGGAGAGCTCAAGCAGTTCTAAAAGTTCTAAAGATGATGAAGAACCACCTCAGCCTCAGCCTATGAGGAGGTCAACTCGTGAAAGAAAGCAACCTGAAAGGTATGGGTTTTCTTTAATAGAGTCTACTTGTGCCTATGCCTTAATTTCTAGCACTCATGAACCTAGGACTATGAAAGAGGCATTTAAAATGTCTGATTCAAACTCTTGGTTGGAAGCCATGAATGAAGAAATGGCATCATTAGAAAAGAATGACACCTGGAGTTTGGTTCCATTGCCTATAGGCAGACAATTTGTAGATTGCAAATGGATATTCAAAAAGAAAATTGGTCTAGATGGTAGTGTAGAAAAATATAAAGCAAGGTTGGTTACAAAAGGTTATTCCCAGGTAGAGGGAATTGACTATGGAGAAATCTTTTCTCCTATAGCTAAGCTGACATCTATTAGATTTTTTTTGTCACTTGCATCAGCATATGATTTAGAGATTGAAAAGATGGATGTGAAAACAGCGTTTCTTCATGGTGATCTTGAAGAAGAAATTTATATGTCCCAGCTAGAGCACTTTGTGGTAAAAGGTAAGGAAAGACTAGTTTGCAAGTTGAAGAAATCTCTGTATGGTTTAAAACTGTCTCCTAGAATGTGGTACCAAAAGTTTGACACGTTTGTTTTGTCATTGGGATTTGTAAGATCAAAATGTGATCATTGTGTGTATTACAAAATTGAAAGTGATCAAATACTTATTATTGCTCTCTATGTTGATGATATGTTGTTCATAGGCAATAATAAGCTAATGATTTGTGATCTTAAGTCTCAGTTGTCTGCAAAGTTTGAGATGAAAGATCTTGGTGCAGTAGGGTACATTCTGGGAATGGAAATAACCAGGGACAGAAAGAACAAAAATCTTTGGCTCAATCAGAGTAAGTATGTCATGACTATTCCAGAGAGATTTTGTATGACTGAATGCAAGCAACTAGTTGTTCCAGTTACATAGGGAGTGAAGCTATCTATTGAGGATTGTCCAAAATCTTCTTCTGAGATGGAGGACATGACTAGCATGCCTTATGAAAGTGCAATTGGCAGTCTCATGTGTGCTATGGTCTGTACAAGGCCAGACATTTCCCAACAGTGGGAGTTCTTAGTCATTTTATGGAAAATCCTGGAAGAACACATTGGGATGTTGTGAAGAGAGTGTTTAGATATCTGAAGAGCACTTCAGACTATGCTTTGTGTTACCATGGTAACTTGGTTGAATCACAAAAGACTCTCAGCATTCAAGGTTATGTGGATTCTACTTGGGCAGGGGACATTGACATCAGAAGATCCACCAATGGATATATATTTTCATGATGAATGGTGGTGCAGTGAGTTGGATGAGCAAGCGGTAAGCTGTAGTTGCTTTTTCTACTACAGAGGCAGAATACATGGCAGCCACACATGCAGTAAAGAAGCAATCTGGTTAAAACATTTTTGTTCTAACATTGGCTTTGATGTAGAAAAGATTACTATCTACTGTGACAACCAGAGTGCTATATGTTTGGCAAAGAATCCTACTTTCCATGCCAGGGCGAAACATATAGATGTACAGTATCATTTTGTATGAGATATGGTGGAGGATGGGAAGGTCTCTTTGGAGAAAGTGGATACTCTGGAGAATGTTGCAGATGCATTGACGAAGCCTGTGAGTACAAACAAGTTCAGTTGGTGTGCCAGTTCGATGGGCCTCTTGGCCCATGAATCTCAATAGTTTTATGATGCTCTGGAGGTGTCAATAAGATCTTTATCAAGTGGGAGCTTGTTGGGATCTGTGCCTCAATTCTTACTAACAAGAAACTCCTTGAAGGAAAAGTCAGTGTGACATCATGGATGTCTAGCCGACTAACTATTCTGAAGTTCTAAAACATCCATATCGGCATGACAGGGTTGATGTCTTTCCGACAAGACTATCACTGTGACTTTTGGCATTCAGCATGACCTTTTCGCGAATGGATTTCTTCGGGCGACAGTGTGATCTTATCGGGCTAACTCAGGTGTCGGGGAGAGGTCCCAACGATTGTTGGATGTCTCATCAATAGCTTAAAGCTATCGGGGTAACACAGAGGTTGTGGGGAGATGTCTCAACAATGCAGCTTGGTCACACCGATGGGAGTCCTTTGCGGTGACAAGACTTTAGTGAGAAGTCTTGGTGAAAGTCATGAGTCTTGCCGATAGTAAGTATTTGGTAAGACTTAGGGAGCTCAGAGAAAGGACATGGTGATAGACACGAGTCTTGGCGATAGTGTGACTTTCGGTGGAAGCTTTGTTTCGGTATGACATCTCACCGAAACCATGGGGGTCTTGCTGATAGGTGAAAGGCTTCAGAGTAACATAAGGTTGTTGGCAGAAAGTCTTGGTGAGATCGGTATGTCTTACCGAAAGGAATAGCTCATCATTGTGACTGAAGACTTCGATATGAGTCTCTCCGAAAAGTGAATGTCTCACCAATAAGGGAAACCTTTGCCGATAGGAACAAAATGGGCATCGATGGTTTTAGTATAACTTTTTTTTGTCTTTTCGACTGTTGGAGACTTAAAGCCGATATTGATAGAGAAACTTTGTGGCATCGAGAGACACTGTGAGTGTCTCACTGATATGCCAACAAAGTTTGAATTCCATTGACTATGTGACCATCCTATGTGGCATCCCATTGAACCAACTAGAGGAAATGGTTTTTCAAATTGAATGATGGTTGGATTTTTTGTAACTGTTGTGACACTAGAGAAAAACAACTTGCAGGGAAAAATTTGTATCAGCATGGAAACCTTCTTGAATGGAGATCTGGAGGATAAGGATGCACAGATGGAAAAATCATAATGTGATTAGTTTAAATTAGATCAATTATGTTGAGACTGTGATGATGAGTAAATTGAATTGTTGAGATCTGTTATGTAACTAAATGAACATTTGAAT
Organism: Sequoia sempervirens; assembly: GCA_007258455.2. Taxonomy (NCBI): domain Eukaryota; kingdom Viridiplantae; phylum Streptophyta; class Pinopsida; order Cupressales; family Cupressaceae; genus Sequoia; species Sequoia sempervirens. The sequence continues at coordinate 66,263,115 of VDFB02072274.1, forward strand.
GTAGCTACTGAGAATTGATAACCAGAGAGTTGCATCTCTGAATTGTATGTAATAGTTGTTATTGTAATACAAAGAGATTCAGCTTGGTGTGGTTGTTTTTTTCCCGAAAGGGTTTTCCCATGTAAATCTGTTGTTCATTGTCTTTGAGTATCTTCTCTATTTCTGTAGATCTTGCATGTGTGTCTTAATTGGACTATAGTTAGAAAATTAAAAGTACTGCCTGCTTACTCCCCTATGGTTTTGACATTAGGAAAGTTGCTTCTACACCTCTGCTTTCCTTACATGACCCACTCATCTTTTTCTTCAACTTGGGCTGAAAGAGCCTTTTCATCTTTAGTAGATTTAGTAGCCACGAGATTATCTTCAATGGTAGCAATGAAATCCCATTCATCTTCATTTCCATTATCTTTATCAAACTCATCATCAGTCACTGCTTCTTTAGCAAAGTAACATCTCTTTTGGAATCTAAACTTCTTAGGCTTAGATCTAGGAACTATTTTAGGACACCTTGATGTAAAATGACTTATTTTACTACATGAAAAACATTTAATAGGAAATGCATCTTCATACTTACCTTTTCCTTTACCTTCTTGCTTTGCAATCAGTGCTTCCAGTTCTTCTACAAGTCTCTTTCTTTATCTTCAAGTTGTTTCAGTTCTTCATCATACTTGGATATCTTTTTGGAACTCTCTCCCAGACTATATCTTTTCCTGTTACTTATGGATATAGTAGCCTTGAATGCAGATTCAATCTTTGGTGTAGATTCACCAAATTCACTTATTTCAAAAGTGGCAAGCTTCTCGATCAACGTGTCTCTTGTCATCTTGTTTACTGATTTGAACTCTTCAATAGCACGAACCTTCATTTTGTAGAAGGGAGGAAAGGATCTGAGTACTTTAGCCACAATTTCATCCTCATCCACAAAACCACTGGCACATTTAATACCCATCACTATTTCATTTACTTTCTGCATAAAAGAAGTGATATTTTTTTCTTCACCCATCTTCAAATTCTCATACTTTCCTTTCAAGCTCTGTAGCTTAGCCATCTTCACCTATGCATCTCCTTCATAGAAATTTTCTAATTTCATCCAAATCTCATGAGCTATCTACAGACCCATCACATTAGCCATCTTGGAATCTGTTGTAGCACTCACCAAAGCTTCAATAGCCCTAATGTTATTTTCAGCATCTTTGATCTCATTGGTAGTGGAGGGACCATTTTGAGGAATATTATATAGATCGCTTGTAATCTTCTAGAAAGCTTCACCAATACACCTTAAGTGACATTGCATCCTAACTTTCAACAATGAATAGTTGGTGCCATCAAATTTCAGACTGTCCTTCTTGAATGTTGCCATCCTAAATCACCTCAAGCTTTTAGACTTCTTCAGAGGAACCTGCTATGATACCAATTGTTGGAAAAACAAGGACACATAACTAAGAGGGGGGTGAATCAGTTGTGACAAAACCTTAAACTTTTCTTACTTAACTTAATCTCAGATTTGATGAATAAGCAATTAACCACAAACAATTAACACATCAGAGAGACAAATAACACAAAGATTTTTTACATGGAAACCCTGTTAGGGGAAAAACCATAGTGGATGTTAGTCCATAAGATTATACTCTGTTAAAAGTATAATGAGAAATAACAAGGGGAATGCACATGCATTTAGGCACACTGCCTAGAGCTCACTGCTCAAATACAAAAGAGGACTCACTATCCAACAATACATAATAGGATCAAAATCCAAAGAATATGAACTAAGAAAATAGCTTCTGCACAAGCCTGATTACAGTTCCAATTATGCTCATAAAACCTTCTTCACACTTTGCTCAATCTTCTTCACTCTTTTCTCTATAATCGAATGATAGAAACACTATTCGCACATTTACACTTTCTCTAGCATACATTCACACTTATGCACACACTAATTTCTCTCAACCAATCACTCTTATATATTCACTATATGATATTTCATCACAACTTAGATGGTCAAGAAAATAAGACATATTTTCAATGCTGGCCCAAATTCACAAATAAATTTCCAATGCAAATCCACCAAGGTTGGCCACAACATAGTGGAGACCCAAATTAACATCTCCAATACAAAAATACTTTAATTAATTTCACCACGAAGATCCAAAACACGCTACCATCAACATGTCGGCCAAGAATATGAAAAAGCAAACATGGACAAGAAAATATCTTCAACCATGAGCTCTTCGAGTAATGTGGGTGTACCACAAAGATAGAGAATGATCTAGAGACATCATATAACACCAAGAAACAATAGAGAAGCATCTGTAACAACTGAGATTACCAGAATAACACAATATTCATTTAGGAACACTAACAAAGACCACATAAATACTATTAGACCACAACACAATCAAAACTTCACACGGACCTCTAAAACTTTTGGTAGATGGTCTAGAAACATTCAGCAATAAACCCTTTAATCCACACCAGCTAATCTTCAATGTATCGAACAAGACACCTTCATGACCTACATAGTTCCACTAGGAACCTAGAATACTTTCTTTTACAATTTTCTCAATATCCTTGACATATACAGCAACTGATATACCAAATGCTAATAGTGTTGACATCAATGACAACCACATATCAGCAACCATATCCACAACATCCAACATCTCCCTCCCTATATATCCCTCTCTCTCAAGTCTCTCCCTTTGTCTATCCCTTCCACCCTTCCTAGATAACTATCTCTCTCAGATCTCTCCCTCCCACCCTACCTAGACCTAACTTTTTCTATCTCCTCTCTATATAATATATAATATATATAGAATATTTAATATTTAATATATACTATAAAATATATTGTATATAAATTATATAATATATATACTATATATAGTATATAATATATAATATACATAATATATAAAGTATATAACATATAATATACTATATAAAATATATGTAGTATATAATATATATTATATATTATAATATATAGTATATAATATAATATATAGTACATAATATATAATATAAATTACTATATAGTATATATTAATATATTAAATATATATTATGTATTATTAATAATAATACAAAATATTACTTGGACAAACAAACGCAAGGACTTCTCTCACATCATTGAAAAGATTGATCATTTCTTACTTTCTGATAATTGGCTAAATTCCTCTTGGGACTTCTCTTCAATAATTCATAGTTTGGCAAGTTCGAACCATTTCCCAATTTCCCTTTTTTTTATTTGAAGATAGAGGTGCCAACAAATATCCATTCAAAGTCAAATCCATGTGGTTTCGTGATTCAAATTTCATTCATCTAGTCAAAGATTGGTGGTCAAACTATCCCTTTATTGAAGGAACAATAATGTTTCAGCTCAGTAAAAAATTACAATATATGAAGAACAAGATAGACTAGAACATCAATCACTTTAAAAAAAAAATAATGAAAAGTTGAGAGTTGATTCAGAATTATCTGTCGTATATGAGCTAGTAATAAAAATGGGAATGGATAACTCACTCTTTGAGAAAGAGAAGACATTAAAGGTCAAGCTAGAAGAGCTCCTCTCCTATGAAGAAAGCTATTGGAGGCAGAAATCTAGGGAAACCTGGTTAAAAGAGGGGGACAAAAACACAAAATTATTCCATGCTTCAACTAAAATTAGATGTCAACCCAATAAGATCCTATCAATTCAATATTCTTTTGGTGACCTCCTTTGCACGGAAAAAGAAATTGGTCAAGAAGTTTCATTTTTCACAAATCTTCTAGCTCCTATGAAAGTTCACCAGTCTCTTGAGAATAATGCGGTTCTTAACAATATCCTTTCATTAATCTCTGAAGACCATAACAAAATGTTGATGGTTGAGTTTTCTTTAGAAGAGGTTGAAAAAGTAGTCTTTTCAATGGAAGCTAAAAAGGCCCCAGGCCCAAATGGTTTCACGGCCCTGTTTTTTCAAAAATGTTGGGATATTGTGGGGCATGAGGTACTTTTAGCCTTGGAAAAATCAAGAAGAAACATAAATACTTTGAATGAATTAAATGAAAAATTTCTTGCCCTAATTTCTAAAAAGGTTGATCCAACAACTCTTAATGATTATAGACCAATTGATCTTTATAATTCAATTTACAAAATTTTCACAAAAGCAATAGCTACAAGACTTGCAAAGTTGCTCCCATCAATCATTTCAGCTAAGCAAGGGGGCTTTGTCCTAGGAAAATCCACCTCAAAAGGGGCTATTTTAGCTCACAAAATTCTCTATTCAATCATGGTAGATAAATCTCTGGAAGTTGTTCTGAAATTGGACATGATGAAGGCTTACGATAGGGTAAATTAGGATTGTCTATTAGATGTTTTAAGGAAATTTGGTTTCAGTCATAGCTGGTGTAAGTGGATATATTCATGTATCTCGAGTGCAATATTTTTTGTATTAATTAATGGTACCCCCCATGAATTTTTTTCCCCTTCACAAGGTGTAAGACAAGGGGACCCTTTATCCCCTTCTCTTTTCATCTTGATGGATAAAGGTCTGAGCAGATCTATTACAGCAGCCTATAATGACAACCTTTGGAAAGGCATTTATGTTTGCCCCTTTCCTCTTCCAATCTCCCATTCCCTCTTTTCAGATGACACACTTCCCTTGGGACAAGCCACAATGGAAGAGGCAAAAGTAATAAAAAAAAAATTATAACTAATTATTCCTCATATTCGGGTCAAACGTTTAATGCTCAAAAATAAAAATAAAAAATGAATGTTCATTGCATCATCAAAAATCAAATCTTGAATTTCTAGGGTTTTCAAAGTGATTCCCTCCCATGAAAATATCTATGTATTCCCTTCTTCTCTGGGAAGGAGTGTATCATAGAAAAATGGACCCTTATCATTTTCATTGCCTTTTAGGTCTTGTCTCATGGTGTTTGATCCATTTTTCTCTGATTTGATGTTGTAACATGGCTTGAACATGCATATGTAGGTACTAAAATTCAAATAATGATGTCTTATGAAGGTGTTGTGAAGTGTTGTAAAACATTTCTACACTTTTCTAGACTTTATTCATTACAATTCACCTAAAAATCACATTTTCATCACTAATCAAGTCCTATTTTGAAGTGTTGTAAAGTCTTGTAACAAGATTTCACACTTTTCTAGGCATAACTTCACTATTTATCCCTTTCTCATGCTTTATTTGGTCCCTTTATGCATATGTCTTAATTAAGTGTATTTTTGAATGTTAACCCGACAAACAACATTAAATACAACTTAATTCCTGACACTCATTTTTAGGTCCTAGGTGGGACCCATTTTCCATGAGTGGCGAATGAGTCTCCCTTGGCTCCAAATTCAAAATTTTAAAAATTTCCTTTTAGGTTTTTATTCAAAAACACCTGACATCGGCCTATGATGAGGTATGAATCGGTAACTAAGGGACAAGATTGTATAAATAAGTGATTTTCGCCTCATTTTACATCCTCCAGCATTCACACATCATATTCAAGTAATCTCAAGAATTCAAGCATCTTACAACATCAATTCAAGTATTATTCAAGCACTTTGGAGCATCCATTGACATTACTTTAGATTTGCATCATCAAGGGTTTGGTAAGTTGATAGTTATTGCATGTTATTATTTTATCATTCTTTTTCATTTCATTGTTTCATTAAGGGTTTGATTACCAAAAGTGGGTTTTGACCAAGGCAAACCCCTATTTGCTAACCCTCAACCATTTTTCCCCTATTGCATGTGTGTTTGCAGACTTTTGTGTGTATATTTAACAAGCTTTTTGGTGTTGAAGATTGGTAAACAAGTCAATTAGGTGCTTCAAGTCAAATCAAGTCTATTTTAAGCTTGGAGAAGGTTTTCTATCCATTTCCTGCTTAATTGACTTCGACAACCCAACAATTAGAGATTTCTAGATCTGGTGTTGTAGAGTTGTCTCCTAATTTTTTAGAATTTTGGGAAAGGACTAATTCTCCACCAGAGGTGAATAATTCCTACCTTAGGACTAAAATTCTCAATTTTATCAGATTCTAGATCTCGATAGTCAAAAACCAGTTTTCGACACTTTTTCACTAGTAGGAGGACTAATTCGCCACCCTAGGTGAATGAGTCCCACTGTGAAATTTCAATAATTTCAATCAGCATTCACAGCATTCCAGAATCATCAAATCTTTCCTAGGTGCACTCTATTTCATCCTATTTCTTTATGTTCTACATTATTTCATCGATTAGTTCATTGTTTGCATATCGCAGTGTGTTTTGTAGCATAGTTTAAATCTTGGTTTTGCATTCATATTCATTCATTTAAATCATTTAATTGCATTTATTTTACTTCATTTATCTTATACAACATCATACATAACATAATTTGAATGAACCCTTCACATTTTTGGTCCTATGTCTCTCCTTTTAGGTGAAAAACCCTAGAAGAGCAAGAAAAGTCATAGAAACCCAACAAATCTACAGTTCAAGGAAAAACATGACTTTTGGGAGAAATTAATTTCTTCAATCTCCAATAGAATTATTCTTTGGAAATTGAAATGGTTATCTTTTACGGGTAAACTAGTGATGCTCAAATCAGTTCTATTCTCTCTTCCAGTCTATTTAATGTCTACTTTGAAACTCCCTAAAGGAAAAGGGAGTACCCTTCAAAAGATTTTTAAAGATTTCTTGTGGTTAGAAAATGTTTCATTAAAAAGAAACTATATTTAGTAGTGTGGGAATCAACATGTGATTTGAAATCTTGGGGGGGTGGGTTAAGACATATCTTTCTTCAAAACAAAGCTCTTTGTGCAAAATTAGTTTGGAAAATCTATGCTAAGCCTGAGGTGAAATGGTGCCAAATCATGCAACACAAATATTTGGACTCTCTAGAAAGGGAGAGAATTTTCACACAGAAAATTTGCCTCGAGGTTCCAATATATGGAATTTTATCTTGTCTTGTAGATTGGTTCTTCTTCCCCACCTTTCTTGGGTAATCCACTTGGGTTAAAAGGCTCTCTTTTGGGAAGATGCTTGGAATGGCCGTATTCCTCTTAGGACTCTAGGTGATTGGAGCTATATTGAACCTACACTCAAGTCTAGATGGGGCTACAAGGTTCTTTACTATCTTATAATTGATCAATTTGATCATTACATGATAAAATGGAAAGATTTTGACTTTCTATAGGTCCCTCCACAAGAAAAGGCCTCTTTAAATGTTGAACTCTCTAAGAGGCACATTTATTCATCAAATAAACAAGACGAGATCACTTCAACAAAATCCAAATCTAGGCAGTATGATTTAAAATAAGGGTACAAGTCTCTGGCTTCTCACAATCAGGCTTCTCAATGGCCCTATAGACTTTGTTGGGGACCCCATGCCCTCACTAAGGTAGGTGTGTTTGTGTGGCTTGCAATTAAAGATATAATTCTAACTGGAATGATGTTGGATAGATTGGGTATTACCCCTCTTTTCCCTTGTGTCTTGTGTGGAAGTGCTTATGAATCCATAGATAATTTGTTAATTGGTTGTGATTTTGCACATGAATGTTGGTCCTGGGAAATGGGAAAATTAGGTTGGACAATCCCTTTTCAAAATTTAATTCTCAATCACTTCCTTTCATGGCATCATCTCTTCCCCTCTTCCTCTTTTTTCTTCTTATGGGATATTTTCCCCTCTATAATAATTTGGAACATCTAGTTAGAAAGGAACAATAGAATTTTTAAGAACAAATCTTCCATCATCTCCCAAGTCCTTCAAACAATCAAGATCTCCATTTCTGAAGTGACCACTTCTACCTTGTACAAGAACACAAATATGTTAAAAAACTTATCCTCTTTGGATTCTTTCATTCTAAAGAACTAGAAGCTCATCAAGCTTGTAAGAATTGGCTATGAAGGTAGCCACCCAAGATCTAGAGGCCTAATAGAAAGCACAAGCATAAGAGAGATAGAAGCAATATGACAAGAATAAACTTTATTTTGCCAATAGAATAGAATGTAATGGGATGATTATTACATAGGAAACCCCTTGGTTATATAGCCAAGGTGAGAACATAGTTCAGGGCATAAGATTATGACAAGTGTCGTAATCTTATGACATGAGACAACAATGAAAAGCTATCACTCCACCTAAAGTGGAAAAGTGATAATATGATAATCACCACAAAAGGTGGATCACCCACAAAAGGTGGAGAGATAATCACATGAAGGTGGAAGTGATAAAGTAATGACATGATAAGTCCACCAAGGGTGGAAATTCTCCAACAACCTCCTATGTGGTCCCTAAGTAAACTTAACTAAGGTGTAATCATGACCTAGGACAAGGTACAAGACATTTAATTACACCAACACCCCCCTTAAGTGCAACTTAGGGAGAATGTACACAAAAGCAAACAATGCAAGATGGTTCTTGGCTACGAGGCCATGTTAGGTACCCATGTACACACAATGCAATCTCTCACAACTGGAGAAAAGGAGAAAACCTAGTGGGACAAAACTCCTCCCCAAAAGAGCGAAACAAAATAAGAATCATGCTCTAGGAAGGATAAAACCTCAAGTGAGGAAAAATTCCCCCCATAAGAAGAATGAAGAAGTCCATGCAACCCCCCGTCAATGGAGAGTCACTGCTCAAATGTCACAATGTCAAGAGTCCCCAATCTTAACTAAAGAAGGAGATAATGTAGAACAATGTGAAGGCTGAAGTAGAGCGGACCAAGGATGATGATGAGTCCTCCAAATGTTGTTACAAAAAAAATTCCAAACTGTGCAAAGCACTGATAGAAGGAATCAAGTACAACTACAAAAGATGCCACATAACTAGTGATTGAGCTGAATCTATCAACTCAAGAGTAACTGCAGAATCTATCGATGAAGAACTGTAGAAGAATCCACATTGTAATAGGATTAAGGTCAGAACCAAGAAGACAATTGCTTGAGCATCAACTGAATTCTCATCAATAGCATATTGGTACAATCTAAGTCTCACTGGAGCCATGCACAAATTGTACAATCCAAGTCTCACTAGAGCCATGCACCAAGTCTTTGGATGTAGAACCAAACTTCTGAAGATAGGTAGAGTGCTTCCAAAATAAGGTCTATATGGTGATTAGTCCATCTCACCGAAATGCATGGATAACCAGCCACTGCATTCGCTAAGTAGATAGGAATTAACACTAGATACATAGATCAATCCAAAGAAGCATACCAATACATGACAGAGTACACTGAAATAATAGATTGTGGCACTTTATTTTAGTGCGATTACAATATTACATAGTGGAGAACTACAATCAACATGATGCAAATCTGGAAATGATGATGAAGAAGCCAACCAAAGGAACCCAAAGCTAAAGACCGTGAAGAAAGCCCTCTAGGTGGATGTCAATAGGAGCAACTGACCCCTGTTGACTGCCGATTAGAGGAACAAATGGTCCAAGACAAGGCTCGATCGGGAGGAAAAATCATTTTCCCAAGTTTTCTTATTAATGCACAATTTGTTTTTAAAAAAACTTAATGAAAAAGTTCAATTTAAAAACACTATTTATTAAAAAACTTTATTAAAAAAGAAAAAAACAATTGTTTTTTTTTAACTTTATTAAAAATTAATAAAGAAAATAATTTTGTTTATTTTATTTTGAAAAAACTTTATTAAAATATTAATAAAGAAAAAACATGATTTTTAATTATTAAAAAAACTTTTAAAATTTCATAAAAAGTTTTTATTTAAAAAAACTTTGAAAAAAAATCTATATAAAAAGTTTTTATTTTAAAAAAAACATATAAAAATTATTAAAAAGACGTACCGGCTGGTAGGGACGCAGCCCTGTCAGCTGTCGGCTATAGGCTACAGGGGCCAACAGGGGCCCCACCACCTGTCATGGTAGAGCCGTGGTAGTCGGTAGTACCTCTACTGGCCACGGCAGACCCTACAGAGGGCTCGGGGTACCCTATGGTCTACGCAAGGTACTTTGTACCTTCTGCAGGTCCTAAAAAAAAATATTACATTTTTTTTATAAAAAAATCTTTTATATAAAAAATGATTTTATAAAGTATTTTTAAATACGATATTTTTATAAAGATTTTTTTAAAAACTACAAATATGCAGAAAAAAATAATATTTAAAAAAAAAAAAATCGTACCTGCACAGGTAGGGCCGTACGGCCCGTCTAAAAAAATTTTGCCTCCAAGAGCAACTTGTCCAAATTTGACAATTTGGCAGTCGATTTAGGGGTTTTTGGCCCTTCTGAGTGCAATGGTGATGTCCTCTTTGGCTGAAAATGCTCTCAAGTGGCAACTGGCTTCTGAATTTGGCAATCACCTCCAATCTTCAACCCTTTGCAGATTTGGCCTCCAATGTCCAACTGAGATGAAACAAAAGGAAAATCTGACTATCTCGCACACTCTAGACATAATGGCGAGCTCAGATCTGATGCAACAAGCTCCCAAAATGCACCTGCAATACAAGGCCAAAAATGGAACCCTCCAAGAATCTCTCCAAACTGACTAACTAAAGGCACTCCACAAGCTCTAATACCATGTAAGAATTGGCTATGAAAGTAGCCACCCAAGATCTAGAGGCCTAATAGAAATCACAAGCATAAGAGAGATAGAAGCAATATGACAAGAATAAACTGTATTCTGCCAATAGAATAGAATGTAATGGGATGATTAGTACATACGAGACCCCTTGGTTATATAGCCAAGGTGAGAACATAGAAGGGCATAAGATTATTACAAGTGCCATAATCTTATGACATGAGACAACAATGAAAAGCTATCACTCCACCTAAAGTGGAAAAGTGATAATATGATAATCACCACAAAAGGTGGATCACCCACAAAAGGTGGAGAGATAATCACATGATGTGTCCACAAAAGGTGGAAGTGATAAAGTAATGACATGATAAGTCCACCAAAGGTGGAAATTCTCCAACAACCTCCTATGTGGTCCCTAAGTAAACTTAACTAAGGTGTAATTATGACCTAGGACAAGGTACAAGACATTGAATTACACCAACAAAGCTCCCTAGTGTGAGTTCAACCTCAATTAAAGACCCAACAATAAGCAGGTATTCTTTGAAATGGATCCCTCCTAGAAATGTTGATAAATTGAATTTTGACGGGGCTTCACAAGGTAACACTGGGAAATCAGGCATTGCTGCAATTTTAAGAGATTGGCAAGGTCAATTTATTGATGTTGCAAGTGAAATGATCCCTAATGACACAAAAAATGTGGTTGAGCTTAAAGCATTGAGCCTAGGTTTGAATTTGGCCAAAAATATTTCAATTTCTCAACTTCTCATTGAGGGGGATTCAATGGTTGCTATCTCTGCCCTAAAAAATAGAAGTTTTGGTTCTTGGCATCTGAATTATATATTATCCTACATTATGTCCCAGCTGGAGGGTTTTTCTTCTTATCAAATTTTGCATTTCTATAGGGAAATTAACTTGCAAATGAATTATCCAACAAATCAATTGATGAAACTATAGTTAACAAAGATTTCTTAGCCCAAGAGTGTGATTTCTTGTTTCCAAAATCTTGAGCTCCATTTCTTAGTCCTTTCTTCGTCTGATTGGACATCTCTTACTTTTCAATTGACATTTATTGGTCTGGGTGGTTTTTTTGTTCTCCTAGCTTATCTTCTGGTTAAAGTCCTCTTTTTCATTAATAACAACCCATCTCATGTCAATCCTTGCTGGCGTAAATTCCCCCTTTCCATTCCTATTGGTCTTGATGGTTACTACTCTACTTGACTCTAGCTTCAATTGTCATTGGCTTCATGCTTTGTGCAAAGATTTTTTGACATGACCATTGTTGGGTACAACTTTCAATTTATTCTTGTGGATTTTGAGAATTTGTTGGGTCGAGAAGTTGACCTGTCTCCAACTCCTCCTTGGGTTAGCTGATGTGGTTCGAACAAGTATTTTGATTTTATTTCTAACCTACTCTGCACTAGTTCTTCTGTCCTCTCTCCTTGGTAATGTCGCGGCATGATTTCATACAATTACTCTTTAGATTGACACCTACCCCTCACTCGTGTCCTTCAAAGTGAATTTACTTCACTTTGGGAGACATTCTTGAGGAATTTCAGGTGTCCTTGTGGACTTGGCATTTAAAGGAAATATGGCATTTGATGCAGAAATCTCTCTTGGCAGTTGTTAGACCATTGCTAAGTTTTGCATTCTATTTTATAACTATTTTAGCATGAGCCTACTTTTTATCATTTGACTTCTCTTGTGTCCACCTACAAGAATTTATTCTTGTCGACGGACATTAGGGAACTCCAACTTATTGGCTCTATTTTCATTGGAAATGCAATAATGATTTCATTAGTTATAGGTTGAAGCAGGTTTTGATTCTTGGCATTCTATAATTGGTTTGTGGTATTGGAATTATATTAGCCATTAACGATCTTTTCCTCTTCATCCCTATGTGGTACAACTGAATTCTAATATTGTTAAATGTTCACATGTGTGTCATCTTGTTGGCAATGTTATGGCAGCCAAATTGCTTCATGTATACATGGCCCTATGTTGGTTCTTCTTGCATCCACTCCCTTGACTTGTCTGCTTTGAGTTGGAATGATAATGGATAATTTGTTTAGGGTTCTCATACCACCCAAAATGCATGAAGTTTGTGATTCTTTGCCTCTTACAAGGGATAAGCTTGAGCAGACTTTTTCCATCGAATGTAAACATGTCTTTGACGCAATTGAAGTGGTGCTTGGCTATGACTAGATGGAGCTAAATGCTTCAGCACTACCCCATGAACTTGATTTGCATTTTATTTCCAAAATTATGGATATTCTATGGTGTTCTAACATTGCTTTATTTCTTGTTGGAACTTATCTGTTACCTCACATTTTCCCGCTTGCCACTTTGCAACTAGCTTTGGAGTCTTAAGATATTTTGTAGTGTTTGCATTCAGTTGGGGATGTCCTCAATAGGGATCATCTTCTCACAGACAGATGTCTCTCAACTCTATTATGTTCAATGGCTCATGGTTTAGTGGAGAACTACACAAGGGAGCTCAATTATCATCTGCTCAGACTAAGGCCTCAATTTGGTAATTTTGTATGTGATCCAATTCAAAATATTTTTTATGTTGTCATATTTCTCATTCGGCATGCGCTAATTGAACCACACTCAAAGCCTTTCTTTCTGCCTCCTGTAGATATTTCCTCTTCAGAGGAAAGTGCAACTTGACTTCTTACTTCTTAGGAATTTTGATACTTATCCCTACCTTTGGCTTTTTTTTTGGCTCCTTCTTGTTTGAGATTCTTGGTAACATGTTTTGTTCTCCTAACTCTTAGAACTCCAAGTTTTTGGCTCCTTCTTTGTCCACCTGAGTTTTTTGCAAGAGCTTTGGAGGCCTCGGTCATTTTGGTTCCATTGTTCAAGATTTCTCTCCTCAGCCTCCACCAACTTCCTTGTTCTAGGATCATTTTGGTTTGTATCTTCTCAAATTTCATATTTGTTTTTTTTAGCTTTGTTCTCTCCTCGACATCTATGGGCCTCCTCGATTATATCTCTATGTTCTTTTCCTTGGCGGATCTATTTTTGTAGAATTTTGTAACCCTCACTTCATGGATGGTATCTATTAAACATCTTTTGAGTTTTGTATTTTTGGAGGGCTTTCTTGTCAAATTTGGGGATCTATCATCTTTGTAATAAGCAATTTTTTGTATACACCCCCCGTTGGTGGTTCACAAACTTTTTCTACTCCTCTGCTATTGAGCATCAAATTGTAAACTCTTTCCTTTGCTATTAATATATTTTCACTGGCCTCGCCACTTTTATTTTAAAAAAATAATAATAATAAATATTATAAATAATGCACGTAACGGATATCCATTACAAATGGTGATAAAATTAGAAGGCTCAAGATTTTCCTTGGGATTACCTTGGGATTTGGCTTGGGGTTGTCATACCTGGAAAGTAAACTAAAAAAACATGTTTACAAAATTGCCTTATTTTTCCAAAATTTTCCCTTGTGGCTAACAACTTTTTTTATCCAAATTTGCTAAAATGAAAAGGGTTTATTGAATAAATTGTCAACTTTCCACCAATATAAGATATGCCTTATTTTGATTTTAATAAATAATTATTATTGATTTTAGACTACATACATTATGACTAAAGTCTTGATTGATAGATTGATTGAAAAACTTCTATAATTTTCAAACTATTTCACATTTTTTGAATCTGAAAGATGTGTCACATTATATGCTTCTAATACTATAGAACTAAAAAAAAATGAATTTCATAAATTTTTGACCAAGTTATGGTGGTCAGACAAACACGTTTTAATAATTTTGAAATGTTCTAATAAAAAAATCATAACTAATTATTTACTTGCAAAAAAATTACAAAAAAAAGTGGCACATCTAGGCATGTGTCCTCTATTTATATTGAAATTTTCAAAAAAAAAATTACTTTTTTCCTATACTTAGGTTGATCAAACATACACCTTCTTTTTATATTTTTCCTAAAAAATTTAGTACTACTGCATTGAAATTTCAAATTTTCACAAAATATTTACTTTTTTTCAAAAAAGGACTAGTAGCCTAGAAACTACATTCAATTTACTACAAATTTTGTTCTTACATATTTTCCAAATTATGTTAATAACCTATTCATTTTTTTATGTCAATTTTCCTAACTCTATTTTTTATGAATTTTCATTGCCACTTAGGGGACTAGTTCGGACCCCCAAGATCATGTATTGACCCTGTAAATTCCATGAATTTTCAACTTGTAGGGGTTTTATGCATGAAAGATAAAATTTTCTTCAATATTTCTCCAATCCTCTTTAGATCTACAACTTTCACATATAAAAGGAGGGGAAAGATTGTTCCATATAAGGGCTTTGCTTAGTCAAACCCAGTGTTGGTATTTCTATCTCAACAATGGAAAAATTGATGATAAAATAGAGCTTATCCTTTTGAGGGATAGACAATAAATGATAAACAAATAATGAAAATTGACACATATCTACAACTCACCACTTAAAACTATTCTCCTTGATGGACTAAAGTTATGCTCATCACCTTCAAGCACTCCTTGTTGCTTGATTTTATTTTATTTGAAGACCTACAAATATTAGTGATCCAAAATGAAATGCATACAAAACATGAACAAAAAAAATGTATAATACTTGACATGATGCTTGGAAGACAAAATGTTCTAATAATTTTGAAGATTTTTCTCTGAGTGCTCTTGGACTACTTTTTGAAGTATTCTCCTTAATATATTTTCTCAATATTTTCTTCTATCTTAAAAATTATAAAAATACTATGCTTAATCTAATTTCCCAAAAAATAAATCCTAATGGCCAACAATCAAAATTTAAATTTTAAATAATAAATTACCAACACCAATTTATTTAAATTTGGATCCAAAATACGTAGTCTAGGATGCCATGTGCCCTAGACTGGATTCATATTTTTTAGGGATCCAAAGTGTCAGGGGGGGAATATTAAATGCATACTTTGATCTTTCACAGTTTATTTTTTGATAAATGTTAAAATGGGCCATGGAATGCATAATTTAGGAAATTAGGTGCATAATTAGGTCCAAGCACATAGAGGGGAGAAAAACCTAGTGTGAAATTGGTAAGGGTGACAATTTACAATGCTACATTTAGCCCCCACTTTAGTGAGATTATGAACTTACGCTTAAACTCACACTAAAGTAAGAATATGTCAAGAGGGATTCAATTATCCAAATATTGAAGAGATATATTGGAACTAAATCTAGGGGGAATGTGCAAGCCCCCAAGATTCGAGATTCTATGGCATGACAACATAAGGAGAAAGGAAAACACTTGTATGATGTGCAGTGATGAGCTCAAAATATGCTCATAGTTTGGATATTATGATGAACTTTTAATGCCTTTACTTTTGTTATTCGTGGTTGTTTAAAACTCTTTTGAAACCTTTTATGGGGATATCCTGTAGCAAAAAATTTGCATATTCCTGCAGTTTATTGTGTTAAATTGACTACATTTATTATTCTATTGACTCCCTAAATGACTAGTATATCACATACAATTTTTGAATGATGAAATAGATTTAAATGTGTGATTAATGAATGGATATTTTGTATTTGCCATATGCCTTTTCTTTCGCATCTGTTACTTTTTGTTTCGCAGGTTGTTGAAGAATGATCGAGTCAAGCGTAGCCAATCTCGGCCTTGCAATAAAGTCCATTTCCTGCATGACTTCGAGAAAGCTTTAGCGAAGACTCTTTGACCGAAACCGTTGGGAAATATTTTTAATGACAGTCAATCTGGAAAGAGTGGAGCGCTAGATTCTCTCTGAATCGGGTTGAATGGATAAATTCATTTATGAAGTTTGTTCCTTGATTCTGGGATACACTTTATTTCCACGTCTTTCTTTGATGGGGTTAGTTAGTTAGTTGCTCTCCTGATTTTAAATAAAGTACTCCTCCTATGTGAGTGAGAAGGGAGATGTCAGTTAGAGTAAGATAGAAGCATAGTGATAGAAAGATATAGCAGATATCATGTAAGAGTCGGTATGATAATAAAAAGCAGAGTTTGTTTGACAAGAGACAGAGTTTGTTGTTAGTTTATATCAACAAAGCAATGTATACCATTATGTTTTTCATGAATAAAGTTTTATGAAGTTCTGAGTTCAGCACCTGCGTAATAAGTAGATGCTTGCTAAGGGGGCCCACTTAGTAAGTATCTGTAGCTAGTTAGTTAGCTGTTCTTTTCTATTGATCTTCAGTTAGCTTTCATCATTTAAGTGTTCATACAAACTCAGTCTTGTATTCCTCTTGCAGCATAGGGAATCCATCCCTATGCCTATTCCTGCAGCATAAGGCCAATTCATAGTTTGTGTTTCAGTCACAGTTGTTATGGTTTCTGTTTTAATCAAATCATAGTTGAGTTAAAGGACTTTGCATTACTTTCCTATAGCATAGATAGAATTCCTTTTCAGTATTTATTTTCACTAAGTTTTGACTGAAACTAGTTCTTAGTGCATATATTTTGCTGTGCCATTTAAAGTATACGTCCCCTAGTTTGACAAGTAAATGAACGTCCATAGAGAAATATTAGTCACCTATTGGAATGTCCAATTCCCAGGAAAGGTTTTACTATGATTATCATATCCTTTTGTGGGTGCGACCATTTTTGGCGCCGTTGTCGGGGATGGTGTCCAGTTAGGAATTTTTTAGAAGTTATTTTTTTAGCATTAGTTCAGTTTGTTAGTCAAAAATTTCAAAAAAATTCAAGCCACTATTCATTGTATTGCATGCATAGAAGAAGAAGAGACGCACTGGGAAGGTTCCTCCCTGAAAACCTGTTTGTTGAACTAGCATTTGACCCAGCTGACAACAAACCTGAGGAAAATTCATTCACCCTGTTATTCCAGCAAGCAAACATGGCAAATAATCCACCTCCTGCTTTTGAGTTTCCCATTGTTCCTCAATGAGATACTGACAATCTTAAGAATATACCTTCTTCGCTACTTCCAAAATTCTATGGCCTAGTCACAAAGGACCCTGAAACTTTTTTGTTTGAGTTTGATGTCCTCTGTCGCAGTTATGACTACAACACAGATGCTCATAAATTGAAGTTATTTCCTTCCACCTTGAAGGAAGGAGCTCTCAGATGGTTCATGAGTCTGGGAAGAGGTCTTGTAGATAGTTGGGTGGCCATGCAGACGAAATTCCTTGAAAAGTATAAAGAATATTGTAAGAGTACCAGCAAAGGTGATGACATATTCTGAATTCAGCACAAGGAGGATGAGTCTGGAAGATTATATTTCCAGATTTTTGTTTTCAATAAAGAGGAACTCAAACCATACTCTCAACGAGGACTCTCAGAAACTACTCTTTCTAAGGGGAATCAGTGATTCCTGTATAGATGCCCTGGACCTGATGGGAGGAGGTGATATAGCCCAACTATATTGGGATGATATAAAGAAAATATGTCTTAACTACTCTCGAGCAATAGTTAAGAAAGGTCGAGGTCATCATGCTACAGTGGGGAAGTCTTCTTCTGGTGGAGTTTCTCAGATGGAGATAACAAATTTGTTGTCTAACTTCAAGCAAGACATCATTAATAATATGGCTACACAACTAGACACCATGTAAGCTCGAAAGAAACATGAGGAAGCTGAGGCAGTTTTGGCCGAGTTATGTCCATATTGCAGATAGAAGAAGCGTGACTGTAGATGCAAGATGGTGGCTAATTTGGAAGCTAAGCAACTACCTACTGACTTCAAGCCAGTAGAAGATGATGATGATCAAGTGTTCTTTGTTGTGCAAAGGAGACCATGGGCCCAAAGACAAGTTATGCCTCAAAATCCTTTAACTTTTGGTAATCCTTATTCTGGCTATAATAACCAATGGCAACATGCATATGGACCACCACCACCATGGAATCCACCTTAATCAAGTTGGCCTAATTTTCAGACCCCGCAATGACAATCTCCTCAAGGAGGTTGGCAGTAGCCACAAGGACAATGGACCCCACCTTCAGGTAATTAGTAGCAAAATCCTCAATGGAGAGGTCCTCAGCAATGGCAAAACTAGTCCTCTGGATTCCTGCAGTTTCCACAGTTGCAACCATAGGCCCTTATGCCACCTCCTGCAGCAACTGCCACAAATACTAGACCTCCAAAACAAATGCCTATGCCTGCCCAGCCATTGCCAAATCTCAATAATAGGTAACAACAGTAGCCACAGCAACCTATGTATCTTATTGAAGCCAACCAATATCAAGCTTATGTTTTAAATATTAATGACATCCATTTGAGGTCTGGAACCACTTTACCTGCTCCAAAACGGCCTCTAATTACTGAAATACCAGATTCTCCCCTTGAAGAATCTACTACACCTGCTGATCCTACTGAGCATATTCCTATACCTGATATAGTTTCTAAGCAGTCTATTTTGCAAAGTCAAGACAAACCACCTTTTCCTTAGAGGTTGCAAAGTATTGCATTTAAATCCATGGTAGAACCCACTTTTGACATTCTGGATCAGCTCAAAAATGTACAAATTCAAATTCTCTTATTTCAGGCTATTAAAGATGTTCTCATTTTTGGAAAAGTTATTAAAGAGGCATGTTTAAAGAAGCCTGGATGAAATAAAAAGGATCCTCAAACAATTCATGTCTTAGGGAAATTGGCTAATATAATGTTGGGAAATGCAATAATACCAAAGTACATTGACCCTGGAAGTCCTGTAGTGCAGATACATATAAATGGCCAAATTGTAAAAAATATTTTGATTGACTTAGGTGCTGCCATTAATGTCATGACAAAGCATACTATGGACTCCTTGAACATTTCAAACATTAGGTCTACACCCACAGTTTTGCAGCTTGCAGATAGCTCCATAGTTAAACCTGATAGGATGGTGGAAGATATAATTGTCACTCTTGAATCTTGGGAGTATCCAGCTGATTTCACAATATTATCAGTTAAAGCAACTTTAGGAGGGTATCCAGTTATCCTTGGTAGACCATGGTTAGCAACTGCTGATGCTTTTATAGGATGTTGTTCTGGAGATATGACCATTTCTGATGGACAGTTCACAAAAAAATTGGCTCTGTATCCGCCTGCTAGACCTCAACCAGATTTGTCCCAACTTGTTTGGCCAGATGAGGGGGAAGAAACTGAAGAAGCCAATTTTTTGGCTCAATTAATGATGCTTCAAAATGATCTGTTCTCACAACT
The DNA here is from genome assembly GCA_007258455.2 of Sequoia sempervirens. Lineage (NCBI taxonomy): Eukaryota > Viridiplantae > Streptophyta > Pinopsida > Cupressales > Cupressaceae > Sequoia > Sequoia sempervirens. The sequence goes on from VDFB02072274.1 coordinate 66,282,808, forward strand.
TCAGAATGAGGATGCTTTGCTTTTCCAAATTCTGCAATTTAATTCTGATACAGGTAGTTCATCTGATCTAAGTGGCAGCCATCTACAATGTTTCCTATAGCAACTAAATTTTGAGAGATCATTGCCTAAACTTCCAACAAATTTTCATAACTTGTTTCCACAAGAGGTACAAATATCACCTATAGATTCTATGAGTAATCTTATTAAGCAGATAGAATTGTCTATAGATCACTGTTTGAATATCAATAGCAAGCTGACACAATCTCAACAGGCTGACTTATTAAAAATGCTACAAGATCAACATAAAGTTTTTGCATGGGAATATGGGGACATGCAAGGAATAGATCCTCGAGTTTGTACTCACAAGATATATATCAAAGAAGATTGTTTACCAGTTAGACAACCTTAAAGAAGAGTCAATCCAGCACTTAGAGAAATAGTGAAAAATGAACTTCAAAAGTTGTTTGATGCTGGTTTTATTTACCCAATCTCTGACAGTCAATGGGTTTCTCCATTAGTTATTGTTCCCAAGAAATGAGGAAAATGGAGAGTGTGTGTAGACTATAGAGAGTTGAACAATGCCACTAAAAGATATCACTTTCCACTACCTTTTGTAGACCAAGTACTAGACTCACTGTCTGGCAAAAGATATTTTTCCTTTTTGGATAGTTATAGTGGGTACAATCAGATAAAAATTGCCCCTAAGGATCAAGATAAGACCACTTTTACCTGTCTATGGGGAACATTTGCTTATTCGGTCTTGCCTTTTGGTCTATGCAATGCGCCAGCAACATTTCAAAGAGCAGTAATTAGTATCTTTACTAATATATCTCATGACGGTATGGAGACTTATATGGATGATTTCACCACCTATGGAGTCACATTCGAAAAAGCACTGGTGAATTTAGAAAAGGTATTGAAAAGGTGCAGAGAACAAAATTTGTCTCTAAACAGTGAAAAGTGTTTTCTAATGATGGAAGAAGGTATTGTTCTAGGTCATCATATTTCAAAAAATGGAATTCAGGCCGACCCTCCTAAAATTGAAGTTATTCAGAATTTACAAACTCCTGCAAAACAAAAAGATGTCAAAAATTTCCTTGGCCATGCAGGATATTATAGAAGGTTTATAAAAGATTTCAGTAAAATTTCCAGTCCACTTTATGCCTTGTTAACTAAGGATTCTCAATTCGAGTGGACAAAGGCCTGTGAAAAATATTTCCTGCAACTAAAGGACTTGCTTACTCAAGCCCCTGTTCTTCAAGGTCCAAAATGGAATTTTCCTTTTCACATACATGTTGATGCCTCTGATTTTGGTATAGGAGCAGTTTTAAGTCAAAAATAAAATTCAATTGAGCATGCCATCTACTTTATCAGCAAGAACCTTCAAGGTCCTGAGCTCAACTATACTGTCATAGAAAAGGAATTGCTTGCAATAGTGTATATTTGAATAAATTTAGGCATTATGTCATAGGTTATCAGATATTCGTCCATACTAACCATGCAACAATCAAGTATCTGATGAACAAACCTGCCATTTATGGTAGATTGGCAAGATGGCTCCTGTTGTTACAAGAATTTGACATTACAATCAGCTGACTTTTTATCAAGACTTCAATCAGCTGCACTTGTTGAACACGAGGTCATTAATGATAGGTTCCTAGATGAAAACTTGTTTTCCATTGCTGCACATACACCATGGTATGCAGACATTGCCAATTATCTAGCAGCAAATAGAATACCAACTCATTTTTCTCCAAAAGAAAAGAAATTGTTAATAGAGAAAAGTTTTAACTTTTCATGGATCGCAAATTGTCTATTTTATACTGGGCCTGATCAAGTAATGCGAAGATGTGTAAGAGAAGATGAGACTTATGATATCTTTCATGCTTTCCATGATGAACCATGTGGGGGACATTCTGTAGCAAACAGAACATCAATGAAGATTCTTACAACAGGGTACTACTAGCCAACATTACACAAGGATGTTGTGACCTATACAAAGAAATGTGACTGATGCTAGCGTATAGGAAGACCAACCAAGTCAGATGAAATGCCACTATATCCATAGGTAATAGTCACCCTTTTTGATAAATGGGGAATGGATTTTGTGGGACCAATTGATCCACCATCAAATGGTAAGTCATACATTCTAGTTTGCATAGACTATGTAATAAAATGGGTTGAGGTAAAAGCTATGACTCATGCTCGAGATAATAAGGTTGCTGAATTTTTGTATGAACAAATTTTCACTAGATTTGGAGTCCCCAGAGAGCTTGTAACTAATCAAGGAGCTCAGTTCACATCGAATCTGATCACTGCATTAATGAATGACTATAAAATCAAACATAGGAAGTCCAGCCCCTATCACCCTCAAGCCAATAGTTAGGCGGAGGTAACAAATAGGGAAATTGAGGCAATCCTAACAAAAACAATGTAGATCCATAGAAAAGATTGGAGCAATAGGCTTCCTGAAGCAGTTTGGGCCTACAGAAGTACATGAAAGACAACAACTGGGTTTACACCTTTTGAGCTGTTTTATGAGAAAACAGCCATGTTGCCCATAGAATTTGAGCACAAAACTTTGAGGACAACTCTTGAACTCAATATGGAAATATTTGAAGCATAGAAGGACTATCTCCTATAGCTAAATGCTTTGGATGAAATGAGAAAAGTAGCCGTGCAGCACACAAAAGCAATCCAACAGCAAAGGAAGAAATGGCATGATCAACACATAAAAACCAAAAAAAATTCTACTGGTGATTGGGCTTTGTTATATGATTGCAGATATCAAGAAAACTAGGGTAAGCTCACGACACGCTGGCTTGGTCCCTATGAAGTTGAGAATGTGTTCAACAATGGAGCTGTACATCTAGTGACAATTGATCCAGTCTGTTTTAAATTGCTAGTTAATGGCCACCGACTCTGGTTGTACCATAAACTAGTATCAAAGAAAGAATTCATGCAGCAGTTTGTTCAAGTTTCACCCGCTACTATTCCTGCAGCCGAAGGCTTTAGCCTTTCTCCTGTAGCTTCACCGTAATTTTGAAAAAGCATGCTCATAATAAAGGTTTTCTTTTTAAAAGGAAACCCTTTTTCTCCATTCTCATTTATCGCCCCCATCTCACTTCTTTATCTTCCATCCATCCATCTCATCCATTCATTCCATCCATTCATCTCGTCCACCCATGTCACCCATCCATTTCATCCATCTGCATCACCCTTAATTATGATATCATTCCCAACTGTCAACTCATGAAGATGCCGTCATCTTTCTTCACACGTACATGCAAATATCAAAGGTACGCTATATCTTTTGTTATCACATATTTGATTTATTTTATTCTATTCAATTACTATTATGACAGTACCAGTCATTATTACCCGATCTTCGCCTATTCTTTAGTACATGTGAGGACACATGTCATACTCTAAGTAGGGGGCAGGGTAATCCACCTTTTTAAACCTGTCTTTTTGCCACTGCCATAACTGTGCAAATAACATTTCTTTATTATTTTTCTAGTATTTTCCAAATATGATCGTATGTCCTTCTTTATTGCATGTTTTTCTTGTAAATTACGATTAAGACTGCTTGTTCAAAAAGTTTATTTTTGGAAAAGAAAGAAATGTGACGGCACGACAGAAGAAAAACCAGAGTAGAAAGGAAAACAAAGAATTTGAATTTTCAGAAAGGAATTGAGTTCAGCTAGAGGAAAACTGTGAACATGGGTGGTCAGCTGGTGCAACATGAGCCTGTAGCTCATGAATTATTATTGCAAAATCCTCAAACAGTCCACGCATTCAGCCTCTGTGGATGGTTAAACTATTTCTTGAGTTTAAATGCTTTTGATGAGGAGGCTACTAGAGAATTTTTGAGAACCCTTTCTGAAGGGGAAGCTACTGTATGGGGTCTAACGGTTGTTGCAACTAAAGATAGAATTACTGAAGTAACTGCGCTTCCAGCCATTGGAGAAAATTTTTCTTCAGATGTTGTCGCTGCAAGGGCTGAGTTTTCAATTCCCACTGATGGACCTTTGGAAGTCTCCACGCAGGGATGCAAGCGGGTGTCGTTGCCTCCTCCTTATTCAGAATACGTCGCTTACATAATTAGGTATTTAACCTATGAAGGTCGTTTCTCCTACCTACATTTGTATCATTTTAAATTATTAAGTCATATGAGGCATGGGTTAGTTGTAAATGTTCTGAATTTCCTGTTAAAATTTCTAGAACAAAGTGCCCATGGAACCCAACAAGAGAAAGATAATTTTGTTGCTCACCACGGCCTTATCAAATTACTGATTGAACTCTCTTTGAGAGATGTCTCACCTCTTTCCTGGCAACAATTCATTGCCCAAAAGTGCTTGCAAATTCCATAACCCCCTAGGGTACTTACCCCACAGCCTCAGAAAAAGAAGAAAGAAATTGTGTCTACCAGTAGAATAAGGCAAGGGTCATCTACTCCTATAGCACCTGGTCCTACAGCTCTCACACCTGAGTCCTCTGCTAGGATACAAACTAGGTTTGCCACTAGGAGAGAGAAGGGAAAAATAAAGGCAGGTGAGTCATCTGGAGCAGAACAAATCCTAAAGTCTGACCCTCATTCTCGAAAAAGGCAATGCTCTTCTCCTGCAGCACCTTCCCTTGCAGTTGTCTCTCCTATAGCAACACCTGTTGCTGACACCAGTTCATTGTCATCCTCTGGTAGGGCAAAACCCTCTAAGTAGACCAGAAAGAGGAAGGCTACCAGAACATCTCCTGTAGCCGCATCAGTGCCAAGAAGAGTTTCCACAAGGAAACAATTTAAGACCTCCCCTGCTTCACCTCAACCAGAGGTTATTGTAATCTCAGAAGGATCTGTAGGGTCTAAATTTGATGTTTCTCATAATGTGTCCAGAAATGCTGCACAGAGTTCATTCGTTCCTGAAGAGGAACAAGTTAAGACAAAAGAAATAGGGCATAATGAGCAAGGGTTACCAAATCTTGATGACTTGGCTACCGCTGCTATGCAGTTTTCAGATGAAGCATAGTCTTCTCCACCACAACAACTAGAATTCATCTTGCAGCAAGAGCAAGAACAGACTGAACAATTGAATGTGCCTAGTGAAGCTATATTTCACCCTGCAACTTGTAAAGCCATTGTTGTGTATAAGAAGACATTTTTAATTGAGTTTCTGGAATATGTCAAAGCTAACTAGGAAACAGTTACATTGCAAACCCTGACTTTTCGGCACATAGCCCAGACTGACATGCACCAAAATTTATGGGAGGTAGAAAGGAAGAAACTGAAAAATAAAATTGAAAGTCAAAAATAGGAAATTGTTGAGTTGAAAACAAAAATGGATGAAATGTTAAAAGTAACTGGTCAGATTATGGAATGCAGACCACCACCCAGATTTTATGCTTTGTGCCTTAAGGAACAATTCTTATGGTTCCAACTAATGAGAATTTCTAGAAATCAAGATCCTATACTTCACACTGCTCAAGAATTTTACAAGGCATACCAGGAACCCCCTAATTGGTTAAGAAATTCTCTATGTGAATTTTATTTACATGGCTTCTTAATTCCATCTGAAACAGAATGGAACCCTCTTCTGTATATTGGTGATATCCATTTGAGATCATTTATGTCATGGGCAGCAAATGAAGCGAATTATGGCAGGCAATGGGAAATATATGAGGAAGCTGAAAGGAATGAGCCTATTCCATTACGCTCTCAAAGTTCAAACCCCCATGCAATGTTGAAAGACTAGTTTGCTCTGACATATGGCATTAATAATATTACAGCCAGAGAGAAGATATTTGATATCAGGAAATAGGTATATGATGAATTTCAGGCACAACCATATTCATTTTGGAGACTGGCATACACCAGAAGTGAAAAAAGGTGGGAAAGATTAACTGTTGGGCTAAGAAAATCAGAACCACACAGTCCCCTAAACTTCACAGTAGCTCTTAAATGATCAAGCAGATATATACAGTTGGGACTTCAAAAGAGATTTGAATTATGGTTGCCATTGACATTCAGACCTCTTATGCTAATGTGGCCCCTTTATCCTCACTAGGCTACTAATCTTAATGATGATTTAGAGGACTGTAGGTATGAAAGGTGCCAGGATTTCAGAGGATTTTATTACAGGTTTGGAAATCCATTTCAAAGTCATGCAGCAACTACTGATTACAGAGAAACCACCAGGAAAGTTAATACTAGAGGACCAGCATTAGGCTAAGTAGGGGGAAGTGATGAGCTCAAAATATGCTCATAGTTTGGATATTATGATGAACTTTTAATGCCTTTACTTTTGTTATTCGTGGTTGTTCAAAACTCTTTTGAAACCTTTTATGGGGATATCCTGTAGCAAAACATTTGCATATTCCTGCAGCTTATTGTGTTGACTTGACTACATTTATTATTCTTTTGACTCCCTAAATGATTGGTATATCACATACAGCTTTTGAATGATGAAATAGATTTAAATGTGTGATTAATGAATGGATATTGTGTATGTGCCATACGCCTTTTCTTTCGCAACTATTACATTTTGTTTCGCAGGTTGTTGAAGAATGATCGAGTCAAGTGCAGCCGATCTCGGCCTTGCAATAAAATCCATTTCCTGCACGACTTCGAGAAAGCTTTGGTGAAGACTCTTTGACCGAAACTGTTGGGAAATATTTTTAATGATAGTCAATCTGGAAAGAGTGGAGTGTTAGATTCTCTCTGAATCGGATTGAATGAATAAATTCATTTATGAAGTTTGTTCCTTGATTCTGAGATACACTTTATTTCCACGTCTTTCTTTGATGGGGTTAGTTAGTTGCTTTCTTGATTTTAAATAAAGTACTCCTCCTGTGTGAGTGAGAAGGGAGATGACATTTAGAGTAAGATAGAAGCATAGTGATAGAAAGATATAGCAAATATCATGTAAGAGTCAGTATGATAATAAAAAGCAGAGTCTGTTTGACAAGAGACAGAGTTTGTTAGTTTATATCAACAAAGCAATGTATACCATTCTGTTTTTCATGAATAAAGTTTTATGAAGTTCTGAGTTCAGCACCTCATAATCAGTAGATGCTTGCTAAGGGGGCCCACTTAGTAAGTATCTGTAGCTAGTTAGTTAGCTGTTCTTTTTTGTTGATCTTCAATTAGCTTTCATCTTTGAAGTGTTCATACAAACTAAGTCTTGTATTGCTCCTGCAGCATAGGGAATCCATCCCTGTGTCTGTTCCTGCAGAATAAGGCTAGTTCATAGTTTGTGTTTCAGTCGCAATTGTTATGGTTTTTGTTTTAATCAAATCATAGTTGAGTTAAATAACTTTGCATTACTTTCCTGTAGCGTAGATAGAATTCCTTCTCAGTATTTATTTCCGCTAAGTTTTGACTGAAATTAGTTCTTAGTGCATATATTTTTCCGCCCCATTTAAAGTATACATCCCCTGGTTTGACAAGTAAATGAACGTCCATAGAGAGATATTAGTCACCTGTTGGAATGTCCAATTCCCAGGAAAGGTTTTACTATGATTATCATATCCTTTTGTGGGCGCGACCATGCAACATGAAAAACACAAAGCATTCACAACGTAACATAACATAAAGACAATATCAAAAATGCAAACAAACACTATGCAAACACAATACAAACATGAAGAAGACACATAAAAGACACAAACCACAAACTTATGGGTTAGTACTAAAAGGATCTAAGCTAATAAGGAAAAGAGACCTCAATCTTAATTTTTTCTCATATCCCAAAAGTCATCCATCAAATGTGATGATTAAACAAAATGATGCTCTCATAAGGATGTAAAATCACTCATGAAACATATGGTTCCTTTGGAAAGCAAGCTATTTTATGCTAGGTGGCCATGTAAAAATACCCAAGTTTATGAATTAGCAAGCTCTATTATGCCAAATCCTCAGACTATTTTATCAATTAGACTTCAAGAAGCAAACAAAATTTTAATGTCATGGGGGATGAATCAATGTTCAATGTCACAGAGGGAAAATTGCTAACCATGCCTCAGGGGGCATTATAATAACACCAGATCACTAAAGGGATATGTCAATAAGTCAAGTCTCACAAGACATCTATGAAATGGAGAGGGTTAATATTCCCTCCCCTTAAAATGTTAACATACTTTTTATGTTAGCAATGTTTAAGGAAACAAGAGATGAAGAGGGGATCCTTAAAAATAATACATACTTTCCAATACTACTTATCCTTTCTCCCCAAAGTGTAGAGGAAAGAAAAATCATGCAAGAGACTATCATGTTGCTACCATGGAAAATATGGTATGGTTGCACTTAATATTGTACCACCATGAATGACAATGAGCAAACAAATAAAGCTACAAATGCCACATAGTGAGGAGAAACACCATAGAATAAAGATCATTATTGTTTAGAGCAATTAGGTGTATCAACACATGGAATAGCACCACAATCATCAAATTGTATTTTATTACTCTTGAAGCCTAACATTCATTACTGGAATGACCATGCACTCAATGATATGCAAAAAATGGGTTATTTCTATGATATTTCTTATGTGTTGGATATGGTATATCAAAAAAGTATGCTCTTGCTTGGATATGGGATAAGTAGTAGGAGACATTCATTTCTCTTGTGAATTAAATCTTGTTTTATTACCACAAGAATTCATAAATATAGTAGAGGATTGAGCATGAGATGAATATGGGGATGAAGGTTGGAAATCTAAACCATTTTTAGAAAAGTATGGTATAGAATTCACTTGATCCTTATCATTTTATTCTAATTTTTCCTTATATAAATTTTTAGAAAGAATTTTGTATCTAATCCCATAACATCCTTCCAACTTAGATGAAGAATTCTTATCTAAATGCTCATGAGAATGGGCTAGTGCAAGATAATGGGGTTCCAAAATAGGCCCTTAAGTGGCAATGAAAATTCATAAAAATAGAGTTAGGAAATTTGACATAAAAATTTGAATAGGTTATTAACATAATTTGAAAAATATGTAAGAACAGAATTTGTAGCAAATTGAATGTAGTTTCTAAGAGCTAATAGTCCTTTTTTGGAAAAAAGTAAATCTATTTGGTGAAAATTTGAAATTTCAATGTAGTAGTACTAAATTTTCAAAAAAAATTGAAAAGTAGGTGTTTTTCTAGTCATCCTAATGGGGATAAATAATGACTCAATTGGCATCTTCTTGTAGGAGAAAAGTTTCATTGAACAAGTTGTAGAATATTAAAGTGAAATGGAGGAAAATGATTGTTCAAAATTCATGGTTTGGCATCTACACTTGAAAGCTGGTGTGGATCCTTTAGATAAATAAATATATCATTGTCCCTTTAAAAAGTAGGAATTGCTTCAATTAGGCTTGCACCGTCACACTTTACAACTTTCCTCCTAGAAAGCATGTTATCTTTTGGGTGTTGTGCACTTTTTGCTAATTTTCCTTTTAAGTTCATCTAGTACTTGCAATGTAAAGTAAATATTGGTAATCTCTTCAATTTCAAATTGCTTTCTTGAACACACTACCAGTGTGAATCATCTTGTTGAATTTTGTATGATAAACTGGCAACTATTCAAGCATACTTTCAAACTGTTTTGCTTGAACACATTCCTTGCAAAATTTTGTATGGCAATCTGGCAACTATTCAAGTAAACAATTTTTCCAATTTCTTAATAGTTAGAGGATTATTATACTAAAGATAGATGGAAACAGGGCCATATATGGTATTTGGGTGAAACCAAAGCCTTATAGCTCATTTCAATTTTGTACTTTTTAAAATTATTTTATTTTTGAAAGAAAATTATGTAGCATGTATGTGAAAATCATAATAGCTAGTATTTAGAATTTTTTACTAGAAGCATCCAACAATAATAAAGTTTTATTAGTTTGAAGGAAGTACTTGCAAATTGGTAGGGAACTTAGCTTTACAAGTTCTTGGAAGATACACATTTCAAGACAATAGGTAAGTTTGACAAAAGGTTATCTACCAAAAAAAATATTATGTTACACCACAGTTGGTAAGCATTTTTCACTGTAATGTTGAGTTTCATTTACTAATATTTGTATGCATTAAAAAGTTGGATTCTTTATTGTCAATAAAAGTACATTCAATTGAGGTTTCCAGCATCTTCCTATTTTTTTTTTTAGTATTCCTCCTAGTTGTAGTTGGATAACTATCAACTAGGTTGAATTTTAAGTGTTGCTTCTTTTTTGTATTAGAAATAGTATATCAAAACAATTACAATTCATCTGATGTCAATGAGTTTTTGTTCACAGGTATATACCTGACATATAGGCTAAATATAAAATGCATAGTTTGTTTTGTATACTACTATTGGAAATATAAAATTTCATCTATACCAGTTACAAAATACACAAGTAGTATCATATAAACTATAAACATGTACGTGCACAAAGATTACAAGGTTACAAAAATCAGATTTTATATACACTATATATATCATCTGGGAATAGCTTGTTGATAGATATAAAGATGCTAAGTAGACCATGAGTAGGTTAGTCATTGCAAATTTGGTTTTCTTCTTCATTGTCTCGCCAACCAAGCCCCCTAGCAGACCCCATCACATTTGATCTGACTTCTTCCATGTCCTAAGTGACTCCTTCATTCACTTGAGGCTTGGCTTGATGGGCCTTTCTTGGCCATTCTGCATTGCCAGTTGCCACACCATTAAACACCCTTTGAAATTCCTTCAATTCCCTAAGTTCTTTTAGTCCTCATGATTATGATGTTAGGTATGTCCATGTTTAACCTCGTTCTTATTGACTATCATAGCTCCATCCCCAATAAGCCTCATGAATTTAACCATTGATATTTCCATGGTGACTATGACCTATAAAATAACAGTGAGAAATGTAAGACTTTTTGAAGACTCAGTGGCACCCTCCTATAGCCCTTGAATTTATCCTTATTCCTTGCTTTCCAAATGTGCCATAAAATCTCAGTAGAGAAACAATCCCAAACAAAACATAATCCTTGCTTAAATTCTTATTGCAAAATAGAATTTCTTTCCAATTAATTTTTCCATCATTATCTGGAATTCTTAAATCATTGCAAAAAAAATTCCATCTTTTGCATAAAAACATTCAAAAAAATGTGCAATATAGACTTTGGAGTTCTACAAACACTGCATATATCCACATCAATGTGGTTAATTTTGAAAGGAACTTTTTGCAATAGGATAAGCCATCGAAAGCAAGCCTTTGTAAGCTCCTTAATGTTGTGCCACATAGAGTAAAAGGTTTTCTATAATTTTTTGTTAGACATAGAGGTTCCCGAACATTTATTGATGTGGTCAATAGTGAAAAAATTGTTGCTAAGGTTCTTGTATATTGTTTTGGCTTTGATTTTAGACAATATTTCTAGCATCGTCCTTCCAGACGAGGTCCTTGGCTAAGTCAATGTCAATTTCAGTGTTCAGAGGCAAGTTGGCCTCTTTGCAAGCTTCCAGCAAAGTATTGTAGGCCCTTATATTAGAGGGAGGAAGATTAAATTCAAAAGGCAATGTAATCTAGCTTTTTAGTTGCCCATTGGTCAAGATGTTTTAGAAGGTTTGGATTCCATTTTGAGCCAATTTTCTTGTGGAGCATCCTTGCAATAAAGCAAGGGGTTTTTTGTTATGCTCAAGGTTCCACCAAATTGATTTGTAAGATTGGAATTTCAGATTCCTGGTATTATTTATTTTACTTGATTTAAATTCAAAATTTATCTTAATGGGTTCCCAAGCCTTCCAAAGGCTTTTAAAGACTAATGAGCCTACTAGGGAAATTGGGTGTTTTCTAATGAGAATATCACTAATAGGCAGCTTTTCCATGTCTTGGCTTGCTTAGGGGCAGGAAGTAGTATATTGTTTCTTACTAGGACCTTCCAAGGCTCATTACCCACTAGGGATTTGGTTATCCATTTGGCAGCCAGGGCAATACCATGCATCCTTAGATCTTTTAAACCAACTCCACCATTCAATTTATCAAGGTAGCACCATTCCCATTTAACCTTATGTGTTTTTTCCTTTTCTTTATCGTCTGACGATAGAAAGTTCCTTATTCTCTTTTGGATCTTGTTGACTTGATGGTTATTAAATAACATAACTTAGGAAAAGTAGATTTTGCAGGAGAGGAAATTTTGACAAACTTGTATCCTCCCAACTAGGGATAGGTATTTCCTATTTCATCCTTCAATCTTCTTCTCAATTTTGGAGCTAATCTAAAGCCACATTTCCTTTAGGTTGTGATAGATAGCAAAGGAATCCAAGAATATCTTACTTGTTTGTTTGGTCCACCCCATTAGAATTCATATTTATTAACCCATTCCAATGAGGATTACATCCACCCTAGTATGCTTGATTTAGCATTAGAAATTTTGGCTCCCGAAGCTTTACAAAATAGATTGAGTTTCCCCATTAGTGATTCCATTTTTTCTTCTTTTAATGGTAAGAAAATAGTAGTGTCATATGTAAATTGAATATTGATTAGTTCAATCTAATTTGGTGAGCTTATGCCTCTAACTCTTGGTGAGAGGGTGTGCTCCCTCAAGAGATAATGAATGGCATAAAATGCAATGACAAAGAGGTTTGGTGCCATGGGGCACCCTTTCCTAATGGAACTTTCAAGGTTAAACTATTCTAAGAGTGAGCCATTTACATCCACTTGTGCAACAACATCCTTCAACAATGTATCTACCATATTACATTGTCATGGGAAACCCAAAGGCTTCTAGGGTTGCCCTTAAGAAGGACAATTCAACCCTATCATATGCTTTTTCAAAATCTAGTAGAAGCATGGAAGCATTTTGATCTGAGTACCTTGCCCTTTCTAAAGCTTCCCAACTTGTGATCAGATTCTCCAAGATGTATCTACCTTTGATAAAACTTGTCTAAGTTTTATTAATGAATTTTGGGAGGATGTTGACAAGTCTTAAGGAAATTACCTTAGCTAGAATCTTATAAGATACATTCAATACGGTTATAGGCCTCCAATTTTTAATCAGGATTTTATCACCCCCTTTTGGCATTAGTTTGATGATTCCTTTTTTGATGCTTCTTCCCAGGGAACCCCTCTCCAAAGCTTCCAAGTACACTTGCAACAGGTCATCATAGATCTAGTCTACAAAGGTTTTGTAAAATTCCACAAGCATCCTATCTCCCTCTGGGGACTTTTCATTGTTCATGGATTGAATTTCCTTTTTGATCTCATCTTTAGTTATGGTTGCTAATAGCCTTGTTGTTTCTTCCTCATTTATTTTATTTGGAATAATACCTTTTATGAACTCCCTAGCTCCATGGCTACCTTCATTACCATCCTTAAAGGTGAAATTTTTTGTAAAATAAGATTGGAATTGATTTAGAATATCCTCCTAGGAGGTGAACAAGTTTCCCCCTTCCCATATTTTTCCAATTTGTTCTTTGAAGTTCTCCTTTATGTAGTTAAAGAAGAGCTTGGATCCTTTTTCTCCACAACTTAGCTAATAAAATTTGGCCCTCACCTTTAATCCTTGAATCCTATGCATTTGTATTTTCCTTAGTTTTTTTTGCCAGATCAAGCTCTTTGCTCAAGTGGTCATCACTTGGATCCAATTGAGCTTTGGACTCTCTCAAGAATAAACATTCTTGGAGATCATTTTCCTCTATTCTTTCATCCATTTTTTTTTCTTTCCAATAGTCTAGAAGCATTTTTTCCATCCATCAACATTTTGGTTCCACCTATTAATGGTAGAGCAATCTTTCAACATCCAATTATTGATCTCCCTAAGGGAGGTAATGGCATCCCTATAATCCTCATCTGTCAATAGGTGAGTATTGATAATGAACCCTACCATTTTTGGAGCCTCCTTGGGCCTCCCTTGGTTGGTAGTTAACCTAGCCATTATAGGGTGATGGCTCAAAAGGGTATGGGGTATACACCAACTTTGAGTCCATCCTAATTTGGTATGAATCAAGGTGAGTGGCCAACATAACAAGTAAAGGATTTTGAGGTCTTTACTCCTACATTTTAGGCTCTGTGAGACCTAAGAGGGTGTTCCTTATTGTGTTCAAGTGAGATATGCCTAGTTGAGAGCATAGTATACACAAATTGATTCCTATTAATTGAAAATAAACACAATTCACTGAAGATTTGGCAAACCTTTGAGAAAATGATCATCTATTTGCTAGGAATCTAGGAATATATAAATTCATACTTCATAATTGAAATGTTTTTAAAATGGCTGTTGTTTTCATTTTAAATCCATAGCTAGGCATGAAAATGGCTCATTTATTTTCAATATTTGTTGAACAATCAGGCTAGTGCTTCATCAATTGAGAATACAAAGTCAAATATATAACGACCAGTAATATATCAACTATTCATTTCAAAAATTGGACTATTACCATAATGCTTTGAAATATCAAAACTCACAATGCCTGGAACATAACTTCTTACCAAATCTTGTGCAATTCCTTACAAATATATGACCCTCTTTAAGCATTTAATCAACTCTTTGAGTTAAAGAAAAAATAGAACCATACATTCAATTGAACAACTAAAGATAAACAATAACACCATTGATATTTTAATTTATAACATGCAAAAAAGGTACATAGGAGAGTATTTTCTTTAGAACTAAGATTTGTTTCGATATCAGTAACTTCTATAAAACTTGTTTAAGACCATTACATATGCGACTCATACCTAAGACAATAAACTGTTCTATTCATTCATATTTTCCATAATATGCCTCTAAACCTAGCTTCTACTTAGTTTATTTACCAGACTCAAAAATTGAACCTCCTTTGCAATGAGCCATAAATTCCCTTTATAGTAACAGGGAGCAACAAGCATCCAACTCAAATGCAATTACATTTCACCAACATCTCAAAATTAATTTCATCGTTCATTAGGGCCACTTCCTAGACCATTATACTCAATCATTTCTCACCGCGGGAAAGCAAAAGACATAAAGAGCACCATGCAATTGATCAGAGAAGAACCAGCTAGCCTTCCAAAAGAAATCATTATCAAAATTAGTATGTCCATGCCCAAACTAGGGAAGTCACCATTAGTACTAAAAGCCCAAATTAACGAACCAACCACAAGAGAGTCGAGTGAATACAAAATTCAGAAAAACCAAGCACCATCTTATAAGGGAAAATGGGTGCTACCCTACCTTTTCAGTAGCTGAGTAAGCACACCTACCTAGTCTCTTGACTGAAATTGGAGTAGCTATTATCACTTCTTAATTAGAATCACCATAGGGCACCAGGGAAATGGGACAATGTCTAGTGTCAGGGTTCATTCCCTCTTGATCACTTGAAGAACTATCAAAAACCTCAATGGGAACATTATGCTTTCCCAAACAAACCTTAGAACCCTTACCCTACTTCTTCAATTCCTCCCCAGGCTCAACAAGACTTTTCCATCTAAACTTGACCAATTCTTCTAAAATGATCCTATTCCTCAAGTTGTAAGTACTCTGAACAATAGTTCCTCACCTTTCTTACGAACACTTCTTTTACCTTTCGGAACAATTGAAAACTCTGTTTATCAGGTTTGACCTCAGGGACATAAGTAAGAGGTTACTGCATACTTAACCTCCTAGACCTTCTAACTAGTGTAACTTACTTGGCTCGCCCATCCCACCCAAAATATCACAATGGCCAAAAACCTACCTTGCAAAAAATATACCAGCCTAAACCCACAGAATCCCCTCTTAAAGAAATGAAAACCCAAACTAGTCTCGCATAAAATGACACGAAACACAATTGAGTTACAATAATGATACCACTCTAGGAAACTCAAAAATGATAACTAGACTGCATGCATGCATACTTATAGACCCAAGGATACCACACCACTACTTATGTGATGATTTGCTCAGCACACCAATGTCACTCCTCCAGTACTTGTAGCAATTATGTCAACACCTTGATAATTGCAGGTGATGAGATGAACTGCAAGAAATCCTCATTAAATAGAGGAATTAGAATGTATGACATTTAATGACCACCCTGGCTTGCTCTAGCGAATAGAAAATCAATCACTTCATGCTAAATCTCGATCATCAATCATTTTGGATTTAAAACTCAATCAATGGAGTCTATTAAGGATTGCCACTTTCCTTTCCATCTGTACTTGGAAATAGTGATGAGGTGCTAAAAATCTTCCATGTAACCATCCACATCCTCACCATATCATTTGCAACTTGCCAATTTTTGCAGAATTTCCCCTAAATTTCCTTCAATCTTTAGCAATGAGCAGAAATCCACACTTGAAGGAAATATTCTCAGATAGAACCCCATCGTTGGTCACAATAAATGGTTAAACCTTCTTGAGCATTTCAACAACAAAGACCTTCCATTGATGTCTCCAAATGACCTAGTCCATCGCATATTGCCGAAATGAATTTGGAGTTGGAGATATCTTCGATGATGGTCCAAAGTAGTGATGGAACATATAAGTCTGACACGTGGCCACCGCACTACTCATCTTTCTCCTTCCATCACTTGTCGCTGAAGTTAGAAAAGGTTTTGAAAGCACTTCGGCAATGGTTGATACAACACACCAATATATGCATCTCTCATCACAAAAATGTGGTCAAGGGTTTTAAAAAAATTGGCGATGAGCAATATAAAGGGAATATATGGTTCATCGCTCATCGCAAAAGGAAACCTGTCAGTGAAAAGAACTTCAACAATGGACAACCGCTCGAGTGGATAGATATTTCCCATGTGCATAAAAGGTGTTTTTAAAAGGGGGCCATGACTAGGAAGATGAGACTCAACCCTCAAAAGAAAACTTAAGCATAAGTCCTCTACTATAAAATATTTGGCCAAACTTTGGGATAATTCAAAACAATGATAAAGCTTGGGGCAACCGATGAACCTAAGCTAAAGGGGTCAGTGAAAACATGCAATCAATGACTCAGATAATGACTTAGATTATGGGAAATCAGTTGCAATAGATCAACATAAGATTAAAATGTCCAAGGGTTAATAATGAGAGACTACAAAATGAGGGTTTCTAGACCAAAACCCTAATCCATCCATGGATGCATAAGCCTACAATTGTGACTAAGATAGGATTTTCTCAAGATTTTACAAAAAAAAATTGAAGCTCTGTCAGTATCTCATTCTTAGGGATGCATACCCCTGGTGGGTGTGGCAAGAATCCAAATCTCAGGTTGAAGTAGACCAACAAAGAGGCACAAAAACTAGGAGCATACCTAGACAAAATAAGTAGATGCCATAGGGAAGAAGCAAACCAAACTTATTTACAATATTTACAAGGCGAGTACAATGTTTCCACCTAGATTTCAAAAGCCTCCTCAGTTCCATAGGCTTCAATCTCTAAGCTTGGAGGCCTCCAAACCTCCAAAACTTATAGGAAACCCCTTCCTCTTTCAAAAACTTTATCCTCAAATGTTTGTAATGGATCAACACTTCTACCAAGTATTCCTACACAATCAGCTCCATTTTGGTTAACACGGCCATCTGAACCTATCAAGTTTCCAAAATTACCCTCATCTTTACAAAATATATCTAGCAAGGAGTGCAATCGGACAAAATTTGCAACTCATTCATTTCATAGCTGTGTAATCCATCTGTTCACTAAATTGATCTAACTTAATCTATTATGAATGAATTGGAAAATTAAAACATTCATAATCCATTTGACTACTATTATCATGAACTTGGACATCTTGCATATCAAACTAAAAACCCTCACATACTTTTTGTTTTGCACCATTCCCAGATATATCAAAGATAAAAGATGCATATTCAGGGACATTTTTATATTGGTCAATGTAACATGGGTACATATTTGGGCCTTCATGATTCAAATATTGTTCACTAACATTTGATTAAAAGTATTTGTTCTCCTTATAAGTGCTACTCCTGTTGGATAAAAATTTCCCCATAATCATGCCAAGAAGATGAAGAACATCAACAGAAAATCCAATTGCACATTCATGTTGGTCAACATTGTATCATGTGTTATTTGCATTACTTAATTGCTCTTCATGCAACTCAAACATTCTTGTAATGTTGAAAATGTCTAGTAATTCATCAAATATTTTCTCATTATTAGTGGGAAACATTTCTAATCCTTGACCCATATGTGTATCATGATGCATAAGTTGTTTATTCAAATTTGAACCTCCTCTTTCATAAATGTATACACTATCATCATCTTGTGTAGCTAACCTTTCAGATTGAGCTTCACACAAAAATGTATGAATTACTAGAGAACTAACATGTTCATCAACACATTCATTATTTCTACTCTATACTCAGGATAAGCATATTGAACACACATGTGCTTATCTTCAAATTCTTCATTAACATGTTGCATTGATGAAAAGCTCAAATCACATTCCAAATATCTTTCCAATGTATTTTGTCCATCCATTTTCTCACAACTAGCACTACAGATGCTTGAATCATGAAATTTCTCAAGCAATTGAAGTATTTCTGGATCATCCCCATAAGGACAATCATATTTAAAGACTTCCATCTTATTTTGATCTTTAATCCTACTTGTAACATCGGTCCCAAATATGAAAGACCCATAAGCACTACTTTCAAAATATTTATCAGTGTACCACTCTATTTGCTCATGACCACACCTTGACAGGCATTAAATGTTGCATTAGAATCCTCAAAAAGTGGATTATTCATGCACCAATAAGGATCATTACTTTTTTTAGTTGGTGGGGATAGGGGCTCATCAAACAAAGGATTATCCATTATCTTCATTGTTGTCATGACAACTTCTTCTTCCTCGGCATGAAGATCTATATCTCGTAAATCTTCATCACAATTGAAATCATTGTATTCACTTGAAGAGCATATAGAATCGTCCCAAAAGTTTTCCACCTCATTTCTAGTTGACATTATTGATTCACGTTCATAGGGCTCTTCACATGAAGAAAAATGTTCACTACCAAGCAAAAAAACATTTCCATTGTTATCATCATAATTTCTTGAAGTAAAGGATTTGATCTCCTTTTCATACGAATAACCATGATTATCAGAGGAATGACATGACTCAATTCCATCATAACTACCACAGCATGAAAACCCACCCATGTTGAGACTGCACTTAGGTTCATTAGACTAGATATGTAAACTTTCATTTTTCATACCTTGATCATTGGTTTGTGGCAAAGCATCATCAACATCAACACTATTGTTGTTGATCGAATCATGAGATGGGATTATCTCTAGTACTTCTTCCACTTCTTCATCGTCCAAGAAATCTGAAGGATGCAAGTCAGGCACACTTCTATTATTATATTGTGTATCTTGGTCTCCACTACTATTGTAATGGTTTGTAGATGTGACATTTGTGAGTTGATTACAATCATTATATTCTCCCATGTAATGGAATGGATGCTCACATCTTGATGCACCTTCTACATTTTTGTGCAGTGTTTCTAGGTCCTTTTTCGCAGGACAACACCCATTAACATCTAGGGGCATTACACATTGTGCATAATCATTCTGAGTCCCCTCCACAAATTTTATCCAGTCAATTACCTGGCTAAAATTGTGAGGTTTCAATTCCTTTCACAGAGTACTCAGTCTTGACTGTACATTTCACAAAATAGATCAATGCACATTGAATCTTCTAGTTTAACAACTTTGGGTACCTCCCACAAGGCATCCACAAATCTGGAAAACAAATCATAAGGTGATTCTCCCTTGTTCCTTTTCATTTCATACAATTTTCTAACCAAAGACATCTAATCAACCTGGCTTTGATCTTGTGGACATTCAATTTGGAGCTTACTATGGTTTTCATATTGTGATGATGGAGAGATTGAAACATTAGGAGCCTCATCATTTTGACATAGATCTCTAATATTTTCTCTATTGAGTGCATCTATACCCAATGTACTAGGATGATCAATGCTAATGACTAAGTATCCTTTCAGCATTGAATACTTCAAGTTATTTTCAATATCTATAGCAATCTGATATGCTTGATGCAATGTTGTGGGCTCTTTGTCTCTTAATAGGTAACTCATCTTTTTATCAAATGCACCTAAGTACACAACCAAACATTCTACCTCATTTGGTCTTATGCTTTTGGGGATCTCCTATATTATCTTTGAAAATATGAGATTAAAAGAGGGGACTAATTCATCATCCCCTTTCTCCATACTCATGAACCTTTGTATTATTCAAATTGGACCAATCCTTTCACCAAACTGTTCCATGAACACCACTTTAAACTCATCCCATGAATGTATGGAAGAAGCTGGTAGATATGAGAACTAGTCTCTTGCATCTCCTTTTAAGGACTGAACAAACAATTTCATGACATCTTCAAAATCCAATTCATAATCACCCATCACATCAACAAATTCTTGCAGATGTTTGATTGTTGCTTCATACTTTTCACCATTAAATTTTGGTACCCTATCTCTAATCTTAGGCAGCACAACATTTGGGTAACCACAAATGTTACTAAAATTTATAGCCTTATACCTTTTGGTACTGAAATTTCCTTGATGTGACAAGGGTTGTCCATTATACATAATTATATTTGGGTCCCTATCTAGGTGCATAGATTAATAATATATTTTCACACTTTTATAGACTTTGTTAGATCTACCTTATAATTGCAAAAGGCAATTCAAATTTCTTCTACAATTTCAACCTTAAGCTTTTATAATGCAAACCTCCTATATAATTTGTTTAAGATCTTAAAATATAACATGCTTCTTTAAGATAATACACGAATTTCAATTTACATTTTAAAAGCATGCTCAATTACCACTATTATCCCCTCATTTAGTGTTATTTCACCTAATAGGGAATCGTTTACATCTTAAGTACTAAAGACTTCTCATAATTTTCTTTCAAACAAAATAATGCTTTATTTAGATTTATGAGAATACCTGGAAACTTGTAGCTTAGTCGTTTACCTTTCTTCCTGTTGATATGGAAATTTTCTTCACATTTTAACTAGTTCTTTAGATAGAGTCGCCACCTCTTTCCACATAGGAATGAACTTCAAGCAGTATGAAGTTCTTTCAAGAGTAAATCTTGTTATGGGCTTTCTCCATTAGTAGAGTCACACTCAAATCCTTTGATCTTTGTTGCAATCAAACCTTTTCCATGTCCAAGAACTTCTCAATTATTTGAACAAGACGTTCAAATCCATCCAACAATTGACTCTATGCAAATGGATATTTCTCTGCTTCTCCCCAGCAAAGTTTCCATTCTATTGGTGTTTTCCCCATCACACCTTTGGAATTCTCTAAAGGGTAGCCAACCCCTATGGGAAAGAATCCTCAAGGTGAGTGGACAACATAACAAGTAAAGGATTCTTAGGTCTTTACTCCTACACTTTAGGCTCTGTGAGACCTAGGAGGGTGTTCCTTATTGTGTTCAAGAGAAATATGCCTAGTTGAGAGCACATTGTACACAGATTGATTCCTACTAATTGCAAATAAACACAATTCACTGAAGCTTTGGAAAACCTTTGAGCAAATGATCATCTATTTGCTAGGAATCTAGGAATATTCAAATTCATACTTCATAATTGAAAGATTTTTAAAATGAATGTTGTTTTCATTTTAAATCCATAGCTAGGCTTGCAAATGGCCCATTTATTTTCAAGATTTATTGAACAATTAAGCTAGTGCTTCATCAATTGGGAATACAAAGTCAACTATATAACAACGAGTAATATATCAATTATTCATTTCAAAAATTGGTGGACTATTACCATAATGTGTTGCAATATGAAAACTCACAATGCCTCGAACATAACTTCTTACTAAATCCTATGCAATTCCTTACAAATCTATGACCCTCTTTAAGCATTTAATCAACTATTTGAGTTAAAGCAAAAATAGAACCATTCATTTAATTGAACAACTAAAGATAAACGAGAACACCATTGATATTTTCATTTACAATTTGCAAAAAAGGTACATAGGAGAGTATTTTCTTTAGAACTAAGATTTGTTTCGATATTTGTAACTTCTATAAAACTTGTTTAAGACCATTACATATGCGACTCATACCCAAGACAATAAATTGTTCTATTCATTCATATTTTCCATATTATGCCTCTGAACCTAGCTTTTTCCTAAACTATTTACTAGACTCAAAAATTGAACCTCCTTTGCAACAAGCCATAAATTCCCTTTATAGTACCAGGAGCAACAAGCAACCAGCTCAACATTTCACCCACATCTCAAAATTAATTTCATCTTTCATTAGGGCCACTTCCCATCCTATTATATTCAATCATTTCTCACTGTGGGAAAGAAAAAGATAAAAAGAGCACCATGCAATTGATCGGAGAACCAGCTAGCCTTCCAAAAGGCTTCATTATCAAAATTATCACATTCACGCCCAAACTAGGGAAGCCACCATCAGAACCAACAACATAGATTAATGAACCAACCATAAGAGAGTTGAGTCAACACAAAATTCCAAAAACCAAGCACCATCTTATAGGGGAAAACGGGTGCTACCCTACCTTGTCAGTAGCCGAGTAAGCACCTACCTGGTCTCTTGATTGAAATTGGAGTAGCTATTATCACTTCTTATTAAGAATCACCATAGGGCACTAGGGAAACGGGACAATGGCTAGTGTCGGGATCTGTTCCCTCTCCATCACTTGAAAAACTATCAGAAACCTCAATGGGAACATTATGCTTTCCCAAACAAACCTTAGAACCCCTACCCTGCTTCTTCAATTCCTCCCCAAGCTCAACAAGCATTTTCCCTCTAAAACTTGAACAATTCTTCTAAATGGTCATGGTCCTCAAGTTGTAAGTACTCTAGACAATAGATTTCTCACCTTTCTTATGAACACTTCTTTTACCTTTCAGGACAGTTGAAAACTCCGTTGTATTAGGTTTGACCTCAGGGACATAAATAAGAGGTTCCTACATACTTAACCTCCTAGACCTTCTAACTACTGTAAATGGAATACTTGGCTCACCCATCCTACCCAGAATATCACAATGACCAATAGCCTACCTTGCAAAAAATACACCAGCCTAAACCCACAGAATCCCCTCTTACAAAAATGAAAACCCAAACCAATCCCACATCAAATGACACAAAGCACAATTGAGTTACAACAACGATACCACCCTAGGAAACTCAAAAATTATAACTAGGTTGCATGCACGAATACATATAGACCCAAGGATACCACACCACCACTTTTGTGATGATTTTCTCAACACATCAATGTCACTCCTCCAGTACTTGCAGCAATTATGTTAGCACCTTGATAATTATAGACGATGAGATGAACTATAGGAAATCCTCATTAAATAGAGGAATTAGAGTGTATGGAATTTAATGACCACCATGGCTTGCTCGAGCAAATAGAAAATCAATCACTATGTGCTAAATCCTGGTCATCAATCATTGGATTCAAAACTCAATCAATGGAACCGATTAAGGATCACCACTTGCCTTTCCATCCGTACTTGGAAACAGCGATGAGGTGTTGAAAAGCTGCCACGTAACCATCCACAGCCTAGCCATACTGTTTGCAAATTTCCAATTGTTGCAAAAGTTCCCCTACATTTCCTTCAATCTTCAGTGACAAGCAGAAATCCACACTTGAAGGAAATATTCCCAGGTAGAACCCATCGTTGGTTGCAGTAAATGGCTAAACCTTCTTGAGAATTTCGGCAAATACCTTCCATCGATGTCTCCAAATGACTCGGGCCATCACATATCGTCAAAATGAATTTGGAGTTGGAGATATCTTGGGCGATGCTCCAAAGTATCGATGGAACATAAGCCTGACATGTGGCGACCGCACTACTCATCTTTCTCCTTCCAACGCTCATCATTGAAGTTAGAAAAGGTTTTGAAAACACTTTAACAATGGGAAATACAACACACCGATACATGCATCGCTCATCACATAAATGAGGCCAAGGGTTTAAAAGACTTTGGAAATGAGTGATATAAAGGGAATATATGGCTCATCACTTGTCATAGAAGGAAACCTGTCGATGAAAAGAACTTCAGCGATGGACAACCGCTTGAGTGGATGGATATTTCCCATGTGCATAAAAGGTGTTTTTAAAAGGGGGGCCATGTCTAGGAAGATGAGACTCAACCCTCAAAATAAAACTTAAGAATAAATCTTTTGCTATAAAATATTTTTCCAAACTTTGGGATAATTCAAAACAACGATAAATCTCAAGGCAACCAGTGAACCTAAGCCAAAGGGGCTAGTGAAAACATGCAATTGATGACTCAGATAGTGACTTAGATGATGGGGAACCAGCCGCAATAGGTTAACATAGGATTAAAACACCCAAGGGTTAATAATGAGAGACTACAAAATGAGGGTTTCTAGACCAAAACCCTAATCCATCCATGGATGCATAAGCTTACAATTGTGACCAAGACAAGATTTGCTCAAGATTTTGTATAAAATTTATGAAGCTCTATCATGTAGATTGAAACTTAATATGCAAATACATGAACATGCACACACACAAGCATCACATAACACCAGGTATATGTGGAAAACCCGAGATTGGGAAAACCACAATGAGAAATGTTGTTGGGATCTACTATCCTAATCTAGCCTCACAATCCAATATTTAGTTACAATGCTTTAAGGGCACCAACCCTAAGGAGACACCAATCCCCTAATTTTAAGAGCACCCACTCCCTAATCTGAGCACCTACCCAGATATCTGATGGCACCCACCAATCAGATTTACAATAAGAAGCTTAACAATTTGTTCACAAGAATATAGCTCAATGTTGCAACTTTCTTTGCAAATTGCTCAAACCTTTGTTGTTGTCTCCACAGCTCCCTTCTCTGCACACACTTCTCTCTCCTTTTCTTCTTTTCAACTCTTAGCCGTAATTTGATTTTTGTTTTGTATCTTCTTCACCGACCTATGATGATTGCCTCGAGATTCTCACTCATGTCTTGATCTTCTGCTAGGGTTTTCAGGTTATCTTTTCTACCATACTTCTTCTCCATCAAGCCTCACAACAATTAATTTGGTTACAGAGAATTTTCCCAAATTGGCTCTTTGTCAACCCTAGAATCAGATATGCAATTAATATATTTTTCTAATAATTCGATCTAATTTTGATCTCTCTCGACATGGTGATCTGTGCCGCTGACCTACAAATCAAATCTCTAATCAAAAGGTCATTGGAGTAGTTGAGCCAATTAAATTTGTTCACTATGTCAACTACCAAACCAAATATGCATTCATACACAACTAGTTGTTTGTGGTCTTCAAGTTTAAACTTGAGCAGTTGATTTACTTCTTTGCGCCATGATCTACTGGCTCTCCTTTTACCTCAGCATCTTTATAACATCACTGTCAGATTAATCTCCTTTAAACCTATGTTGTTGATCAATCTATCACTACCATGCAATTCACAACAAAGATTTGAATTGTTATATTGAGCAATCATCCTTCATCATCTATCTTTGCACATCAGCACCTTCATGTGTCAAAGGACATAAATTTTTGTTTCACCGATATTTATCTTTCTCCCCGATGAGGTGCCATTGTTGTGTTGAAGGGACCAACATTTTTTTTTTCGATATCTAGAATTCTCTTTGATCTTTCCATTAGAGAAGTCTTGAAACTGCCTCTTTGAGTTTCCATCATTACTTCAATGTATCTATGGTGGATCTTTTCATTGAAGGGACTCTAAAGCAACTCCTCCCAATATGTTGTAGGTTCTTCGATGATGCAAATTGTTTTATTGGAGGGACTTTAAAGTAACTCCTACTGATATGGTGTAGTATCCCCGATATATCTTGTAACCTCAATCACCGCTGTCAATTTTCCTTGAAGGAAAATATTTTCAATGAACTTCGGAAATATTAAGGTTAGAAAATATTTGTCGAGCCGGTAACACTAAGAGAGAGAGAGGTTGCCCACACAACACCATAGGCTTAATTTGTAACTTAAGCTGCCTACAACCTACAATAGACAGTCAACAACGAAATAGAAAGTTTGTTGAACACTATGACTATTAACCTAGGGTTTAACTGATCTATGAGCATAAATAAATCTGCTATGTGTGCATCCTACATGCTTTGGACCTACAATTCACATTTCTAAGAAGCTCTTAGAAAACCCATATCAAATATGGCCTTTCATTTCTCTTCAAATACTTGGAAGAATTCCCTGTCATACCATGTCAAAAGAATATGAAAACACTACAACATTCTGAGCAACTTTTGCAATATGTACCACTTCTTCCAAAACCAAATCCAAACTCTCCTCATGCATCAATGGTCCAACTATTGACATCAATTCTAACAATCTCACTTACAGGATCAGTTCTAACTCACCTTTGATCCCCTTTTGACATCAATGACAACAATATGCCAACATAGGTGTCAAAGGTTCCATTATTTCTTTCATTTTCTTTTGCTAAAATGCCAAAAGATTTTGTAATTCTCACTTCCGTGGACTCTGTGTGAGGGTCCCATGGAGCATTTGCTTCCTCCAAGGTATTGCCCTCATCACCAACCATTTCCACTACTGGTGCGGTGTAGTCTAAACTTTCAACCAAAATAGGAGTTTCAGATTGGCACAGATTTTGCTCAAGGCAAGTGACATTTTTGTCCAAGGTATGTAATAATTTTGTCTTGAGGTTGAGGCAATATTTTCTCCATTAGGGTTTAAATTTTGAGTATCAGTCATGTCGACCTTCAACTTCATATTATTTTTTTTCATTTGGATTATAGGGTAGTTTTTCTAGATATGGCCTTCTTTCCTGCATAGGAAACATGCATTTATGCCTCCCAAAACTTCTATTGGGCAAACAAAACACATTTCTTCATCATTTATTACAATGTTGTTAGGGATTTCAACCTCATGTTCTAGCAACACTAGGGAACAAGCATCCAAATGAGGGAGAGATGCCTTAGCCTCTATGACCCACATTACCCCACCAATTGGTGTGAGCAGTTGGGTAATAATTTTCCAAAATTCAAGGGGTAAGTTTTTCACCACACCATTTGCAGCATGACAGTGTTAGTACCTCTTCAACAATGGTCATGAGTGACCAAGCTAGGGCACAAAATGTGCATCCCCCTATATTCCAATAAGGTTTGGCTAGGGTTTCCTCTTGCATTGAATTATTTTTAAAAATATTACAAACAACCCTCTTTGTAACATTCAACAAAAACATATTTGAATTCCAAATTTATTTGCCCAAATATTTGTAATCTAGTTATCTAGAAATTTTCTTGCAGGAACTTTGCTAACATCTATAGCCACCAAAAATATGGCGTTGTTTTTTAATCTAGCTCTTTCATTGCTAATAACTTTCTTCATTTCAGCATTAGGCATGAATTCCAAATCACAAGGGTTTTTGGAGGATTGCTTACCTTTCGCTCCCCCATTGGCAACACGAACACGCTCATCCTTGGCTGACTCTACCAAGAACCTAGCACTTTCCGAGATCACCACACCTTTATCTGCAACCACCTCTTTGTAAGATTTGGAATGAGAAGTTGAATTGTCAAGGTTTTTACCTCTGTTTGAAATGGAGTTGGGGGGTTTCATACCCCCATCCATTTAATGGCTCAAAAGACCGAGAGCGCCCAAAGTACCAAAATAAATTACTTTGAGATTAATCCAGAAGGGAGACACATGCAAGGAATAACCACACAAGAGAAAGCCACAGACATTTGGAGGCTCTTATTGAAAGCAATAAATGTGAAAAGTATGAGGGTACCAACGAGGATAAAAATCATCATGGGGGAGGACTTGGCCTCCCCCACTTGTTGCTCATCGTTGAAACCCTTGGCATGCTTTTCTATTGACTTGGCCTTATTGCAGAGCCCCGCCTTCCTCACCTTTTTTCAAATGTCACTTCTTAGTATTGAACATCATGTTATAGTTGAATTAATGTTAGTTGAATTAACTGATTAACATTCTCATGCTTCTTTTGTGCCCGTGTCGCCGGGCACGTTAAAATTTTTACTAGGCACACTGTAGTTTATAGGGGGTCATGCCACCCAATTCCTGTAGTCTAAAAAATTTAAAAAAATATTAGAAAAAAAAAAAAAAAACATTCTAACACTTCCTGTCTTTTTTAGATATTTACATTATTATTTTAATTTAAATACTATTATATATATATATAACCTTTCTTTTTACACGACTTGATTTTCTTTACCCAATTGCCAATTTCCACTCACTACAATTTCACCCGCACACCTGAATATGTGAGGTTAAAGAAAACCATCCGCACTTACAAGCCATGCTGAAACTAATCATGACTTTAAAAATACACCATGTTGTAAAGGACAATTATTTGAACTTAAAAAAATCTCTTGGGAATTACCGGACAATTGGATAGCATGTAACTTCATAGATTCACTTTACTGGCATGGTATGCTTTCCACTGCATCTTTTCATGTTTGTTTCTTTTTTGAAGCTGAGTAAATCCTTCTCATTTATCTATTTATGAGTTGCTTTTTTTGGTCAAGAAGACAATGTTTTCAAACTATTTTTTTCTCGGTTGTACCTTTACACCATATTTATGTCAATAAACAAGAATTAACAAGGAAGCAACAAGAGAAGAAATTTTTAGAGCTTCAAGATATAACTAAAAAAATGTTACAATTGTTATTAATGGGATACTTAATTACTTCTTTGGTATAGACTATAACCACACATAAATTGGAATCACGTTTTGAAGGGAAGGGTTTCTTGATTCTCGACAAACTCAAATATACTTCAATGTCTTGGAAAACATCGATTTCACTTGACTTCTAAATGATGATCATATCTTAAATACAAATTTTAACTACAGAATGACCAAACATTTGGTTAGAAAGGAATTTAGTCAAACTAATTAACTATACGACTCACTAATTAACTACATCAATCCATCTTTTCTAAGAATGTCTAATCACATAATGAATTTAAAGTACCTAATTAGAGTCTGCATAAATGCAACAATTTTTACTGCTTTAAAGTTACTTTTACTTATCATAGGCATTGTAGTTACAAGAGTGTTAATTTCTATAACCCAACAACAGATTAATTGCTCAATAAATTCACAGAATATAATCAAATATTTGATTTATAACAATTAATACAACTGGGTTAATTAATAGCTAATAACAATGGAAGCAAAAAAATAACAAGAAGCCAATCACAAATAGACAATAACACTGAATTACCCAAGAAACCCCAATGCAGGGAAAAACCTGCAAATGTTGGATCTTCTATTTAGCCTAACAACAAAATTTTCTTTCAAAAAATACAATATGAGTTTGCTAGAACAATCTTACATATATAGAGCCCAACTGCTTTACTTAGCGTGCAAGAAAAGAATCTTTCCTTGCATTCTTTGGCTTTAAATCACACATAAAATCACTCTTGGATTTATCCTACCCTCACAAACTTGAAAACATTCTATTAAAGAATAAAAAACTGTTGTTGCTAAAAATTCAACTCAAGTTGCTTTAAAGCAACTCCACATCCCACCTTTTGAGCTAGAAAAATCAACACTCCCTCTTAGCGAGGAA
This sequence comes from Sequoia sempervirens, assembly GCA_007258455.2. Taxonomy (NCBI): domain Eukaryota; kingdom Viridiplantae; phylum Streptophyta; class Pinopsida; order Cupressales; family Cupressaceae; genus Sequoia; species Sequoia sempervirens. Next base: position 66,312,321 of record VDFB02072274.1, read on the forward strand.
GGTGTTATGCACAACACCCAACTTATCCCTGAAGAATTCAAACTTGCTTTTCATCAAGAACCTTCATCAGGATATCTGCTATCTGTTCGTCTATAGGAATGTAATGGAGCTTCACTATCCCCTTCTCCACACAATCTCTGATCAAGTGGTACTTGATCTCAATGTGCTTTGACTTGTCATGAAACACTGGATTCTCTGAGAGTTTGATACAACTTGATTATCACAGTAAATGATTGTAGGATCTAGCTCCTAATCAAAGAGCCCAGCTAGAAGTTTCTGAAGCTAAATAGCCTCACATGTAGCCATACTCGCTGCCATATACTCAGCGTCTGTAGAACTCAGTGCAACTGACCTTTGTTTCATGTTGTACCAAGAGACTGCTCTTGATCCCAATCTGAAACTGCACCTTGAAGTGCTCTTTCGATCAGTTGTACTGCCAGCCCAATCTACATCAGTAAACCCCTCGAGCTTCACTTCATCTTGCCGAACATACTTCACCCCTTAATCAATTGTGCCTCAGAGATATCTCAAAACATGCTTCGCAGCAATCCATTGCACACGTTTAGGTTCCACCATAAACTGACTAAGTGAGTTCACTACAAAACAAATTTTTGTCCTAGTGTTGACCAGATACATAAGAGAGCCTATCAATTGTCTGTATAAAGTAAGGTCCACTTCCTCTGATCTGGAAACATCAATCTTCTTCCAATTGGTCACAAGTGGCGTTGACATAGGCTTACAGTTCATCCCGAATCGCTTCAAGATATCAATTAAGTATTTCCCTTGTCCAAGGAAGATCTCTCCCTCTTTTTGCCACAACTCCAATCCCAGAAAGTAGTGCATCAACCCCAAGTCCTTCATCTCAAACTCCCTTGCAAGATCCCTCTTGCATTGTGCTATGAGCTCTTCTGACCCTGTGAGAAATAGGTCATCAACATATAACACCAATATGAGAAGTTTTCCCTTCACCTGAACATAGTATCAGTTTGGATCTGCCTCACTCTTGATGAAGCCCACGCTCTGCAAGTAACTGTCAATATGTGAATACCATGCCCTGGGAGCCTGCTTGAGCCCATGCAGTGCTCTTCTCAACCTGCATACATGAGAATCCCTCCCATGTGCTTCAAATCCTTTTAGTTGCTCTATGTAAATCTCTTCCTCAATCACTCTGTTGAGGAAGGTCGTCTTTACATCCATCTGGTGAATCCTCCAACCCATTTGTGCTGCTATAGAAATGATAGCTCTTATGGATGAGTACCTGTCTACTGGAGTGAAAGTTTCATCATAGTCGACTCCTTCCTTCTGAGAAAACCCCTTAGCCACAAACCGGGCTTTGAACTTTTCCACACTACCATCTGCAACATGCTTAATCTTATACAACCATCTTGAGCCCACCACAGACTTATCTTTTGGTCGTGGTACTACCTCCCACACACTATTCTTCATGATGGAAGAATACTCTTCCACCATGGCATCCCTCCATACTTGGTGCTTGGACGCCTCTCGAAAGCTAGAAGGCTTTACTTCAATTAATTTGCTCATAACTGCCACATACTTAGAATAACGTCTGGGAGCCTTTCTTTGTCTAATTGTATCTTGAGGATCACTTACATATTCTTGAGCCTCTCTCAGTGTCTACTTAGCTGCCCTTTTTCTCCTCTTCTCGGTAATAGGAATCTAAGGTTGAGGAATTATTTGTTCCTCCTTCTGATCAACCTACTTAGCTTGCTTGCTCTGCTCTCCAACTTGCGTGATTGAAGTTTGAGGAATTTGTATTGCCTCAACCATGGGTGATTGCTCCACCTCATTCATCAAGTTGCTAGACTTTTGAAGAGCCCTCTCTTCCTCGAACTTCACATCTCTACGAACCACTGTTTTCTTGAGAGCAAGAATGTAAACCCGATAAGCCTTAGAAGTTTCACTGTACCCAACAAGGATACCCTTCTTTGTAGTAGGTTCCAACTTGGTTCTCTTCTCAACAAGAATGTGACAATACACAAGGCATCCAAAGATGCGAATGTGCCCCAAATATGGTTTCTTACAGTGAACGCCTCTTCTGGAGTCAATTTTCCCAACACTTTGTGAGGGCTCCTAGTCTACAAGTACACAGTTGTATTGCAAGCTTCTGCCCATAAGAACCGAGGCAAATCCTGATCATGAAGCATGGCCTTGGCTGCTCCAACTATAGCCATGTTTTTCCATTCAACAACCCCATTTTGCTAAGGGTTGTACAAAACTATCAACTCTTTCTTGATAACTTTATGTGCACAAAAATCTTTGAAGGCATTCGAGGTATACTCACCTCCATAATCAAACCTCAATATCTTGATCTTCCTCCCTGTTTGGTTCTCCACGAGAGCCTTAAACTCTTTGAACCTACTAAAGACCTCATCTTTATTCTTCATGAAATGTATCTACGTCTTTCTGAAAAAATCATCAATGAAAGTAACAAAATACTCATCCATTCAAGGATGTTGTTGACATGGGCCCACACACATCTAAGTGTACAAGATCCAAAATCCCTTCGAATCTAGTGTCGTTGCTTGGAAAACTGGTCTTGGCATATTTCCCAAGAGCACAGCCCTTGCACACCTCATGCTTTTCTATCTTCATCTTAGGCAACTCTGTCACTATTTCCTTACGAATATTAAGTGCTCCATGGTGAAGGCGAGCCATCATCCTATGCCACAATTCGCCTAGCCCTTTACAACTACTAACCAATGCATGTGTTGGTTCAAACTATAATTGAAACAAGCTGCCATGTCTGACTCCAATCACTTTTGCAACCTTGGAATCTTTGGGATGAATATAGACTTTTCCCCTCTCAAAAGTCACAATGTAGTTCCCTTGTCTTCCAAGGAAAAAACTGAGATTAAATTCTTTGTCATGCCAGGGACATACAACACATTCTCCACCAACAAGGGTTTGCCAGACTCCCTCTAAAACTTGACGGTGCCAATACAGTTGCATGGTACTTGGCATTGTCTTCGAGCTCAATATAGAAATCCAACTTCTTCTCCTCCAACTTGGTGAAACATTCTCAGACTCTCGTCATGTGGCAAGAAGCCCCACTATCAATATACCATACCCTGTTGGCAATTGAACTTGAGAGACAAGCAATGAGTGAAAACTCATTCTCAAATCATGATGCAAACTCATCCACGTTTGCTGCAGCAAAAACTTGCTTCTTCTACTTGTCCTTATTTTTCTTATTCGGACATTAACTGGCATAGTGACCCATCTGATGGCAGCAAAAACATTTTATCTTGCTCAGATATTTCTTCTTCCCATTCTTGGAAGAAGAACCTTTTGTTTTCTCTTTATTGGACTTCTTTTTACCCTTGCTTGCAAGAGCAAGATCTTCTTCATCTTGACCCTTCTTTGCCTGGTCTCCTCGATGAGCACCTTCACGGATCTCCTCCTAAACAAAATCATCCCAAAGTCTTGTCCAATCAGGTAGCCGATCTCTACCGACAACACACTTGACAAACATTTCCCAGTGCTTCAAAAAACCATTCAAGGCTATACGCACCAACTCATCTTCATCAATCGTCTCTCCAACAGCAGGAAGCTCATCCCTGACCTGTGCTAGCTTGGACAAGTAAGAGGTCACTCTCTCACCTTTGGACATCTTGGTATTATGCAATTTGCTTGAACATCATCTTACGACTCTAATAGTCGCTCTGATAAAGTTTTGTGAAACTATCCCACATCTCCTTGGTGCTGTATTTCCCCAATAAATGAGGAATTAAATGATCTCTTACTCCATCCAGAATAATCCTTTGAGCCTTGGCCTCTTTGACTTCATGCAAATCTAACGCAACAGGATCATTTATTGGTGGTGTCACTTTTGTACTAGCATAGATCCACAGCTTGTTCTCCTTGAGAACAAATGTAATTTGAACCTCCACTATAAGAAGTTAGATGCACCTTCAAGCTTGTCCTCGTATCGAACACTAGTTGCCATAGCCACAAAAAAATTTTGGAGACAAAATTCTATTTTTTTTTCCTTGAAATCTACGTCACAAATCTTGGCTTCGCATTCAGAGTTTAGTGCTCTAATACCATGTTAATTTCTATAACCTAGCAACAGATTAATTGCTCAATAAATTTATAGAATATAATCAAATATCTGATTTATAACAATTAATACAACTGGATTATAAAAATTAACAAAGAGAAATGTACAAAGAGCGTACAAGTAGCTCAAATCAATTTTAATTTTCAAGCATAGTTAATTAGAAAAAGGTACGGATGCTGAAATTAATTTTCCAGTGAACATTTGAGAATAGCGAGGTATGTTGAAATCGTTCCCGTAGTAGCTGTAAAATATTTAGAATTTTCTACCTTGCATGTATACATAGGAAATAAACAACACAATTGTTTACCTAATCAGTCATGCTCACCTTGATAAAATAAAATAAATGCTTTTTCAAGCAAATCAAGCCTTGACACAAAATGAATGAATTTCATATTTCCATACCAAAACACAATGAATGACTTTCAGATAACATAAGACCACATCAAAATTTTATGCATTTGATAATGTTACAAAAGCATTTTTATATACAAATAGGCGTGTCCACGATGATAACCCTACCCATTAAAATCAAGAGGGAAAGGAGAGTAGGAATAGAGCTTATCGTATGCAACAGCAAATTGGATTAAAAAAAAAAACTCTTGGGTAAGAGATGGATTGATCTAATCAGATAAAAGCTCCTCTATCTCAGGATCTTCAATTTCTGTGGATGCAACCTCTTCCGAATTCATGTCATGATCCAATTGTTGCTGGCGAGGTGAACCATCTTCAGAATCATCCATTGATGGATCTCTGCGATTGCTACCATTTGCATCATTTTCTGAATGAAGCTCCACAGTTTCTCTGGCACTCTCTTGGGTCTGTTTCTTCTTTGACTTGCTTTGCTTGAGTATTTCCTTAATTTTCTCTCCAGCATCTGGCTTCTCACAAATACAAGCAGAGGGAAATTCATGAAACCCACCCCGGCCAGGCCTTGCTTCATCACGCTCACCCATGAAACCTTTCTGGCAAGCCTGTACCTTTTTGGCAAAGGTATCCCAGCTCATGTTATGTCGGTTCAAGAACAGAGAATTAAGCTTTTTGTCATACGGATGGATGGTACGCTTGTGCCCAAAGTACCGCCTGCATTTTAAAAGGTTTCAAAATTGCAATCAGCCCTCCATTACATATCCTACATGTCAAGCAATTAAACTGCTTTGCAAGGCTCATTCTCGAAATAAAATTAAAACTTCATACCTTCTCCCAGCTAAAATCCTTGCCGTGTTACCATTATTGTTTGTTACAAAAACGTCACTTTGATCACATACAATATAATCCAAAGCAGCCATGCGAGAAGAATATGAAGAGAATTGTTCCAACTCTCTTGAATTTGAAAGAGTGTCTTTAGTGTAGAAGTTTGGAAAAAGGGCTTTCAATGGTTTTAAAGTTTCCTCCCCTCCGTATACTTCTCCAGATGCCACATAAATATACGAATCATTGCCAAAACCTAATGCCCTCAACATCAAGCCCACTTCCTTCGGTGTGAGAGGACATTTCCCATGTCTACGTTCTCTTTCTGGATTTGCCTCCTTCAAAAGAAATAGAAAATAACAAAATGAAAAGATGAAAGAGATATTATTTCAAATTCAGATCCATAATAAATGAGACAGCCAAAGTAAAGTAATTATTTTCTTATGTTTCGGCTTAGCAAAAAACTAAAAGCTATAAACTTACAGGCAATGTTTTCCACCGTTTACGGATCACACCCAACTCTCTTCTCTCCTTTTCTCCGCCACCATAGTAACACCCAGAAAATGCAAGCATGTCGGGTTCAAACCTACAATTAGAAAATTCATGGTCACCGTGATTTAAACTTGTGGCTATTTCACTACTGCCATGAAGTGGCTCTTAGCTAGGAAACTTCTACCATGTGATTTGCAACTAATCGAGAAACTATTAAGGTAAACTTTATCCCAACAGAAGCCATATATCATTTTAATCATTTTAATGGCATCTGTTCAATTTCAAAAGGATATCACATTTTCAAAGTTAACTCAAGTGAATTGCAAGGAAACGCCTGCTCTTCTTCCTCATTCTATTGACCACATTTTGACCCATTTCCAGAATGGGCTTTGTAAATTGCAATGCATGATAGTTCACTCTGCAGCGAAGCTTTTGCAAATCAGCATCCAGCTTATTTGCAAGCCTGTAGTCAAACTTAGTCAACTTCACAACCTGCATCCAGAGTCAGAAATAAACACGTGCTTTTATAAGTATATAGAAAAACTACCCAAATTTCTATAGACTTTTTGAATTTTGAACCCTCTAACTTAACATCAAGTACAGAAGATTGTCAAGAGGGTTTGATAATAAATGTCATCGTAAACTATCATTTACCACAAAATTTAAGCTTGCCTTTTAGTTTCAGAACCTCATTTTTACTGCATAAATTCTTACTTAGCTGTTAGCTTCGGAACTCACACAAAGGGAAACTAGAGAATGAGCAAACAGTTGTTGGTGAATTTGTATCATGTCCCCTAATTAAATTGGATTACCAAACTACCATGCATGTTCACAATACACAGTAACTATCTTGAACATAATCCATAGTTCCACGGGGATGCGTCCCCCTCATAAAATAAGCCATTCCAGAGACAGGGACGTTTCCGAGACGCGGAGACGTCAGGGAAACATCCCCACGCTGTCCCCCCGTTTCGCCACCACCTCCGAGACGTTTCGTTTTTTAGGAGACTTCTGGACGTCCCCGAGACTTCCTGGCGACCCCCAAAATGCAAGAGTCTTCTAGACATCCCCTTTAAAATACATTAAAAAATGATTTTTTTTTTTAAACAAAAGGTAAATTTTATAAGTTTAAAATTTTAATGTATTTTTTAAACCTAAAAACTAAATTGACATGGTTTGACTTAATTTTTCAAGTCAGGCGTTGTCTGACGAGGGTTTTTTTTGTTTATTTTTTGTATGCTTTGCTGCATGTCCATACCCATCCAGACTCCAAACCAAAGCTCCTGTGTTTCATGCTTTTCTGGATGCCCATACTCCATACCCGTTGAAGCACAATAGGCATTTTAAGTTTTTATTTTTTAATTTTTAATTTTTTTTAACTTTTATGCTTTGTTGGGTGTCCTGCGTCTGCCATCCATACTCCAAAGCCGTCGATGCAAGCAGAGGAAGGCACGGCAGTGCTAGAAAAAATGCCTCAAAGAGATGTCATCGCGTGGGATGCAGATTCGCAATGACATCTCTTTGAGGCATTTTTTCTAGCACTGTTGTGCCTTCCTCTGCTTGCATCAATGGCTTAAGACAGTTTGCCATTTTAATTTTTAAATTTTAAATTTTTATTTTTAAATTGGATTCAATACTATCAGGCAGGAGGATGCTGGCAAAGGTTGTGGAGTTTGACTTTACAACTAACAGTGTAAAGCCAGATTCCACAACCTTTGCCAACATCCTCCTGCCTGTAAATTTCATGATTTATTTTTATTTCTGTCAGGAGCTGCATATTTTGGGTTTAGGGTCTGCATATTTTGAGTTGCTCTATCTGTAATTTTCTGTTTTGGGGCTGCATATTTGCTGACTTTTTCAATTTTCAAGGTTTCTTCCTTAAGGCTTTCAACTCACTTTCATGGTCACAAAATCCAATATATTTTGATTTTCATTGTTTCAATGTTCACTAGTTCAATGAAATCATTACAATGTGTTTAAACTCTAAACTTTACTTATTTAGTTATTCCTTAAGCTTCTATAGTTATACATCTTTTTATAACTAATTTTTCAAGTATTATATGTATTTCAGCGCACCGCTCCCCCGCCGCCATCCCCCCGCCATCCCCCGCCGCCATCCCCCCGCACTTAGACCGCCCCCTCCCCGCCCCCACGTCCCCGAAACACGTCCTCTGCCCTCCCCCCGTCCTCGTCCCCGAAACTCCGTGGAACACTGACATAATCATAGATGGTTCAATCTGAATTCCAATTATGATCTCCAATGTTTTGATAGTCAAATAAGCAGATGAATTAAATAACCTTTCTATGCATCGGAAAGGCCCACATCTTGCATGAAATAGGAACATAAGTTGTTTATCGGAAATAAAAATATCTTGGAGTATACTTCATTTTCATGTCTAATGCTAGAAGCATTCTACACCATTTAAATTCTATTTCCTAATTTTGTTGATGTAGTGTTAGCAAATACAATTATGAAGGGGCAAATTAATTTTGTGCAAGACCATGTCCTATTATCAGGGGAGGCTTCACTCTATTTGATATTTACAAGAAATTAAAGGAATATTTGCAATACACACAAATATACAGGAAAAGGAAAGTGTATTGTCATTTTGAGGTTTTCAGCTATGTTACCGGTTCGCTGGCCCTAGGCCCTGGATCCCGGTTTGGTTCGGCCGGGGTCTGAGGTCCGAGTCCGGCCCACAAACTGTGGGTCCAAACAGGGTTTGGCCCACAAACTGTGGGTCCGTACCTGCCGAAACCAAGCGAACCCAGGCAGAATTTGGGTGGATTTTGCAAATTCATTTTTTATTTTTTTACTCTTTTTGAACTCTAAAATGTCTCATTTGCCCCCTAAACCCTAAAATGATGTGTGCCATGAAGGTTTGTGTGGCTTTGATGTTCTTAATTTGGGTCTTATTATGAATGCAAAAATGATGTACGCCATGAAGGTTTGTGTGGTCTTGGAGGTCTTAATTTGGGCTTGGTGGCGGGGACTCCGCTCCTCGACCCCGCCATGTATCGTGACAGAGAGCATGCCAAGGGTGCTGCCCCCGGACCCCGCAAGGGGCGTTGCCCCCAGACCCCCACGAGGGGTGCTGCCCCTTGACCCCACTGGGGGACACTGCCCCCAAACCCCCACAAGGGGTGTTGCCCCTCAACCCCACTGGGGGATTGCCCTCAAACTCCCCTTGAATTCATTTGATTTTCTAGGTACTCTCCAAGTCCAAGTTTCCAAGTTTCACTACAAGTCTTCATCTATAATATCGTCATCCAATTGGACAATCTTCCCTGATGTTACTTGATGCTTACCTACAAGGAGAAATGCAACAATGTACTTAATTTTAATATATAATATATATCATGGCATTCAAGTTTGATTGTTTGACTAATTGACATTCTAATATTTTTTATTTTTATGGCGATTTTGTTTATTATACAATATATAATGCTATGTGTAGTATTTTGAACTTAATTATTGTTGTAAATATGTATATATTTATGATTTTTATATGTTTTTGTATTTAACAAACCCAACCCCAAAAAAAGATTTGCCTGAACCCACAAACTGAACCCGAAACCGAACTGGTAACTTAGCCTTTGAGATCTTATGCACAATGAATTACAAAGTTATAAAAGGGCAAAGAGGGCATTATTTTCTTCAACCTTATGCATTTGTAAAAGAGACATTTTGCAACCAAGTTAAAAAAAATATATGATTGATTAATTTTAGTTGAGAATTTATTTTAAATTTAACTTTTAAGTTTACTAAAATTTCAAATATCTTATAAAGTTATAAATGTCGTCCTTGCAAATTTGTGGTGAGAAGATCTCAATGCCACAACACCTAATCTTCAAAAGCTTGCCATCCACATTCTATTTCAGCCCTTTAGTGCTTTGGGTTGTGAGCACAATTGGAGTGTTTTTGAGACCATTCACACAACAAGCATAACAAATTGGCTCAAAAATACTTGAATAACCTTGTGTTTGTGTGATACAACCCTCAACTGCAAGAAAATAAGGTACAATGGCAAGATACACATCATGCTCTTGACCTCAATGGCATTGATCCATGTTTAGATTGGGTTTGCTACGCCTGAGGATGTGAATTCATTGTTTACAACTAATGAGATTGCTGATTTTGAAAGGGATGAAGCTGAAAGGCAACCAAATGTGGCAGCATGTGAGGCTTTAGAAGGTGAGTGGGCAGGTTAACCACATACACAATTTCATCCTATGCCTAAGGCTCTTGTTGAGGATATCACAGCTATACCATCCACTTCCACAATGCCCACATAGTGGCAACAGACTTTTCTAAGCTGTAGTCATAGAAGAAAGTTATGATTTTTATTTTTGTTGATATTGAAAATTTGAACTCATTTATTGGTTTATGAAGTGCATTGAACTATCCATATTTTTAAAGCATATTTTTTCAAATTAATATATATTTTTAATGTTCAATAAATTTGCCAAATTATTCCCTAAGTTCATAAAAAATCTAGGCCTACCAAGTAATTGTCAAGTAAACGATGATCTAGACTATTAATCTCATATGTGATTTAACATTGAAAGAGGGATGTTTGCAATAAATTTGCACTATTTCTTTATACCTCACACTTTTGGGTGCCTTCCCCGTTAGGATTAAAAAAAATTATATATATATTAAAAATTTAAAATGGAAATTAAAAAACAGCACTAAAGAGTTTTTGTAATTAATATTAAAAAAACAAACACCTTATCTAGGTAATCAACTTGCAAGTAAACTGCATAATCTGGCAAAGCAAGCAGTATTCAAAGTTTGTCGGATGACTTATTTTTATTGCTGCACCCGATGCCAATATAAGGCACAACTTGGTTGCTTTGGTGTAGTGCAGTCCCCTGTGTTTGCTCATTTTTAGTCTTTTAGACTGCTCTTGCTTGGGGCCCTCAAACCAAACCCAACCATGATGCAAAAGATGCCATAGCCATGGGAAAAATTCTAACATGCAACCCAACCAAAGTTTCAGCCTACAACATCTTCAAATTTGTCATGTCCCCTTTCCAAAGCTAAAGAATTAATGCTACTATTTTAAATTGAGCCAAGCAATTTTATTTAGGGGGCAACTCAATAATATTATTATAATCAATTTATGAAGTGTTATTGAACACTTAATTATAAAAAGTATTTTTTAAATACTTTGGAAGAGAACTTTAATCCAAGGGCCTGTTTTGGAAAGATTTAAAAGGTGGCACTCGGCTTCATTTGGCATCGAGATTTCATTTTGGCATTCTTCACTTTGGAGTATTCATGTTCGAATTCACAACTAAGGATGAAACCGTTTGGCTGTTTGAAGATTTGGGAGGACGAAAACTCTTATTTCCATCTAGGGCATCCTCACACAAGGGTTGCATTAGAGCTCATTTTGAAGAGTTTGCACAAGTTCTAGTTGGGCAAATTGATTTCTAGTTAACCACCAAAGGCACCATAGGCTGGTTTCAATATTTACTCCTAATTTGAGACACCACTGTCATCTACAATATTTAACATCTTTCATCAAGGAGGTCACAGTTATTATAGATGTAATTTGGGTGGATTGCAATTCCAAGAAAGGACACCTAATAATTCTGATTAAGCACAGCTGATTTTAGACACCAAAATACACATTACCCTCCAATCATCTGCAGCCACTTCACATCAACTTCCAGCAATGGCCACTCCATTTGTGTTCCAAAGGTCAACCACAGCGAAATCAAAGAGCTGTTACAAATATGCAAGGAGTTAAGATCACAAGAGATGGTAAGATTAGTTGCAGATCCAAGAATTGCTACCATCCTAGATCTGATCAGCAATTTTAGCGTGAACCTTGCTACAAACATGCAACAATGTTTTTTCCTTTATCAGTCACACATTTTAATATTCTACAACTCAATACTTCATTGCATCACTAGGGGGTCCTTCCCACTTGGATAAATGTACTTTGATGCATAGTGTTACAAAAAATCACAAGAAAATGGTGCTCAGCCAACAAACCTATTTAAATTTTTTTAAACTGAAAATCACAATATTTTATTAAAAACTGCAGTCAAAGACTTAAACCTTGAAAAACACAATTTTCCACAATTAAATTCCATGCTTTTCACAACCCTGTTTGAATCACAATTTTTTGCATTTTTTTCTGTTTTTGATCAAAAAATTAAGGTTTCTAAGTTTTTTTTAAGTTCCTTTCTGATTTTTGTGTCAAGATTTTCCTGATTTTTCCCCAACTCTAACCTAATTTTTCTCCTTTTTTTTCAATTAAATCCTGTTCTTTTGAAAAAAACCTTTCTCTATTAGTTTGCTGATTGATTGCCCAAAAAAAATTAGCTACTATGCTTCGATGTTGTTTTGAGGATTTCAATCACTTCCAATTCACCCTCTCTTGCTTTGTTTCCTTGCTTTTACCTTTTTGTTTTTTGTGTCTAGGTGTGTCTAGAATCTAGTTGCTTCTATAAACTATGGTCCTCTTACCCTAGTTCTTGCCTATTGTAATTGGTTATATTTTCAAGTACCATCATCCTACTTGGGTCATTGGTGGAGCTGGACATTAATATAATTTCTTTCTTTCTTAGTATTGTGAAGCTTAATACCTTTAGCCCTAGAAATTCTCTTATGGACATTATCAAATTCAATATTAGCCCTGATGTGGTCATGAATGGTGATATCGTCATTTTTTTGTTTTCTTTGAGCCTTGCAACATGCATTTCACAACATCAACTTTATGCCTTGGTCTCATTTCCTTGTTGCCTAAGAAGCCTAATCCTTGCATGGCTAATTTGTACTTGTAATTGAATCATATGTTACAAGTTTACCCACCCTCAATTTACCATTTCCAGTAAGTTTATATTGCTTTAGTCTTTGATGACTTTCTTTTTTAAATCTTAAGGTTCTTTGACCACAGCACTTTCTGTTATAACCGAATGTACTTTTGAGTAATAGTAACCTAATTTGGTCATCAAGGGAAATTAATATTGTTTCTTTCCTTCCTCTTTTTTCTACATTTGTAGGATCATAAGCCTTGAATGTTATGAGACCCGCTAGAAGTTCCTTGCTTATTCCAAGGATTATTCAACCAGATCCTCTTAAGGACATCATTGGATGAATGGCCCATGTCAAATTAACTCAGGCCATTCTCCTGAGGACAACATCAAACTTTGCATTGGGCCCTTTCATACTGTCTAACGAGGATGTCAACCCTTCTTGTATCGGTTACTCTGAAAACGCCTTGTTCTCCATTGGCACCCTCCTCTTGCCTCTATCAACTGTCCTATTTGACGAGGGGCCTTCCTTTGACAGGACTGCTTCCAATTAAATTTCTTTTGTATATTATGACTTGTCTAAGGCTTGGGTTGACAGTCATGTTATTTGGTTTTATTTCTTCCTAGTTGTCATTTTAAACAGTTTGCAATTGATTGTAGTTTCAAGACAAATTGATCAAATTTGATCATTTCTGGAAATTAATGTATTTTCTCTTTCATTCTCTTAGCACCTATCCCCAACAATTGTAACTTTTCTGAGTTCCAGCGATCTACTGTGGTCATTCATAAACATTATATATAGTTTTTTCCCTTCTTTTTTATTATATTTCTTGAGTTAAATAGTTCAAACCTCTTATTCCCTCACTGATTGATTTAAATAAAGTAGCTATCTTGCATACATACTCGCCTGCTTAGCAGCATTGGCAACACTCGGTTCCAGTAGAAATGTTGTGAAGATCTTCTGGGCACGCGCATTGTGTATGGTCTTTCAATTTCCTGCATAACCTTTTCTGGAACCTCCTTGACAATAGTAACATCACTCAGAAGTGAAGAAATAAACCAACCAACATCAAAAATGTCGGCAAAGTTGCTGCAGGCAATAACAAGCTACAATTACTCAAATGCAACATAAGAATGAGTAAATATGCTAGTAAAAGAAAGTAAAGAAGCATGGATAACATTTTAAATGTCCTGAAAATTAATATGAGATTACATTACCTTGTATCTTTCCAGAATGAGTGATGATCCAGTTCTGGAACCACCAATGTGGCATTCAAAATCCGAGCTACAACCACTGCATCTGTTATCTGTATTCAAAACCAACTTTGAATGGTTATTATGGAAAAAATGTGAGATCCCTCACCAAATATAGACTCCACAACAAGTATTACAGAGTTACACTGCAAAGAATGTGAGACCTCTTGCCAGCTATTAACTTCACAAACAAGAATTACAGATTTATCGGTACTAAATGGACACAACTCTCACACCAATCTCTCATCAAGTAACAATACAAATAATTCTCACTTGAATGCAAAGTACAACCTTTACAAAGTTTCAAAACTGACAATTGTTTTCATCGTATAGAGATTCATCGAAACGTATATAAGTAGAAGTTAAAAATGTGAGAAAGCTCAATATATCATATTCTGTAATGAATAATGTCAAGGGTTAATCCAAGATAACGTTTGTGCATTATGTTCTGCATGTGATCCATATGTACAATTCTTTGTTAAACAGCTGACTGCAATTGATGATTTGGTGGCATTTTGTTAGCCTTTTAACCAGCAAATATTAAATCATGGCATAGAATAATCTTCATGACAATGTGAGCATGAATCTTCAATGAACCAGTTACCTACATAGAGATCAGCACTAACATGCATGTGTCAAATACTATAACCCTAATGACAACAACCATATAGGTTGTATAGACACTCACTACTGGCTAGAAAATTTTGCAATGCCTCCCAAGTAACCAGACCTGAAAACAAATGATCCTTCCTGCAGTCCCCTACACCAGATTCTTTTAGGGTATGGAAAACCTCATTCACCCTGAAATTTTCTAGGAGACAGCTCTCACACTAACAAACATTAAATTTCTAAAAATAACACACAACTCCTCACAGAAACACAGCCTAGCAACTCCTTAGGAGGCAGTACTGGAGTTGAATTCATTTCCCAAAATGATAATAACACACACTAGCAACTTCTCATTAAACTTTCGAAAAGAAAGACAAAGTTAAAGCACACATAAAATATAGGATATTACACTAGTTGACACTAAAACAAAAAGTTCACGCATCTTGTGGAATATATACATCACAAAAGATAAAAAATTCATTAATTAATAAATTATCTAGTATTGCTATGCCACCTACCAGAGTTGATTGCACACATGAGCCACTATTTGCCACCTACCAGAGTTGATTGCACACATGAGCCACTATTCTTCAGGTTTTTCAAAACCAATAGAAGTGGAATTTCCTTTTTATACATACTCATACAGTTATAATTTATTACATACGAAGAGTAATAATGTCTTCACTCTCATCTTTGATACTCAACTTCATTAATGCATGTGCCTAACTAAAGTACTATAAAAGATTTTGTGAAGGTGTTTCCTTTCTGCTTGTTCCTAACTAAAGCATTACAAAAGATTCAGTGGAGGTGTGCTTTGAGGTATCAGTAAATCATAGGATGGCTGCAAATCTGAGAACAGCATGACACGCTAGCTATGGGATGAAACTAGAATTCAAATGTAATGTCACCTTTTCCAATAAAATTCTGTGATGATCTGAAAGCACATTTCCTGTGGGCATAGGGAGTTATAATTATCATTAGGGAAATGAATTATATTATTTAAGGGCGTTATCTTAAAGGACCACTTAAGTGTTGTTAAAGTGGGCGCCCAGGTTATGGAGCCTTTTGTGTTAAGTAATAAAATTATATTTCTTAATGAGCAGAGTTCTTTTGGAGACAAAAAAGGAAGAATTTGAAATAGTCTTATGGAGGGAAAGTTGGGAGCTCAAGTGCCTATTTAATCTAAGCCAAGGATGAAAGATGGTATGCTTGTTTATTAACTGATTCCCACAAATAGATTGGACATCTTGTTTGTCTATCTATGGAGATTGGAGGACAGAAACCCCCTATTTTCCATAAAAGGATTAGTGGACAAAAAACCTTGATTCAGAATGATGCAATTCCACACAGGGATCGTGTTTAAGCTACAACAAATTGCTGATTATATGGCGATTTCTCAAGGCAGAGATCACTGTTGAGGATGGCATTCCTAAGCGCCATTGCTGCTGATATCAGGTAGCTGTCATAGCACCACTCTTGCTGTTTTGGCAGCTCCTGCAATACCTATGTGTTTGTTGCTGTTGTTCCCAGAAAGCTCTGGTAATAATGAATTGACCGTAAGTTGAAATCACATTGAATAATAGAATTAATCAGTTATTGTGGACGCTTGTGTTATTGTTACATTTTTTAGGGTTTTTAATTCATTTCTTGTTGATGTTCTAGCAGCGACGGGCTGCTTCTTCTAGACTCGAGTATGAAGATAATTGAAATAAAGCCTAAGCAGCTATTTAAATTATACTTATGTTTCTTTTGGAGCCAACTTAAGTCACTTTGATGAGTCACGTCTTTTATCAAACAAGATCTAATATTTGTTATTGAAAGCCGTCTATTTATCAAGGCCGACATCTCTTCACCTGGAGGCGCAAATTCAGGAGACACGTCATTCATTGAGGAGCCACGATTTGCTATGAGGCCGACCTCTTGAAGAGTTGCGATTGGTCATGATTTAATGATCAGACTCTTCCTTCTATTCAAGCCGACTTGTCTTGGAGAGACACGACTCTTCATCTCTGATTTGTATATATATCCATTGGCATTTACATTGTTGATCATCAATTGGAGAAGTTCGATATTATTCTTTAAAGTGCGAATTCCTACTAAGGCAGTTCGAGTTTATCATTTGAGAAGAGATCGATTTATATAGTTGGTTGAGTTTATCTTCAATCTGATATTCCACTGCATCAGATTGTAGTGCATGTGTTAGGCCTTCATTTCGGCCTCTATTGTAAAAGTGACTTCATTATTGTTCACTATATAAGTGATATATTGTTGCTGGGTTTTTCTCCCTCAAGAGGAGGGTTTTCCCAAGGTATCTGCTGTGTTATAGTATCTGATTTTGAATTAATTTTCTGTGCATTTAATCTGATCACTAAATTTAACATGGTATCAAAGCGGGTTTGAGGAGATCGTGATCAGATTTGTTCTTACAGCGATACTCTATTCTCTTCTTTATATTTTTTTGTCTATCTCTACCTTTGTCAAGATGGTGAACAGTTTGAAGATTGAGGATAGACTCGAGAGAGCATCCAACTTCACATCATGGAGATTCAGGATCATGCTTACCTTGCGTGAAAATGACTTGGGTGAGTTTGTGGAGTCCAGTGTTCCTGAACCTGAGGAGGAAGAAGAGAAGTTGCAGTCGATGAAGAAAGATATCAAGGCAATGAAAATGTTGGTTGATTCCGTTAAGGATCATATCGTTCCTATTGTCTCTAAGTTGAAGATGGCAAGAGACGTTTAAAACATTGGAAGAAATGTACGAAATCAACAATACCATCCGGGCACTTGCACTGAAGCAACAACTTCACCATGTGAAGATGGCAAAAGGAGAATTAGTGATTGCATACTTCATGAGGATTTCAAATTTGAGAGATCAGCTCTCGACAATTGGCCATATGGTTGACAACAAAGACTTGACTATGCTTGCTCTCAATGGTCTTCCTTTGTCTTGGGAATCCTACATTCAAGGAATCAGTGCAAGATCAAAACTGCCTAAGTTCGATCGTCTAAGGGCAGACTACATTCAAGAAGAATCAAGGTTGGTGGCTAGAGGCGTTGGTCAAAGTTCAAAGAATGAAGATATTCATGTTCTCACCTCCCATGCTTCGAAGAAGAAAGGAAAAGATGGAAAGAAAGGGTTCTTCAAGAGGAATCGAGATAAGGGAAATGATGATACACCCGCCTCCAAGAAGAAGAGAGACATGTCCAAGATTCAATGCTTTAGGTGTGATAAGTTTGGCCACTTTGCTAAGCATTGTCCAACTAGACCTAAGCAACAAGCCACCATTGCAGATGTTGATGATGTTTCTCCACAGAAGGATTCATGTGAATACTTGTTCTATTCAACATTGTCAAGAAATGTACCTACAGATACCAACACTTGGCTGATCGACAGTGATGCTTCTCAACACATTACCGGATTTAAGGAGCACTTATCAAGTTTGGTGGAGAAAGATTCTTCCGAACAAGTTATTATCGGAGATGATGCTAACTACTCCATGAAAGGGATTGGGACCTCTACTCTTCATTTGGATTTCAGAATTACACTTCAGTTAAGAGATGTTCTTTATGTTCCAAGAATCAAGTGCAATCTCATCTCCATTTCAGCTCTAGAAGATAAAGGATATCAATTTGCCTTCTCCAAAGGAAAAGTTCTTGTGTGGATGGAGAATTCCAATTTCAAGGATGCTCAAGTAATTGGTGTTAGACATGAAAGCCTCTATAGGCTATGTACGCGTCCTCTACAAGCATTAGTTCATGATTCTTCAAGCCTATGTGATCTGTGGCATCGAAGATTGGCTCACCTTCAGTTCCGAGCCTTACCTATCATGGAGAAGATGGTCACGGGACTTCCTAAGTTCAATCGAGAGCATGAAAGAACTTGCAAAGGATGTGCTATGGGTAAGAATTCAAAAGCTCCTTTCCACAGTAGAGAAAGTAGATCTAAGTGTATTTTAGACCTTATTCATTCTGAATTATGTGGACCTATGTCTGTTCCTTCTTCAAGTGGTTTCTTGTATTATGTTCTTTTCATTAATGATCACTCTAGAAAGACTTGGATCTATTTTTTGAAAACTAAAGAATTTGAGGAAATGTTAGAAAGGTTCAAAGAGTTCAAAGCTCTAGTAGAGAATCTTTCCGGTAAAAGAATCAAGATCCTCAAATCTGATAATGAAGGAGAATACACCTCTAGTAGCTTTCGAAATTTCTGTGTTGATGTTGGGATTAAGAGGAAGTTTTGTGTTCCCTATAATCCTCAATAGAATGGTGTTGTAGAGAGAAAGAACAAGACGATCATGGAAGCAGTGAAAGCCATGATTCATGACCAGGATCTGCAAACCTTCTTATGGGCAGAAGCTTCTAGGACTGTAGTACATGTTCAGAATAGAAGTCCTCACAAGGTCTTGGAGAGTATGACTCCAGAAGAAGCCTTTACATGGAAGAAGCCCGAGGTTAGTCATTTGAGGATCTTTGGATGTCCTGTCTATGTTCATGTTCCAAAAGAAAAGAGAACTAAGTTGGAACCTTCTGTCAAGAAGGGAATATTTGTGGGCTATAGTGAGACATCAAAAGCCTACAGGATATATGTTCCAAGTCAGAAATTGATTGAAATCAGTAGAGATGTCACATTCGAGGAAGATGTTGCATTTAGAAGATCCAAGGGAACTCATGTGGAGATTGACTATGATGAGTCTCCTCAGGATATGGAAGTTGACCATACTCTTGAGATTCAGAGGGAGACTTCAGAACCGAAGGAAGATGTTGATCCAATTGAACCCTTGGAACCTACTAATGGGCCTACCGATATTGTGATTAGAAGAAAGAGACCTCTTTGGGCTAGGCAAACTATGAAAGAGGCTGAAAGGTTTGTAGGTCCTAGAGGTACATTCAGAGAAAGTAAAAGGCCACATAAGTTCTCCAGTTATGTTGCCTTGATGAGTCAGATTATTGAATCTGAGCCTTCTAGTGTGGGGGAAGCTTCATGTCAACAAGTTTGGAGAGATGCTATGTCAGAGGAGTACCAATCAATTCTCAAGAATGATGTTTGGGACATTGTTCCTAGACCCGAAGGCAAATCTGTGGTATCTTCGAAATGGTTCTTCAAGATCAAGCATCAGCTGATGGGAGCATTGAGAAGTACAAGGCAAGATTCGTGGCTTGTGGGTTTTCACAGAAAGAGGGAGTTGATTATGAAGAAACTTTTGCTCCTGTTGCTCGCTATACTTCTGTCAGGACTATCATTGCCATTGTTGCATCTAGAGGATGGAAGATTCATCAAATGGATGTGTCGACAACTTTTCTAAATGGTGTGATCGAGGAAGAAGTTTACTTCGAGCAACCTGATGGGTTCAAGGTACATGGGAAGGAGTCTCATGTTTGCAAGCTGAAGAAGGCCTTGTATGGTCTTAAGCAGGCTCCTCGTGCATGGTACGAAAGAATTGACCGTTACCTGTCAAGTGTGGGCTTCTTGAAGAATTATGCTGACTCTAATCTATACTTTAAGGTAATTGATGGTGAAGCATTGATTTTGGTTTTATATGTTGATGATTTGATACTTACTGGAGAAGAGCACTTGATCATCAAATGTAAGAAAGAGTTGGCCTCTGAATTTGAGATGAAAGACCTTGGACTTATGCACTACTTCCTTGGCTTAGAAGTCTGGCAAAAACTAGATGAGATGATTCTAAGTCAAGGGAAGTACACCATTGATGTACTTAAGAGGTTTGGTATGATGGATTGCAAATCCATGTCTACACCTATGGAGACCTGTTGTGACCTTTTAACACATCACCCCATTCAAAATGGGGACCTCCTAATTTTTGCTCCATTCTGGTCTTTTGGCTTTGGTTTTCTCTCTCTCTCTCTCTTTCTGTCTCTTTTCTGCTGTTTGCCTTTCCGGGGATGTGCCCGTCTGTGAGCTTAAACGTAAGATTTTGGCTAAGTCTGAGAATTAGGGTTTGCTTTCTTTCAACCAGTTTGGAGTCAAATGGAGTGAATAAATTGAAATTTGAGTTTGGCAATACAATCAACATGCTTCCAGTAGGTCCCCAGCAAAATTTCAGTGAATTCTGACAACTTGCTATTTTTAGTAAGTACCTAATTTGGGGCATTTTCTCAGCACTTTTGAAGTTCCGATCGTTACACTACGTCCAGTACACGTCAAGCTACTTGTCTGCAAAATTTGAGCCAGAAATGACAACTTTCTATTTTTAGCAAGTTCGCCTTCAGGGGTTGATTTTAGGGTTTACATGCAAAGTTTTCCAATGCATGTCTGAAGATTATTTTTGGGTTTTCTAAGACCTACGCAGTGATATAGCATGCAAACCAAGATCAGAACTTTTTCAGGAGCCGTCTTCAGAGGCTATTTTTAGGGTTTGCATGCAGGACTTTTCAGCGCATGTCAGGTTATTCTTTATGGGTTTTTCAAGAGCTACGCAGTGATGTGACATGCAAGGCAAGATGATCACTTTTCTGAGACTTACTATTTTTAGCAAGTCCATTCCGGCAGCTGCCCAACACATCAGTATCACAAACAGAGCAAAGTGCAACAAAAACGAAGTCAAACGAAGGTCATTTGATCGACATGCAAGACAGATTAGGGTTTCCAGCTTTGGGACCCAAAATGAGGGGTAAAATGCCAGAATTTTCGAAAACTGGTGTATCCCACTGCAATCAGTATCTTTCGAGCTATCCACTGGTAAAATTTGAAGGCAATCGAAGCACTTACTATTTATAGTAAGGCGCTCCATAAACAGGCTATAAATAGTAAGTTAGCTTGAGATGGTAGTGTGAACAGCTTAATTAGGTCATAAGGATCCTGTGCTTAAAATTTCAGATCAATCCAAGCTTCAGAAGGGTGAAAATCAGAAGACTTACTAAATATAGTAAATCAGGGGCAAGCAAGCTGAGAAATTTTCTAAGTCTGAAGAAGTTCCTGCTCACCCTGTCAAATGCGCCCAAGAAAAGATTGGCTGAAGGATGGAGAAATTTCAAATATTGATAAATCCTACTCAGCCCCCAAAATGTGCCCAAGTGAAATGGAGTAAAAGTTGTTAAGTGAAGTTAATTCCACCTCTACCCCCTAAATGCACCCATCTCTGGAAGTATGTTGAAAAGTGGTTAAGTGTTGGAAGCTAAATCCTTCACCACAGGCAAAATGTGCCATGATTGGAGAATGAATGGAGAGAAATTTTCTAAGGAAAAATCCAAATTCCTCCTTGATGCCTAAATGTGCTCATGCTGATGTTATTATTTTCTAAGGCATGAAATTCTACCTCTAGGAAAATACGCCTAAGTTTGATGAAGGTGATGAAATTTTCTTGAAGCATGAACAAAATTGGCAGTTGATGGGTCAGAATACTCCAGCTTCATAAGGATGATAAAAAAATTTCAAGGCCAAGCAAGAAAATACGCCCAGAGATGAAGAACGAGAATAAATTTGATGGAGAAATATTTTTCTAAGGTTAAAATTCAAAAAATTAAATGTACCCCTTCATTTGTAGACCCATGGATTTGATCCTTTCTGAAGGGAATTTTCTTCTAGGTATTAGACATCTTCGAAGAAGAATTGATTTTAAAGTCTTCCACAGCTCGCCAAGGATTTTATGATGAAGATTTTGATGGGTGCCTGAATAATGAGATTTTCTAAGGGAAATTTGAAAAAGTTTCTAAGGCAAGAAATAAAAGATGTTTTTGAAAATAAAATGCCTTGGATGGTGAAATTGAAATGGAATTTCCTAGGTGAATTTGATCAAATTCTTCGTGAAAATAATCTTCCTGAGCCAGAGATGAATAAAATCAAAGTTGTCAACACTTCAGCTGGTGAAGTGAATTTCTTAAGGATGCAGTTGGAGTTAATATTTTAAAAAATGATTTAAAAATGCTAAGTACACCTTGACCAATAAAGAAGAATCTTCTTGAAATTCTAGAAGGTCAAATATTCTAGATGTCGGATGACAAGTGTTGCAACTGCCAGAGGAGGGAAATTCGAATTCCTCCAGTGAAGTAGTGGAAATTTAATAAATTGGCTAAAATTGGCTTCTTCTAGAATTCGACTTGGCTATATGAGCTGAGAGTTGTTTCATTTTTCTCCATCAGCTGAAGAAGTTCGATTTGAAGCAGAAGAAGATTGCAATGCAAGCTAAAACTTGGTGAAGAGGTGCGAACTTGGGCTCTAGTTGTGAGAGTGTTGCAACTGAAGTCGAACTTTGAAGAGTGCGAGTTTGAAGAAGTCTAAGTGCTAAGAAGTGGCTGAAGTGAAGTTGGCCGATTTTCTCTAAGTGTTGAAGTTGCTGAAGCTAGCTTGGAAAATTTTCTAGGTGTTGAAAGTCTGAAGTTGCTGCAGGAAGTGTTGAGGTTTGAAGATGAAATATAGTATTGCAACTTCTCATTTTCAAAAGTCGGCTCGCAGCCCCAATGAGATTTTATTTTTCTAAATTAAATTGTTGATGACTATATGTTGTTTTGCAGGATGGCTAAAGTAAGAGCAACGGGCAAAGAAAACAATGTTGAATCCAGCAAAGCAAATGCATCTAGACAGGAAATGATTAAGAAGTTGAGCAAGTCATTCCTGCCAGAGTCAAAATTCTCTTCAAAGCTGGGCAAGTTAGCTAATACAAACTTGGGGTCTTTCAACATGGAGGCTTTCAAAAGTCCAATAATGGGAGTTGGAGTCCATCGTCCTTCGATCACTTCTCACAATATTGTCAGAAGTGGACTGTATGCAACTGTTGGTTTTCCACCAGCAATTCAGTGTTCGGAGCTGATTATGGAGTGTGCGAACTGCTACGACCCTGATCACAGGTTTATTGTCTCACCTGATGGCAGATTGTTTACCAACCTCACACCTGCAGCTATTGGAGAAGCATTTGGAATCCCATCACATGAGAAGATGATTTGGAAGCATTTGGAAGCACCGACTTTGTGTGAGTTGTCCAACGTGAGGTGAAGCAAAGTCTGGTTGAGGTCTATTGAAATTGATCCCATATTCCGCCTTAGGATAAAACTTGGATCTTCTAAACCCTGCACTCTTTCAATTCAGTACATTCCCGGTTAGTATAGAAAACACGTACCTTAAAGCCAAATCATTCGTCTCACGAAAATCTCCTTCCAATCATTAACCTGCTGTCAGCTGCAAACATTCTAAACCATTGTGTAAGTCCCCTCGTGTAAACAGCAAATCACAACGAACCAACAGAGGGTATTCCATTGCATTATCGGAACCTTGGAGTTGAACGTACGATCTTTCTTGCAATCTTAGCGTACGGAATACTTTGATCAAGAGAGAATGGAATAGCCTTCGGATACTTTGTTCTGCTGATTGGTGCGGTCACAAAAATCACATCAACAAGACCAACCTACCTAAATTGAAGGAGGCTGCAGCTAGTTCAGACTTGGTGGACCCTACAATGTACAAACAGCTGATTGGGTCCTTGATGTATCTAGTTAACAGTAGACCAGATATCTGTTATGCTGTGAGTGCACTTAGTCAGTTCATGTGTGAACCGAGACAGATACATCTTGTTGGAGCTAAACATATCCTAAGATACTTGTGTGGCATAGTTGGATATGGGTTGAGATATTCTTCAGATGCTGACTTGGAGTTGCATGGTTATATTGATTCTGATTGGGCAGGGTGTGTCACAAATCGGAAGAGAACCTCTAGATGTTGCTTCAGTTTGGGATCAGCTATGATATCTTGGTGCAGCAGGAAACAGTCATCTGTAGCATTGAGTACAGCAAAGGCAGAATATATTGCAGCTTGCATGGCAACTCGGGAATCAATGTTGCTTTGTAAGCTCCTTGCAGGATTGTTTGGACAATCAATGGAGCCTACTATCATTCATTGTGATAACCAGAGTTGTGTGAAGCTTTCTGTCAATCCTATGTTTCATGACAGAACCAAGCATGTTGAGATAAAATACCATTATATTAGAGATATGGTATTGAGGAAGGCTATACAGTTGAGGTATATCAGCACTGATGAGCAAATGGCAGACATTCTCACCAAGCCCCTCTCCAGAATAAAGTTTGTGTACTTTCAAGATAAGCTTGGTATGGTGGAGAATCCAGCCTTAACTGAGAAAGAGACTCAGTATCAGTGAAAGCTTGTAATGAGTTCTTTGTGAGAGAAGTTCGAGGTGAAATCCCTTAATTAATGAGTTCTTCTCTGTGAGAGAAGTTCGAGGTGAAATCCCTTGATTAATGAGTTCTTCTCAATAAGAGAAGTTCGAGGTGAAATCCCTTGTTTCCACCCTCTGAGAGAGTCATGGTGGATGTCAATTGTGTAACTCCATGACAGCATCACGTGAGAGAATCCGTGATGATTTTTGTACTTTTGTTTCACCCTCTGGGAGAGCCATGGTGAAAAGTCATGTTGAGGTGACAACATCACGCAAGTGATGAACACTTGTACATACCATATATGGTTGTAGCCATTATGGTTGATATCATGTTGAGGTGATAACTGATATCACAATGAGGTGATATTCTTCCTTTCCACATTTGGTTGTAGCCATTGTGGTAGACATCACGATGAGGTGACATGTCTTGTGCAGCTGGAAGTATCATCCCTAGCTGAGAGGGAGTGTTGATGTTCTAACGACGATGGGCTACTTCTTCCAGACTCGAGTATGAAGATAATTGAAATATAGCCTAAGTGGCTATTTAAATTATACTTATATTTCTTTTGGAAACGGCTTAAGTCACTTTGATGAGTCACGTCTTTTATCAAACAAGATCTAATATTTGTTATTGAAAGCCATCTATTTATCAAGGCCAACATCTCTTCACCTGGAGGCGTGAATTCAAGAGACACGTCATTCATTGAGGAGGCACGATTTGCTATGAGGCTGACCTCTTGAAGAGTTGCGATTCGTCATGTTTTATTGCTAATACTCATCCTTCTATTCAAGCCAACTTGTCTTGGAGAGATACGACTCTTCATCTCTGATTTGTATATATATATCCATTGGCATTTACATTGTTGATCATCAATTGGAGAAGTTCGATATTATTCTTTGAAGTGCGAATTCCTACTAAGGCAGTTCGAGTTTATCATTTGAGAAGAGATCAATTTATATGGTTGGCTGAGTTTATCTTCAATCTGATATTCCACTGCATCAGATTGTAGTGCATGTGTTAGGCCTTCATTTCGGCCTCTATTGTAAAAGTGACTTCATTATTGTTCAATATATAAGTGATATATTGTTGCTGGGTTTTTCTCCCTCAAGAGGAGGGTTTTCCCAGGGTATCTGCTGTGTTATAGTATCTGATTTTGAATTAATTTTCTGTGCATTTAATCTGATCACTAAATTTAACATTTCTGAATATTATATTGAGGATAATATCTGTTGCAGTAGATCTGATTTTGAAGACCCAAACATTTGTGATGAGTGGAGTTAATTAATTAGATTTCACCTAATATTCCTATTGGGGGTATTATATCAAATAATGACAAAGATGTTCGTATGAAAACCAAGAATTTGAATGACAGCATACACTTCTGATTTGTTGCAGTAACAGAGCATTAATGTTAACTTCAATGTCATCTTTAATAATCCACAATATCTATGTTGTTCCAAATGCCAGTATTACATCAAATTCAGTGAAGGCATACGTTTTGTTAATACATAGGATAGCTGTAGCTAACCGAGACTACCATGCAAAGCTTATTATGACAAGATCAAATAATAACAAAACGTTTGTGATTGCTGATCTTTTAGATGATACTTCTAGTTACAGTGTTGAGTAGTAACCGATCATATCGGGGCATTGAAGGTCATTAATGCAAAGTGTAAACCCACAGAAGGTGACTACAGCTACCCAAATCAGCATCAAGAATGGATAATATTGTGCATATTCTAAGAAAAACTACACACATTTTTCTAATTCTTTTCTAAAACCTCTTTTAACTTTTTCATGCAGATAGTATTTAGCTTTTGTTCATCATTTCCTTTTTCATACAATGCCACTAGGAGTTGTGCATGTAAATGGCAATATCATGTAAATAGCAAGAGTGATTGAAGTTCCGATACAGAATGTTCATTAATCTTACAGATTTCATCATCTTTTGCAACTCAAGTAATCATTAGTTACTTGAACTCAAATATAGTTCATTTTATGAATTCAACTTTCACTATAATTAATATTATGATTCAAACATATATCTTCAATAAGAAGCATCTGAGGTACTTCATCTAAATTGGGACTAGCATGATATTGGATTTAATGCCCATGTCCTGTCCATTTTAGGAAACTCCATGAAGATTACAAGTTACGGTCAGTGTCAACCAGATTGCCTGGAGAGACACACAATCTAAACCAGGCTTCATTTAATTGATTATTTTTTATTTCTACAAATAAAAATATTTTGAAATTGAAATTATATTGACAGATGAATATAAAACTTAAAGCTTTATCGAACATTAACTCCATACATCAGGTAATTATTGGAATAGGAGAAGAATTTTTACTCCAGTTCTTTGTTGGTTAAGTCCTCCACTGGCTGCAATCATCAAATAACCATTAGCATCCTTCTCAGGTACAGCAGCTGCATAGAAAACCAGCAATATATAGCAAAAGTCATTTATTGGATATACAAAATAACATATTTAGATAGATAGATAGATAGATTTAGATATAGATTTTATGAAATGCTTCTCTAATTCTATCGCCCATGTCAAAAAAAATTTAAAAAGTTAACAAAATCTTTCTTGCATTTATTCTTCATTACAAAAGCCTTTCTGACAAGTCAGTTTGATTTCTCATTTTAGGAGCAATCCCTTACAAACTGTAAATTTAAAAACTACCATAAAGTCTATCCATGATAAAGGATGCAAATGGCTACCAGCAAAAGAAAGAACAGATGAACATATACTTATGATGATGTTTTTAAACGTTTGATATTTTTTATGTAGTTATTCTTTTTAGTAAGATATATAACTTTATGAACTACAACAAAATCCTGACCCACCAGAGGAGGTATTTTACATGAAGAATTCACAATTTGCACGTGCCATGTTTAATAAGGGAAAATAATACTACACAAAACAAGGAAAGCAATGATGATAAGCAGACTGACGTGGAAAGTGAGTGCTTGTATCACTGCAACCATAGGAAAAGTCAGAAAACTTTGATTTCCAGATATCAGCTTGACTCTACAACACACACCAAATGATCAATGACAATAAACATTAGCAGCACCACATTTCATGGGTGTATGTTGCTTGCTGAAAGAAGTTGTTTTAACAAAAATACTAACCTTAATTAAGAAATATTAATCTGTAACTGTATGAAGAAATGAAATGAAATGTAACACATACTGGCACATTGCTCTTATTACTTAAGCTTGCTTGAAGATGATCTGCTTGCTTCTTCTGCAAAAGCATTGTTAAGACATCAAGAGAAATGAGATTAGAAGCATTCTTGCTGCTTAGACTCAGTCTATTCTCACAAACATGAGAAATCACAATTCCAAATACAGTATTACTATACTTCAGAACAAATAAATTATTAGGATAGTAAATATATGGCATGGCCAAGAGCCAACACATCAAATACACAGTATGCATGTGGCACATTTTGGCTGTATGACTCTCAAGGAAAAACTCTTATCAAAAAATGTGAGAGGATTCAGAAATGTAAACGAGCTAAACATGACCAATGATGACTCTGGAGGGTATGTCATCTAAGGAATCATGAAATCTCCATTTTTAAGGCTCGTATTTCAGCAAAAATGAAGCCTACTCGGCTTGAGTCACAAGAGTCAAACATAGGAACAACTTAGTAAGCAAATGAGTAAGAAACAACTTGCCATTATGGAAAAACTTGTCCAAAGATAAGCAAATTAAAGATTACATGATATTGAAAATTTTACCAAAAGTTAAAGATTTTTCCATTCAATAACAAATGCATGTGATTATCTATTTTGAAGCTGACATTCAGAATGGAGCTAAGAGAGAAAACCATCTAGCTAGGCTAAACGTTTCAAAATGGAGGTTCCTGCACAAACTTATTCAAACCCTAGATCTGGAGCTGTAACAGAGGACTACAATGTTTTGAAGCAGCTACTGTAACTAATAATGATGCTATACATGCTTATGGTGATGCTGTCCCCTTGGTCTCTGCAAACCTGGGCACCCCAGATCCTAATGGTGTCAAGCCTGCTGCCCCTTTTATGCCCAGTAAGCCTGTCACAGATGCTGCCAAAAAGATCCAAAAGGCACAGGGCGCACATGGAATTTATAGTCAGAATAGAGAGAAAATATCCTCTGTTGTGGTTCCTAAGCCTACATATGCAGAGCACGTTTGAAGGTTATTGAAACAGATGCAAAGGACCCCATGCACCGGGCATCAACCAGTTCTCACTTTAGGCAGGAACTATTAACAGAGGAAAAATATTCAAAACAAGGTTTGATTTTGAATCTATTGCTTCTGGATTTGATTGTGTGGACTCGTTGATGAAAAAAGAGTCCACACAATCAAATCCAGAAGCGTTGATGAAAAAAGAGTCCACACAATCAAATCCAGAAGCAATAGATTCAAATTCATATGGATTGTGGAAATCTAATTACATTGAAGGTTTGATTTGTAAGTTCAATTCCTATTGGCCTAGCTTAGTAGAATTGCATACTTGGTTCTCAAATAAACGGAACTCTTTTCTTAAGAAATCAATTGAAATCTATCCAATTGCTCAAGGTTTTTAAGTTTTATTATGCAAATCTGTGGATGATTCTGATTTCATATTGGGCAAGAGGTTGTGGTTTTGGGACAGCCATGTATTGCTGGTTAAGCCTCAGTTTCTGGTACTCAACCCTACTGCCAAGACATTTTCTGTGTTGCCAATATGGGTTCATTTGCCCTAACTTCCTCTACAGTTGTGTTTTGAACCCTGTTTTCAAGGCATAGGGAATGTTTTGGATAGATTTATGTCAATTGACCAGCAATTGATGGCCTTTATTCATTCTACAGCAGCTTGTATCCAAGTAGAGAGATTAACATTTTGAAAGGAATGTCAAATGAAGTCTGGCTTAAGATTCATAATGGGGAGTGAAAAAAAACTTTTGGATTTTGAAAATGCCCTATTTCAATGTCAAAGATATTTCCAGGTGGCTCATACTGCTGATAATTGTCGGGCTGGTAAGCCTTCCTCCTCAAAAAAATAACTTGGTGACCAAGAACATTTTTATCTCATTTAGCTGTTAACTGGTAGACTCCTGAATTGCCTGAGAAATTGGATTGTTCCTCTCCACAATCTTCTCCTAAGCACTGTTAAGGCAGCAGTCCAATGAAAAACAAAACTTGCAATCTTTGGCAGAGCTGTCTGCTTCAATGTCTCTACATACTGTTGTTGAAGTGGCAAAGTTTCCAGTGAGGGAGGTGGCTTTCCTGAATGCTAATGCAGAGCTCAAGATTTTGGATATAGCAGGGAATGATAATAATACGGTTCAGCATCTTGGTAAAAGCATGTCTTTGGATTCTCCTGCTGACAGAGCTGCTTCTACATCTCTTCTAGTTTCCAATCCTCCAACTTCAAAGAATTTTTTTTGTTAATCTGTCCTCCTCAAAATCTCCAACTGGCTCCTTCACTCCCCATTCCACATCCACTTGAAGTGGGTCATGTAAGAGTCCAGGTGACTCTCAACCCCAAACCCTAATTGAAATCGCTGATTTTGTTTGTTTTGTAGTTTCTTTTTTGTTTTGATGGTTTTTTGCATAAAAACAGGAAATTGCGATTTTGCTTGAAAAGGACTAGGAAAATAATATAAAATACTTAATGCTTGAAAACTACAGAACATGTATCAAATATCGATGCCAGGTCATTTATTGATCATTCAGAGTGATTACAAATTGATTCTTCAACTTCTGAACACAAAGGCAAGAATATTTAATATAAAAACCTGGTTTATTACAGCCGCCTTGGGATAAGTGAAGAATGTACGGCCAGCTCCAGAATACCAATCTCCAGGCTCAGAAACAGAGGAATGACTCCCAGAACCCTAGGTGCCCTCACTGCAAAAGACTGGTAGTGTAAAGCCAAAGCGATTTCTTCTGAAGAGAAAGTATGGCCCTTGCTGGTACAACAGTACGGCCTGTACAGCAACAACATTTAATACAGTACGGTCTCAATGGAAAAGTGTCAAATCTCTGTGAAACAATCTCAAAGGGTGTGCCAATGATAACTGATGAAAATCTCTGATAGAACCTTCCTAAAATCGATCAATAATCTCAACTGCAACTTCTGTGTGAAGTCACCAAGTAGACAATCTTCAACTGGTATTGCACAGTCTCAGTATGCCAGATTCTGAAGAGGTATCGTTCTCCAAAATCGTTCATCTGCTGTAACCCTAGGTTTTGCAAACTTCAATGCTCAGAGCAAAAAGAAGACAAATTGAATAATCAAGACATAAGAGTTCGATTTGTCTTTAGCTGTGAATATATACCTTTTTGGAAAATTCGACCCCAGCATCCTTTTTTAATAATCATTTAAATAATGATTAAATTCGCTCTTCTTGACTTAGGAGAAAAATAATAAATAATTGGCGCCCATCATTAATGAATAATTATTTATTCATTATGTTAATTTTTTCACTTTATTATAAAGTATAATAAATACTTTATAATACACCATTTATTAAATATTTAAATAAATTAATAAAGTGACTTTAATATAAAGTCAAAATTATTAATTATTCAATAAATCATTAAATACTCTGTTTTTTCTCCATCTGACCATCAAACTGATGAACTAGGTCGACTCTGAGCTAACAGCTGAACCAGGTGCCCTGCCCAAAATAGCAGTTTCCGCCTGTCTAACTTTCTAAAAATAGAAAGTCTTTGAAAAACCACTCTAAAGGATTTTGCGAAGGCCCAACCGTAAACAACTGCAAGAAAGAAGCTCCTAAACCTCGGGTAACTGCCTCAATTGATCCTCTACCCATATTTGTCAACCTACGAGGACCAGGATGATAGGCTAACCACATATCCAGCTGCGCTGACTAGGATGGGGACATCACAGTCCACCCTCCCTGAAATTGCTTGTCCTCAAGCAATCTCAACTCTGGATGCTGTAAAATCTCCTCTGACTCCCATGTAGCATCCTCAACTGGAAAATCTCTCCACTTGATTAGATATTCCCTGATCACCCGCCTCCGAAGGTGTCTCTCTCTCATCTCAAGGATGGCCTCAGGTACTAGTATCAATTTCCCTTCGTCATCAAGGGGTGGTAGAACTAGAGAGGGTATCAGATGCTGACCCAATGCCTTCTTCAGGCGAGAAACGTGAAACACATTGTGAACCCTGCTATCTGCTGGTATGTCCAACTCATAAGCAACCTCGCCCACTCGTCTGACAACATGAAATGGACCATAGTAACGAGGTTTCAGCTTCTCTGCCCCACTCTTCCGCAGAGTAGACTGACGATACGGCTGCAACATAAGGTAGACCATATCACCCACATCAAAGGAACGCTCAACCCTCTTCTGATCAGCATACTGCTTCTACTGATTCTGTGCCCGCTGGGTATTGTCTCTGAGAGACCTCAAAATGTCCTGCTGACTCTGCATCATATCCCCTGCACTCTGCACTCTACTATCACTCAATATCAGGTCCAAAAGGTTGGGCGCCTCATACCCATACAAAGCCATGAAGGGTGTCATCTGTATCGTCATGTGGTGAGTCGAGTTATAACAATACTCGCAGAGATATATCCACCTCACCCAAGCTCTCTGCTGTCCAGCTATGTAATTGCGCAAGTAACCTTCCACCCACTTATTGACAATTTATGTCTGCCCATCTGTCTGCGGATGGTAGTTGTTTCTCGGTGTCAGTTCGGTCCCACAGAGCCTGAACAACTCCTGCCAAAAGTTGCTCATGAACCGACTATCTCTATCGCTGACTATCGTCCGAGGCAACCCATGTAACCGGAATACCTCTCTGAAGAAGAGCTCTGTAGTCTGCGATGCTGTGAATGTAGTAGTAATCGGGAAGAAGTGTGCATATTTAGTCAACCGATCAACCACTACGTAGATGCAATCTTTACCTTGGGCTTTCGGCAAACCCGTGATAAAGTCCATCGATAAACACTCCCACTTCCTATCAGGTATCGAAAGTGGCTGGAGCAATCCAGCAGGATAAGTGTGCTCCTGCTTGTTCTGCTGGCAAACAGAACACTCACGAACATACTGGAGAACATTAGTTTTCAGCCCTCTCCAAGTAAACCGTTCCCGAACCAGCTTATATGTTTTGAAGTAGCCGGGATGGCCCGCCATAGGAAGATCGTGAAAGGCTCTCAAAACTGTAGCTCTCAACTCAGAATCAGGAATTAGAAAAATCCGCCCTTTGTAAATGATCAAGTCATCTACAATGGTGTACCTGCTATCTTGCTCTGTCCTGTCAACAATGCTAGAAGCCCATGGGTTCTTAGCATACTACCTTAATAATCACGATGCCTCAATCCTCGAGATCATTGCCATGGCATTCAAAGCGAGGTCCTCACGAGAAGCGTCGGCTTCGGCACCGTCTGCTTCCCTTAATAGTGATGTCAAAGTCATATGACTACAATTTGCTGACCCATTTTTGTTGCCTCTCATTCAGGTTTCGCTGTCCAAGGAAGTGTTTCAGGCTATTATGGTATGTACGAACACTGAATTTGCTGCCTACCAAGTATTATTGCACGAACTTAGCCAAAGCATGCATAATGGCTAACATCTCCTTATGCATTAAATCTTTGTAGAACCTCTTGATTTAGCTTTATATAACGGCAAAGGTATATATACTGCATCAAAAAGCAGCTTCAGCCTCTCCACAGGCATCGCCAAAACAAATGATAACCCGTAAAATCGAACCCAATGCTAACTAGCGGACATGAAGTCATGATCACCTTAAACCTGTCAAAGCACTCCTGCGCTTGTGGTGACCAAGTAAAAGCCCCCTTCTTTGTCAAATCAGTAAGGGGTGCGGCATGACGTGAGAACCCACTAACAAATCTCCTGTAAAAAGCACACAACCCAATGAAGCCTCTGAGCTGCGTAAGGTTCTCAGGTACCGGCCACTCAACTATAGCTCGAACCTTCTCAGGGTCCATACTCACTCCCTTGGCACTGATGATGTGCCCCAGATACAATAACTCCTCCATACCTAGCTCACACTTAGATTCCTTGGCATAGAAAGACTCATCAGCCAAGATACCCAAAACTGCGTCTAAGTGAGCTAAATGCTCCTCCCATGACCTGCTATATACCAGAATGTCGTCGAAGAAGACCAATACAAATCTTCGCAGCTGGGAACCGAAGACCCTGTTCATAATAGCCTGAAAGGTGGCAGGTGCATTGGTTAGACCGAAAGGCATAACCAAGAACTCGAAGTGACCGCAATGACACCTGAAAGCGGTTTTCTCAATATCCTGCTCCCTCATCTGAATCTGGTGGTACCCGGATCTCAAATCAATCTTCGTGAAGAAGACAGCACCGTGTAACTCATCAATCAACTCATCGATGCGTGGTATAGGGTACCTGTTCTTAATTGTCCTCTTGTTGAGCTGTCGGTAGTCTATGCACATCCGAAGTGATCCATCCTTCTTCTTCACCAATACAACCGATGAAGCAAAAGGTGACTTGCTTGGTCTAATATGCCCCATAGCTAACAACTCGCTGATGGTCTTCTCTATCTCATCCTTGAGTCATTTCGGATGTCTGTAGGGTGTGATCATAATGGGCTTTGTGCCCTCCTCCAACTCAATGATATGCTCTGTGCCTCTGTCTAGAGGTCTACCAGGTGGAATGTCACTAAACACTTTGGAGTGTTTAGTCCTCAGTATCTGAATGTCAGGGTGGTACTCACCCTTCTACTGCTCCTGCTGTGCTGGCATCAACATACACTCTGCAGCCCAGTCAACCATATCATGACGAATGAGTCTCTCCATCTGCCTAAACGAAACCATCCTCAGATTACTGTCTCTAATGGCCTTGATGACATGAGGTCTCCCATCAACCTTAAACTTCATCTCCATGTCTCGCAAATTGAGTGTGAACTCACCCAAATCGTGCAACCATGCCATCCCTAACACCACATCAGTATCTCCCATATTAACAACATAGAATTCAGTCTTGAACTCATAGTTGTTCAGTCTCATCGGAAGATCAGTAATCTTCCGGTCACATCTGAGGGTGTACCCATCAGCCACCTTAACTTGGATACCCTCAAACTGCTCTATCTGAATACCACGTCTCTCTACCAGCCGTGCATCAATGAAATTATGTGTGGCACCCGTGTCTAGTAAAGTGATCACCTTCTGACCTGCTCGGAGCCTGCGAAGTCTAAACGACCCATCTCTCTGAAGGCTAGTCAAGTGGGCTTCCTGTAGCTTCCTTCCCCCTTCGTTTTCACCCTCATTTTCAGACCTGTCATCATCTGAGTGCTCAGAATCAGCTTGCTGGTCTGACAGATCAGATTGCTCTTCGCCCTCATAAAACCATTCCATCTAATTATTTTTGACCTTGGGACGAAGTGGGCATACATGTTTTTCATCGTAGGGTGCCTTGCACGAGAAACACAATTTTTTATTCTGCAATTCATTCAGTGTTTCTCTGTCAAAGGGTGGTGCATTCTATTTCTTAGGATCTGGTGGATCCCTCCTTCTGTCAAAGGGCCTATTCCTATCAAAAGACCTATTAGGCCTTGTGTAGGGTGTCGAACCTGTAGTGAACTTGCTGCGAGGTGCTGCAAGCTCCATGTTTCGCACCTTCCTCATGGCTTCCTGAAGGGTAGGAGGATCAAATGCCTTGACCCAACCTCTCATAGGCTCTGTCAAACCCTCAACGAAGAGTATAACAAGTCTCCGCTCTGAAATGCCTGTCACCATGACTGCAACCTTCTGAAACTCACTGACATACGCATCCAAGCTACCTGTTTATCTGAGCTGAGCTAGCTCTCTGAAGTAGAGTTCCAGATCTTTTTTATCAAAACGCTCTATGAGCCTGCTAGTGAACTCCTGGTAGGTAGTAAATGCATGATGGCCAAGTGTGTACATGCCATGATGCCACCAATCATGCGCCAACCCATCAAGATGCAAAGTAGCAAACTTAATGGCCTCGTCCTCCTGCATAGGTCTCAGTGATAGATAGTTGTCCAATTTCTGGACCCAAGACCTCGCTGATGTCTTATCAGAACCGTCAAAGTATGGCAAGGTGATCTTGCTGACAGCATACTGCAAATCCCTGTTCACCTATGGCTGTGGCTGCTGATGCTGAGGAGCTCTACGGTCAAATCTGCCTCATCCTCTAAGTTTATGAACATCCATAAACTCATGAAAAGATAATGCCTGCCTGATCTCAGGTGCCAATGATAGGTACTCACCGTGAAACCTAGTCACATCTGCTACTGACATGCCATTATGCGGCTGAAACTCCTGATGATGCCCCTACTGCTCTACCCCCGGAGTCGGAGGTGGGGTCTCTCTGGGTAAGAATGTAGGCTGTCCAGGCCTACGCTCATGATAGATCGGTGATGGCTATCGTGGTGCTGATGCCAAAGGCTGATCCACTCCTGCAGTCCTGCTCAACTGTCCGATCTTAATATAATGTGGCTGTGATGGAGTACACTGCCTAATAGTGCCCATCAACTGGGACATCATGTCCATCATGTTGCCGTGCCTACGTCTAAACTCCTCATCAGTGATATCACCCTCTGCATGTGCTTTCCCTGAATCCCTGTGTCTCTGCAGGGATCTCACGGTCTGCCATTACGGTTGCAACACTGTTCTCGCTACTGTTGGAGCTAGATTTGTGAATACCCAATACTCCTGACACTGTCTCACCTTCAGGAATAGGTGGACCTGTCCAATCCTCAACTCTACCTGTTCATGTACCCTTGGTATAATGAATAATGTCTCTACTCATAAAAAATCAACCAAAAAGCACTCTGTATTCTGAAAAAGCAACTGAAAAAGCACAGGATGGCAGGAAATCTGTGCTCTGATACCACTGTAAGAGTCCAGGTGACTCTCAACCCCAAACCCTAACTGAAATCACTGATTTTGTTTGTTTTGTAGTTTTTTTTTTGTTTTGATGGTTTTTTGCATAAAAACAGGAAATTGCGATTTTGCTTGAAAAGGACTAGGAAAATAATATAAAATACTTAATGCTTGAAAACTACAGAACATGTATCAAATATCGATGCCAGGTCATTTATTGATCATTCAAAGTGATTACAAATTGATACTTCAACTTCTGAACACAAAGGCAAGAATATTTAATATAAAAACCTGGTTCATTACAGCCGCCTTGGGATAAGTGAAGAATGTACGGCCAGCTCCAGAATACCAATCTCCAGGCTTAGAAACAGAGGAATGACTCCCAGAACCCTAGGCGCCCTCACTGCAAAAGATTGGAAGTGTAAAGCCAAAGCGATTTCTTCTGAAGAGAAAGTACGGCCCTTGCTGGTACAACAGTACGGCCTGTACAGCAGCAGCATTCAATACAGTACGGCCTCAATGGAAAAGTGTCAGATCTCTGTGAAACAATCTCAAAGGGTGCGCCAATGATAACTGATGAAAATCTCTGATAGAACCTTCCTGAAATTGATCAATAATCTCAACTGCAACTTCTGTGTGAAGTCACCAAGTAGACAATCTTCAACTGGTATTGCACAGTCTCAGTATGCCAGATTCTGAAGAGGTATCGTTCTCCAAAATCGTTCGTCTGCTGAAACCCTAGGTTTTCCAAACTTCAATGCTCAGAGCAAAAAGAAGACAAATTGAATAATCAAGACATAAGAGTTCGATTTGTCTTTAGCTGTGAATATATACCTTTTTGGAAAATTCGACCCCAGCATCCTTTTTTAATAATCATTTAAATAATGATTAAATTCGCTCTTCTTGACTTAGGAGAAAATAATAAATAATTGGCGCCCATCATTAATGAATAATTATTTATTCATTATGTTAATTTTTTCACTTTATTATAAAGTATAATAAATACTTTATAATACGCCATTTATTAAATATTTAAATAAATTAATAAAGTGACTTTAATATAAAGTCAAAATTATTAATTATTCAATAAATCATTAAATACTCTATTTTTTCTCCATCTGACCATCAAACTGATGAACTGGGTCGACTCTGAGCTAACAGCTGAACCAGGTGCCCTGCCCAAAATAGCAGCTTCCGCCTGTTTGACTTTCTAAAAATAGAAAGTCTCTGAAAAACCACTCTGAAGGATTCTGCGAAGGCCCAACCGGAAACAACTGCAAGAAAGAAGCTCCTGAACCCCGGGTAACTGCCTCAATTGATCCTCTACCCATATCTGTCAGCCTACGAAGACCAGGATGATAGGCTAACCACATATCCAGCTGCGCTGACTAGGATAGGGACATCACAGGTCAAAACTACTTGGCCCATGGATTTGTCTCAAGTAGAAGAATGGAGTATTGTTGATTCTCTTCTAGATCAAATTAATCAAACACTTTCTGATTTCCCAATATCCACAGAATATGAGGATAAGATTAATGTCATTGGTTGGACTAGAGTGCAGAAGAGGAAAGTGACCACCAAAAACCAATCTGTGGGTCACATGGTTCATACCACAAAAAGCGAAAAGGGTTGATCATGCTTTTGTAGGTGCCTTTTTGTTACAATAGGACTTTAGATTATATATTGCTTGTATTTCTTTGTTTGTAGCAAGGTGGGACCCCTTTAAACAACCCGATATTTCTAATCAATCACAAAAAAGTCAATGTTTAGAACAGTTATGGAACAAAAGGTAATAATAGATTCACCATTCCATGTATAACAAATAGGTCAATATTATAAGAGATATCAAATCTGTGTATATTGCATGTAAAATAAGGAACTGCCACACATATTTCCAAGTTTCATGCATTATCTGCCAAGAGTATCCATAGTTTCTATTCATAATCAAACATGTTTAGTGTTGAAGTCTCTAACTACCCAAAACCCTCTAAATCATGCTACTAATATCAAAATAGGCATCAGCACAATTTCCATGTAATTCTTCTTCTACCTACAACATCTAATGTCAATAATGGTGATAATGTCCATCTTAATGATGACCCATATGATGCTGATTACTAATTATATTATTTTGATATTGAACAATGATTATATATCATGACATTCATGTTTAACAAATAGTTATCAAATTAGTGTATATTGTTTTTAGAATTTTGAAATTTTTAATATATATAGTGGTTTTGATTAGCATATGCCTGATATATGGTATTTTGAACTTAATTCTATTTTTAGAGTACAAATGTACGTGTGTGTATGTGTATGGGTGTGTGGGTGTGTGATTTCTATATGCTTTTTGTATGGACATACCCAGAATGTATCCAACCCCCAAATTTTTTTTGCCATACTAGCATATTGTACCCATACTTGTACCTAATTCTAATTTGGAAACTTAAATTCAAAAGTTAAACTTGAAAAGTTACAATGCCCTAGCCATAACTCTAAAATAAAAATTTCCATTCTTCTCATGCTTTTATTTATCTTCTCCTAAGTGTAAAAATGAGCCAAAATATAAAAGGTGCAAACAAAAAAAATTCAAAACCAAAATTTGAAAATGTCAGGAAATGATATAGCAAATGAGGAAAGTGGTGTTTGATTGGAATTAATCATGAGTTTTTGGAGTGTAATGTTACCATAGCTAGGACTTTAGCGATACTCCAAGCATCCCATTTTTACATTCTCACACTTCCCTCAAAAATGGACTTAGTGGAACATTGTGTAAAATTGAGTACTAAAGAGTCAAATGTAAAACTAAAATTAAAATATACACATTTCTAATAGCTTAACCTTCTCACAACCTACATGCACAAAAGTCAGCTTCATAGATAATAGACACAGTTGGAACTTCTAAATCAAAATGCTTTTTTGAGAAAGTGCCAGTGTACCCCAAGGATAAGTCCCCAAGGTTTTCCTACAATTATGGGGATGGCACAAAGACAAAACATCCCCTCCTTGTC
Organism: Sequoia sempervirens; assembly: GCA_007258455.2. NCBI lineage: Eukaryota > Viridiplantae > Streptophyta > Pinopsida > Cupressales > Cupressaceae > Sequoia > Sequoia sempervirens. Next base: position 66,351,700 of record VDFB02072274.1, read on the forward strand.
CTGAAAAAAATTGCAAAAACAAGGACATCTCAAGGGCATCTCCTTAAGACGAGGGGCATTCTTCTATTTGGGGGCCCTAATGGGTCAGCCATACCATCCCTAGCATCCTTATGATGTCAAGACATTGCCCATGGGTGCCAAATTTAAGCAGTCAAAAATTAAAATAAATAAGTCATTAAAAACAAAAAAAAACTTAATGCTTTTATGTGGGAGCCATAAGGGCCCTCAACATTTTAAAAAATATGTTATTCTACTCCCAAATCTAGCCTACATTCATTTTTTTGTTTTAATCATTTGTCATTTGCATTTTGCATTATTACAGTTTGCTTTTGCAAGCAAGAAGGAATACTAAGAAGATAGGAAGAAGGAAGAAGAAAAATAAGGAAGAGGAAAAGGAGGAAGAAGGTACGTTACTGAACTATAGATTTTCAGATTTCTTTTATTATTTTGTAACATTTTTTTTAATTTATTTTTTTCATTTTTGTTTTGTTTACAAATAGCGGATAATAGCTAGAAGATGAATGAATAACACATGAATTACTTCTATTTTTATATTAAATTGCTTTTGTTTTCATTTTGTGACTGAACAATGAATATACTGCTATTATTTTTTGTTCTCCCTCTACAAAACATTTTAAGTTTTAAACCTCATGTTTTAATACATATTTTAAGCTTCTCTACTCTAAATTAATTTGTTTACACTTCAAAGAATGTAATGGCTACTATTTTTTACATTTTTGCACTCACAGTAAATCAAAAATTTGTTGTTTTTTTAATTGCAATGCGTAAAAAAGTTACCTTTTTTTCATATTGTTATTTTCTGTTGTTTTATTGCATCTCTTTTAGGGTCAAGATGAGTTCCTTCAATGGCAATGACAACTTTGATTTGGGAAATGCAATTAAGAGAAATGTGAGGGAATTAGTTGAGGCCAGTGAAGCCCCAACAAGCAGTTCAGTTGAGTGTGCATTGCAAACAAATTACCCTTCCAAGTTTTCGACACCATATGCCAAAGGCCCCTTTCTGTTTTAACAATAAAACCTCTTTGTACCAAGTTGTAGTGTTGCTTGGCAGTAAGAGAGCAACTAATTCAAGTGGGAGTCAACATTAGAAATGCAACATTTTCCCAGATGACCTGAAGAGCGGCATTATGAGGGTTAATACAAATTTCTTATATATCACTAGTAAAAGGGTTGCCCTTTGAGCAAACTCAGACTTGAGGAGAGGGTCAAGATGATCAAATTATATCAAGGAGACATCATTGTACTATTATTTGCTTCCTCCAAAGTTTCTACACAAGGAAGTAGACCACCTACAATTCCAATGAGTTGAGTGGAGTGGAAACATAGGAGTAGGGAGAGTCACAGGTTCAAATCGCTGAACCCAATTGTTGAATTGTTCAGTGTGCAATCTAAAGATGATGCAAATGAGGCTACTGCCATTTCTTTTTGGTAATCGTATTCCTTTCTATGTTGCTCAACATTCTTATTACAAGGAGGATATGGCCAAGGTAGGCAAAGCTAGTAGTGGCTATGTGCCTCCTAGCGAGTCCAAATTGAGAAACACACTCTTGGGAAAAACTTGTTCCAAAGTTAACCTATTGATGAAAGAGAGGAAGACCAAATGAATATCACATGACTATGGCATAATCATGGAGAGGAGAACAAATATTTAGACACTGTCCACTCATCAACATCATAGTTACATATATTGATGGAGCTTACTTCCCTAGGGCATTTGATTGCTCTAGAAACAACGAGGATGTTCAATATTAGTTTACGATCCTACAAGGTGCCATTGAGGAAGGACATCCACAAAATGTAATGCAAGTGATTACAAATGCAGCATATGTGTGCGCAAGGCAATTGGAAAATTAATTTAGTCTACCTACAAGCACATCTACTAGACCCCCTATTGTGTGCATGCTTTAAGCAATGCACTCAAAGACATTGGAAAAAAAATATGGTGGTGGATACAAGGGAGGTGCAAATGTTCATTTGCAACCATTACATCTCATTGGAATATTTTTAAGGCTTTGAGGAAAAGGAATTCATCAAAATAGTTAAGATTTGATTTGCTTCCTATTTTGTTCTACTACAAAGGATGCTTGAGTTGCAAGAGTCCTTGCAATTTATGGCTATGACATAGGAATGGAAGAGGTGGAGGGAGTCAAAGACAAAGCAAGAGAAGAGGGTGAAGTAGATTGTGAGTAATGATAAGTTTTTATCAAATGTAAGATACGTCACATCTTTTATATCCCCTATTTTTAGTGTTGTCAAATTTGGGGATTCTAACAATCCTAGTCTTGGGGAGATTTACAAGTGCATTGATAGCATGTTTGGCTAGACAAAGCCCCCCATTCGTTAGGCAGACTCCACCTTAGAGTTCAATATGTTAATGTTATAGCAGCTTCGGTAGCTCCTTCCAGCTCAGCTCCTTCTTGAAAATAAATTTGAATGATAGCCGGCGGCTATTCAAATTATATTTGTTATTATTATTGTTCATCCTCACCTTGTATAGCCGACATGAGAAGTCATTTAATGTGTTGTTATGATTTGAGGCCGACCTCTTGTGAAGAGGCATGCATTTATCTAGGCCGACATTCTTTACAAAGTCATCTTGATAATAAAATCTGTTGAGGGCGACTTTCATCTTATGAATTATATTTGTGGCCGACCTCATGATATGAAGAGGTGCGACCTCTCCAAATTGTATAAGAACATTCATCCATGGTAATGAGCCGGGTCAGTTTTTCCATTCTCACAAGTGCGAACATGTATTGTCTGATCAAAGAGTGATCATACAAAAATAGGGCGAAGCTACAGCCAGCGAATCTGATCATGTGCGCCTCAAGTTTGGAAAGTCTGATAAATTGTGGATGTATCATCAAGTGCAAATATACCACACAGTGAAGGGCGAACATCTCTCAGAGTACCTCAATACAGAGCAAACATAGTGCAGTGATGAAGTCTTGAGGAAGACAGTCTAGATCAAGCAAGTTCGATCTATTCAAGTGCGAATTCATTCAAGAGCAGATTGTGAATCTCTCTAAGTGCAGACTACAAGGAAGAGCAGATTGCGAATCTCTCTAAGTGCAGATTACAAGGAAGAGTAGATTGCGAATCTAAGAGCAGATTATCATCTGTTATTGCATCTAGAGTAGATGCTGGTTATTGGCCTTTTGTTCGGCCTCATTGTAAAGTGAATTATTGCCACTGTTGTATCAAATATAAGAGAGATCTTTGTTGCTGGGTTTTTCTCCCTCAAGAGGACGGTTTTCCCAGGGTATATACTGTGTTATCTTGTCTGATTTTTGATTTATTTCTGTGCATTTACATCTGATCACATAAAATCAACATGGTATCAGAGCGGGTCTGTGGAAAGATCCGATCAGATCTTGAAAAAATAATTCGAAGTCAGATCTAACGTCTTCTACTTGAGCAAGTAGAGTACTTTTGTGCGGGATGCATTCTTTGGTCCTTCCATTTCAGAAAAGTCCAGTTTTGTCATCTACGAAAGGAGTGCATCATCTTGGCTCTCTTCATGAGTTTACTTGAGACATATTGCTAGCAATCTGAGATCTGAGAGTTATATGCGGTGATCTCACCTCCCGGGATCTGTTATCTAAAAGCACATGTCAGTTTGAGCTGCCAAGGGTTGAAATCAAAAGGCTGCAATCAAATAGAGATAAGTATTTGGTTCCTTTCTTTGTTTATATTCCTTTATGTGAATCTCAGTTGTGCAGATCTGATAAAGTCTTTCGTGTAATGATCCTATCTATCTCTAACAATTTGGGTATTGCTAGTAAGCATGTTGCATAACCTAGTGGATTGCAGTTGGAAACGGAGTGCACTGCAAATTTGAGCAGTCATGGGCCTTGTTCAAATTTAACCTTGTCATGAGTCTGTGCTCGAGTCATGAAGGCTGTGGATTGATCTGAGTATAAGAATAGCATACCGTGTTCAATAATTGCATTTATCAGAATATTAAGGAAGATAAGTATTCTGTGTCTTGTTGAAATCACATTTCTATCATGGGCCTGTATTCAAACCGTAAAAGTTGCATGTTGATCTGTACTTTAAATCAGCGTATCTCACAATATAAACAAGTATTCTTTATTTGTTGTATCTTGGACATTGTGTGATTAGTATAAGGAGATTGTTACTTCTCTTAATTTGTGATTTCTAGGTCAAAGATTCTTTGTATACTTCAAATTATCCATTGTGAGTTGATCTAGACTAATCATGTAAATCCTTTGATATATGTCCTTGAGATAAGAATCAGCAAAAGAGAAGAGATTGGTATCCTTATGTTGTGATAGGTTGATCACATCGATACCCTTCTCCAATGCATGTGTTGTGATAGAATCTTGAACTCTTGGGAGAGTTGATTCTACATGCCAACCGTTTAATGCATTCAAGAAATCTGCAGCTGTGCAGATCATTCCTTTATTGTGCAGAGTTAGGCACTCTCGAGAGGAGCAAACAAATGAATGAACGAAAGAGCTATATCAAAACTTATAGAGATAAGTTCCTTTAACCCTCTAGTTTGATCTTTTTATTGATTTATTTTCATGTTCTAACATTGTGCATAAAAGCTTATGTGTTCATATTATAACCTGTGATTGTAAATCTTGTATGATTCCAGTCTTGTTATTTCATTGGGTAATTACAAACTGTTAAGTAATCTCTCTCTAAAATGCTTGTAGGAGCAAGAAGGTGATGAGAAATTGCTTAATGATGAAAAGCTTGAGGCATCTTGTGAGAAATCCATGCCAACCAAAGAAATAATCAAGCAGCCTTGGGACTAAGCTGATGGTCAGAGGGAGCTCACTTCCAGAAGTCTTCTTTGCAATCTTTGGAGCAAGGATCAAGAGGGAGTCTTGTAACTCACTGAGAAGAAGTGAAGATTGTTGTGCTAAACCCTTAGAGGATCCCTTCAGTTGCTGAGATCAGATTTGCTCAAGATTGCCTTCTGGGTTTGCCATTGGTAGCTCCGCAAACCTATTCAGAATAGTGAGATCTGAGATGAAGTCAATGAGGACTATTCTGAACTCTCTTCAGTACCAAGGTGTGCACTGGAAAACATTTATCTAATTCAAAGTGTTGCAGTCAATCCTAGACGAAGAGGTCAGAAGGTTGATGCAAGTGCCTGAAGATTTAGAGGGAGCCTGCTGATCCTGAAGAAGACGGTAATCTTGCTGCAGCTAGTTCAGATTTGGTGGATCCTACGTTGTACAGACAGCTGATTGGATCCTTGATGTATCTAGTTAACACTAGACCTGATAATTGCTATGCAGTGAGTGCACTTAGCCAGTTTATGTGTGATCCGAGACAGATACATCTTGTTGTAGCTAAACATATCTGAGATACTTGGTGTACAGTTGGATATGGGTTGAAGCATACTTAGATGCACTTGAGGTTTGGTTCATTGTGTCACGACGAAGAGCACCTCCGCCGGTTTCAGCCAGGTTCTCTATGATGCAGCAGAAGCTCTCAGAGCATTGAGTACAACAGGCGAGTATATTGCAGCTTTGCATGGCAACTCGAGAAGCAGTGTGGCCTCGTAAGCTCCTTGCAGGATTGTTTGGACAATCAATGGAGCCCACCATTATTCATTGTGATAATCAGAGTTGTGTGAAGCCTTCTGTCAATCCTGTGTTTCATGACAGAACCAAGCATGTTGAGATCAAGTACCACTATATCGAGATATGGTAACGAAAGGCTGTACAGTTGAGGTACATTAGCACTGATGAGCAGACGGCAGATATTCTCACCAAGCCTCTCACCAGGGTAAAGTTCGTGTACTTTCGAGACAAGCTTGGTATGGTGGAGAATCCAGCCTTAACTGAGTATGAGTCTCAGTATCAGTGAGCCTTGCCTAATGAGTTCTTCTCTGTGAGAGAGGTTCGAGGTGAAATCCCTTGTTAATGCATTTTCTTCTATGACGAAAGAAATTGAGGTGAAAGCCCTTGTTTCCACCCTCTGAGAGAGTCATGGTGGATGTCATGTGTGCGACTCCATGACACATCTTGTACTTGTGTTTCACCCTCTGAGAGAGTCATGGTGAAAGTCACTTGAGGTGACAACATCACGCAAGTGATGAACACTCGTACTTACTATTGCACCTTCTTCTGTGATGGAAGAACTTGAGGTGAAAGCCCTCGTTTCCACCCTCTGAGCTGAGTCATGGTGGATGTCATGTGTGTGACTCCATGACAACATCACGTGAGAGAGTCCGTGATGATCTTCTTGTACTTGTGTTTCACCCTCTGGGAGAGCCATGGTGAAAGTCACGTTGAGGTGACAGCATCACGCAAGTGATGAACACTAGTACTTAACCATGTGATGGTTAATATCACATTGAGGTGATATTTCTCTCTTTATATTTGATTGCAGGCAATGGTGGCAGATGAACCTCATATGGAGATGATGTGTATTTTGCAGCTGGAAGTTCTCTCCCTAGCTGAGAGGGAGTGTTAATGTTATAGTAGCTTCGGTAGCTCCTTCCAGCTCAGCTCCTTCTTGAAAATAAATTTGAATGATAGCCGGCGGCTATTCAAATTATATTTGTTATTATTATTGTTCATCCTCACCTTGTATAGCCGACATGAGAAGTCATTTAATGTGTTGTTATGATTTGAGGCCGACCTCTTGTGAAGAGGCATGCATTTATCTAGGCCGACATTCTTTACAAAGTCATCTTGATAATAAAATCTTTTGAGGCCGACTTTCATCTTATGAATTGTATTTGTGGCCGACCTCATGATATGAAGAGGTGCGACCTCTCCAAATTGTATAAGAACATTCGTCCATGGTAATGAGCCGGGTCAGTTTTTCCATTCTCACAAGTGCGAACATGTATTGTCTGATCAAAGAGTGATCATACAAAAATAGGGCGAAGCTACAGCCAGCGAATCTGATCATGTGCGCCTCAAGTTTGGAAAGTCTGATAAAATGTGGATGTATCATCAAGTGCAAATATACCACACAGTGAAGGGCGAACATCTCTCAGAGTACCTCAATACAGAGCAAACATAGTGCAGTGATGAAGTCTTGAGGAAGACAGTCCAGATCAAGCAAGTTCGATCTATTCAAGTGTGAATTCATTCAAGAGCAGATTGCGAATCTCTCTAAGTGCAGACTACAAGGAAGAGCAGATTGCGAATCTCTCTAAGTGCAGATTACAAGGAAGAGTAGATTGCGAATCTAAGAGCAGATTATCATCTGTTATTGCATCTAGAGTAGATGCTGGTTATTGGCCTTTTGTTCGGCCTCATTGTAAAGTGAATTATTGCCACTGTTGTATCAAATATAAGAGAGATCTTTGTTGCTGGGTTTTTCTCCCTCAAGAGGAGGGTTTTCCCAGGGTATATACTGTGTTATCTTGTCTGATTTTTGATTTATTTCTGTGCATTTACATCTGATCACATAAAATCAACACAATATTCATCTTATCATTCAAAAAAGGCAAGAGAAGTTACACACCCCTCTACACATGGTTGCATATGCATTGAATCTAAAGTAGTATCTAGAAAGACATGGCAAAGTTGTTTCCATTGATCGCAACATGATGAGGAATGCCCTTGTGAAGGCCTTAATGAAAATGTTTAGTCTACAAGAAGCTTCATTAGTCGAAGTTGATTGGCTAAAGTTTACTAAACTTGATGGTTGCAAGACTTTGGCGAGGATTAACAAGCATACTTTGGCACAAGAGAAGCCAATTAGTTGGTAGCAATTATATGGACCTCCAAAATTGATGTGCACATTTTCCATTCATCTTCTCTCATAAGTTTCTAGTTTCCCCACTGCTGAGAGGAATTGATCCACAAGTAGCTTTATCCACTCTCTAATGAGGAACAAACTCACCCTTACAAGTGCAAAAAGAGCTTATCATTGTGCATAGTGTCTTGCATCTCATGATCATGACACCTAAGTACAGTATAGCACAGCAACACGGTGGAATGTAAAGCCTAAGGGGCAACAATAAGTTGATGAGGAGGATGTGCAATCAGGATTGATTGAGCTCACATTACACGATGAGGATGCAATTCATTCCAACAATGATGAGTTTTTGAGATATCCAATGGATGATGGCTCTAATTTTTGGGATTGTTGCTCAAACAAATACCAACTATGAATATCTTTGTTTGGCATGAACGTTTTGTCATTTGCAATCTTAGTTGGGAATCTCAGCCCAATTTTATGTTCACCTTTCAAGTTTCATAATACTAATTGCTAGCAACTACTATGATCTTCATATAAAGCATTTTGATTTAACAATAATAATTAACATTTATGATTGGGGAATTGACACTAAATTATCAATTAACAATTTTGTAGTGTGCTCTCAAGTTTGTACTTAATTTTATAAATTTTGTGCAAATTATGGTTTCTAATATACATTTACACAAGCACATATATAGTTGTTGCTCTACTGTCGCCAAAATTTTGGAATTTTTTTGCTGTCCCCAAAACCCTAGCCCCATCATCCCCTACCACCGCCCCACACCATCTTAGAAACTTAGAGAAACACCAAAAAGAGCCCACTCATGGTTTTAAAAAGATTGGGTGGAGACCACATGAAAGCTATATGGCAACACTAGAAATACCCAAGAAAAGCAATAAGATAGATTTAATTATTAAAAACTATCTTCTAAAAAACTTGTTGACAATAAACAAGATTTGGTCAAACTAATGTGTTATGATGAGTTTAAGCAAGTCAAAAATGTTAAGACAGAAAACTCATCAAGTAAATTGAGTTGATTATAGAAACTCAAAGAATGTGGGCAAATCATTTGACTAAGATTCAACTGTAAAAGAGGTAAACACATTGTGTTTATACATTTAAGGAAAATTGAGGAGGGAAATAGAAATTAAAAAAGTTTGACAAACATCCCATTTGAAATGCTTGCCATTTTCCAAATTCAGTAGTATTGGCTGAACTTCAAGCTTTAAAGGATTCAAAACCCATTTTGCATGGAAAGTTATACTTGCTTTTAGATTTGATATACTTATGAAAATCTAAAATATCTTAGATATCCATGTCATAGGATTGATATGTTTTGCTTTGGCACATATATTTACATGCACTGATCACTCATTTCACAACAAAATTTTAGATTTATCAAGCAAGACACAATGGCATGACCTAAGATTCAAAGGACAATTCCCATGTGCTCTATATCTAGTTTTTGTGAAAATCCAAGTTGAACCCAAACCAATCCAGACCAAGTACCGACCTTACTACAGGCCCAACCAAGGTTCTACCAAGGTCCTACTCTAAGCCTATGGATTCAACCTAGGTACATTCATATGTACTCAAGCTGAGACTACATGCCCATGAGGACCTTGGGCGAACATGGGCCAACTGCAAGGAAAACTTGCATGGGACCACAAATAAACTTTATTAAAAAAGCAAAAAAAATGACTTTGTGATATACCTAGACAAAATCCACAAGCCCAAGGTAGGACCCCATTTCAACCTAGGGAGAACCTAACTAGGACCAAAAGAAAGTCACTTTAAATGGAAAAGGGAAACAAAAAAGTTAGAACCCTAACTAGCAACTTTCCTTAGTCTCAATCACGGATGAGGAGCACAAGGTTGCTACACAAAACATGCTTAGAGCAGCCAGTGGGAGTGGCATTGGTGCTACTTATTGTTCCAAAAAATCAATGTATGACATTGAACTCAATGCTCTCAATGAATAGCAATGTAATGATTCATATTGGCTTTAGCACTAACATAAACCATTTTGATTAATTTTGAGCATTTGACAATTGACATTGAATTATCAATTGTTAGTTGTATCATGCATTTAATTTTGTAGATTTTGAGCACATAATGTGCACGTGTGTGTGCACATACGCATCCAATCAATCCAAGACAGGTTTGTGATGAAACACACAGCTATACTGAGAGGGGGGGTGAATCAGTATAAGACAATCTTTTACTTTTTCAAAACTTCACAACCATAGCAATAGCAATCACACAAGATATAACAATTATGCAACACAAGAACACAGGATTTACGTGGAAACCCTTGCAAGAAAAAACCATGGCAAAATATTGATTACATAAACCTTCTCTTATAATCTTTGTAGGCACCAACCCATTGGAGACACCAATCCCCACTTACAAGATTTGCAAGCACCAACCCACTAGAGACACCAAACCCCACAACTAAGCACCAACCCAGCAAAAGACACCAAAGCACCAACCCACTGGAGATACCAAACCCCACAACTGAGCACCAACCCAGCAAAAGACACCAATCTCTTCTAATGAGGGGCACCAACCTCCCGATCTCTTCAATATGAGGCACCAACCTCAATCATAACAAAGTCTTCATCTTCCTCAAAAACTGCTCTAACAAATCTGCTCAAATCTTCCTTGAGATCTGATATGAATCACTTTGAAGAGTCTTCTATAAATCTACCTTAAAATCACTTTTAGGATCTACTATAAATCTGCCTTAAACACTTGAAAGATCTGCTATAAATCTACCTTAAATCACCTTCAAGATCTGCTATAAATCTTCTTTAAATCACATTCAAGATCTGCTACCTGCTATAAATCTCCCATAAAGGTCTGTTCCAAATCAGGCACAATGACTGCTATAAGTTTGTCTTAAAGATCTACTCCGAATCAAGCACAATGTCTGCTATAAATCTCCCATAAAGCTCTACTCCAAATCAGGCACAATGTCTACTATAAATCTTCCTTAAAAGTCTGCTGCAAATTTGCTCTTAGGTCTGTTATAAATCTACTCTTAGGTTTGCTCCAATTCTGTTGTAAATCACCTCCAAAAGTCTGCCATAAATCTCCTCGAAATTCTGCTCTTCCTCTTCTTAAATCTACTTATCTTCTCCTAATTGTTGCAAGTATGAAAGTGTTGTCATTGATGTCAACAAGCTTGTGTTGTCATTGATGATAGTTGTATAGTGGTTGAGAAGAGATTATTGCTTTGATTGGTTGCATTATGTTGTCAACAATTAAGTTGTTGATGTTAACCTTTGGTGTTGCTATGATAAGCTTCTATTTATGGTTTAGATGTCAAGGATATTGAGAAAATTGATGAAATAAGGAAATAGGATGTTGCAAAGGTGTTCTAGTTTGCAAAGGTGTTCTAGTTTTGCTTCACATTTCTTTTGGATTGAAGATCTGCCTATGTGGTTTTGATATGTTGGATAGAGGTGTGCAGAGTTTTTATATCCAAAATTTCGGCTTCTAGATCGATCGTCAGAGAAAGTCATGTTCACCAATGTGTGAACTAGTCTTGTAGTGTTGCTTATAGAGGTGTCTAGGAGAAATGTTTTTGCTTTGCGTTTCTCCGCAGTTGCTCTTCAGGTCTTGTGATTTTGAAGGTATGTTGATGGTATTGATCTCTTTCCTTCATTAAGAGGATTCGTGGTTTGGTACTCTAGAAGTTGGATGTTAGAGTTGCAGTGTTTAGCAGTGTAGTCTGAGTGTACAAGTTGTGTACATTCTGAAAGTGTGAGTTGTTGCAAAGGAGTTCAATGGATTTTAGGAGGATAGAGGAATATTCTAGATCATGATGAAGCATGGTATGTGGTTCACAAGTCCTTGGATTTGAGGAAGCATGTAATTCAAAGTTTAATGGCGTTTGGACAAGTAATGGCCGACCTGGTGTTTATACCAAAGAAGCATAAATCTGGAAAAAATCGCGATTAATCGTGATTTTCATTTAGTTGGCACCCAACACGTTTTTCCCCCCCTTTTTTTAGAAAATCTTTGACAATAGTCAACGACTCATTGCCTGTTTAAATCGCGTTTAAATTTGTAAAAAATCACGATTAATCATCTCACCTACCCGCAATTAAATTCTCGCCAAAAAAAAACCCTAAAATGACGCGAAATTGTATAAGTTGCAGTGAAAATGCGACGACAGCAGAGTTCAGATTTTAGGGCAAATTTGAAAGTGGCCAACTTCACCATTTCTTCCAGCAACGCCATTGTTTGTTGCATAGTTCGGCTCCTTCTTCCGTGTCTGAGGTAGGCTTGCATTTTTTCGTAAATGCATTTTGATTTTATTGTTAAAGATTTATAGTTTACTATTATAAATTTATAATTTTTTTCTATTTATTAATTTAAATACTAATATACTAAATAATACTAATTAAATATTGTATTACTATTTATTTCTATTTATTAATTTTAATACTAATAAAAGTATAAAACTAAGATTTACAATACAGTAATTTAGTATTATTTAATTAGTATTACTGTATTGTTTTTTCAAAATCAATAATATACTAAATAAAAAATACTATATTAGTATGCAAGATTTTTGGAAAAAACTGTGTGATTTTTTATATCATCAACGTTTCGGATCATACTCCATGATCCATCATCAGGATGATTAGCAGTAGAGTGAGAATGAAAGAGAGCAAACAGACTTGGATATAAAGGAGAGGGAAGAGGGGTTTGGGAAGGTTGAGAGGCACGCTCCCCACAAAAACATGACATAAATATAAATATATATATAAGAAAACCAAAACCTAAGTATATATCTGAGTTATATATGTAAAGGATAATGAGAAAGTTAAGGAAGAAGCAAAACAATTATAAATATAAGAAATTAAAGGCCGAATGAAAATAAATATAAAAGAGAAAAGACTGAAAAAGAATAGCTCAAAAAATATCAAAGAGTAAAGGAATCAAGTAGAAAATGAAAGAAATCAAAAAATGAAAAATGAGTGAAACAAAAAACAATCACATGGGAAAGGACTAAATGGGAAAACTCAAAAACTATAAAAACCGTTTTTTGAGTTAACAAGAGCAATCAAATGATGAAAAAAAAAAAAAATTCACAAAAGTAATCTTGTTAATGAAGAAAGATAAATTAACAAAAGCAATCAAAAGATGAAAATTAAATTAACAAAAACAATCAAATGATGAAAAATAACTTACCAAGAGAGAACGAAGCGAAAGTAAAAAGGAAAATGAAAGTAAAGAGAAAATGATAAAAAGGAAAAGATGAGAAGTAAATAAAATTAAATAATAAATAATAATTAAAGATCAATTAAAGAGCAATTAAAGAGAAATTAATAAGTAAATAAGGAGCAATGAATTGATAAAAAAGAATAGATGAGAAGTAAAAAGAATTAGATAATAAATAATAATTAAAGAAGAAAAATGAATAGAAATAGATAATAAATAAATAATAGAGTAGAGAAGTAAATAGAAATAGATAATAAATGATAATTAAAGATGAAAAATAAATTAACAAAAACATTCAAATGATGAAAATGAATTACCAAGAGAAAACAAACCAAAGTGAAAGTAAAAAGGAGATTGATAATAAAGAGAGGTGAGAAGTAAATTAAAGTAATAAAAGATGGGGAGTAAATAGAATAAAATAGAATAATAGAAGCAACCAAAGTAAATAGAAACCAAAAAAAGTAAATAGAAAGTAAATAAAAGTAAGCGGAAGTAAATAATAGAAGCAACAAAGGTAAATAAAAGTAATAATGGATGAAAAGTAAATAGAATGAAATGGAAAATAAGAAGCAACCAAAAGAAAGTGAAAAAGGAATTGGTAAAATAGAATAGAGGAGAAATAAAAAGAAATAGATGATAGATAATAAATAAAGATGAAAAGTAAATAGACATAGATAATAAATAAATAATAGAATAGATTTTAAGTAAATAGAAATAGATAATAAATAATAATTAAAGATGTAAAGTAAATATAAAATAGAATAAATAAATAGAATAGATGAGAAGTAAGTAGAAAAAGGATAATAAATAATAATTAAAGATGAAGCAAACAAAAGATGAAAATTAAATTAACAAAAACAATCGAAAAATGAAAAATAAATTACCAAGAGAAAACAAAACAAAGTGAAAGTAAGAAGGAAATTGAAAAAAAGGGGAGGAGAAGTAAATAAAAAATAATAATGAATAATAATAAAGAGCAATACAACAAGCGTACACAAACAAATAAAGGCAAATATATAAAAAAAGGTAAATATATAAAAAACCAAGCCATAAATGTCTATATAACGGAGCGAAATTAAGAGACAAGAAAAGAAAACAGAAGGAACCAACAAAGAGAAAGAGGAAAACAAGGGGGGAGGAAAGAAGGAAGGACAAGCAAGGAGAGGGGACGGGGGGGAGAGGGGACGGGGGGGCGGGAGAGGAGAGGAGAGACGGGGTGAGGGAACGGAAGCGTAAGCGGGGGTCAAAAAGGATTTGGGGGGATGGCATTGATGCTATTTAATAAGGGTTTCCAGGAGAAACTTAGAGCCCAACCTCCATCCCGGTTGAGGTTGGAAGGGTGGTTGTGGATTTCAATGGCCTCTTTAAGTTTTCTCTTAAAGAAGTTGTCTTCTATGAATAGGATTTTGGTGTTTTCTAAAGCAATGTGATGCTTCGTCTTAGCGGAGTGTTCAGCTAGAGCGGATTTAGAGATTCGGTCGTGCCTTAGGTCAGCACAATGTTCTTTGATTCTTGTGTTGAAGGAACGAACTGTTTCCCCAATGTAGGGGATGCCACATGAACACAACACTTTATAGACACCTGATTTGAGGAAATGGTCTAGGGGGTCTTTGGAGGAAGGGATGTGATTTCTTACAGTGCAAAAAGGTTTGAAAGTGCAATTGATACCCTTTTTGAGAAGGATTTTGGCAATTTTGTTGGAGATACCCTCAACATAGGGGAGGGTTGCCAGAGGAAAAGGAGGGGGAGTGGGGATGGGCTTGAGGGTGAGCCTAATAGCTACAAGATCCTTGATACCAATCCCACCCCCAAATTGTTAAAAAATGTTAAAGCCGCCATTTCGAGGTCATCCTTTGATGATGCCACTAAAAAATGGCTCACCCCTTCCAAGGAGGTGACTCCTCGTATCTATGGGGTTCCTAAGATCCATAAAGCAGGTACCCCCCTTCGACCCATTGTTGATACTATTAACTCCCCTACTTACAGATTGGCCTCCCATCTTGCCAAACTTATCTCTCCTCTCATTGGAAATTCAAGTTCCTTCGTCAAAAATTCTTCCCATTTTGTGGAATTCATCAAAGATAAAAAACTAGATGTAAATGATATTCTTGTTAGCTTTGATGTGGTTTCTCTCTTCACCAAAGTCCCCTTACATGACTCAATTGAGCTTATCAAACAAAAGTCAAGCCTTGAAATTGCCTCCTTAGTTGAGTTATGTCTCAGATCAACTTTCTTTTCCTTCCAAGGTGTCATTTATGAACAAGTGGATGGAGTTGCCATGGGTTCTCCTCTTTCTCCCATCGTGGCCAACCTCTACATGGAGCACTTTGAAGATGTCGCTCTCCATTCGTTTCCCTTCAAACCTAAATGGTGGAAACGTTATGTAGATGACACCAATATATGTTGGTCCCATGGTTGGGAGAAGCTTGAAGAATTCCATTCCCACTTAAACAACTTATCTCCTCACATCTCTTTCACCAAGGAAATTGAAACTGACAACCAACTGCCTTTCTTAGACGTTCTTCTCATCAAGAATGCAGATGGTTCATTATCTCGGTCCATCTTTCGAAAATCCACCCACACTGACCTTTATCTTCACTCTTCTTCTCACCATCATCCTAGCCAAAAAGCAGGGGTCCTCAAAACCTTGGTTAACAGAGCTCTCTTAATTTGTGATAAAGAGCACCTTGACCAAGAATTGGCCCACCTTACCCATGTCTTCTCCCTGAATGGATACAAAAAGAAGCAAATCAACAGGGCTATCAACCAAGCCAAGGCTAGGCTCACCCTCAAGCCCATCCCCACTCCCCCTCCTTCTTTTCCTCTGGAAACCCTCCCCTATGTTGAGGGTATCTCCAACAAAATTGCCAAAATCCTTCTCAAAAAGGGTATCAATTGCACTTTCAAACCTTTTTGCACTGTAAGAAATCACATCCCTTCCTCCAAAGACCCCCTAGACCATTTCCTCAAATCAGGTGTCTATAAAGTGTTGTGTTCATGTGGCATCCCCTACATTGGGGAAACAGATCGTTCCTCCATCACAAGAATCAAAGAACATTGTGCTGACCTAAGGCACGACCGAATCTCTAAATCCGCTCTAGCTGAACACTCCGCTAAGACGAAGCATCACATTGCTTTAGAAAACACCAAAATCCTATTCACAGAAGACAACTTCTTTAAGAGAAAACTTAAAGAGGCCATTGAAATCCACAACCACCCTTCCAACCTCAACCGGGATGGAGGTTGGGCTCTAAGTTTCTCCTGGAAACCCTTATTAAATAGCATCAATGTCATCCCCCCCAATCCTTCTTGACCCCCGCTTTCGCTTCCGGTTCCTCACCCCGTCTCTCCTCTCCTCTCCCGACCCCCCGTCCCCTCCTCTCCTTGCTTGTCCTTCCTTCTTTCCTCCCCCCCTTGTTTTCCTCTTTCTCTTGTTGGTTCCTTCTTTTTATTTTCTTGTCTCTTAATTTCACTCCGTTATATAGACATTTATGGCTTGGTTTTTTATATATTTACTTTTATATATTTATTTATTTGTTTGTGTACGCTTGTTGTATTGCTCTTTATTATTATTCATTATTATTTTTTATTTACTTCTCCTCCCCTTTTTTTCAATTTCCTTCTTACTTTCACTTTGTTTTGCTTTCTCTTGGTAATTTATTTTTCATTTTTGATTGTTTTTGTTAATTTAATTTTCATCTTTTGTTTGCTTCATCTTTAATTATTATTTATTATCCTTTTTCTATTTACTTCTCATCTATTCTATTTATTTATTCTATTTTATATTTACTTTACATCTTTAATTATTATTTATTATCTATTTCTATTTACTTAAAATCTATTCTATTATTTATTTATTATCTATGTCTATTTACTTTTCATCTTTATTTATTATCTATCATCTATTTCTTTTTATTTCTCCTCTATTCTATTTTACCAATTCCTTTTTCACTTTCTTTTGGTTGCTTCTTATTTTCCATTTCATTCTATTTACTTTTCATCCATTATTACTTTTATTTACCTTTGTTGCTTCTATTATTTACTTCCGCTTACTTTTATTTACTTTCTATTTACTTTTTTTGGTTTCTATTTACTTTGGTTGCTTCTATTATTCTATTTTATTCTATTTACTCCCCATCTTTTATTACTTTAATTTACTTCTCACCTCTCTTTATTATCAATCTCCTTTTTACTTTCACTTTGGTTTGTTTTCTCTTGGTAATTCATTTTCATCATTTGAATGTTTTTGTTAATTTATTTTTCATCTTTAATTATCATTTATTATCTATTTCTATTTACTTCTCTACTCTATTATTTATTTATTATCTATTTCTATTCATTTTTCTTCTTTAATTATTATTTATTATCTAATTCTTTTTACTTCTCATCTATTCTTTTTTATCAATTCATTGCTCCTTATTTACTTATTAATTGCTCTTTAATTGCTCTTTAATTGATCTTTAATTATTATTTATTATTTAATTTTATTTACTTCTCATCTTTTCCTTTTTATCATTTTCTCTTTACTTTCATTTTCCTTTTTACTTTCGCTTCGTTCTCTCTTGGTAAGTTATTTTTCATCATTTGATTGTTTTTGTTAATTTAATTTTCATCTTTTGATTGCTTTTGTTAATTTATCTTTCTTCATTAACAAGATTACTTTTGTGAAATTTTTTTTTCATCATTTGATTGCTCTTGTTAACTCAAAAAAACGGTTTTTATAGTTTTTGAGTTTTCCCATTTAGTCCTTTCCCATGTGATTGTTTTTTGTTTCACTCATTTTTCATTTTTTGATTTCTTTCGTTTTCTACTTGATTCCTTTACTCTTTGATATTTTTTGAGCTATTCTTTTTCAGTCTTTTCTCTTTTATATTTATTTTCATTTGGCCTTTAATTTCTTATATTTATAATTGTTTTGCTTCTTCCTTAACTTTCTCATTATCCTTTACATATATAACTCAGATATATACTTAGGTTTTGGTTTTCTTATATATATATTTATATTTATGTCATGTTTTTGTGGGGAGCGTGCCTCTCAACCTTCCCAAACCCCTCTTCCCTCTCCTTTATATCCAAGTCTGTTTGCTCTCTTTCATTCTCACTCTACTGCTAATCATCCTGATGATGGATCATGGAGTATGATCCGAAACGTTGATGATATAAAAAATCACACAGTTTTTTCCAAAAATCTTGCATACTAGCATCATGGACTGTGGAAACAAAATGTTATTAAATACTATATTATTTTTAAATATATTTATTTAGTTTTATTATTATTTAGTATTTAATTAATATTGTATTATTTTTTATTTTAAAATTACTGTATAACTATAAAATATAATTTTAAAATACAATTATTATTTTATAATAATCACGATTATTATATTATTTTAAAAATATTTACTATATTTTCAAATTACTGTATTACTATTTTCTAATTAATTATTTTACAAATATCGTTAATTAATTTTAATTAATTATTATTATTATATCATTTTAAAAATATTTAGTGTATTAAAAAATACTGTAAATTACTAAATAGTAAAACTAAATATAATCAATAGTTCATAAAAAACTAGCTAGTTATTTTAAATTTTATCAAATTTCAATTTTATCTTAGAGAAATAAAATGCTTTTGCAGATTTCATTCTTGATCAGTGATCACAATGCCACGTCAGAAAAACTTTGCGTGGACACATTGCACACCAATTGATGGTAGTGCAAAGGTTAAATGCAATTGGTGCCAGGGTGAAGTCAGTGGTGGAATTTATTGGTTCAAATGGCATTTGTCAAAAGAACCAGGTAATAACACCACCATATGCGGAGATTGCCCTGCAGATGTCACATATCAGGCAAAACAAGCTCTTCAGGGTATCACTAAGAATAAGGCCAAAAAAGCAAGAACCGGAGTTGAAACAAGTTCTAATTCTGCAAGTGTGAAGAGGAATAACTTGGTTGAGAAGGATGGTGGGCATGGGGGTTTTAGGGAATCCAGATCAACACCTTCTTCTACAGCACATGGCCCAAACACAGGTGGAGGAAACATTGATGTTTTCTTCCAACCTCGTAGTACACCAGGATCACAAACCACTTTGGAGAGTACAGGATGGAGGAAGAATGTCCACGATCAAGTGAAGAAGGCCATTGCAAATTTTTGGTACTCCTCAAGCTTGCCATTCCATGCTGCCAGATCTCCATATTGGCAAGCTATGGTTGATGCTCTTGTAGCTGTAGGTCCTGGGTTTCGAGCCCCATCTTATCAAACATTGAGGACTAGTATGCTCAATGAGGTAGTAAACGATGTCAAAGATGTTCTTAAAGAGCATCGATCAGAGTGGACTAATAGTGGGTGCACCATTATGTCAAACGGATGGACAGATAGAAGGAACCGAACCCTCATCAACTTCCTTGTCTCTTCTGATCTTGGCACTATTTTTTTGAGATTTGTAGATGCATCAAATACAATGAAATCTGCAGCTGCATTGTTCGATATGTATGACTCGGTAGTCATGGAAGTGGGGCCAGAAAATGTGGTTCAATTTATTATAGACAATGCTGCTGCTTGTGTTGCTGCTGGGAGACTTCTAATAGAAAAATACCCCTCCATGTTTTTTACCCCATGTGCAGCACATTGCATTGATCTAACCCTAGAGGACATTGGGAAAATTGAATGGGTTAAGGAGATACTGCACAAGGCTCGCTCTGTTACCAAATATATTTATAATCACACAAGGGTTTTGAGTATGATGCGGTCTTTCACAGAGGGCAAGGACCTAGTTCGTCCAGGGGTGACAAGATTCGCAACACATTTTCTTGCACTACAGACTCTTTGTCAACAAAAAATGAATTTGAAACGAATGTTTGTTTCAAGAGAGTGGATGGAGTCTGGCTTTGGTAATCAAACAGATGGCATGGCAATTGCAGATTACATGTATTCTACTAGTTTTTGGAATGTGGCTGAACAAGTTGTATCATTTTCGGAGCCTCTAGTAAAAGTCTTGAGGCTAGTGGATGGGGATAAATCCCCCATGGGATACTTGTATGAGGCCATGGATAGGGCCAAGGAGGTGATGAGGGGTAGGCTGGAAAATGACAGGGATAGGTATATGCCATTGTGGGACATAATAGATAGGAGATGGGATGGACAGATGCACTCCCCTCTCCATGCTGCAGGATACTTTCTCAATCCATCATTGTTCTACAACTCTTCATTCAGACAAATTGATGCTGAGATCACACAAGGATTGTTAAAGTGCATGGACAAAATGTTTCCAAACCAAGAACGATTGCATGAAGCTATGTCAGAGTTGCAATTGTACAGGCAGGGAAGGGGTTTTCTCTCTTCTAGGGTTGTCGTGGAAGGCCAAAA
This sequence comes from Sequoia sempervirens, assembly GCA_007258455.2. Classification (NCBI taxonomy): domain Eukaryota; kingdom Viridiplantae; phylum Streptophyta; class Pinopsida; order Cupressales; family Cupressaceae; genus Sequoia; species Sequoia sempervirens. The sequence goes on from VDFB02072274.1 coordinate 66,372,030, forward strand.
GACCTTCCAACCAGGTAGACTCTATAAAATTTTGATTATCTTTTGATTTTTCATGTCACATGATCATTAAATGTGTCTTAGATTTTAAGATATTCTTACATGATACTCATCTCCATATAATGTTCTTTGAACTTTCAGCTCAATGGTGGGATTTTTTGGCCACGAATGCAAAAATCTAAAGTGGATGGCAATACGCATTTTGACCCAGCCATGCAGCTCATCCGCTTGTGAGCGTAATTGGAGTGTTTTTGAACACATACATTCCAAGAAACGCAACGGCTCAACACAAAAACGGATGAATGACTTGGTGTTTGTTCACCACAACCTCCGCTTGAAGCTAAAGAAAGCTCAAGGTGAGACTTTTAATACGCTTGCAATCAATTTCAATTGTTGTCATTGTGTTTTTCACTTGTAGAGCAAAGACTAATTTCTACATGGACAAAAACAGGAACTATTGAGGAAGATGCCCCAATTGACCTCGACGAGATTGATCCTGAGTCTGAGTGGATTGCTGCATCTAATGATGATGTTCTTGAGGATGAATTTGAATATTGTCTTGAGCCTGAAGATGTAGATATCATGGCGGAGGCCAGCATGCCTCTTGATATACTTGAAGAAGCTCAACGGGCAACCGGTCACCTAGCAGCTTCAACATCGAGAGCAGGAGCTTCTGCCCTCTAGCACGTCATTTGCTACAATTGATTTTTTTAGAACTTTGTACTTAGTTTATAGGTTTACTTTGTACAAAGTCACAAACTATATTGTAATAGACATTTTGAGAACTATCACCATCTGATATTTATGCAGTTGTAGTATGTTTTGTGCAATGTAATCACTAATCAGCGATATGAGTATAACCAACGAAAATCTATTTTCTATAATTCATGGATTGAAATCTATATTTTATTTTCTCTCAATGTCTGTATGCTATGGAAATGCCATTAAATTTTTTTAAAAATTACTTTCTAACTATTTTTCTTCAATTTTTTGTTTTTTTTTGTAAATCCAATTTTTTCCTGATTTTTTCAAAAAATCCTGAACTTTTGGTTTGCCGATTTTTTCCCCAAACAATTAATGCTGCTATGGTTTAAACATTATAACAGATTAAGGGTTTAATGAATGCATGTGAATCTGATTACTGTTGAGGGTTTTAATATTCTAAATTGATACAATTGATTCACCATCCCCCACCCCTCTCAATTGTCTTGTTCATTCAACACTAATTTCTGCTCTTAAAGGGAATGATTTTTCATTGAAGAGCTTACTTTCTAACCTCCAAAATAACTTGTATTTATATCCAAAACATGCACTTTACCAAAAAGTATGTCGGCCAAGATTTGACATAAAAATTATTTTAAATATTTAATTTCACCTTTCAAAGTACATCAGCCATCTTTCATAAATATTAATCTAATGTGAGGTCGACCATCCATGGGAGATAACATTTCCTTAAGGGGTAGACCCCTTTAATTAATATTCTATTTTAATTTCTTCCTTTTAAATCTAGCGCGGCCATAATTACATGGAGGTCGGCCATAAATAAATTAAATCAAACTCTTATTATTCCTTGTCTTCAATCAACGAACTTTTCATCACTGAAGTCTTCCTTTGACATCAATGATAATAAATTAATAATTCTAACAATTTTGTCCATATGCCTTTGACATCAATGACAATATTTCCAACAGTTTGATCCAATCTAACAAGATCTCTATTGATAGACATCCACCATTCAAATTTTCCTTGGATGCCCCTCCTCACCTTCCCATCAACGGAGCATAATCAATAGAGCTGTCAAAAAAAATAAGTACCAACCATATATTCAGTCACTTGAACCTCAACATTGTAACCTCTCAACCTAGCTAGATTTCTAGACTAAATATTTCTTACAGATTGTGGACAACACTATAATTCAGCGTGCCAATCTCTAACACTATAAAAAGTTTTGACAGAACCTCAATTATTTTTGTCAACCTCAAATTTTTAAGGGCCAAACTTGCGGCATAGAATCAACTAGTGTCAAGTCAACAAAGTGACATGACATCAATCCCTCATTTTTCTTAACTAGATATTGGTTTCCATCTCATGTCATTTGAAAATCATGCGCATGGTGAATATTTTAGTGGTAGTGCAGATGCAATGGATCAGGATATTGGAATAAATTGTATTAATAATCAAAATTCATATCACCTAAAAAAAATTTCTTTTGAAGATTTTAAAATTGTCATTTTAGATCCTAGTGACCCTAGGCCCAAAACTATGGACACTGAGAACCATAATGCTCTCTAAATATTATATGCAATGTTACCTCAAGTTTCCGGGACAGAGACAACAAGGGACAGCGAGACAAGTCCCCAAGTTTCTGGATTTTGAGCCAAAATTGGGGACAACGGGGGGACGGCTATACAAAATATAGGGAAATTTTAAATATTTATATGAAAACATGGATAAGGCATTCATAATATACATTATAGAATCTTAACATATAACATTTGTGTTCAACATTGCTTGTCAATACTCAATCCACATTCAAAATTCAAAATTAACATACATGGATCATGAAACAACCTTCAAGTTATAATTTATAATTTATAAACTTATATCAAAATGCCCAAAGGCTACATTGTTGCCATATAGTTTTAAAGAATGCTATGAAAATCAAAATACAATAAACAAAGAACAGTAGCACTGCCGCCCCTAACCCACATCTCCCATAACCACATCAAAATCAGATTCATCCTCTGAGTCACTACCACTACCGCTACAATGGTCCACCTCAGCCTCAACCAACACAATCCCAACCAAACCCTCTAGTGTCTCCTCCTCATCAACTTGGGCCACATCCTCGGGATCAATACCCCACCGTAGAGCTAAAGTCTACCGATCCTGAAGCTGAAGAGCACTACGCACAGCCACTAGCTTCTCTGCTCGTCTAGAGGTAAGTCTATTCCTCTTGAGGGAGTGGATAAAGCTATATGTGGACCAATTCCTCTCTGCAGCAGAGGAATTGGCAACTTGTGCAAGAAGGCGAGTAGCAAGTGTCTTCAACTATGGTGTATCCCTCCCATGCCATGTCCGCCATCCAATAGGGTCTGTTTGAGCTAATATAGCTCTATCCAACCTCGTCTGTGGTTTGCTCAAAGTTGGGCCACAAAGATTAGCAAAGTCAAGGAATTGTGTCTGAAGTACTAAAGCCTAATCTACTCAAAACATCTTATCAATGGCCCATGTGAACCCATCTAAAACCTCAAGATCATCACATGGAGGCACCATACCATCTCTTGCTGCATACCATTTGGGATTTAGAGCAAAGGCAGCCATATGAAGTGGGTATTCATTGTGTTCCACCTCCGCGTCATAATGGGCCTAATGTGTTGCTCATATAAACCCAAAGTGGGATCCTTTGCCAAAATTGTTTTCTTGATCTTCCCAAACATACTATCAAATGTCTAATATATCTCTTCAAGACTAGGAAAGTTTGTATCAGCATATCTGATGACATCTACAATAGGCAAGATGAAGGAGCAAATATATCTGCAAAATGCAAACAAAAAGTTCAAAAGAATTAATTGACAAGTTAATTGACATGTTAGAAACTTCAAAAGTTGGAACATTGGAAAATAAAATTAAAATATTAAAATCAGAAATTTAATATGAAAATCAGCAATCTAATATGTGTTATCTCACATTGGACCACCAACCCTCATCGAGGATCTTTTGTTTGATGGCTTTTCCTTGAGCAAAATTTGAATTAGGCCATCTAGTCCACTCTGCATTGACCATCATCAATTGTAGAGGCTCATGCACCTCAAACATCCTCTCCAACAAGATGAAGTATGTGGCATATCTACATTCATTGATTCAATGATTCATTAAAATTTAAAACAAAATCAAATTTAGAATACAAATTGAAATGTTTGAAGTTTCAAATTTTGAAAAATTGAAAGTGAAACGAAATGAAGTGGCAACAAGTTTGAGAAACTCTTTCTTTGAAAATGATCTGAAGAGAGCAAGTGAGGTGTGGTGATTGCAAATGAACATTTGAATATCTCTAGCTTCTGCCACCACTTGCTTCACAAATCAAGCTTCCCTATGTCTTTCAATGCATGAACACAACATGGGGTCCAAAAGATGTGCCTATAAGTACCCTCCACCATCAAACCAGCCAATTTGTACACATGTGCTAAATCGGTGATCACCTGCACCACATTAGCAGCCCCAACCTCCTCTATGGCATCTCTCAAAATGGAAAATCGGAAGTCTGCATCCTTACATTTCCCCAAACAATCTATGGCTCTAAGAAAATAACAACTAGCAGGGCATGTGACTATGATATTGATGAGTGGTTGATGTCTAACATCAGTCCACCCATCCATCACTATAGAGCAACCTGTCCTCATCCACGTTTGCCCCATATCCTCCATTAACACATTAACTTTGGAGTACTCTTTGTCTAGGAGGGTGGTGCGTAGCTTATGATCTCTAGGGGGTATGAATGAAGGACCTATAGTGGCTATATCTTTAACCATTTGTTTGAAATAAGATGAACGGGCCACATGAAATGGGATGGCATGGGCAAAAAGGAATTTGGCAATGGAAGATTCGGTGGCTTCTCATGCTTGGTTATTAAACATAGATGAAGCTCCCTTCCCACTACTACTCACCTTCCTCTTTCCTCTTGTGGAAACTTCACTACTACCAACCGTAGAAGGCATAGGCATAGTTGATTGCGCACTTGGAAAAGAAGATGGGGCACCTTGAACCCCATCCACCTCCATTTGCAATCTTTGGCACTCTATTGCTTCATACTCTTTTAAGTCAAGACACGTTCTAACCCCATGGCCCGCCTTACCCAAAAAATGAGACCTTACCCTTGTGTAGCTGCCCCTAAAATCCTTATGGCAAACATGGCAATTCCACACCCTACTCCCCCTTGAATTTTTTTGTCTTTGGCCCATGAGTGTAACATATTGAAGGAAAGGTTGTTTTTTGTTTAAAGGGTGCTTTGCATAGCATTTCATGATTGTTGAAGGGCATTGGTATGGATTTGTTTGCTCTCCACTAACACCCTCACCACTTTCTCTTCTATTTTGCACTTCATTTTCACTTTCACTCCCACTCCCACTCCCACTACTGCTCATGATTTTTTATTTTGAATGCAAGTTTCAACTGAAAAATGCAAAAAAATAAAAAAATCAGACATTGTATGCTTGAAATTTTGCAAAAAAAACATGGAAAAAAAAAGGAAAGGAAATACATACCTCTTTGGTGGATTTGCACTCCCAACTGCACTAACTTCAACCTCTTCTCCTCCTTCAACCTGTTGTTCTTCCTCCTTCAATGGCTGAAACTTCAAACCCTTGGCTGCTCTTTCTCTCCTTCACAAACAAATGCACAAATGAATGAAATGAGGAGTGTTTTTTCCTCATAAGGTAGCAAACAATGATGAGGCCCACAATAGCCATGAAATAAGGGCTTTTTTGCATTTTAAAATTGTGTTTTTTTTTTTTTGACCATGCTTTGACATGGGGGACAGCTCAGGCATCCCCTGGCTATCCCCAGGACCGTCAACCGTACCCCTTTTCCCATTGACCGTTTCCCCGTTTTGTGGATGTTTCCCATGTTTCGAAAAAAATGGGGACGCCAGGGGACTGTCCCCTAGCCGTCCCCCTATACCCGTGACATCCAGGGGGACAAGGACGAGCCATTTTAGGGGGGGACGCGTCCCCGGGTTTCACTAATTATATTGATAGTGCATCATATCAAATTTTGAATTACTATGAGCATTGAACATTTAAACCTTCATATGATATCATTTTCATATATTACTTATGTGGTTTTGTATGATTTCGTATGTTATATAGCTTCGAAACTTTCTACACACTTCTTAAATTTTTAACTTTAGCAGGCCTTTGACCTTGTCAAGCCCCAAACTTTTCAAACCTTGTTAAAAAAATCTCTAGCATCAGCAGTAACATGGCTTGAGGATAGCCCTTGGTCAACTCAAGGCCTGTTTACACCTATTATGAATTAATAAGCACCATCATATTCCATCAAGTAATTATATTTGTCATCTATATACCCTCCCATATGTACAAATTAAGGATTGCTTTCTTTCTAGGTGCCTATCTATGATATCTACGAGAGGTACCACACCCTATACAAAGAGTCAGATCATTGTTTGACCACATTTTTTGCTATCCTTATAGAGGTGTATGACCCTTTTCCTTTAAGAGGTTTAGTTTTATGTGTAGGATCTTCTAAGTGATCCGTAGAGCTACCATGTTGATTACCTCCTTCCAATTTGTCACAGGTATTGGAGGCATTTAAATCCCCTCAGATACCGTTGATTCATGTGCAGACAGAAACCTCTCTATGTGTTACTCTTATGCAACCAGGCAATGCCTCTCTCATCATAGACATTGTGAGTATTCTTCATCTCAAGGTTGGAGGCCTCCTTATCACCCTTGGTTGTAACTGGAATACCATAGGTATGAAAGCCCAATTTCCTCCTTACCTCCCTAGGCTCATCACCTTTGAATTCTGACTAAAGTAAGTATCCTATTTCCCCCCAAGATGACCGTACCTTATTCTCTTAGCCCCAGACACTCCTTGATGGACATTATCAAATCATGCATTGGCCCTCATGTGATGATAGACAATGTTGGCACTAATTCTTGTGGCCTAAGCTTTACCACGGATGAATGACAACACTCACTTCAAACAAGGCTCTATTTTTGGTCTCCATCAACTCTTTATTGTATCTCAGGGTCTTTCCCTACACATCTATCTGCATTTTATAAACTATGCTTTAATAAGGAGATTTTTGGGGTTTTATGACGTTGGGTTCACACTTTACAATTAGGATGACATTCTTTGAGTGTTTGGTATTTCTTTATTTTCAATGCCTAGACTTCTTCACCCTAGTGCTTTCTTATTATAGTTGTGTTTGTTTTATAGTCCCATTCACCTGCTTTAGGCATTCCAGACATTCATATAATTTCTCTTTCATTTTTCTATATAGAAGAACCTGTTAGTCATACTAAATAAGCATTCTGTCTGTGGGAATTCAATTTACATTTTAATATCATATCATTTTTCATTTATTTTGTACATGAATGCTATATCTAAAAATATGTTTTCAAGTGTACTTTTTTCACATGTTTTTATTTCATTGTTTTTTAGCGCTGGTGTACATGAATACCATACCAAAAAGTGTGCAATAAGCTCATCTCTGAGATTTGGTTGTTTGTGATTCAATATAGTGTGCATGTGCATTGCACTTCAATTTATGTATCAAACACCATGACTTGGTGAGTCGATACCATATGCCACTTTATGCCAACACAGTGCCTGCTAGACAGCATGCATGACTGGTGCACTTTTAGCAGTTAAGCCGTAAAAGTGGCAATTATTCTACCATTTGTATAAATGAGGGAGAGCATTCAATTTGTGAAACCTGGCATATTGGAAAAAATTAAACACAATTGAAAATAGAGCATGAAATGTATCAAAGTAAAGAAATGATATCATTGGATAGTGATGGTAAACATCAAATGATTATTCTTCTCCTAGAATTTGTATAAAATATAATATCATAAACAAATTGGAAAATGTCCATCGGGTCAGACCAACCAGTGAATAAGGGATGAAGTCTTGAGTTAGATCCCAGGTTGATTCACTCCCTGACTCCAGTTGAGGTAAGGAGATCTGGCATAGGGCGTTTCCTAGGACAGAACTTAGTCCTGTAAACTCTCTAGATACCCTCACCAAAAGAGCAAAAAAAACAATTTTAAAATTTGCTAAACATGAAAGATATAAAATTCCATACTTTAATTGATCTGCCCAGACTTATAATAAGTCCATGTCTACCAATTTAAGCATTGATCATGTAAGTTGGGATGAGATAAAGTGGTAAATTTAAAATCAATACCCCTTTAAAGGAAAGATCACAGTTCAAATCCTCAAAAAAACATGTCAATGAGTAAAAATGCATAACATATTGCATCAAATTGGGTGTAGCATTCTTCTGGTTCAATGTAGTATATTTTACCAATCAAAAAGAAATTATTTTGAAAATTCGCATTGAACACCCAAGAAGATGCTAACAAATGGTTAAAAAAATGAACGGACCACACAAAAAGATAACAAAAAATAAGATATTATGCATCCAATTTTAACTACAGGTGGAAATGGCACTAGACATATATCCAACATAACCCTATAACAAAAATTCAGTGAAAACCTAACAAGATTAAAAGCAGTACTTGTTTGTTTAGTTGACCCTAATAACCATTATATGGTAGTCACTGTTTCAAATCCTGCGCAGTGGCAAATACTTCGACACAAAATAGTTAATAAATGGCTTACCACTGTAAGCGAACGACGATGCGCTAAAGAGGGGTGTGGAAACTGGTCAATATCAAGCAAGGGCCCCATGAAAATTGATAATAGAGCCAGAACAGCCAGCATTGATACACACAAAAGTGAAACAGATGACATCCGCAGCTGTAAACGAACTTTATTTTGCTGATGCTGTGCCATTGACAATTTTCCTTCATCTGAAAACCTTACCTTCATAGGTTTCCTTTGAAGATTCAAAAGTGCAGATTTTACTAAATAACTGCATGAACAAACCCTGGCTTTCCCTCGAATTTTAACTGACAAAATTTACAGTAAACTCTTCTTTCCTGTAGGTGACAAATTTCTTCCCTTCTAAAGATAGACAGTAAGTGAACAAAAACTCCTTCCTTTGTGCACGGTCTTTGATTCAAGAGCTTAAAGAGCAACTTTATTAATTAGTTTACCATGAACAAAAACCATAGCTTTCCCTCTTATCTCTGGATAGGTGAAATCTACAGTAAACTCTTGTCCTGTGTCAGTTACCAATTTCCTCCTCATACTGCAAGTTCATTATCAGAAACTCTTTCTAACTTCATTAAAAAGCCCACAAAAACAAACCTTAGGCTTCCCTTAATATCTAAACAAATAATATTTATATCAATTTGTTTTTCACTGCCGATGATGCTATTTCATCCTCTTTAAATAAGGACAGTTTTTCAATGAACTTTTTCCGTATCACATTTTTTTTTTGACAAAGTCCAGATCTTTCAAGCGCAACTTCACTAATTTTCCAGGGAAGTTAACATTGGCTTTTCCTTTGAGCTTTAAATTTGCAAAATTCAAAACTCTTCTTGTCTGTAGATAATCTTCTTTAAGAGTGCCAATTTTTAGCTGAAATATCCCTCATTCTTGCCTTTTCTTTGAAAACTCCAGAGCTCTCAAACACGGCTTCACTAAATAACCACCAAAAAAAGCCCATGCTTTTCTTCGATCTTTAAACAGACAAATAGCAACCCTAGATTTTCCCTGGAGCTTTAAACAGACAAACTTCACACTAAGCTCTTCTTCCCTGTATCCATCTCATCCTCAAAAGATGTCGTTTTCTCAGTTTAAAAAAAAAATCTTTGAACCATGGCGGTGATCCCTGTCGTTACTGGTTTTGCTCGGCAATGAAGATCTAGGAAGGACATCTAAACGGTGAGATACCCAACCTTACCGTGACGTTGGCGAAACAATGTTGCTTGAGGAAGGCTATATCATAAGTTTGATTTAAATCTGCATATCTGCCCTCCAAGTGTTATAGATCGATGAGGGATGCAAGCAATTTAAAAAAGAAAAATCCATGCAGGAAACTCAAGCCATACTGTTATGAAAGAGACTCTCTGGAATGTTCGTTGGATAACGGGGTCATTGATTTGTGAGTCAGATCACTATCCTGCATGCGATCTGTGTTTAAACTTACGAGTACGATTTAGAATACATATGATCCATTCGTAACTTCAAATTGGTGAAATATTTTTCTTTCAATCATTCAGGGCAGGTCTGCATATAGCTGCTTAGTTTATTTTGGGTAGCAGTTTCATATTTTTAAAGAGTAATTTGTGGGATTGTTCATGAATTTTAATTGATTGCTTATTTTTAAAGCAGTCAGCAGTTATTACAGTTATTAGTATTTGCCTCACCCAATACTATTGCAATGACTTTTGTTTTTCTTAATTAATTAGTTATTAATAAGTTAACTTTCAATAAATCAAAAACAATAATTTTTTTGAAAAATAAAATAAAATTCAAATTTTTAAAATGAATTTGTAAAATATTTAATTTTATAAATTATAAAAATTATTTCTGATTGGCTATGAAGTTTTGTGTGTTATTGGCAATTTTTTAGGAAAAGCAAAAATGAAACACGATTGTTTAACAAAATGCTCCATAGATGAAACACGATTGTTTTTTGGATTCGTTTAGGCATCCCACTTCAGATATAAGATTCCACTATGTGTAAAATCTAAGATCTTTTTGATAAATAAAAGTATTTGCTTAAAGTTTTAATTATTGTCAATGGATTTTTAGTTTCTACCAGGAAACTAGAGGCACCACCTATTGTTAACTAGTGATTATTAGTTTGTTTTGCAGCCAATCAAATGTACAAAATTTTTTATGTAAATTTGTTTACAAATCATTAATTTTTTCATATTTATCTTTTGTAAAGTAGAGATGCAATTTTTTTAACTTTAAGCATTTTGAAAATTATTTATCATGAATTTTATTGGTTTAAAAATTTTAAGCGATATAAGCGGATTTTTAGGAACTATATACAATTGTAGACAAAAACAAATTTTTCGCAATTTTTAAGGACAAATTTTCTCCCACTTTTAATTACTCCAATTTTTAGAGGGCAGTTTTTCTGCCACTTTTAATTACTCCTGGGGCTGTTTTCCATATGAATTTTTTTATTTTCTTTTCAAATTTAAGGTTTCTCTTTTTCTAGTTAGTTACACAAACTACCACTTATTAAATTATTTGAATTGAATGAATTTATAGATTCATTCTCTATAAGTCCCATTTACGTCTTTCTTAAATGGGGGTTCAAGCATTTATTGAAAGATATTTCGCGGCTTATATAGTATTCACCATGGCATTTGTTAGCATAATTTCCATGCATTTATCTTTGTCTATATGGAGGGTGGATCTCTTTGGCCATATGGAATTACTTTTATGAAAGAGTGTTTAATATGGTGTTATGATTCATGGCAGAAATATAATAGAGGAGACATCACTTCCGAAGCATGCCAAAAACATTTGCTATTGCAGAAAAGAAAATCAAACTTTTCAAAGTTTGATAGGTCTTAGGGACTTGGCACAGTCTCATCAATATAAGGTATGCATATCTGAAAGCTAGAGAGAGGTTAATCTGTCTATTCATTATTGTATATCTCACAATAATCTGGTGATTTTTTTTTTAACTTCCAGTTTATTATTTTTTTTAACAGCCAAGCTGAGATGGTAAGAGGGGAAATTTTACCTATCATTATGGTAAGGAATGTTTGGATTTGGGAAGACTTTTCAAATTATAATATCATGGTTGAGTTGGTTGCATATCAATTCAAATGTTGTGCATTTAGCATCAAATATCAACATTCATTTTTAGGCAAGTTATTAATATTTTGTAACTCATGTGAGGTTCATAGAGAGAAGGAAATAAAATGCATAAAGAAAGAGACTCTCCTCTCTTGCAAAGATGTTAGTTTTCACCTCCCCTTTAATAATCTAATCTATCTCAACACCAAAAAAGAAGCTAATGAGGTAAGGTTGATTGTCTTGCAGTCCAAATATTTGTTCTATGCTACATGTGAGGCAAATTGCTAGTCCTTACAGCAAGTTTAATAACTGTAATTTATGCTTTGGATGGAAAAACAAATATTTTTTTCACTTTTTCTCCAAGATTTCAATCTTTCTTGCTACATCACATGTGTGTACACCATAGTATTTATATTCTAAGAAATCTTTGGCTTTTATCTTTGGTTTTCAACAGTTTTGTTTGGTGCTCATTTTAGTCATCACAACACATTAGACTTCTAAGTATCTTCCCTATTATCAAAGCAAAAAATCAATATCATACAAAGTTACTATTTTCTTTTCCCAAAAAATTAAATAAATAAAGATAATATTTTATAACTAAAAAATTAAATAAATGCATACAAACATTTTCACTACTATTAATTTTTTATTTAAAGGATAATATTTATCAAATGAAAATAACAAAAAAAATAAAAAATAGAAACTAAAAATCTTATAAAAACTAAAAAACTAAAAATAAAAAACAATCACCTAAAAAACCTAAAAACTAAAAATAAAGAACAATCATCTAAAAAACCTAAAAGTTAAAGAAAGAAAGTCTAAAAATGAGAGATAAAAAAAAAGTCAATAACTTAATAAACAAGGAAAACTGAAAAAATAAGAAACATCATTTTCTCTTTTTAGAAAGTAATAAATTTCTAAAAAATAAATAATTTAATGAAGATGCATCTATTAAAAGAAAGCAAGTTATAAAATTCAGAGATAAAAAGAGTCCATAACTTAATTAACAAGAAGAAATTTAAAAAAAAAATCATTTTTTTGTTTTTAGAACTTGTAATAAGTTTTTATTTAAAGAATAAGATTTCTATAAAAAACCTAAAAGTTAAAGAAAGAAAGTGTAAAAATGAGAGATAAAAAAAAAAGTCCATAACTTAATAAACAAGGAAAACTGAAAAAATAAGGAAACATCATTTTCTCTAGAAAGTAATAAATTTCTATTAAAAGAACAAAAAATTTAAGAAATAAAAACTAAAAAACTAAAAATTATTTAATGAAGATGCATCTATTAAAAGAAAGCAAGTTATAAAATTCAGAGATAAAAAGAGTCCATAACTTAATTAACAAGAAGAAATTTTTTTAAAAAAAAAATAATAATAATTTTTTTGTTTTTAGAACTTGTAATAAGTTTTTATTTAAAGAATAAGATTTCTTAATGAAAATAAAAATAAAAATTAAAAATCTTAAGAAAATAAATGCATACAAATGTTTTCACAACTATTAAGTTTTTATTGAAAAAATAAGATTTATTAATGAAAATAACAAAAAATTTAAAAAATAAAAACTAAAAATATTAAGAAATAAAAACTAAACTACAAATAAACAAGGACCACCTAAAAAACCCAAATGCTAAAGAAATAAAATCATAAAAAAATTGAGGTAAAAAAAAGTCCATAACTTAATAAACAAGAAGGAAAACTGAAGAAAATAAGGAAACATCATTTTTTTCATGAAAGTAAAAAAAAATTATTCAAAGAATAAATTTCTCAAAAAAATAACAAAAAATTTAAGAAATAAATACTAAAAAACTTAAGAAATAAAAAACTAAAAAACATCATAATTGAAATATGAACATCATCCAAGAGATATCAAACGATTTGACCATAGTTCAAAAGTTTGGACTTGTAAAAAATTAGTAGATTCAAATTAAATTAGATTTGATAACTTGAATCAAATTTCCAAATTTAATAAAATATACATAAATTTGTAAAATTATAATATGTATAAAACTAAACTTATAGAAGTCACAAGTAATTTTCATATATTAAAGCATTCAGTTGTCAAATAGTATAAGCCTGATTATAATTCAAACCCTAATTGGACTCTAACCCTATCTCTAATTTAAACCCTAACCCTAACTATAACTTTAATTCTTAACCCAATTATAATAGTAACCCACCTTAATTTTAACCCTAATTCTAATGGAAATCCTAATCCTAACTCTTACCATGAACCCTAATTCTAATCATAACCTTGATTGTATTGTACTCTGACTATCACCTTAATTTTAAGTCTAACAATAATCTTAATTCTAACCTTTTAATCCTAATTCTAACTATCATTTTAACCCTAAATCATAATCTTAACTCTAACCCTAACCCTAACCCTAACCCTAATTCTAATGCTTACCCTAACTCTAGTTCTTACTCTAATTCTAATAGTAACCTAATTAAAATAATTTTGAACATTTTCAAATTCATATATATATATATATATATATATATATATATATATATATATATATATATATATATATATATATATTTTTTAACTCATGCTTTTAATTTAAAAATTAATTCTAACTATGATTTAACCCTAACATTATGTTTTCTTTTATAAGTTTATTAATGTTTTATGCCACTTGACTAATATAATAGTTTTAAAAAAAATAGTTTACATATCCTTTTTTTATTTAAGAAAAAAGGATGCCCCTTTTAACTTGTCCCTTATAACTGTTGTATACATTATTTGTTTATCCTATTTATGTTACTTATGAATAGATATTATTTGTTTATCTTTTGGGTGTTTTAAAATTTTAAAATATATTGGATGATATTATTTGACTTGTTTTTATATTTTTATATAGCTCTCTATATAATTGAATATTTTATTTATAATAATATATCATCTTATTGTGATATTTTGTTATATAAATATTTATTAATTTAGAATATTTTAAAATATAAATATAAAATATCTTTTTAGAATTTTTATCCTTAAATATTTATAGAAATCAATTTAGGTTAAGATATTGGGAATCATGTTCATTCATACTCATTTGGTGATTTCGTTGTACCAACTGCAATCTACTAAAAAAATGCATTATATTTGCTTCTTGTTATAAAACCTTGAATAACATAAAGAATTAAATTAACTCCACATTGAACTAGAACATAGCCAAATTCATTAAGGGAAAAATAAATGATAAGGAAACTTATAATGCTCACAAGAAAATTCAATGTTTGAGCAACTAGGAAATAGTACACATTATTATCAAAGAGAAAAATATCAAAACACAATCATTTGATATTTATCAATCTTTAGGAAAGACTACCAACTATAAATTCCCTATTGGAGCAAGTAGCTTCTTGCAATCGTACGGGTGTTTTTCATATCTTGAAGATTATCCAATGATGTGGGCAATTCAGTCATGTGATCCTTTTTGCATACAAGTGTAAGACACAATGTTGTAACTAGTTTGAAATGGATTTTGGAGGAGCATTTATCTAGGTTTACCTAGGGGAGTGTTAAGATTAAGTCAATCTACATCTTGACAAAATTCAAGATTATTATAAAGTAATTATAGTATCAACATTGTTGTTGAAACATAACACACAAAAAATTAAAACAGGTCTATTCTTGAACATTTTGGCAGAAACTTCGCTACTCGACAACTCTTGTTTATTTATTTTTTATGTAATTTTTAATTTTACTTTTTAATATTAAATATTATATGTTTATGTATTTATTTTGTTGTGTTTTAAATTTTATATATAATCATAATATTTTGAGATGTCTTTATTGAAATATTTGAATAGATTTATCAACAGATAAGAAAAATAAAAAGATAATAAACTTCTTTCTATTCTAGCATAAATAATATAAATGAAATTGAATGTAATAAATTATTATTATTATTTATGACAATTAATAGATTTAATTTTTTATATTTCACATAAATTATATTATAGATATTGATTTTATGTCTAAATAATAATTTTTATTTTTTTTGTATATTTATACTATATAATCATTTCATTTTATTTATATTTTATTTAATATAAAATTATTTTAATTTATATTATATAATTAATAAATATCATTTAATATAATATAGTAAATTTAAATTATATTATACATATTATTATGTAAAATAATTATTAGACAAATTTATATTTATATAATTATCATAATTTTTTTTCTTTTAATTATATAATACTATCATTTGATTTTTTTAATCTTGTTTGATATTTATAATATCTTTATAATATTTAAAATTTTAATATATTGTTGAATTTTATATAATAGAATTACGATAAAATTAATAATTATTCCATTAAACTATCTTTTATTCCATTAAGTTATAGACATCCATTATCATATAATTTACATTATAATGATTAATTATTTACACAATTTTAATAAAAATTAGCATTAATGTGACATTTTTAAATATTATGTTAATACGATAATTAACAAAATTAACATTTAATTTTATTCACAATAACAAAACTTACATTTTTTATTAAATTTAAAATATTATAATTAAAATACTATAAAGGCAAGTACTAAAGTTACATGGTACTTGTTATTTATTTACATGTGTGAATGAATAATATGAGTAATAATTTTTGTAGATAAAATTTGCAGGGAAAAATTAGAGGCAAATAAAAAATTTAAGAAAAAAGATTATAAATTATCTTTTTTTCACAATTTTAAATTTACATGGGAACATTGCAGTTGTGTATAAATAAATGCAAGATCCCATGGATGTAGGCATAAAAATTGAAAAATTCTTATAAATGGAAAATGAGTTTTATTCATCTTGTTGCATTGAAAATGTCAATAAAAATATTTTTAATTATAGTTTTATGTGTTAGTTTCCCTTCAATGCAATGTAGAAGCCAAGAGGGAAGAGCCCCACTTGATTTTAACCCACACAACATACGAGGAGTTAGTCAGCAAGGGCTTTCTTTCTGGGTTTTCAAAAAATAGTGTGGCCCATAAGAACAATGGGAAAGCAAGGTATGCTCTTTTAAGTGGTCTCTCCAATATTGAATTTGTAAAAGTTATGAATTTGAAAACTACTAATGAGATTTGGAAAAGTTGGAAAGCATTTTATGAAGGAGATGATAAGGTCAAGCAAGCTAAGATGCAAAGCCTAAACATTGTTGGAAGAATGGAGAAGATCAGTTTGTATGTTTTCATTGATGTCACCATGTTGTTTATGGTATTAGATTGGTCTAGTACCCTGAACCGGTGTGCAAAACAGGTTTACTTCCTCTGATGGTAGATCCGGTATTTTGATCTGCATATTCCCTCTGGTAATCATTGGTGTTTAAGATTTTGAGAAGTGGCTTATGATCACTTGAAGCATGTATGTGTGTATTTTTGTATGATCATATGATTGGTTGGTGTATTGGCATCAGATTTGGCGATTGCATTTCGTTATTAGGTTAATCATGACCAACCTAATAATTAGTTAATAGTTTAATGTGTACTGTGGATATATGTGTGACCTATCTTTGGTCCATGTCGACATATTGTAGCATATTATACACTTGGATTACATTTGGAGAAGCTTTGTATGAAGCCAACAATTATCTTTTTGAATTGCATCCAATTAGGCTGACCTAATTGATGCTTGCGGATAGATTGAGTATATATATATGTTGAATAGTTTTTGAAGATGGGTGTGATCGATGAAGCAGTAATGAATGTGAAAGTGAAGAAGAGCAAAAATGATGAAGTGTGTTGAGTCAGTCTATTGAGCATCACCGAAACTGCATCAACACTTGTTAGGTGCACTCTTTTCAGTTCATTTTGGCTATGAAGCCCAATTTTGTTTTGTAAATCTTTTTGTAGGCTATGAGCCTCCTTGTAAGCAGTGAGCTTTTGGGTTGATGCAAGAAGTTGGGTACACAAAAAGCTCAAAAAGTGGAAATGTTTTTGTTGTTTTTCAAAATTTGTCGCACTTGGACTGAAAATTTGAGGCACTTACACAATGAATCTTAAAAAAAGTCAGTATTATGAAATTTAGCATTTTGAATCTAGTTTCCAAATATGTAAATTATTCAAATACCCAGATTATAGAAATTAAATTTTGATAGGGATCTATAAAAAACACTTTTTAAAAGTCCTTTTTTTTATCATACCAATCATGTGTACGGACAACACTTTTTGACCCAAATAAAAGTATTTTGCTAATTCCTTTTGGGAAAAGAGATCTAAAAACATGAATTTTGATGTGGAATTTTTTTTTTTGTAATTATTGGTTGAATTTTTTTTTTTATTAAATTTGTATTGGCCTTAATTGTTGTTTTTTTAAAAATCAACATGTACGAACAACATAATTGGACCTAAACTAATCATTTTTTACTCTTTTTTGTTTTCATTGTGTAGAGAATTGTCTAAAGTTTGATGCCATATAATTTTTTTACAAGAAACTCAACCAATAAAAAGTTATTAAAAAACAAAAAAAGCCTGATATTTCAAGTTTAAGGACTAGTTTGCTTAGAAATTAATTAAACAATAGCAAACATAATCCAATATTAATAAAAATTATATATTTGGAAATTAGACATTGTGTTTTTTAATGGGTTTTAATTTATAGATTGATTCAGAAAAAAAGTCCATCAGCCATGTTGTCAAAGCTGGACATTCTTCTTCAATCTGCCTTAGTTTTTTAGTTGCAGGTCAAAGGCTAAGACTTGGATTGCCAAGCCTTTCCCAAGCCCAAAACCAAGGCTATATGTGGTGTGGGAATTCAACTTTTAAATAACGTGTACGCATTATTTAAATGAAACACGTACGTGTTTCATAACACATACGCGTTATCTATTTACCCGTTGGGTAAAGGTAACGCATATGCATTATAAAATGCATACGCGTTCCTAAAAAAGAACGCGTATACATTTCATAACTTGTACGCATTTCTAATATAGTAATTTTTCCCTAATTTAGAAAATACTGGTAAACACGATTTTCCTGCAACATTCCTTTTCTGCAGTACGGTCCGAAAGTGTCATTTTCTACATTTTTTATTGCAAATTTGTCTTGTGTAGGGCATATTCTATTGAAATTGTTGGAAGAGACAAAGTGCAAGTTGAATTTTATGAAGTGGAATCAAGTAAAAGAACTTTCTACAAGAAGATTTGGAAAAAGAGAATTTTTGGATGTACTCATGATGTTTTTGTACTTCAAAGTTTATAGAAAAAATGATCTTCATTGTACATAGTTTAATTTGAATATTTGAAGGAGGTGGCAATTTGAAAATAGGTTTCCTGAATTATTATTTTTGTCATCAAAGAGGGTTTGGTAATCATGGGTGATAAGCAAAGACCAAAAAAAAAGATGTAGAAAGTTAATGACACCTAAAGAAATTCAAGCAAATAAAGATAAGGAGGCAAAAAGACAAAGGGAAAGGAGAGAAATGATTCGTCAAATGAAAGATTTGGAAGCATCTAGTTCCAAGAATGTTGAAGAGGAAGCCATGAATGATAAAATGAATGTAGATGATGCAAATGTGGAGATGGTGAATATGGAAGAAAATGCAATTACGGAGACAAACCCAACTATTCCTTCAACTTCAACTTTGAATGATATGCAAAAAACTTCAGGTATGTCTTCTTGAATCCACCTCCCAATGATATGGAAAATGCACCTATTCAAACAATCTATCCAGGTATGTGTTCAAACCCAAGTTTTGATAATATTGATATTGCTTGTTTAGATGAAGTTGGATACACCATTGATGAGATCAATAATATCAGGGTTGAAACAATGTAGAAACAAAAAAATGATGAAATTATATCTTATGAGAATGCAAATGAGAATGAAATCCCTAATATTAATGAAAATAAGAATGAAATCCCTTTTACATTTGAAAATGAAAATGAAACCCCTTATGTGAATGAAAATGAAACTCCATCTATGGATGAAGGTGAAAAAAAAAATTACAATTGAAATAGATGTGTTAGATAACCTTCGTGATAAAGTTTCTTCGAGACAAATTAGAAATTTTGAAAATAAAATATATAAAATGTTTTTCTATAGAAAGAAATTAGGATTCCAATGTCAACTCATGGTGCAATTGATGAGAATGTTGAAAATGAGAAAAGTGATGAAAAATTAGGTGTTTTGTAAAACCAAAAAAGAAAGATGATTCAGTAGAACAAGTCATATCTAGTGTTGCTAATGCTATTGGTGTTATTGGTAAAAAAAGTCGTTCGAAAGATAAGAATGTGGCTTGTCATGTAATAACAATTGTTGTAGTTGATAAAGCAACTTCAAATAAAGAATGTTAAGTAAGATTAGTAAATGTATAAACTTAAATCCTAGAACTTTGATAAGAGCTGCTAAAAGAAGACAAAGTATTGAAAAGGATCCTATTAATCAATGTTGGAGTTTTAATGGTAGACTCCCAAGATCAGACATGAAATTAAATCTTTAATCAAAATTTTTTGGCATGATAATACAAGAGTATCACCTAACATTACAGATGTCTTAAAATTAAGGGTGGGTTCCAAAATTCGTGAACCTCATCCAAAGCATCTCTTAGATATGATTCCAACTGAATTATATATAAAAAAATTTAGATGCTTCAATCTTACCATTGAATATTAACATAAGTCAAAGATCATTCGAAAAGTGTAAACCTTGGTATGTTAGAATTAATAAGCAAAAGATCTCTTGTTGTTGTTACAAGAGTCATGTACAATTTCATTATTATTATGATATATTTCAATATATACGATGCACTTTGCATGCTAACCAAATTATGTAGGACATTTGTGATATTAATATGCCACCTGAAAGAACCAAAGATTTTATAGCAGGTTTGTTTTGTGATCCCTCTTTAAATGGAAACTCATTTTTTTAAAAGCATGCATTTCTGGAGAACGTGATAGATGTGGTAAATTTTCATTACTAGGAGAATGTATGCATGAAAGTAGTTTAGATGAATTTGGACAACAATTAGTGGATGTAAAAAAGTTTTAAAATGTTGAGTATTCTTTAAAAGATGGAAAAACTGGAAAATGTGTTGAGCTAATTGTGGAAAAATTTAGTGTGCATGCTTTTATTACTGAATTTAAAGATAATTTTGTACCTAAATATGTTCAACACTCTCAGAATGCTCATTGGCTTGATAATCAATTTCGTTTATGTAAAAATACATTCTCAATTGGAACTATATTGTCAGTTGTTGATTTTGTTGAAAACTATACTCTTGCTCCACAAGAAGAAATTCAATCACAGTATTATAATTCAATGCAAGTAGCTATATTTGTTCACATTGTTTATAGACATGTTGAAGATAGTACAAAAGATAATAGAAATTTTTTGAGAGAGTACCATTTTTATGTAAGTGATAATCGATTACATTTATCTGAGTTTGTACAATATTGTTTTGATATATTTTATAAAAATTTAAAAGAGAGAGGAATTCAAATGCTAGAACATCTCATATGGTTAGATAATTGCACGAGTCAATTCAAAAATGCTAGAATGTTTTATTGGTTATGTAGAGTTCATAAGGAAAATAATATCCAGCACATATGGAGTTTTTTTGAAGCTGGTCATGGTAAGGGAGAACACGATGGAGCAGGTGCATGTGTGAAAAGAGCTCTTGCTAGAGAGCAACTAAAATTTGAGGATGCTACGAAATTTAGAGATGCACGTGCAATTGTAGATTGGTGCAATACCAAATTATCTACAAGAACAAGTGAGAGCTCAATAATTCAATGCTTCTTTTGGTTAATTAAAGAAAATGATATTTTTTCTCGACAAGATTATGAAACAATTAATGGATCTACAAAATGGCATTCGTTTAAGAGTTCGAATGCAAACACATGGACAATATGGACAAGGTAGTTGGCATGCTTTTGTCAATTTTGTATTGCAGATGATTGGCAGGCATGTGAAAATACAAAATGGGTTGAACAATGGCAACAAAGAGCTTTAATGCCTACATCGACACATGTTCAACATGGAATGACAATTGAAGATAATCAAGTGTTCGCATCAGATGATTTGATCATGTTTCAGATCTTGTACAAGAAGGTACATTATTTATTGAGTTGAATTTTGTATGTATGCATGTTTATATGTGAATTAAATATAAGTCAATATTTATTGAATTTTGTATTTATTTTTGCAGGACATGTGTATGTTGTTGCACTTGAGGGGAATGAAGAGCAGACGAAGTATTGGTTGGCTAGATGTGTTGAGAGAAAACATAAGTTGGTACATACTAGAGTGGATGATGATAACTTTGAGTATCCAATTGGTTCAGTGGTTGTTGTTGGCACCTGGCTTCAAAAATATTTGATGAGAAAGAATGGCTTGCCTGCATTTGAAGATTATGAAAGACATAAGAAGATTATACATTATTCACATTTGATTTTGGAAACCAATATAAAACTAGTTAGATATCAAGGGAGGCCTGCTAATAAAGTGTTATGGACACTTTCAATGGATATGAGACAATCATAGATGCATTACAAAAAAGAGAGGATGCAGATGGTACAAAAAAGTAAATAAGTATTGGTAAGTATATCTAGTTGTATATATATTTAATTGATATATATATTTGTCTTTAATCATTTCCTAATTAAAGTTTTATATCATTTTTTGTTTCAGGTCTCCAAAAATTAGATTCTTTACAAAAAAGAGAGGACATGCACATATATTACAATGGAATTCGAATCTAGATACATGTAACTATATATAGTTCTAGATGCATTTAATTGATAGTATAAATATAAAACTAAATTTAATTCATTTTCATTATATAAAAAGTTTATAATTGATTTCATATCCCCTTAAGCCATTCTCTTAAAACTCCTTAATTCATCCTCTTATGTACCATTAATCCATCCTCTTGCATCCCCTTCAGTCATTCTATCAACTCCCCTTAATCCATCCTCTTAGGACCCCTTAATCTGTCCACTTGCATCCACTTAAGTCACTCTCTCAACACCCCTTAATTCATCCTCTTAGGACCCCTCAATCAATATCCTCGTATATCTACCCTTAATCCATCCACTCGCATCCCCTTAAGTCACTTTCTCAACACCCCTTGAGGTTTAAATTCATTCTCTCAACTCCCCTTAATCCACCCTCTTGCATCCCTTCAAGTCATTCTATCAACTCCCATTAATCCACCCTCTTGCATCCCCTTAAGCCATCCTCTTAAAGGACCCTTAAGTCATATCCTCTTACATCCCCTTAATCCACAATCTTGCATCCCTTAAGTCATTCTCATAATTCCCCTTAATCCATCCTCTTAGGGCCTATTAAGCCATATCGTAAGGTTCACGACATGCATCCCCTTAATCCACCCTCTTGCATCCCCTTAATCCACCCTTTTACATCCCTTCAAGTCATTCTATCAACTCCCCTTAATCCACCCTCTTACATCCCTTCAAGTCATTCTATCAACTCCCCTTAATCCACCCTCTTGTATCCCCTTAATCCACTCTCTTACATCCCTTTAAGTCATTTTATCAACTCCCCTTAATCCACCCTCTTACATCCCCTTAAGCCATCCTCTTCGGACTCGTTAAACCATATCCTAGGGTTCATGAGATGCATCCTCTTAAACCATCCTCTTAACTCCCCTTAAGGCATTCTCTTAAGACCCCCCTTAAGCTATATATCCTCTTAGGTCCCCTTAATCCATCCTATTGCAAACATCATTTGAATTTGTATGGAATTTACTATATACTATTCTTTTCTCGCATGAATTTTTTACTTAAATGACTCAAAAAAATTGTAGTTACTTACATTAATTATTTTTGCAGGTTCTCATTAAGTCGGTCTACGATGTGATTGTTGAACTGAAAAACTATTTTATGAAGAGACTATGTAAATATCAAATTTTGGTCTTCACCTAAAAGTTGATAAGCTTTAATTGTATCTACATGCACATATACGTTTCATCATGTTATATAGTTGTATTAAACATCTTGATATACATTATATATGTTTGTTCGATGTCACTTTTTAAATATCTTGTTCCAATTTTATAGATTATACATTTCATGTCTTCTATTTACCACATTTTATATAATTATTCAATTGTATAGATTATACATTTTATACATACAAGGAGATAGTTTTTTGTTTATTGATTCAAATATTTGCTAGCTAATTGGAAAATAGTTAAAATTATTTGCCCTTAATTTATTATGAATATGATCTAGAAACTATGTAAGGAATGTTTTAATTTGTCACCTAACCATGTGATAAATTATATATATGAAATTTGATTCTAGATAAGAATTTATATAGTGCATGTATTACTTCAAAATTAGATAAAATATAAATATAGATATGTGGGTATGTACAGGATCATCATGGAAAAAACAAGCCCTTAAGTGGCAAAATATTTAGAAAAATTAGAGTTAGACAACTTGACGTAAAATTTTGAATAAGTTATCTATATTGTTTCAAAAATGTGTAAGAATAGAATCTGTAGAAAATTGAATGTAGTTTCTAAACTACTAGGTATGTTTAAAAATAAATAAAAATTGTTTGGTGAAAATTTGAAATTTCAATGCAGTGGTACTTAAATTTTAGGGAAAAAATAAGAAGTAGGTGTATGTCTGACCATCCTAACCACAATAAAATGATAATATTTTTTTATAATATTTTAAATATAAGTAGAGGACTCATGCCCCGATGTGATGCATATTTTTTTGTAATTTTTTCCAAGTAAATAATTAATTATGAATTTTTATTACAACTTTTAAAAATATAAAAACTAAATCTAACCAACTTAACTTGGTCAAAACTTCATGAAATTCATTTTTTCTTTTTTAATCCTATAGTATGTGAAGAATAGAATGTGACACATGTTTGGATTCAAAAATGATACTATTTGAAAGCTATAGATGTTTTTCAATCAGCCTATCAATCAGGACTTTAGTCATAATTTGAATAGAAAATGAATAATAATTACTTATTAAATTCAAAGTAAAGCATAATTTATATCAGTGGAAATATGAGAATCTCCTTTAAAGACCCTTTTCGTTTCATCAATTTTAGTTAAAAAACTAGTTGTCAGCCACATACCCATCATATTGCCACTTTTTGGCCCATCATGATCCCGCACATACCCATGTATGAGTGCATATAATCATGAAAATGAACATAACACGATCTCATAATTGATTGCATATATAATCATCATATTAAAGTCAACTGATATAAATAAACACAAATATGATAATAACATGTTAAAAATAAAACTAGAGATAGATAGTCCATAAAATTTATATGTCAAGTCCAACACATATGTTGAAATAAAACTAGAGATCTGTAGTGCATAAATGTCGATGATGTCTCAGGTGCGTGACCCTCCATGGGTATCTCATCAAATCCCTACATATAGATGTACAACAGTTCATATAGATCATTCACACATGTGTATGTAAATAAAAAAAATAAATTAGATCTATGATGTATATTTAATTTAAACTTAACAAACTTTTGAAAGCAAGCACCTGAGCTGATGATGTCTCAGGAGTGCTCACCACTGTAACTTGTGGTTGGTCAGTACTAGGTATTGCATGACCTCCTTGCATCTAGATATAATATATCAATTCACACATGTGTACAAATTCAAATTAAATTAGATATATATCCACATAAATTATATAATATATATTGGCTCAAGCACCTGTCCAAAAGGTAAGCCCAGATCTACAACACTCGACATATACACACAATGGTCATATTGAGTTTCAGGCATCACATGATTGTGTGTCTACACCAAACACTTATTGAATTAATATTATATATTATATATAATTTGATGTTATTATTTAAATGAATTTTTTACATTTTAAACTTGAATTAAATTTAAGTTCAAAAGATGAACATACAAATGTAGGACGATCCTCAAAATATAGTAAATTCAGGTATGACCCCATCCCAAATGCATGTGCCTCACCTAAAGTGGATGTCTAAGTATCCCTATAGCCCAAGCCTCCATGCTCTCTATTTGCCACTTTAGTGCCCACGTGTGTAGTCTACTCAGTGAGATGTCCTAAAAGTGAACTCAATGCTCCTAATGTCGATAACATGGTCTATTGTTGAAATGCAACGGGGACACCAAAAGAAGGAGGGGAAACAATAGGAGCAATTGGAGCACATCGTTGAGGATCGACACGTGCTCCTAGTCTATGTTGGGGCATGCCACACCCAACTCCCTGAAATGACCTCATATCAAAATAGTTGGGTTTTTTACCCAACTCAAACTCAGCCCATAACTTTCTCAAAAAGTATAAGGGCACCTCACTGTTGCCATGTGGTGGATTATCAAACACCATCCACCATCTCTCCAAAAAATGTGCAGCTATTTGTGAGTGCCTACACCATAAAATTGAAATTCATTTTTTCGTGGGTGGAATTGGTTGGTTTGTTTGGGGGTTAATAAAATATTGGCACATGGCTTGTTTGGTAATTTTCAGTTCATTGATTTCTTTATATGACAATCCATTTGCATAGAATTGTCTCCTCTCTTCTCTCCATTAATGGAACCTATCTAGGTCCACATCAATAGATCAAATAGAATCGACAATAGTTTGCATCGTGCAAGATGTGGAGGGACTCTAGGCTCATTTTTTATGAGATATATATTTCCCTGAATGACAATGAGGTTTGCTCAGATATTCTCTCTTAATTGATCTTGGTCAACTACAGGAGGGGGTGGGGGTCAAGTGGTGGAGAATGTGGAGGTGTGTTAGGGTTTTGTTCATGTGGTGGATTGGGATGTACAAGATCTATAGGAATTTCTTGATTGAGCATAAAATCCTCTATATTAAACATTGGATCCATGTGAGCAATGATATGGCAACTGCATGTTAAACAATTAAAAAATATATATCAACAAACTAATTAAATAATGCACACAATTTGAAAGTTATTTAAAAATCACATTGAACATGCACAAATTCAAAATATATTTCATTTGAAGACCATTTGATTTATAACATTAAAAAATCCATAATGTTCATTAAAAATTCATAGCATGTACACACATTAAATTGAGTCTAGTGTGGGGTTGTTAATATGAAGGGTGGAAATGAAATTATGGGGTTTTATTAAAATTTATTTAATCTCATTCATTATTTTCAAATAATAATAAAGATAAGAATGAAAAATTTATAGAAGACATTGAAAGGGACACACACACACACACACATATATATATGCTAGTGAACTAATTGCAATGTACAAAATATAAAAAAAGACGAGTCAAGCTCTATTCACCAAATTTTGAGAACTTATTTGATCCCCTTAGGAAATGTCAAATTCCCCCTTAAGACATCAATTTATGATTTAGGGTGATAGGATGGATTAAGGATCTATATTGTAGTCCTGGACAAAATAACTATGGCAAGGAATAAACTTGGTGGAGTGCCTAAGGCAAATTTCATTTTTTACAACAAAATGAATAGATGTATTAATCAAGTATGACATAGAATTTAATTAAATTTGAGGACATAAATTGATTTATCTAAATTTTCAAATTTCATGATAAGAGACACAAGTTCTCTATAGTGGGACAAAGTAGTTAAGAAGAAATTATAAGTTTAACACTAACATTAAAATTTATAATCTCATTCATTATTTTCAAAGAATACTAAAGATAAGAATGGAAAATTAATAGAATACATTCAAAGGGACACATAGATATATGCTAGTGACCTAATTGCAATGTACAAAATAAACAAAGATGAGCTTGAGCTCTATTCACCAATTTTTGAGAACTTCTTTGATCCCCTTAAGAAATGTCATATTAGGACCCCTTAAGACATCGATTTATGATTTAGGGTGATAGGATGGCTTAAGGGGATCTATGTCTAGTAAGGTCATAGGAAAAAATGTTCCATGGCTCAAGGGAATAAAATTTGGTGGAGTTTCCTAAGGCAACCAAATTTCATTTTAAGGTCCTACAAGAAAATGAATGCTTTTAGGGTTTAGGGTTTAGATTTAGATATTTGATGACATGAATTTAACATATAGAAGACACATGAATAAATTTTTACAAGTAAATTAGAAACCCTACCACCTAAACTTAGTGCTTTGAATAAAATATGTGACATTCTAGGAATAGCTTCAATATATCAACAATTAGGAATTTTAGATTTTAATTATAACTAAGTTGTTGAGTTATGATGGATTTTGAACCTATTGGACCTCTAAGCACTCTTGGATGATTTAAAAAGGAAGAGGGGATCTATAGTGATTTAGACCCAAATTTTTTTCTAATCATAAATTTTTTGAAACTTTTCTATAGCATAGACTCTTCCTTCATATTTATATAAGTTCTAGACACATGGGTTTTCAAAAAAGAACCTAAGTGTCACTAAGTGAGGAATCAATTGATCAATTCTTGATAAATAAATAATCTTAGAAAATAAACTTTTGGTTATAGAATTCACTTGCATTTATGAATCATCTATCAAGTTTCTCAAAAAAGAAATTTGAATTTTCCATTGAAATGTTCATGCTACAAGTTAGCTTTGATACACTAGTTTAGAGAAAGTACAACATTTAGTTTTCCCAATCTAGAACAATTCCACTACACATGAGAGTTAAAATAGGAATTAGATTACACACAACCTATAGAACTTATGAATAACATCCTATAAATTAAGGCTTAAATATGATCATAATGCATCCTTACATAATTCACAAAGGATCTCATCCAAATAAGATTTGGGTAGAAACCATTCATGCTTCACATTTTAATATTTATTTGATTTAATAACATTTATGTGTCTAGCTCTATCCATATTGCACATAGTCTAGATTAACAAGTATGACTTTCATTTCTATGTTTTTTTAAGAGAATACATCATACACTATATAAGCTAATATAACATTGATATAGAGTGATTACATGCTCATATCAACTAGCATCATGATATATACACTTATTAAATGAAGCACATAATTTCACATGAGGTACATTACTTTACTTCATTGGTACACTTTCTCAAGTTAAATTATACAATCATGAAGTTTTCTGAGATAAAATTAGCTATCAAATTTATATTATGTGAACATATTAAATAATTAAATCAATTCGTTGGTTAATATATAGATCTATGCATTGATTGTTTGTACCTCCTTTATTAGTCAATTTTATGAATTTCATTGGTAATTGTGTGGATCACCAACGACATACCAAAGTGTACCTAGAACCTATGGACTATAAATTATGATCCCTAATTTAGGTTTTTAGGTTTACGTTTTAGGGTAAATAGGGTTTTAGGTTTACGTTTTAGGGTTTAGGACCAAGGATTAACCTATGTAAATTAGTTTTTAGGGACCTATGTAAATTTTGTAACCTAGGGTTTTGATTTCTAAGTGAAATGTGTCCAACTTAGGTTTAGTTTTTATGGTTTTCAATTTACAATTTAACGTTCTTTGTTTCATTGAAATTTTTGGTTTCCTAAATGAAATTAAAAACTAGATAAAACATTGAACTAAAACACACTAAACAAACAAAAACTAAATACTAATTAGAAAATTAAAAAAAAAGATAAAAAGCAAAAAAATGGCAGAATTCAACCGTGGAGGTTGCTGAGGTCGGTTGTGTCGACGGGAGGAGGTGGCAATCAAAATTTTCTTCAATCATGACCTTTGAAATGTGTACGCGATCTCCTCTCTTTTTCTTTGACACGTCTAAAAATGGTGAGGAAAAATGAAATACAATCGCTTATTTAAAAAAATAAATACCTTCGCGAAACACATACACATTCAAAACATGTATGCATTTCAAAATGCGTATGCATTCTAAGTTACGCATATGCATTTGTGGTTCGCATACCCAAAGCTGAACACGTACATGTTTAGATTTAGGCTTGGGTACTCGATATGTAACATGTACTTGTTTTCTTGAAAACGTGTATGCATTTCTTGCGAAACTTTTTGTTTTGCCCAAAATTTCCCCTCTTTGTGTACCCAACTTATTGCTTTTACCCTTTTGTATCTAGACAATGAGTCCTTTTAGGGAAATGAGCCCTTGGAAGTGAGCCTTATACATTCAGTTTTGGAACTACTTTATATTGTGAGTTAATCCTCACCGTGGTTTTTCCCTCATTGGGTTTTCCACGTAAAATCTGGTGTTCAGTGTGTTGATTTTACTTTTTGTTTTCTGCATTTCATGCTCATGCTTAATAACAGAACAATGTGGTTGTGAAATTGATAAGTGTTGAAGTTTTGAGTTTAAATTTTTTGACAACTAATTCACCCCCCCTCTCAATTGTTCTGCACCTGTTAACAAAGATCATGTTTGAAAATATGTGGATGTCAAAGGATGAAAACATTACAAGCTACATGTAGAAAGTGAATGAAGTTGTCAATTCCATCAGAGGGCTTGGTGGAAATCTTGAAGATGGTGAGGTGGTAAAGAAGGTACTAAGAACTATGCCTAAATCCTATAGTCATAAGGTTTTTTCTATTGAGGAATTTCATAATCTAAATAATTACTCTAGAGATCAACTACAAGACACTTTAACTGCTTTTGAATTAAAAGAATTTGGTTCAAGTAATGCAAAAGTTGAGATTGCTTTTAAGGTTGGGGAATCTGAAAAGACTAAAGAATCAAATTAGGAGGATCTTGATGATGTTGAAGCAAACTTAGTGAGGAGAATGAAAAAGGGTATTGGTAAATACAGAGGTAAGTTACCTTTCAAATTTTTTAGTTGTGGAAAGATAGGTCATTATGCTTCAAGATGTCCAAACAAAGTCATGAATGACAAGAATAAGGAAAACAAAGGTAAAATAGTTAAAAAAAGTTATTATGTTAGAGAAGATGCTAGTATATTTGATGATGAATCTATGGGGATGATGAGGATATCACAAATGCTTGTTCATGGCTATGAAAGTTGAATCTAATTCTATTAACTCTAAGAGATGTGTGAAGGAAAGTGCTCCAAAAGCAGGTCGTAATGCTATGGTGACTGCTTTTCATGCTAGAGAGGAGAAGAAAAATTAGATCATAGATAGTGGATGTTCAAATCATATGACAAGTGACAAAATTAATTTTGTTAGATTTGAGAAATATGAAGGACATCTAATTAAGTTTGGTGATGATACATCTACTAAGATATGTGGAAAAGCTTTAATCAATTTTGATGGAAAGCATAATATAGATGATGTTCTTTATGTTAAGGGTTTAAGGTGTAACCTATTGAGTGTTGGAAAAATGTGTAACAAAGGCTATAATCCTATGTTTTAGGATAATGGATGTGAGATCAAAAAAGGCTCTGAAACTGTGGTTGTTGTTGGAAGAAGGAAAGATGGAAATGTTTATCAACTTAAAGGTGTTAATGTTCATTGCTTTATGACTCAGATTAATGAAATTTGGCTATGGAATAGAAGGATGTGTCACACCAATTTTGATAGCCTAGTAAGGATTAGTTCAGTTCAAGCTATGAGAGATCTATCAAAGATTACAAAGCCCATCAATGCTCTCTGCAAGGAATGTCAGATTAGAAAGAAAGCAAGAAGTTTCAAAGTTAAAGAACAATCTACTACCAAACAGTTGAAGTTGGTGCATACAAACCTTTGTGATCCTACTAGAGTAAGAAGTCTTCAAGGTGACAGGTATTTCATGTTATTGATTGATGATTATTCTAGAATGACATGGGTTACTTTTCTGTAAGAAAAATCAAAAGCTATAGATAATTTTAGAGCATTCAAAGTTATGGTTGAGAATAAAATGGGTATGAATATCAAGTGTTTGAGGTCTAATAGAGGTGGAGAATTCACCTCCAATGAGTTTAATCATTTTTGTAAGAATCATTGAATAAAGATGCACTTATCTGCCCTTAAGACTCCTTGGCAGAATGGAGTTGTTGAAAGAAAGAATATGATTGTTCAGGAAGTTGCAAGAATAGTGATGAAAGAGGCAAACCCAAGTTGGAAGTCTACTGGAGAGAAACAATTCATACTATTTTCTACATCCTTAACAAAATTAAAGCAAGAGAAAATAATGCAAAGACTCCCTATGAGTTGTGGTATGGAAGGATTCCTATTGTCAAATACTCCAGAGTGTTTGGAAGCAAATGCTATATTAGAAGAAATGAAGAAAACTTAGGAAAGTTTGATACAAGATCTGATGAAAATATCTTCCTTGGATATTCTACAAGAAGCAAAGCTTACCGGTGCTATAATGAGAGATTGAAGAAGATTGTTGAGAGTGCAAGTGTCAAAGTGGATGAAGACTTACAAAATAATTATGTGGTGATAGATGGATATGAATCGAATGAATCCTCTTGCAAAGAAAATGACAAAGATGAAGTTAAGGAGAAATAAGTTCATATTGAAGAGGAAGAAGCTCTAGAAAGGATCCTTAAGACTCCAAAGTATGTACAGAAGAATCATTCTAAAGATCAAATCATTGGTGACAAAAGAAAAGGTGTTTTGACAAGGAGAAAAGTTACAATGATAGAAGAACAAGTAAATCTATGTTTAATTTCTAAATTTGAACCTAAAATAGTGGTTGAAGCATGCAAAGATGAATATTGGATCAAGGCTATGGAAGAGGAACTAATGCAGATTGAGAAGAATCAGACTTGGGAACTTGTCCAAAGACCAACAAACAAAAATTTAATTGGAACTAAGTGGGTATTCCAGAACAAACTGAATGAGAATGGAGAAGTAGTAATTAAATATTCCACATAATCTTAATTTTCTATACAATAATGCATTCACAAATTATTTTGATCTTCTATAAATATACATTGCAACAACTTAAAACCCCAATTAGATTGGCTCCAAGATGACCCTTAGATGAAATGTGTGATACTACATAGATTGGCTCCAAACATATACATTATGAAGAGAAAATGAGTTGTAGATCAATACATGGGCATAATAAGACTAAAGGAATCATAACACATTCGTTAAAGCAAAAAAAAATTAATCAAGATCAACCACAAATGAAGGAAACAAGACTATCGGCCCAAACAATGACAACACCACCAAAATTACCAACTACATTCCAACTTTACACGACTAGGGAGAGACTAGAAATATCATGCAAAATAAGATGTAAACAATGTATTCTATGCACAACATATCTTCAAACTTATCCTAAATAAGTTGATCATCATATTTTGGTGCAAGAAGAGAAACATATTGAACTGATGAAAATAAAGCATTTCAAAAAAATTGTAATACTTCAAAACATAGGATATTGCATTGTTGTACACCAAAACATCTGATAATTTCATAGAAGAGCTCTTATACCTCTCTAAACATATCCTCAAGTTTGTACAACTATATTTATCACTTTAGAGGAATGTGGAGCATTCCAATAGGCCTTCATCAACACTTTACTTTGCTAGAGTATAGATTGAAACACTGTCATTTGTAACTTTCACTGTGAAAGGTTTAATAACTTGAATTCTTGAATATAAAACCTTCACATCTCGACCATATTATCTTATGAACTATAAGATAAAATATTTCTCTACGAAAGTATGTAGACCAAAACATCATGACACTATCTTAGAGTAAACTTTGTGATTTCCTTAACAAAACTTCTATAACATATCTCTAAGTACGGTATGTAACCAAATCGGTAAAATATCAATGTAGGCATGCTGGAAACATATTGGACCAAGTGTACCCACCTCTATACCATACTTAGACATTAGAATGATTACCAATCTTCCTCATACTACATTGTTGACTCGTATCAATAGATATCTTTGCACATCAACTAGTCTAACTTTGGAGTATTATACAAACCTCAACACATACACTTGACATCAATGACAACCAATCTTGAGTCGACATCAATGACACCAGATATTTTCAATAATTATAGAGTTTTAAAATTAGACCTTGGTGCAAGGGTGGGAGGCCCCTTTAGCCATACATTGATGAAGAGAAGAAAAAAGAAAGAAATGGATATTGATTTTTTCATTATGCTTAATATGATTAAGGAAAGAAAAGTGATAACCATGGATAGTATTATATATTCCTTCTAAAGTGAAATATTTTATTATGTGTAAACTTAGGAGACCAAAAGGAGTTGGAAATTTCTCCCTATCTTATCCATTTTGAAATCTCTTCAGCTTATCATCTTTATTGAGGAAACTATCAATGAATCTTTGGTAGTTCCCATTACTCACTTTTGCCACTTTTATTCCCTTGCATTTAAGATCTTCCACCTCTGCAATTAGCCTGGGGTCACCTTAAAGAAAATACTACCAATAGCCACTGTGCCCTTCTTCCATGAGTTAAAGAATTTTGAGGTAAGTTCATCATTGAAGCCCTTCATGGCTAGGAAGAAGGGTGTAATTCCATATTCCTCGAAAATCTTCCGCGAATCCATATTTTTCTTGAGGGAAATTCATGATAAGGGTTTAGAGCACTTCCTTGGCCCACCTATTGTCTACCCAAAACCCTTCCACCACCTTCGTAGAGTACTTCAATGCACTAGAAACTCACCACATGAGCAAATTTAATCTAGAAAGGAGAAGCAATTGAAGATTTTTTTGCAACTCTATAAAAAAAGAAGGATAAAATGTATTTCAATGATTGAGCCATCTTAGTTAAATGGGCCTTTGGGAAATCACTGCACTTGTCCTTTATGATAATACCCACAATATTCATTTTGAATTGAATCTTATGCTTAAATGGGATGATTGAGAGATTATACCAAGGGCTCGTCTGAGAATTTAGGTTGCCATACAAAATTATAATAGCTAATTTTTAAACATTCCCTTAGGACTTGGATAAATATAGCAACAACCCAACAAAATATTATTAATCATTAGGAGGAAATCCCTTTTACTAATGCAAAAAAAATTTATTACAAAAATATTATTGCATCTTCCTCTTAAATTCATGATGCGACCTTTACCCTTTGTTGTGTGCATTTGATCATTACCACCTTTTGATTTGTACATCTTATTGATAATTATTCTAATAAAAATTATGTGTTTGAGTTTTTTCTGTGATTAGGTAGGGAAATACCAAACTTAAAAAACAAATTATTTCTTGTTCCTTTCCTTTTCATCATATATTTATCTCTTAAAGCAAAGAGAATTAAGTTCATAGCCCTAGAAGGAAACCAAGTACCAATAAAGAGAACCCAAGAGTCACTTATATAGCAACTATAGAAAAAAAAAAATTTGTTGGATTTGATTCTTGTTTTATTAATTCTCAAGATTCTTTTGAAATTATATCTTTTAATTTTTGGGGTATGTCTTCATAATTCTAACTTATCCACTGGAAATAGGTGATCCCTTCATTGGAAGCCACATCTGCTTCTTTGTTTCCTTCCCTATAAGTATGGATTAACTTATACTAGTTAAGGCTCTCAATCATATTTTTTGAATCTTCCAATAGATTCTCAATCATCCATGGGGTGACATAATCTCCCTTAAGAATGTCTATGATCAATTTAAAGAGTCGACTACTATAAAAACTTTGTTAAATCACCTTAACCCTCTTTAGACCCCACCAAATAGTAGTTTCCTCCACCTCATTACTTGTATCGATACCCAAGAATTTAGTGTATCCTTCAATAAGAAGGCCCCTGTGGTCTCTTATAAGTCCTCCAACAGTAGTTTCTCCCATATTTCCTTTGGAACAACCATCAAAATTAAGCTTAATCCAACCATCACTAGGAGGAATCTAGAATGTCGTCCTTCTGCTCAGAGTCTTGCCCCAATTAATTCTTGTTAGATCCTTTTTGATTCCCTAATTCCGTTTAATTTTGAGGTCCTTATATGATGGCATTAGTGTAGAGTAGCCAATATTTTCGGGTTTAGATTATCTTGTTTTTTGTATTTTGTGCTCAAGAAAGTCTTCATGTTGCTTCTTTTCCGATCTTTAAAAAGCCTATTATTTCTTTCTTTCCATAGGCTCCATGGCACAAATGGAGGAATTTTCTTCCACAGTTCCAATATGACTAGGTGATGAAAAGGGTAGTTGTCCATTGTTCAATAAAATCCCTAAGGGAATGGGGAAACACTCAATAAACCAACACAATTATTAAAACATAAGTCCATGTAACTCTTTAGAAAAAGAACAATGGAAGAAAAAATGGTTAATTTCTTCGGCCTCTTCAAAGAATAGGGAGCACTTGTTAATAAACTAAAACCCTCTTTGATTAAGAATTTAAATTATGAGGATACTATCGTGGGAATCAACCCATCAGAAGTAGTTAATCTTTGGGATGATTTTGGAATTCCATATTATGTTCCAATCAAA
This sequence comes from Sequoia sempervirens, assembly GCA_007258455.2. Classification (NCBI taxonomy): domain Eukaryota; kingdom Viridiplantae; phylum Streptophyta; class Pinopsida; order Cupressales; family Cupressaceae; genus Sequoia; species Sequoia sempervirens. Next base: position 66,407,703 of record VDFB02072274.1, read on the forward strand.
CTTGTATGAGAGGGGAGAGTAGGATGCTTCATCATGGTGTAGGCAGATTTGATAGAGAAAACCCTTGAAGGGTTGTCACCCCAAATCCATTCATATTCTTTCTTATAAGAGAAGAGCATGCAATATCTGATTAGAGGGTCTAAGAGAAGAGAGATATCAAGCCTACCATTATGGATATCTCCCATAAGGACCCTTAAGCCAATCAATTGATCACTAAAATTTCTCCATTTTGGGAAATCTCCACCCCAATCCACATAATCATATAATAAATTACCATTTTATCTTATAAGCTCCTACTTAATACGATTGAAGCTACACCAAAAAGGATGGTATCATCCAAAAATTTCTAATGGTAAGTAGGCAGAAGGGAAGAAGCAACTTTAATCCCTTTGAGGACTCCTTGGTCTAGGTTTCTCTAAAAAAATTTCCTAGGGCCTTTGCAAAAATTATGAATAGGTAAGGAGAAAGGGGATCTCTTTGTCTTAAACCTTTTCCACAAGAAAAATTCCTTTAGGGACTCCATTTATTAAAAATAGAGAACCTTGGTGTGGTGACACATGCTTTAATCAATTTTAAGATTTGACCATTGAACTATAGATTTTCGGTTCCAATGCACTTCTCTAGCTCTTCTAGGGTTTTTCATCTAAAAGGAGAGAGGTAGGGACAAAAATACTAAAGGTTCATTCAAATTAAGGATTGGATGATGTTTTATAAGCTAAAGGAGATGATCTAAATGTAGCTAAGCTATGAAATTGATCAAATATGAATGCAGAATCTAAGAAACAAGTGATGTTTGAAAACACATTATGTAATGCAACAATGAACTAGAAACAAATGCAAAGCTAAAAAAAAATGAATGAAACTTGAAGTGTGAACCTAAAGGCTTGAGGAAGACTAGAAATTGCTTTTGAAATACTTTTGATGCTGATTTTCAGGCCTAGAGGGACTCATTTGCCATTCTAGGCGAATCTTATCCCAATTCTGCCAAACTGTACCAGAGCCAGTTTTTGACAAAAGGGTATCTAAAAATGTAAAAATCCAAAAACTGACCTTGGGATGGGACTCATTGGTCACCCATGGTGAATGAGTCCACTTTTGAATTTCTATATTTTCAAAGGTGGACTTTGAAGCTTCTGATCTGCACTTTGATGCCCTATAGGTGTTCGCTTCTGAAACTCTGATTTACGGGTCTGGAGATTAAATTTTGTTGATATTTTGACTTGTTGAATGAGAAGAAGACTTAGAAACCTTGCAACTTGATCTTCAATGATTTCCAAGCTTCTAAGAGACCTAAATTTGCATACACACAAGACAAGAGAGAGAAAAGTTGAATGTTAAGGCATGGGGGTTTTCCTTGGTCAAACCCCGTTTAGGTAATTAAACCAAAATGATGAAAGAAAGTAGTGAGACATGAAATAATGGAATAGATTACCTTTCCATGATTTTGATCTTGAAATTCTACAACATAACATGCAAAATCTGCCCTTGAATGTCCTTAGAAGCTTTCTTAATGACTTGCAATGACAAAACCCTAAGTTGCTTGACTTGCGATGGAAGATTGGTGGATGAATATGTGAATTAAGTTAATGGATGTAAAAATGAGTTGAGAGGTGCTTTTAAAGGAAATTCACCATATTTTCCCATTAATTGGATCCCTAAGGATGACATGGAGAAAAATTAAACGTAAAACCTAATTTTTCTCGCTCAAAAAATGGCTCAAATGGGACTCATTCACCATTAATGGTGAATGGGTCCCACCTAGATGGGAATAATTCACCACTAATGGTGAATGGGTCCCACAAGGGCCATTTTTGCTTGCTGGAATGTCGAGAAGTAAGAAAATTAGGCTTATATGATGACTATGTCGGTTATTTGATCAAATTATGCCTCGAGATGCACAATATGGGTTCATAGGGGCCTATTAGTGATGATGTAAATGTCAAATAGGGCCTGGGACACAAAATTCAATGTGAAACTATGATTAAATACACTTTACAACACTAAAATGAGGTCCACATAGCCTAGGAAGGCACAAGAACCAATGTGAATGTACAAGACACATTACAACACTAGTTTATCATTAAGTTTAAGTTAGGAACCTTCTAGATTGATGTAATTGTAGACATGCAAAATTAGCATCATGCATTAGGTCCATTCATCAATTAATCAAGTTCACCTTCATCCATTCATTAGGTAATCTCATTAATCTCCATCTCCTAAGGTCATTAATTTAAAATTAAATAAACTTCATCATCAACCTTTTAATAAAATAAATCAAACATTCATTTAATTAAATCATAATGCATATTCCATCCTTTTTTGAATTAAATATATCAAATATTTAAGTCATAAAAGTCAAAATCATCCTAATCATCATTAAGCTAACCTAATCCTAATTAGCCTAACCTAATCACCCATCACATCCTCTAGATAATGCCACTTGCACAAATAAATCAATTTATTGATTTATTAAAACCCTCATTTTCTTTCAACATGGCATTTATGGGGAATATTCCCTCAAGTTTGAAAAAGATGACAAGTTGACTTGTCCCCTCCAATATTGCAATAAATTCTCCATTTCATGTCCCCCTCTCAAAATTTATTGCACAAATTTGAATTTGAAACTCCCTCTCATGGGCACATTTCCCAAATCTTGCACATCCTTCAGCCTATCACAACTTGACAAATGGCCTCTTCTCATTGGTGGATCTTTAGTCCCACATTCACCCATTTGGCCAATCTCTTGTCAAGAAAATATATAAATAAAGGCCTTAATCTCCATCAACTCATCTACATCTACATGCAAAGTTACTCTCTTGGTTTGAGAACTAATTTTTCTCTTCATCATATTGGCATTTGCATCATTTCAATTTTGAGCAAGGATTGGGAAAGGGTCATTTGCACATTTGACACCAATCCACTATGGAATAGGTACTTGTTAATTTTTTTCATGATGCTTTTAGTTTTCTTTTGTCATTTGTTGCATTTTGAAGCATTTACAAGGTATTTCATAGGAGTATTCTTGAGGAATTTGTAGGTACTAACCTATGTTTGAAGTTTAGTGTTTGTAGATTTTAAAAGGATGCTCACATTTGGCACTAGAAGGAGGGCTCGTTTATTGCAATTAATGCGTTTGAATGTGCAAGGATCGTATTTCAGCTATAACTTGTATTTCAAATAATGTGCTGATAGGATGAAATAAGATTCTCTCGTGCTAGTCATGTTGCCATTATGGCAATATCTAAAATGCATTTTTGTGTTAGCTACATTTTAATGCGATGTTCTAGTCTACCCATCTAATATAGCTCTCTTTTTGTTTTTCCTATAACACAGACTTTAAGGAAATATGATAGCTCTTTCAGTCATTAATATTCTACCTTGATCGTAGACATCGTCTATAGAGTCTAAACCATTTCTTTTTTAATGGTTCTTAAGTATGTTTTGAAGTTGAAAGCAGAGATGTGCGTAGACCTGATAAAAGTGAAGCTATTATCTTACATCTTTAATAAGGACTGTGTGAGTTGGTTTGTGTTACATGTGTGAAATCAACAAAGCATTTTTTTTTATCTCCCATCTTAGCTGTTGGGGCCCAAGACAATACTATCTAAATCACTGCCCTTATAGATTGAGTGTCTGACTGCAAGTAAAAATGTACCTGCTAATTGCTTGACCAATAGATTGATTGTTTGACTGCTTAAAAGTCACATATCATTGATTAAATGTTTAACTAGTCACTGTCTATTGTCTTTTGAGTGGCACACAAGTATATTGGAAAATCGACGCTTTACTTTGAAATGCCTTTATGGTAAACTAGTATTAAATGATCAGAATGTAAACCAGTGGAATCCAAAGGATGATTCTCTGAGGAAATGCTACTAGTCCTTTCAGCAATAGCAAAGTCATCAGTCGGACTGAGCATACAATACAAAAAAAGAAAAAAAACAAAAAGCTTTGCTATTTCTTCTTGATTTTCACATTTTAGCATGATCAATAAGATCACCTTTGATTATTGGTAAGTTATCTTTTATTGGCTAAAGAGTTTGAAGATTACGCTGCTGATTTGAATAGTCATTAATTGATGGTGATATCTCTATGTTTCATACTTTCTATTTGTCTAATAATGTTGCCCAAACACTTGGTCGATGTCAACTAGAGAGGTGAGAAGCACCGCTGCTTTGCATAATCTTCTACCTTTCCTCATCTTCACGTCTCTTAGATTGTTTAGATAAATCATACTTGGGTGTATTCATTATGCTTGACAGTTGGGGCGGGCCTCCTTTGGCTTGGATTGTGACTTGAGGATGCATCACGTGCTTTGTTTGGGCTTTAAATTTTAAGAAAAATAGAGGCGCATTATTTTTCTTCCTAAATTTGCATACATGTCTGCCATAGTGTTTCCAACTATAACGTCTGAAAAAGTTCCTACATCCGTGCAAACTGTACAATCATTGCATTCCATTGATAACATCTGATTGGAAAACTCCTGTCAAAAGTGGCTATTCATGTTTAGAAAGTTGCGTTCTCTTTGATGATTGCTGGCTTCACACCTAATATTTGCATTTAATGAATATTTTGGGGTTATTGCTATATAATGTTATTGCTTATACTCGAATGGAGAAATAAATGTTATGCAGATCAACAAAGATCTTTTTTTCTTTGGTTTTGTGCAAAGATCAAGACAGGAAGGTAGGCGTAGTGCATTTAAGAGGAGAAGGAGCGACACAACTACTTTTTCTTGACTTTCAGGCACATCTTTTATACTTGTTAAATGTATTTTCTTGAAAGTCGGACCTTTTCAAATGGATTCCCTCAAAGCTGCATTAATATGTTGACCTTCACTTTTGATATGATGTTTGAATTATTTTTTGAAAAATCTTTAGTCTTATAATGAAGAATGTTGTTTCTTGTGCTCCTTTCGAAAAGCAAATTTAATATTATATTTGCATTAATTTTTTTTTGAGTTTTGCATTAAGAGAGACTTTGATCTTTGTTAACAAAGAGTTTTTCTTGGTTAATATTTGCTTTAAAATTTGGTGGAAATCAGGATTCTTATGAATTCTTCATTCATTAGTTAAAAGAACCATTAGTATTTTTTCATTTAAAATCATTCTATGGTTTAAAGTAAAGGTTTAAAATGATAACTTGATTCTTGTGTCCTTTTCTCTTTTAGGAATAGGAAAAGCGAAAGGAAAAGGTACAAACGAGGGAAAGTGAGGAAACAAAGGAAAGCAAGGAAAGCAAAACGAAAACAAGAAAAGCGAAGGAGGCTAACAAAGGAAAGCGAAGGTGAAGCGAAGAAGGAAAATGAAAGGAGGAGAAATGAAGATGATGTCTTGGGAAGATTAAAGTGTTCTTTAACACTTTAGTGTTTGTTTAAACACTATTCACGAAATTGTTATCTTTTCGTTTTTAGACACTAATTTTCATTCAAGTTTAAAAAGAATGCTTCAATTTTTCGTTGCAGAAGGATAAAATTGAAACTTAGACACCTACTAGATTTCAATTTGGGCTAAAATTGAACAAGCAACTTTACACTTGAAATTGGTGTTTTAAAATGAATCAAACCATTGCTTTGAAGGATAAAATGAATGTGTGCCTTTATTGTTTTGTAATTATTTACACAAAGTAATATCATCAAAAGACATATGCGCTTCTCTCGTGCCTCACGACGATCTTGAGAATCAAAAGGCTTTTGGTGACATTAAGTTGCATAAATAATTTTCCATACACACTTTGATTTGGGTTTTAAAATTGAACATCTTGTGCGAGTGTGAGTAGAGCATCATTGCGTATATTCTCTTTCTTTGAATTGTCAAAGATTGATTGTGTTATGAATTTTTTCTTTGCTTGCTTTTGTTTATCCTAGAGGGTCTGCCTTGGGGAAAAAGTACTCACCCAAGGGAACGACTCAACTGGTAACACTCTAAAGCCAAGAGTATTTCCAGCTGGGATATAAATGTGGGTATTGGAAGAAACACTAGTATCATGCAGTTGATTTCAACAAGATGGATCTGAAAGGGGACTCTTGTCATATGGGTCAATCTCCACGAATGGAAAGTCCTTACTAGAACCCATGTGCTAGAATTTTCCAAAATACTTTAATCTATTTGTTGGTGCAATAATGGTCATTCTGAAGCCGCCCCACACTTTTACGGTCTTTAGTAGAAATTGAAAACATGCCATGGGAGTTTCATGGGTGTTGATGCTTGGATACCCCATCTAAGTGAGTGTCGTGGAGGGGAGCCAGTGGGGTCAAGCATCTAACCATTCACTAAAGATAAGCATAGCTGGACTTGTCCAAGTGGGGATTCAACAAATATTGTCTTACACATCCATAGGGTTTGTACTTGTTCTTGGTTTGAAAACATAGTGCTTTATTCGAAAACATTTGCAAACAAACATTCAACATGATCCTCAAAATTTCCAACCCTTTAGGAGGAAAATACCATTGACCAAATTCTAGTGTTATTGCTTTCCCTTGGGATTACATCCTTAGAGATTTCTAAGCACTTGAATCTACATCTCAATTTTCCCACTAAAGTTAAACAATAGGTAACCCTTGCCTTAAATTCATCAAAGTTTCACATAATATACCTTGTGAAATGAGACAAAGTTGAGACATTGGACATTCAGTTTGAAAGCTAATCAAGAGTGTGTTTGTGGTAAAAAGAATCCATTAAGCAAAGATTAAAAACAATTGGACCCCACACATGTGTCTCCAATGATTTCACGCAAAATCAAGATCAAGAAACCAAAGGTGAAAGCCCTTAGTCTGATATCCCGTCAAGAACGTCTCTCTATGTTATACGAAGTTAGAAAAAGACTGATTTTCAAATTTTACAAGAAGGATTCAAGGAACAATCCCGGTTTGTATTCATTTTATTACTGCCAAAACCCAAATCTTTTCAGAGAGTTTGAACATCTTGTTTAGAGAAAAGCTTGTTCTTCAATACCTAGGTCTAGGAAAACAAAGTGTCTTTTTTAGGTTCATCTTAGGATCAAATCAAATCAAAATCCTTTTCATCCATCCTTCAAAACATCAAAACAAAAATCATCTCACAAACCACCTTTTGGAAAATCTTGAAATCATCCTTAATACTAGGCTTTTTGGAAAAATAAAAAATCATCAAAATCATTGAGACTAAATCCTTGAAAACATTATCAAAATCACCTTTGGCTAAGTATGTGTAGATGCATCCTTTTGCATATGCTTAGTCAAAATCATCTTCGTTTAGCTTAGTATATGTAGATGAATCCTTCATCATATGCTTAGTGAAACTATCATCTTGTTTGGATAGGTGTGGGTAGATGCATCCTTCTCCCTGCACATATGCAAATTATCATCCTTTGGTCAAATCTATCCCTTAGATAATCATCCAAACATATTAGGGTCTATTTTTTCAAAATCCAAATCAAAATCAAAATCAATCAAGGAAAAATCCCAAAATCAAAATCTGCAACATATCTGAAAGTCCCAAAAGCCTAGTATCTCCTTCAAGATTTACCAAAAGATCATAACATCCGCATCATTCATCTTTTACATCATCATCATATCATCTTTCGATCCACAAGATATCCTAAATTTTTTCACTTTGGGGCATAAAATAAAGATCAATCCAAAGAAATGAAGAGATTCATCTCCCATTCTTAAAAATTGATCCTTGTTTTATGGTTCAAACTAGATCTCAATACAAGAAGAGCATGGAAGCCAACAAAGAAACACCCGCTTCAAGTGATCTTAGTCAAACCACTCTTGAAATGAATCCTATTGGGTCTGGAAATCTTACAATTAACCTTCCAACATCATCACAAAATCCGCAAGAGGAAAACCAAGGAGAGGATCTTACCCTTGGAATGTCTCACGAAGAAATAACTGAAATGCTCCAAAATCTGGACAACCATAGAATCATCAACATCATGATGAGGCTCAACCCTTCATTATACATGCTTGAACTAGCAAAACAAGGGGCCAAACTACCTTCGAATTTTGATGTAAGTACCATAGTGGAGACATCATTTCCTCCAATATCATCCACCATCCCCATCTCATCTACACCCCCATCCCAAAACATCACGCAAAACATCCCGCAGATCACGACATCTTTTGCTCCAACCCCACCCAATTTTAACAAGGGAAATACATTTCTCAATGCTCTTCAAGCACATCCCCTTGTTAATAATCAAAATTTGGATGCAAATACAACCTTGGAACAAAACATACTCCAAAACCCATTACACAAGAATGTTCCTCACTTTCCATCATGATCCATCATCGTCATTTTTTCACGCAACACCTCAAACACCTCTTCTCACAAATCCACAAGAAGAGGGAGATATGTTCGGACCAGGGGGCATGTTCAACACCACAAAATTTTCACAACTAAAACCCCTTACATTTCCACCTCTCCCACCATTACCATTGTCATCTACATCACTCCTTGGTCTAGGGATTCCCCCTCTACCAAGTATGGATCAAAACAACATCATCAATCAAAGCATTATGTCAAACACTCAAACTTATCGTCGACATCGCACCAACAGATGAAAAACACACAAACAATTGCAACATCATCAAACACCCCCATAACATCGCAAATCATGGTATCTCAAGGACCAATCACATCAATGGCGCCACTCATCACTCAAACCACCACACCAAAAACACCATCCACCAATCAAATAATCAACACGACATCACCATTCACCACTACCACAAACGCCATTTTGAATCCACCACCACCCCCACCCCCACCACCACCAACTTCCACCACATCAAGTCAATATAAAGCAGCATTGCAATCTACTTTTCAAAGAGGATATCAACAAGTGCAAAAATAAAAAGTCATATACCTAGCTACTCAACAAGCTGCTCAAGCTACACAAGCCACCCAAGCAGCCCAAGCCACACTACAAACAAAACAAGATGCACAAGCCCAAGCTTTATTGCAACAACACCAACAACAAGCCGCTGAAGCTGCACAAGCATTGCAAGCACAAAAGGTTGCTCAAGCACAAATTCTATTGCAACAACAAGTAGCACAAGCACAAACAGGCCAAGTGCAAGCTCAATATCAAGCACAACAAGAACAAGCACAAGCACAACTTCTTGCACAAGCATATCAACAAGCATTAAAGCAATATCAAGAGAAACAAGAAGCAACATAATTGGCAGCCCAACAACAAGAGTTGTTGGAACAACAACAATCACAACAACAAGCACAAATCTTAGCACAACAACAACAAGATCAACAACAAGCATTATTCATACAAAAGCAGGTAGAAGCCTACCTCACTTGACAGAACATATAGATACCATCAAACAACGCACCGACCAACCCATCCATCCAACCAATGATTGAAACACCCCAAAACACTTTCATCCCACCCCCTGATCTGCAAAATGATGTGACGACACAATCAGGTTGCTCTCACAACAAGTGCTCGACCTTCAATCAGGACGAACAACCAAAACACCAAGCAACTTGTGTCCCTATCCATTTGATAGGAGCCTAGACATGAAACCATTCCCCAAGGGATTTGAAACCCCAAATTTGACAAATATCAAGGGATGGGAAACCCTGAAGATCACATTAGGGAATTCCAGATTCATTGCATGGAGGTTGCATATGATGATACTTATCTGATGCAGCTATTTCCTAGGAGCTTGGCAAGCCCCGCTATAGAATGGTTCTCTCACTTACCTTCAGGCATTAGAACATTCCAGGAAATTAGAGATGCATTCATTAAAAATTATGCATGCAATATCACAATGGATGTTAGTCTCAAAGAACTCTTAGCTCTAAAACAAGGAAAGGGTGAATCATTCGCCTCATTTCTACAATGATGGCAATCTAAGGCCAATCGGAGCAAGTGGACCATGCTAGAAGAACAACAAGTTTGCACCATCATAGCCAACCTTGAAGGCTGCTTGGCATTTCATCTCAAAGTTTAGGGCATCACCACATATGAGTAATTGATCTCCAAAGTGCTCAGCATCGAAAGAGCCCTTGTGACCCAACTTGCGGAATCAACATCATATCACGAACAAAAAAATAACTGCCTACCATCCAATTACAATGATAAACCTCATACATGGGAAAGGAACAAAAACATTACTAATGATGGTGTCATCAATGCAAAGGTGGTCATTAGTGCCCCACACCAACATACACTCGCACCGCAAATCCAAACACAACACTAAAACCACCATTACACAACACACCAACCCAATAACAATCCAACCATCAATAATCTCAATGACCAAAGAGGACCACCCCAACGCAAAAGTTATCCCAAATGAAAATACACCATTTTGGGGGAACCACTTGAGGACATAATGAAAAAGTTGATCGACGAAAAACTCATCAAGCCTCTTACATTTGAGAACTACCAAGAACCCGATGTCAAACCTCCTTGGTATAACGAGAATCAACTTTTCAAATTTCATAAAATCAAAGGCCACACCACAAACAGTTGCATGAGACTCAAAAACATCATCCAAGATCTCATCGATAAGAAAATCAAAAACATGGAACAACCTACGGGAAATCAGGATCTTAAGATATATACGAATCTGATGCCGAATCATGGTAACAAAGGGAACAAAAATGATAAAGGGAAGGGCAGTGTAAATTATGTGTATGAAATAATCAATGCCTCCCTAAATGAGGACTACATGGTCATCACCATCAAAGGCACCCATGCCGAAGATTGTGGAGTCACCACAAGAGGCGACAAAGTAACCATTTTAGGATCATCCCAACCAAATAGAGTCCCTTCATCTACATCTGTTCCTAATGGCTACAATGTCTTAGATCAACTCAAGAGAACACCAACACACATCTCCATCATGGAGTTGTTAAAAATCTCATCTGCGCATACAAATATCCTCAAGGAAGCATTAGCCTCATCCACTGTCCCCGCAGATCTCGATGCGGAGCAATTCCAGGCTATGGTCAGAAATATCATAACACAGGTAATCTCCTTACATTCTCTAACCAAGATTTTCTTGCCCAACCATCTCACAATCATGCACTTCACTTGGAAGCCATTGTACATAAGAGAAAAATCAAAAGGGTCCTGGTGGATGGAGGTGCAGGCTTGAACATATGTTCCCTAAGCCTCATCAAGCAATTGAAAATATCAGAAGATTCCATCGACAAAGGAAAAGGCATCATGATAAGAGCATATGACAATCAAGAAAGAGTATCCCAAGGCATGATCAAACTCCCTATTCAAGTAGGGCCAACGCTCATGGAAACCACCTGTCAGGTCTTGGACCTTAACTTTCCATATAATATCCTCCTGGGATGCCCATGGATCCATGCGATGAAAGCCGTAGCATTAACCTTCCACCAATTTGTGAATTTTACACATAATGGACAAGAGGTTACTGTCCATGGAGATCCCAAACCTTTCTCATACTGCAAGAATCTTGAAGAAAAATATTACAAAATCCCCCAGGTACCAAAAAATGATGAGGGCCCATCCACACAATACATTGATCCTGCCATCCTCGCATCCACTTCTGTGACAAAGACACCCGCCACTCCCACCATTCCCACCATTTCCGACATTAAGCTCATCATCCAGGATGACGGTTGTGGAAGCTACAAGCTCCCTAACAATGCTTTTATGGTAGGAGAGTTACCACAATCTCCTAAATCATGGGGTCGTCCACAAGAAAATCAAGCTTCCACATCACAAACGTCTCCTAAAGACTATCCCAAATTCACAAGTTGGGGAGACCTTGGCTAGGAGGTTATTGAGGAAGATCCATCACACATGCTCTATCAAGATGAAAGACCAGGACCAGATTTACCAATGGATAACGGAAGCAAGGGTTTGCAAATGATGCTTGCAATGGGCTATGACAAAAACCAAAGATTGGGAAAAAACGACAATGGGCTCATAATACCTATCATGCCAGAGACGTGACCGATAAAAAATCTTGGCCTTGGATGTACCCCTCCAAGTAGAACCATATGTGGCCAAATTCCTCTGGTTAGAATGGTTAATATTTCTCCTTAGCCAATAGCAATAGAAGTACGCTCATCAACATCCATAGGTAGAGACATACATAACTTTATAACTGAGGCCTATAGTAGCAGCAATGATGAGGATACCATGACCAATCTACCTAGGTTATTTGAGGATACCGCCCTTTGCATGATTAGTACCTTATCTTTCGAATCCAATCATCAAAATCATGAGATCCATTTAGTATATCCCCAACTCATCGATTATGACCAACGAGGACCACTGATTCTTGATACATTCAAAAATGATGAGGCGCTCTCAGGATTCATGGGATTGCAGGACAATATTCCAGATGGGGATCACAAAGCAGGGCTTATAATGGAGTTGGACACACATGCCTATTATGGGGAAATGATTGAATCCTTCAGTCGCAAAAGTGAGAAACTAAGAATCATATCCAAGTCCTTGAGAGAAAACCACACTGTGGCACTCTCTGACAAGAAAATAGTAAAAAGAAAGGACACATCCAATGGTGAAAACCTCTTTGAGGCACCCGAGGATGAAGGATTCAATCTTTCTCTAAGAGCTATTCATTAGGAAAAGTCAGCAGTCTTGGCCGAAAAATGCAATCCAGTCAACCTAGGAACAGAGGAGACCCCGCATATCACATTCTATGTAGAATCACTATTATCAGAAGAGCAAGAACTCCTAGCAGCATTCCTGAAAGAAAGGAAAATAAACTTCACATGGAGTTATGCTGACATGCCAGGACTTGATCCAAAGACTATGGTTCACCACTTAGAAGTGTGTCCAGAAGCAAATCCTGTCAAACAAAAGCTTCAAAAAATGCACCCTCAGATCACCTTATTCGTCAAAATGGAGCTAAAAAAGCTACTAGATGCAGGATTCATATGACCGATAGATTATCCAGAATGGGTATCAAACTTGGTACCTATTTCAAAACCTAATGGAGCCATTAGAATCTGTACAGACTTCAGGGATTTGAACAAGGCATGTCCAAAGGATGATTTCCCGCTTCCTAACATTGACATGATAGTAGACATGATAGTAGGACATGAGATGCTATCACTAATGGACGGATTCTCAGGATACAACCAGATCATGATAGCAAAAGAAGATCAACATAAGATGGCTTTCACTTGTCCATGGGGGACCTACTACTGGAACATGATGCCATTCAACCTAAAGAACGCAGGAGCAACTTATCAAAGGGCCATGACACTAATATTCCATGACATGATTCATAAAATAGTCAAAGACTATGTCGACGACATTCTAGCTAAGTCAAGTAAAAGAAAAGATCATATAGCAACCCTACTTGTGCTATCTTTGACAGATTGGAGGAATACAAAGTCAGACTAAATCTCAAGAAGTGCATCTTTGGCTTACAATCAAGTAAATTGCTAGGATACATAGTATCAATGAGGGGTATCGAGGTGGATCCGACAAAAGTGAAAGAAATCCTTGAGATGGAGGTACCAAAAACATTAAAACAATTGCGAGGTCTCCAAGGTAGACTTCAATCCATCTGACGATTCATAGCACAACTGGTGGACAAGTAGAACCCATATTCTCACCTACTCCACAAGGGAGTAGTGTACAAATGGGATACCAAATGCGAAGAGGCATTTAAAAAAATCAAGGAATATCTACTAACACCACCATTTTTAATGCCACCCATCCCAAGAAAGCCATTAATCTTATATGTATCAGCAACAACAATAGCCCTTAGAGCTCTCCTAGCTCAACATGATGAAAACAAAACAGAGAGGGCTATCTACTATATCAACAAGACAATGGTCGGTCATGAGATAAACTACTCATTCATCGAAAAAGCATGCCTCGTAGTAGTGTTTGCATCACAAAAATTCAGACATTACATGTTGGCACACAAGATAAAGCTCATTGCCAAAATTGACCCCCTCAAGTATCTCTTATCAAAGGCAATACTCACAGGAAGAATGGAAAAATGGGTAATGATACTGTCGAATTATGACATCGAGTATGTAGAGTAGAAAGCCATTAAGGGTTAGGTTATTGTAGATCAACTAGCAGAAGTACCTATGTATTCTGAGAATCCCCTTGTCTCAGAGTTTCCAGATGAATCTATTTTTAACCTCAACGTAGCTGACCACTGGAAGCTATACTTCGATGGCTCATACATGCAACACGGATCAGGAGCTGGTGTCTTCTTCATCACTCCACAGGGGGACTGCATACCAAGGTCATACAAACTAGAATTTCTTTGCACCAAAAACATCGCAGAATATGAGGCTTTGACTATAGGTCTCAGGATAGTAGTGCAATGGAATATCATAGCTCTCAAAGTCTATGGAGACTCTTAGTTAATCATAAATCAAGTCAATAATGAATATCAGACCAAGGATGATAAGCTCACTCCATACAAGAAATTGGTGGAGACTCTCAAAGAATCTTTCATTGAAATAACATTTGAGCAGATTCCTAGAACCAACAACAGAGCAGCAGACGCCATGGCAACAATGGGATCCTTGCTGAATATCCCCAACAATGTTCCAAAATATGAATTCTTGATTGAGTAGCTTCTCATTCCCACATTCGAGGTACCAAAATCAGAATTCTTGTGTGAAATCGTTGGTCCTGGTGATCCTTGGTACCATGACATCTACGCATATATCTGCATAGGAGTCATACATGCTGACCTCCCATCAAACCTAAAATGAACCTTTGTCAAAAAGGCATCTAGATTTGTCATCCTAGGTGATACCTTATACCGAAGAAGCATAGAGGGTACCTTGCTATGCTGCCTAAATGTTGAGGAAGCATTAACTGCTCTAACCGAAGTACACAACGGTATTTGTGGTTCACACTCGAGTGGAATGACCATCACTAAGAAACTACTAAGGATGGGGTATTACTAGCCCACAATGGAAAGAGAAGCACATGATCATGCTAAAAGGTGTTTACAATGTCAGTAGCATGGGGACCTCATCCATGCTCCGACTCAAGAGCTTCATCCTATTGTCACACCATGGCCCTTTTTGCAGTGGGGACTCGATCTCATTGGGAAAATCATACCCACCTCATCTAATGGCCACAAATTCATCATAACTGCAACTAAGTACTTCACAAAGTGGGTGGAATCCATACCCATGACGTATATTACTGGGAAGCAGATTTCAAAGTTTATCTTGAACTACCTCATCTGTCGTTACAGTGTCCCACAAGCCATTGTCTTATATAATGGGACACCATTCAAGAATCGGGATGTCCGTGACTTGTGCAAAAAATTCAAAATCCAACATCGCTTCTCCACCCTGTACTATCCCCAAGGCAATGGCCAAGTAGAAGCTACAAACAAAACCATCCTCAAAATTCTCAAGAAAATAGTTAATGACACAGGTTGTGACTGGCATCTGCAGCTTAATCCCACCCTCTGGGCTTATCGAACTAGCATCTGCACACCCACTGGTGTGACCCCCTTCTCCTTGGTCTACGGATCAGAAGCTATACTCCCCATTGAGATCGAGCTCCCATCCCTCAGGATATCACTGTAAAACCTCATCACAGATGAAGAGTATCAGGTATTGAGACTAAATGAGTTGGAGTTACTGGATGAGAGATGCATAGATGCTTTGAATCATTTGCAAGTCTATCAGAATAGACTCAAACGAAGCTACAATAAGAAAATCAGAAGCAGAACTTTCCAAGTCAGAGAACTGGTCTTAAAAGAAAATCAAAACAATGTCCCGAACCCAAGCAGCAAAGGCAATTTCAAACCTAATTAGCTAGGACCTTTCATCATCACAACAAATTATTAGTTAGGGGCATATCAGCTATCAACACCCGAAGGGGAACCTTTGCAAAATCCAATGAATAGCTCCCATCTCAAAAAGTTTTATGCCTAAATCTTTCAAGGTATAGAACCAAAAAATCCAAAAAATTAGAAAAAGGGTAAAAAAAATCGTCCTATAGTGAAAACCACTTTGGTGGCACTTTGGGCAAGTACCTTGGTGAAAACCTGGCAAACAGGTGCTTTGCATAAATAAGAACTTTCCATTCACCAGGATCTTTGCGGCTTGTTCAGAATCATCCCTCCATTTTGCTTCCATCATCCATCGCATTCAGGTCTCCATCCATCACTCATCCACTCGCATCCACACCTTAGCTTGGTCCTGTTTTCATATCATGATCCCTCCTAGTACTACTCGGCCCATCCTCAAGGTCAGTTTGTCCTGCCTTTATCAGAGTAGTCTATTGTATCACGTTGGGGGCACATTCTCATCAGATCAGATTCATGTATATTCTTAAAGTCCTCAAATTAGAAAATCCAAAAACATTAGAAAATTAGAAAATCCAAAAACATCAAAACATATCAAAATCCAAAAAAAAGTCAAAAAGTCAAAAACAGAGTCGTCTAGTCAAACTACGTCATCTCTGAGCTTGAAAGTAGGCAAGGTTGATCTTTGATCATCCCCCGAGACATTTAGGTTAGTCTTATAGGAGTCCATCATAATAAGCTGACATTTCATCATATATATCTTCATCTGTAAATTGGTCAAGTTGTCAGTCGAACTACGTGGTCTTTGCATGTATAACGTAGGCAAGGCTAATCTATTGATCATCCCTTGAGGCCCCTAGGATAGGTCTTTAGGTTAGTCTCTTGGTCAAAATCTTAGAAAATCCCAAAAAACATTGAAAAATTGAAAATCAAAACATTTGTAAAACCTCAAAAAATACCAAAAACAGCCTCAAAACATTGCAAAATTCCAAAAACATCCAAAAATTTGAAAAAATCCATCTGTCTCATCTCGCTTGCACCTGCAATAAACACCATCCATAATAAACTAATCATCATCCTCAACCTTTGGTGAAACAGTTAGAAACAAGTCTAGCAGGTTAAAAGTGAAAACTCAAATACGTCAAGTCTTAGGTTTAAGTCAGTACGTAAACAAGTTGGTCAATTCTTTGTATCAATAGTCCATCATCCAAATAGTCCCATATCAATCATCTGATAACATCATGTCCTAGGATGAATCCTTCCTACAAGGGGTATTATTTATCAGAAAGAACACTTTGGATAAACGAAATGACGTGCCGCCATCCACTAACATGTCCTAGGATGTATCCTTCCTATAATGGGCATTATCTTTTGGCAATAAGTTTCGGTTCTTATCCTTAAAAACACATTCCCTTTTGGTTAGTGGTATTGAAGAACATCAACTTGTTTGTGTGCTTTATCTTTGTCTTTTGACTTATCTTATTGCGCTCAATCCAAGGACCTCTCAATGACATCCAAACGAAGGATTTAGAGAGATAGGAATGGGGCAACGATCATTATCCTTATGTCTGCTATGCTTGTTGGACGTTTCTTGTAAAATAACTTGGCAAATACTTGCTTTGTTAGATATGTATAGAGGATGTTTTGGCCAACTTATTGACTATTGCATTGATAGGTTATACCTTTCCGTGTTTTGGTTCGAGATGTTTGAAACTTCTAAAGTGCATCCTAGCAAGGTTTCCGTATGTCAGGTGTGAACAAGAATACTCCTATCTATCTGTTGAGTCAAATTCCATCACACTAAGTACAAAGCCATCCTGGTCCTTTATACCTTGATGCATTGTGCTTATGTGTGTTATCAAACATTAGGTAAGTGACCCTTTTAAAACCCCAATCCTTGATAAGCAAATCATCCATCTATCATCATCTCTCATAATGTTGGCTTGTTGGATCCTCTTGTCATCATCTAATTTCTTCTTTTCCGCACTAACATCACAACATGATTAGTTAATCATCATCACCAATGCATCTATCATGCATCCATCATGTGTTCATCCTACATCCACAAACCATCAGTATTATGCATATCATCTCACATGCATAATCATCATCATAATATAGATCTATTAGTCTAAGCATCTCATAAATCATCACATTTACATAAATCATACATTTCCATAATCACAACATATCATCATCATAATATAGATCTGTTAGTCTAACCATCTCATAAATCATCCATTGCATATCACATCAGTAATCTCATCCATTTCACAACATATTATCATTTAAGTTGTTTAGGATAATATAGATTTGTTATTCTAAGCATCTTAAAATCATCTCATTTGCATCATTATCCATAATCATCCATTTTGAACCTCTTTATTGCGAGATCAACCCTCAAATCGAATCTTTTCGCTCAATCTCTCGAGGGGGAAATTTACTAGTGTAGTTCTTTCCGCTGGGGCAACTGAAAAAATTAGAAATTTTTTGAATTTTGATCACGACAAGTTTATTCTTTGAACCAACGCAACAAGTACATTGCTTCAAAGAGGGGAAAAATGTAGACATGCAAAATTAGCATCATGCATCAGGTCCATTCATCAATTAATCAAGTTCACCTTCATCCATTCATTGAAGGTAATCTCATTAATCTCCATCTCCTAAGGTCATTAATTTAAAATTAAATAAACTTCATCATCAACCTTTAATCAAATAAATCAAACATTCATCTAATTAAATCATAATGCATATTCCATCATTTTCTGAATTAAATAAATCAAATATTTAAGTCATAAAAGTCAAATTCATCCTAATCATCATTAAGCTAACCTAATCCTAATTAGCCTAACCTAATCACCCATCACATCCTCTAGATAATGCCACTTGCACAAATAAATCAATTTATTGATTTATTAAAACCCTCATTTTCTTTCAACATGGCATTTATGGGGAATATTCTCTCAAGTTTGAAAAAGATGACAAGTTGACTTGTCCCCTCCAACATTGCAATAAATTCTCCATTTCATGTCCCCCTCAAAATTTATTGCACAAATTTGAATTTGAAACTCCCTCTCATGGGCACATTTCCCAAATCTTGCACATCCTTCAGCCTATCACAACTTGACAAGTGGCCTCTTCTCATTGGTGGATCTTTAGTCCCACATTCACCCATTTGGCCAATCTCTCATCAAGAAAATCTATAAATAAAGGCCTTAATCTCCATCAACTCATCTACATCTACATGCAAAGTTACTCTCTTGGTTTGAGAACTAATTTTTCTCTTCATCATATTGGCATTTGCATCATTTCAGTTTTGAGCAAGGATTGGGAAAGGGTCATTTGCACATTTGACACCAATCCACTATGGAATAGGTACTTGTTAATTATTTTCATGATGCTTTTAGTTTTCTTTTGTCATTTGTTGCATTTTGAAGCATTTACAAGGTATTTCATAGGAGTATTCTTGAGGAATTTGTAGGTACTAACCCATGTTTGAAGTTTAGTGTTTGGAGATTTTAAAAGGATGCTCACAGTAATAATGTTATTACACACATTTTATAATGTTGAATTAGGGAGAAATAGGTTAATTAAGTCTAGAAAAGCATGGAATTCCTTTACAAGACTTTACAACACCTTTACAAGACGTCATTAAAAGCATGTTATTCAATTTGCAAGGGTCCAAGACCTAATGTGGATGCATAAAATTCCTCACAACACTAAATCAAGGCATCACTAAGTCGAAATTATCTTGAATTATTCTCATGTCAAGAAAAGGGTACATTTTTCTATGACACAACCATAAAAATCAAATTTCTCCAGAATAGTAATCAAGAACTTCCAAGAAACCCTATCATAAGACTTCTAGTTGTCTTATTTTAAAACCATTGATGATTTATTACTAAATTCCATAGAGTAGATATATTAATGGGTAACAATGGAAACATAGAGAACTTTCCTTTCTTTTACAAAGCCTTTTTTCTTCACATAAGTCAGCTTATAGAGGACTCCTTTTAACCTATTAACAATAATTTTAGAGAAAAATTTATACACAGTATTATGTATAGAATTATGGGTCTATAATCTTATAAGGAAGAAGAATCCTCTCTCTTAGGGATTAACACGATAAAATTCACATTTAATTGACTTAGTGCAGTCTTCTTGATCTAAAGAAATATTTGGTAGCATTTAATAGATTTGATGAAATGACATCCCAAAAATCTTGAAAAAACATCAGGGGGAGACCATTAGGACTAGGAGCTTTGAAAGCTCCAAAGGAAAAGACCACATTCTTAACTTATTACATTATTATTGGTTTCCCCATATCTTTAAGTTCCCTCTCTAAAACCACCTTTGAAATAAATTCAAGGAGAGTAATCATCACAACATTAGTTTGATCCTAGGATCCAACATTATCTTTGATAAAGGAAACAACCTTAGTGACTATTTCATCTTAATTTGTTAGAATAGTACCATTTAATCTCACTGGAGAACGAATATTGTTTCTCTTCTTGTGCTTCAGAGTTGATTGGTGGAAGAATTTAGTGTTTTTGTACCCTTCTTGCAACCACTATATTTGAGATTTTTGTTTCCAAAAAATCTCGTCCTTAGTAATTTTGAACCATTCCACTTTGAGCTCTCTTTCTTTCTTCGAAATATCATTCTTAATAGCTCCATTCTTCATCATGTCTTGAATATCCTTTAGACTAGAAAGGATAACATTCTTAATACGGAAGATATTTTTGAAGGATATTTTGTTCCATCCTTTCACATTATCTTTAATCCTTCTTAGTTTATGGGCTAGGAAAAACATAGGCATACCCTAACAAGGAAGATTCCACCAAGTCTGAATAAGCCCCTTAAAATCAAGGTGAAGGTTCCACATTATCTCATACTTGAAGGGATAGGGACCTTTAAGCCTCAACTCTTCCCACCCAAAAAGAAGAGCACTATGATCAGAAGTAAACCTCGGAAGGTCAGATATGTTATATTTAAAAAATATTCCATCCACCAGAAATTAGCACCCTATCCAACTTAACTTGGATGAGGTTGTTACCTTGATGCCTGTTTGACCAAGTAGACTTGGATACTTGGAGATCAACATCTAGAAGGCCTTGAGAAGAGATAAAATCAAAAAATTCCAACATACTATCCAAATAGTCCTCCAAGCTCCCTATTTCTCTAAAGGATAGAGAGGGGTGTTAAAATCCCCAACCAACATCCAATGCACCTTTTGATTATTGGACATGAGAGCAGATAAGGAGTTCTAGACATGGGCTCTAGTAGGCCAAGAGTTAGGGGCATACATATTAAGTAGATTCTATTTCAGCACATTCCTCCCATTTTCCATGATGGTTTCTAAGTAGTTTTTGTTGCTACAAACTTTGGTTCCTTTAAGTCTAGCAAGATTCCATAGGGTAGCAAGGCCATTAGAGGCATCATCCATATTGCAAATGCAATATGATCCGCCATAGGCAATATGTTTTTAACAATTTGTTCAAAGGTCTCTTGTTGCATTTTAATTTCCTGGATAAGGAGAACATCCACTTTTAGATCCATTATAGAGCATTTAATAATATGTTCTTTTAAGGGGCCATTCATCCCGTGAACATTCCATGACATTATCTTCATTGAAGATCATCAAAAGGAAGTTAGTATCCACTGGATATTGATGAGGAGAGGCCTAACCTCTCTAACACTATTTTTTGGTTTTATTTTGACCTAAGATACCGTCAAGGATATTTTATTTCCCAAAAGCCACCTCACTTGTAGCCTCCCTAGCCCTAGTGTTCCTCTGGAAAGGTCTCCCTTGCTTTTGTTCCCCTTCACATTCACTTTCTTTTTCTTTTTTGATTTTTCATTTACCTATGTCCAATCTTCTTCTAGAACATCCTTCATAGAGCTCTACAAAGGTAAAGAGGACTCCAAATCCCCAAGACCCAACAAGGCCAAGGAATTAAGCATATCTTGTTGTGGTTCTCCAATTGTAAAACATCTTCCCCTCCCTAAGAAACACACATAATTATTTCTTCGCCCATCTCAAAGGCTTTAGGAGAGGAGGGGGAAAGTCCCTAGGGTAAGTAATTTCAGATTTATTGATCATATCTTCTTCATGTATGGAAGCTAAGGTAGTGGAATTTTTTTTTACACTAATCTTGAGAGGAGAATAATGAAAAACTTTTACAGATCTTTAACAGTTACATAAACTTAAATAGAAATAGACATAAATATCATGCATACCACAACATAGTGATTTACATGGAGAAAACTCTTTCGGGAGAAAAACCCCACACTCCAAAAGTCACCCAATATATTATTCAAAAATCATAAAGATTACAATATGCTTGTAGAGCAAGCTTCTTATAGGAGTATCACCACTCAGAGATCCAAAGGCAACATGACCACTATTAGACTCTTAGAATACATTGTAATACATGGCTGTAATACAACACCCTCATAAAATAGGGTTTCCTTCTAAGGAAAAAAATGTCAATCATTAGATATGAGACATAATAATGAATGATCTAGATTTATAATAATAAAGTGTATATAAAATTTTGCTTCTATGGGCACTGCCCTTGAGCCTTCATCCGAGCATGCTGCCCCTTGGACCCCCAACCCAGGGGATGACCCCTTGGATCCCTCATGGGAGGTTATTCCCCCCATGCTCCCCCATTGTTGTTGGATGAAAAGTACCTTATGTAATTTCAAGGTTGAGACACATGTTCTCAACACTTTAGCCTTGTTAGCATCAATCTGGGCCTAATGGGAGAGCACCTTAGAGGAATTTGGTGGTTCCAATTATTTGTTATTTTCACCAATTTTTGCATCTTTTTGTTGCTTCGGTACCAACACCACCAAGAGCTCAGTCTGGGGGGGCCTCAAGTCCTTGTTCATATTAACATAGAGGTCATCTTCCTTAGGTTGTGGAAGAATAGCTTCAAAAATCACTTTATCTTTCTATAAATGTTGTTTTTTACAAGAGTCGCTACGACGTCTGAATCTCTTGCATAGCTAACAAAAAATTCCAACATTTTCATATTATATAGCTCGATTCCATAACTTGAACCTTTCTTTATGAGTTACCAATGTGGGTAGGACTTTCTTAATAGCCACATTCACACATATTCTGGAAAAAAAACAACCTTGATTTTTGCAGAGTAACTTTATCAATTGCTAAAAGACTCCTGAAAGAGTTAGCAATACCCTAGATTTTTTTTTTTATTTCAGAACTCTAGAGGGAGCCCATGAAGCTGGATCTAGGTGCAGGTAACCAAGCCAAGATCTGCAGAGGGGTCAAAGCCAAGCTTCCACTTGCATAGAGATAAAAAATTCTTAAATTTTTTATCAAAGGCCCACAAGCCTCCAATAAGGTTCTTTATCAAATATTCATGATTCACAAAACTAAAAAAGAAATAGACCATTAGACATGGTGCTAATATTATGTTGTACCCAAAATAAATTTTTGTTTCAATGAAAT
Organism: Sequoia sempervirens; assembly: GCA_007258455.2. Taxonomy (NCBI): domain Eukaryota; kingdom Viridiplantae; phylum Streptophyta; class Pinopsida; order Cupressales; family Cupressaceae; genus Sequoia; species Sequoia sempervirens. Next base: position 66,430,943 of record VDFB02072274.1, read on the forward strand.
ATTTTTCTTAAAATGATTTAAATCATAAAAAGTTATTGTCAAAAGTATATTTTAGGTCAAATGAAACATAGGATTTTTGTGGGTTTGTGTCAAGGAAGATGCTTGCAAATTTTTGAAAATTTGAAAATTAGGGTTTCAAACCCCTATTTTTAGGAAAACCCCTAAAAATAGGACCTTTCTAGAATTGATTAAAAATGATTTTGATAGGACGAATTGACTTCACGATCACACTGGTCAAGTCAAAATCACCAAAAAGTTTGTTTTACTCTGGTGTGTCTATTTTCATTTTTTAGGAAGAAAGTTGAAACCTCGGATCCATTAATGGTAGAATGGCTAGTACTAGGTGGTGAAATCTAAGCCTTGAAAGCTTCAACAAAGAATCCATGGTGAAAATGCTCAAAAATATGCTTTGCGATGGAGGGGATTTTCAAAAGTGAAAAATGCTGAAAATTGGCTAAGTATGGAGAATGCATGCCTTGCTACAAAGAGGAGGCTATGTAGTCAAATGCCTTAGTCATTTTTCCAACACCTGCATACACAACATGGTGAAATAAATTGCAATGGTGAACACATTCGTGTTGTCAACATTGGTGTTCAAGTCAGTCAAGCTACAACGGTAAACGCGAAGTGCGAAGAGATGGAGATCTTAAAGGAAATGATGAAGTTGTAGTCAAAAGAGCCCCTGCATGCTAGGGGCACCCATGAGTTCAAGAGGTCAAAGGAAGTCATCAAGTTTTGCAATGATAATCATCTCCTTCATAATTATGCTGGCTTTTCAATGCATCATCAAGTAGGTTCACCTGATTCATTGATCACCGACAATGGAGGTGAAGACAAAAGACGCTGAAAGAAAATAGCATCAAAGATAGTAGTCAAAACATAAAAAAGAGTCCTTGCTAAATAGGGGCACCCAAGAATGAGACTATTCTAGATGTTAGTTTTTTAGCAAGCTTAAATCCAGATGATCTCCCAGGATTCAACTCAACATCGTGATGGATCCAACAACTAACTCATGAGACATATCAAACGATGACAACTATTGATCATCCAAGTACATAAAAATCAGGGTAAACTAATGGACATCAAGGCAAAAGAGCCCCTATTGGCCAGGGGCGCCCATCATTCTGGGTAACCAAATGAAATTTTTAGCATCTGCTTTCTTCAAGACATCTGCTTAGCATCCTCTAATCTTCATGATCAATCTAGTTGCACGTTGATAGGACTTGTCAAGAATTCAAAAAAAAAGACCAAGTAGAAAACACCAAAGGTGAAGACGAGATGAAGAACATGGAGAAATTGAATAAGTGTTAAGGAATCTTCACCTTCTTAGAAATAGGCACCCAACTTTTTGGGCAATCAGATATAGTCTGTAAGCTCAGTGACCTCTAAGATGACCTTATTTGTTTCAATCAATCTCAACAATGACACCATCAGTGAAGACAACAAACAAATCAAACATCTGATGATGGAGAACAAACTGGGACCATTCATGAAAGTTTGAAAAATGAAAATCACAAGTTAAAAGGTCAAAGGTGCCCCTATAGGCCAGGGGCACCCATGCTTTTGAAGTACCTAAATGAACTTTCATGTTTTGTAAAGCTATTCATCCTTTCTAGGATTGAGCTAGTTATTCATCCCAGGTTTCAACAAGATCACCAGACTCATTAGTCAACAATGATCTCAGATCAGAGGACAGAGGGTCAAGCTGGAGGGATTGAAGAACACTTAAGAAATTGACTAAGTCTAAAGCTAAAAGTGCCCCTACTGGGAAAAGGTGCCTCTGAATTAGAAGCATCAGACTCAGGTTTTGAGCTTAGCAATTCCCAAGCACACTTCATCAGAGTTGTTCCATCTCAACAATTGATCTATCGACAACACCTTAAGATCAACTGAGCAACCAGAATCAAGGATCGTACAGAGTCACTTCACCATAGAAATATAATGAAAAAATGTTCAACTCTTCAAAGGGATGCCTAAAGTCAAAGTAAGGCCTAGTTGACTAAAGTTAAGATATTTTGAAGCCTTTCTATGTCTAAAACATCCCTAAATGGGTGGAAATCGGTGTTGTGAACTCCAAATTAGGTAGAAAGACTCCTCCATCATGAGTTGGCACCCAAAATTGATTGACTCAACATCAATCACTATGTATCAAGCTTGGAATCCATTATTCATTATTTCTCTTTGTAGGTTGAAGCTCAAGAACAAGCATTTTTCCTCTCTAATGTCTTTTCAAGATTTGATAGAGGGGTTTTCACCATTCTTCATATTTTTGAAGATTAGTTGCACAAAGGGACAATTTATCAAAGGTTGCATCTAGAGACATGATTTTATTGAAGATCTAGAAAGGAAGTTGATAACTTCCAATCTTCTTGTATTTTTATTATATTCTTGTCTTAGATCTTCTTGTATGTCCAAGAAAATAATAGATAATTATTTGACCAACTGGGTATGATCAACATAGCTTTTTCAACAAAACCCACTTGTCGAATTTTTTAAAAAATAGTAACCTTGTTGCCCCTATTTTTAGGGTTTTTCAAAAAAAATCACGAATTTGAAAATCAAACGAACTCTAGGTTTGTTCAACATTGAAGCATGAAAAATACATGTGTCATATTTTATTCAAAAAAATACTTCTCAGCGGGTGGCTATTTTTAGAGGTTTTTAGAAGTAGTCTGAACATATATGTGTTTATAGTCAACAGTCAAGTTTTTTATAATATAGTACTCTCAAGTTGAAGTCAAGACCAAAATGGTCCTACTTCATGATTTTCTAAAAAAATTTGACATGGACAAGCATTAAGTGAATCCCATAGTCAAGTTGGACGCCTTGGAAGGCATAAATGACATCACCATTCACTGGATAGCCAAATGCGGAAGGTAGTCATTGCAAACATAGAGTCACCACCGGTTACCACCACATTATCTTCCACATTCCATGTCAACAAGGCTGGATGACATAATTGCAAAGAAGATTGAATATCAAAAGTAGATTGCGAGAGGCAGAAGAAGTCAACGACTGGCTAGAGGAACTATTGACTAGAGGTGATGAGGTGTCAAACACCTAGTTAGGACATCCTACCCTCCAAAATAACATTAATGGAAACATGAGTCAACTTTATGCCTCATTCCAAGTTAACTCACTTTCCCACTAATCATGCATGTTAGATCCCACCAATTATGGATGTCTATCTCAAATCTACACTAATTGTGGATCTCTATTTTGGAGGCACTTTTTGTAATTGAAGTTCACTTTTTGTTTAGTTTCAATTAATTGAAGTAGATTTCCAGTTAACTACTTGGTCACCTACTTTTAGACATAGGAATAAATCTTATAGATTAGCAAGAACTAATTGTTAACTCAAGAAGATTTTAGGGTTGCCTACTCCTTTAAGTTTCTATAAATAAGAGCAACCTTTCTCATTATTGTTTAACCTTTATTTACTAGGAAAAATTGTTGCGCCATTGTGTCAACAAGCTTGCAAGTGTATATTTGTTCACTCTTGGATGAAATTTTTTTGGTTTGATAAGCAATTGTGTATGATTTTGTACCTTTTCCATCCCAAACTTTTGTAATTTGTTGAGAAAGTTTGAAGAAAGAAATCAAAAGGCACATGCAATTTGATCTAAATATTTGAGTTCTTTCATCGTCTTGTTTTTACAATCTGTTGTTTCAATCTCCCACTTGGACAGGTGTTTTCATCTCCTTGGGTATTTTGTTGTTAATAATTGTCATTTGATGTTGTGTAATGAGTTGTATTTCAGCCTACACTTTGGATAGGTGTCGTCACCTCTTCAGGAATCCTGTTAGCGAGTTCATCATTGTTTGTTGTTTCTAGTGAGTTGCATCCCAACCTATACCTTAGACATGGGTTCCTACTCCTTAGCAAGTTTGAGATCCATCTTACCATAAAGAGTGATTGCTTGCATAAAGCCTTATTCTAGCATAAAATCTAAGAGTTCAGAGCCTGAGATGCATCCTAAAAGATGATTGACCCAAGTAATCCAACCATCCATTCCCGCCCCTTTTCCCTCATGCTATGTTTACCTTGAGGTGATAGGATAGATTAAAAGCTAGTTTAGTTGTAGTTAAGATTTGAAAAAACTAGAGAAAATGTTAGCTACAATGCATTGTGTTTATGCACCCTCGTGTCTTGCTCGTCGAGTAAAAAAGATAGGAACACAATTTGTTTTACTTTTATGCAAACATAAACAAACAAGATGGAGCTTCCCCTCCATAATTTGAAGAGAAGTCATCATGCATTATGCATAGTTGTTTGTTTCCAATAAGCATCTAGAGGTGCTAATTGAAAAACCAACAGTTTTCTGGCACCCATTGTGGGGCAATGAGGCATAAAACTTCAAGAAAAGCTAACAATTTTATGTCACAAGAATGATTCTCTAGCATCCAATTGCATGATCCATACAAGAAACAATGGATGGTAACAAAAATAATGCTGACAACAAATGTCCACCTTCATTACCTTGGGGTAATAGCATTGGACCTTTGGATTTTTAGGTAAATCATGAGTTACCTAAAGGGTCAAGGAAGCACTTTCCCTAATTTCACAGTGATGGAAGCTGACACCCAAATGAACATTTTGGTACATTCACAATGGCCTACGTCATCTCGCATGTGCCACATGAAGACATCACAGTGCGTTTCTTTGTGGAGACTCTTGTTGGGAATGTTGTAGTCTGGTTCAATCACTTGAAGCCAATCATTATTATAATTTGGGAAACTATGAGAGAAGTTTTTGGCGAGATTAAGCTCATTGAAGACAATCATTTGTTGTTCGCCTAGCTTGCAAATTCAAAGATGAAACACAACGAACACATGAGGGAGTTTGTGGCAAGATTTAATCCTCTTGTTACATGACTTTCTTCTGCACTCGATCCATCAACTAAGATTCTGATGAGCTATTTCATAAATTCTCTTCCATCAGAGATAGCCTTCTTCCTGAAGATGGAAAAAGAAATAGAGTTGAAGAGTGTGAAAGAACACACCATCAAGTTGGAGGATAATATGATCACTCTCGGCTTGATGAAAATAGATTCTGTCAAATCTCTAATTCAACAAACATACCGGCCAAAGAGAGACAATCTTTAGCCATGGTTGCCAACATCTCCATCAAGACCAATGATTGAAGCTACACATAGTGTAGTATTTTTCTATTTTCATGACACTAATGAACATACCAGATTCACATGTATTGAGAATATGAGAATGACCCAAATCATGGGATACGCTGAAGCCACTCCCAGTTCTAGTTTTGTACCAACAAGTTCAAACATTGTCTTGCCACAAATGGAAAACTTCGATGGTGACTCTATAATGGGATACTTTGAACCTGTTATTAAAGAAAAAGAAAGAGCATACCATCAATACGCTCTTGTGGTGAATCATGAAAATGTTTTAGCACTTGTGTCTAGTGTCTAGATGTGCTCAATACCTCAAAGCACAAAGAGAAGAGGAATAAAGACAAAGATCAAGCAAAAAGGGTGAAGAGGTGTCTTCCACTTCCAATCCTAGGTCTTCACAGAAAAAACGTTATGCCAGTTGCTCAAGAACCATCTTCAAATTTTTTTGACATCGTAGCTCCCATGATGAAGACCAAGGTACAAATCTCTCAACTAGAATATCTTCAGGATCATCCAAAACAACTAGACTAGATTCTCGATGTTGTAAAGAAGCAAGATGTGCTCAAGTCATCTATTCCAATAGGAGAAAATCCTAAAATGGGTCCTGGTAATTATGTAACTCTTCTAGAGATAGAACCTGAAGATCAAAACATTGCTTGTTCTAAAGAGAGTCTGATAGAGGACACAAAGTTATGGACAATAAAGTTTGGTGGAGGTTGTTCATCAACAGTCTCAGAAGTGATCATCTCCCCTAAAGGATAGTTGCACCCATCTGTGCAATTGGAATTCACTAGAGCTGAGAAAGAGGTGCTTTTGTTAGGCCTCAAAGATGTCAAAGACATGGGAATCAAACTCCTTTGTGCTAAAGGTGATCTAGAGCTGATCCATGAGCTAGTCAAAGGATATTTTCAGGTCAACAAAGATCACCTATGACATTATAGAAATTAAGTTTGGAACTCAATTGATTGGTTTGAAGAGTTCAACACCCCGAGGATAGACTACTACATAACTAATGCCTCAGGGGTATCAATCTTCCCATTTACATCATATTTTGACTTTTTTTAGAGTACCTTTGCTTGGATATATGAATACCTAAGAATATTTATCCCAAAGGGATTATCTCTTTGATTCCCATCATAAGAGAAGTAAAGCCTTTCAATCAGAAGCAACTTCAATGGGAGGCTCTTCATGCTGCCATGAAGTAGGCAATACTTGAAACATTTTTTCCCTTCGATGACGGGGTGAGTTCTTTGTAAATAAATCTCTTTTGCTTTAATGTTATGTAGTTATGTATTTCCTTGTTCCATAAAGTATTGTCATGTTCTAGGTGATTTTCTTAGGTAGTCTTGTTTTTAAGTGAATAATAGGTGAACTCCACTAATTGGTGAACTCCAATTGAAAGGTGAATTAGGAAATAAGTCATGACTACGTTACCCAACTAATAAGAGTATTGGTCTACAAAACTAGAGATTCTTAGTTCTCCTATGTCATAAGTATCTGACATGGTCACTAGACGAAGCCTAATGTTGTACCCAAAATAAATTTTTGCTTCAATGAAACATTTTTCTTAAAATGATCTAAATCATAAAAAAATTGTTGTCAAAAGTATGTTTTAGGTCAAACGAAACATAGGATTTTTGTGGGTTTGTGTCAAGGAAGATGATTTCAAATTTCTAAAAATTTAAAATTAGGGTTTCAAACCCCTCTTTTTAGGAAAACCCCTAAAAATAGGACCTTTCTAGAATGATTGAAAATGATTTTGATAGGACGAATTGACTTCATGATCACACTGGTCAATTAAAATCACCAAAAAGTTTGTTTTACTTTGGTGGGTCTATTTTAATTTTTTAAGTCTAAGAAAGCTAAAAACTCCCAAGCCATTAATGGTAGAATGGCCAGTATCGGGTGGTAAAATTTGAGCCCCGAAAACTTCAATGAAGAATCCATGGAAAAAATGCTTGAAAAGATGCTCTGCGATGGAGGGGATTTTCAAAAGTGAAAAATGCTAAAAATTGGCTAAGTATGGAGAATGCACTCCTTGCTACCAAGAGGAGGCTGTGCAATCAAATTCCTTAGTCATTTTTCCAACACCCGTATACACAACATGGTGAAAGCAATTGCAACGGTGAATGTGTTTGCATTGTCAACAACAATGATCAAGTCAGTCGAGCTACAATGGTAAATGCAAAGCGTGAAGAGATGTAGATCTTAAAGGAAATGATTCAAAGCTGAAGTCAAAAGAGCCCCTATAGGCTAGGGGCACCCATGAGTTCAAGAGGTGAAAGGTAGTCACCAAGTTTTATTGAAGATAGTTATCTCCTTCATAATTTTGCTAGCTTTCCGACACATCAACAAGTAGGTTCACTTGATTCATTGATCACCAGAAATGGAGGTGAAGACAAAAGACATTGAAAGCAAATAACATCAAAGATAACAACCAAAACATGAAAAAGAGCCCCTGCTAACTAGGGGCGCCCAAGAATGAGACTATCTAGATGTTAGTTTTTCAACAAGCTTACCTCCAGATGATCTCCTAGGATTCAACTCAACTTTGCAATGGATCTAGTAGCTAACTCATGATACATATCAAATGGTGATAGTTGTTGATCATCCAAGCATGTAAAATAGAGGGTAAACTGATGGAAATCAAGGCAAAAGAGCCCATGCTGGCCAGAGGTGCCCATCATTCTGGGTAACCAAATGAATTTTTTAGCAGGTGCTTTCTTCAAGACATCTGCTCAGCATCCTCTAAGCTTCATGATCAATCTAGTTGCACGTTGATAGGAATTGTCAAGCATTTAGAAAAAAAGATCAAGCAGAAAACACCAAAGGTAAAGACGAGATAAAGAACATGGAGAAATTGAACAAGTGTTAAGGAAATTGCACCTTCCTAGAAATAGGTGCCCAACTTTTTGGGCAATCAGATACAATCTATAAGCTCAGTGACCTCCAAGATGACCTTCTCCATTTTGATAAATCTCAACAATGACTCTGTCAGCGAAGACAATTGACAAATAAAACATCTGATGATGTAGATCAAACTAGGACCATTTGTGAAATTTTGAAAACTAAAAATCACATGTCAAAAGGTCAAAGGTTCCCTTGCAAGCCAGGGGCCCCCATGCTTTTGAAGTACCTAAATCATATTTCATGTTTTGTAGAGCTAGTCATCCTTTCTAGGACTGAGTTGGTTATTCATCCCAAGTTTTAAGAAGATCATCAGACTCATCAGTCAGCAATGATCTTAGATCAGAGGATGAAGGGTCAAACTAGAGGTATTGAAGAACACTCAAGAAATTGACTAAGTTTGAAGCTAAAAGCGCCCCTACTAGGAAAAGGCACCCCTGAATTAGAAGCATTAGACTCAGGTTTTGAGCTTTGCAACTCCCAAGCACACTTCATCAGAGTTGTTTCATCTCAGCAACTGATCTATCAACAACACCTCAAGATCAACTAAGCATCCATAATTGAGGATTGATCATAGGCACTTCACCATAGAAACATAATGAAAAAATGTTCAACTCTTCAAAGTGATGCCTAAAGTTAAAGTAAGGCTCAGTTGACTAAAGTTAAGATATTTTGAAGCCTTTCTATGTCTAAAATGTCCCTAAACGGGTGAAAATTAGTGTTGTGAACTCCAAATTAGGTAGAAAGACTCCATCAGGAGTTGGCACCCAAACTTGATTGCTTCAACATCAATCACTATGTATCAAGATTGGACTCCATTATTCATTGTTTCTCTTTGCAGGTTGAAGCTCAAGAACAAGCATTTTTCCTCTCCAACACCTTTTCAAGATCTGACAGAGGGGTTTTCACCATTCATTTTTTTGAAGATTAGTTGCACAGAGGGACAATTTATCAGAGGTTGCATCTAGAGGCATAATTTTCTTGAAGATCCAAAAAAGCAGTCGATAACTTCCAATTTTCTTCTTGTATTTTTCTTCTATTCTTGTCTTAGATCTTCTTACATGTCCAAGAAAACAATAGATAATCATAGATCTGACTAGTTGGGTATGATCAACACAACTTTTTCAACAAAACCCACTTGTCAAATTTTTCCAAAAATAGTAACCTTGCTGCTCTAGGTATTTTTAGGGATTTTTTGGAAAATTCACAAATTTGAAAATCAAACAAACTGGGTTTGTTCAGTATTGAAGCATAGACAATACCCATGTGTCAGATTTTTTCTAAAAAAATACTTCTTGGCAGGTGGCTATTTTTAGGGGTTTTCAGAAGTAGTCTGAAAATATTTGTGTTTATAGTCAACATTCAAGCTTTTCAGAATATATTACTCTCAAGTTAAAATCAAGACCAAAATGGTTCTACTTAACGAATTTCTAAAAACACTCGACACAGACATGCATCAAGTGAAGCACGTAGTCAATTTGGATGCATTGAAAGGCATAAATGACATCACCGTTCAATGGATAGCCAAATGTGAAAGGTAGTAATTCCAAACATAGAGCCACCATTGGTTACCACCACACTACCTTCCACATTCCATGTCGACAAGGATGGATGACGCAGCTGCAAAAAAGATTGAATATCAAAAGTAAATTGCGAGAGGCAGAAGAAGTCAATGATTGGCTAGAGGAACTATTGACTAGATGTGATGAGGTGTCAAACACCTAGTTAGGATACATTCCTACCCTCCAAAATAACATTAATGACAACAAGAATTAACTTGATGCCTCATTCCAAGTTAACTCACTTTCCCACTAATCATGCATGTTAGATCCCACCAATTATGGATGTCTATCTTATATCTCCACTAATTATGGATCTCTATTTTGGAGGCACTTTTTGTAATTGAAGTTCACTTTTTGTTTAGTTTCAGTTAATTGAAGTAGATTTCCAGTTAACTGCTTGGTCACCTACTTTTAGACATAGGAATAAATCTTCTAGATTGGCAAGAACTAATTGTTAACTCAAGGAGATTTTACTGTTTCCTACTCCTTTGAGTTTCTATAAATAAGAGTAGCCTTGCTCATTAGTGTTTAACCTTTATTTACTAGGAAAAATTGCTACGCCATTGTGTCAACAAGCTTGCAAGTGTATATTTGTTCACTCTTGGATGAGAGTTGTTTGGTTTGATGAGAAATTGTGTATGATTTCGTACCTTTGTTGTCCCAAAACTTTGTAATTCATTGAGAAAGTTTGAATAAAGAAATCAAAAGGCACATGCAATTTGATCTAAATATTCAAGTTCTTTCAACGTCTTGTTCTTACAAGATCTATTGTTTCAGTCTCCCCCTTAGATAGGTATCATTGCCTCCTTAGGTATTTTTTTGTTAATGATTGTCATTTTATGTTGTATAATGAGTTGTATTTCAACCTACACTTTGGATAGGTGTCGTCACCTCTTGAGGAATCATGTTATCCAGTTCATCGTTATTTGTTGTTTCTAGTGAGTTGCATCCCATCCTATAGCTCAAACAGGGTTTCCTCCTCCTTGCAAAGTCTGAGATCTATCTTACCGTAAAGAGTGATTGCTTGCATAAAGCCTTATTCTAGCATAGATCTGAGAGTTCAGAGCCTCAGATGCATTCTAAGAGATGGTCAGCTCGAGTGATCCAACCATCCATTCTCTCTCCTATGCCCTTATGCTTTGTTTAACTTGAGGTGATAGGATAGATAAAAGCTAGTTTAATTGTAGTTAATATTTGCAAAATCCAGAGAAAACGTTAGCTACAACACATTGTGTTTATGCACCCTTGTGTCCTGCCCGCTTAGTAAAAGAGATAGGAACACTTAGTCTATTTTACTTTTACACAAACATCAACAAACAAGAGGGAGCTTCCCCTCCATAATTTGAAGAGCAGTCATCACACACTATGCATAGTTGTCAGTTTCCAATAAGCACTCCAGAGGTGCTAATTGAAACACCAAAATATTCATAATTCCTTTAAGTTTCCAAGTTGAGTCAATCCATTTTCTCACTTGATCAATATTTGTTCTAAAAGACAAAAACTTGCTGACTAGGGATAATTGAAGTCTTATAATAGTCTCATCCATTATTTCATCTGATACTTCCACCTTGAGTTTTTCCACCACACAACACGCATGTGAGGCTTTGGGAGCCTTAGAATACTTCTTATATAAAGGACTATTGCCAACCAATTTTTCCATAAAGGAAACTAGAATTTCTTTTGCAAAAAAAAATCAATCCCCAAAAGCGGGGACACTGATGCTTTTCCAACATCCCAAGAGAAAACCTCAAAGACAACAAGGTTGCTTTTGAGTTTCTCACTAGGATAACTAGCCATAGGCTTAGAGTTCCCACCATTAGTAGTTGACACAAAAGGTGTTGTTTTGGATGGGGAAACTTGCTGTCCCCCAATAGGCAACACCATGGTAGACCAAAAGAGAATAGAGGAAATTTTGAATTTTTCTTAGTGTATGCAACACATTTTTCAACTTCACCTTGATCCTAATGTTAAGAATATAAAAATGTAGTTTTTGTACTACAAAATAGATAAATTTAATTTTTAGGCTATAAAATTATTTTTTGGATAAAACAAAACTCTTGGATTGCTTGTCATCACTTATAGTGATTAATAGTATAGATATATCTCTTTGATTTATATTATAAAACAAAATTGTCCCAATGTCCTCTACGATCAAAATTTATAGCCTCTAAAAGTTGGGCATCTCACACTAGAAATATAAAAATATATAACACACAAAAAGCTATAAGATAGAGTTACACTTGTCAACAAACTTATGATACATGTTAAAAATGTTATAAGATATTTTAATAGAGACAATAGGGATAAAATTGAACACCCATGTTGGTGAGTAGATTTATAATTAGCCTATGGAAAATAGAAGGAATGTGCTATTTTTATCCTTTAGACTCATCTTGGTATTTAGGTGTTTGATTTATAACTAGGGATTGAGTGTGACATTTTATGTGGTTTTAGCTAGTGGTTTTGTACTTACAATTTAATGATTTAATTTATCAGTTCTCCTATATTATTCAGGGATTGAAATAGACATTTATATAAGGTGTTTTCTAGGTATTATAATACTACCAACATTATTCTATATTTTTAATTAGAGACATTGTTGTAAAGGCTTAGACTCTATAAATGTATTGTAATAATTAATTAATGAATAATATATTGAGTCAGTTTGTGGTGGAGGGTTTTATCTTAACGTGGTTCTCCCCACATAAGTCATGATGTTATGGTAGAGTAATTTTTTTGTATTTTTTGTAACTTAAAATATTTATTTTATATACACATATATCCTCTCATACGTTAGTGTAAAAACCATATTTATTACCTGAATTGAAGGAAATAGGGTGCTCCACCTTTTAGGAGATGGAACACATAGAGGAGGGGTAGTCCCTTCCTACTTCACTCTTAGTTTATTCAAGGAAACCCTAGATATATCAACCTAATTATCCAATTAGGAAAAGAGATTGCTACAAGGTTTCCTTGGGTGTGATTAAAAGGAGGATCACCACTAAGAAAATTCTTAGAAAGAAGGAAATGCAAGTAATATTCAAATCTAGCTATGTAACCTAGGAAATGAAACTTAAAATTAGAATAATAAATTGTGGATAAACAAATAAGTACTTGGAAGAATGGAGGTGCCTGAAACAAGGTCTGCAATCCTAAAATTATGAACTTTGATGTGAATTGGGACTCATACACCAGATTGGGAAATTTAGTCCCAGTTTAGGGTTTCAGGCTGAATCTGGAATCTACAACTGGTAAACTAGGATCTACAAGAAATGACTGAAGTGGTATACTGGGACTCATACAACCAAGGTGGTGATTCAGTCCTAGTATTAGGGTTTGGATGAAACTCTAGTATCCTCTAATGATCTTCTATAGCTTCTCTCATGTTTGATCTCCTAGTGTAAACTTTGAATTCTAATATGTAGGTGACTTTCCGTGAAGATGACAACTTCTTGAAAACTTTGACAACTTTCTTCAATCTTGCAACTTTGTCTTCAAAGGATCTTCAAGCCTTAAAACACCTAGATTTGTAATCACACATGTAGAGGGAGAAAAATGTTTTTTTGTTAGTGGATAGGGGTTTTCCTTGTTCAAACCCTGTTTTGGTAATCAAACCTTGAAATGAAATGAAATAGAATGAAGGAATGATGAATGAACAAATATGCTATGTTGCAACTCACCAAACCCTTAGAATTTAAAGGTTGCAATCTTGTATGAAATAGCTAGCATGAATGTAGATCTTGACTCTTGATTGTATGTTATGAATCTTGACTTGAATACTTGCTTGAATCATGAAAACCTACATCACAAATGTTAGCTCAAAAACACACATGATGCATGATGACTTTGGCATGATGCTTTAATCTTGAATATAGCTACAAAATGCTTGATAATCAGCTCTTGAATACTCTTGATCTCATAAAATTTCTAGGATACTTTCTCATAAAAGTTTCCAGGAGAAATTAACCTTGTATTTATACTTGTTTATGCCAAATTTCGTGAAATTACAATACTACAAGCCAACATCAAATCTAAGAGAATAAAATATTTCCAAGAATTGGATTCAAAATAGGTCCAGCCTAAAGCAGGACTCATATGCCAGTTGGGGTGTATGAGTCCTAGTAGCCTAAGCTTGGGACACAAATTTAAAGAAACGCTAAGTTCTATGCCATATTCAGGATCAAGCCCCAAGACTTTGGTGGGACCCACACACCCAAGGTGGTGTATGAGTCCCAAATCACTAAATTTGGGACACACAACCCAAGAACATGAATTATGATTGTTCATTAGTTAAGTTTCAGGATTATCCTCATATAAATACATTAAATAAGGCTTGTGGATGCAAAATAGGACCAAGTAAGGAATAAGGAAGCCCAATTTTAGCAGGAAGGGTCCAAAAAAGTGTGAAAATGTAAAGGGATACATTTTTCTACACTACATTTAGCCCCCACTTTAGTGAGAGGAGGAACTTTCTTCAAACTCACACTAAAGTAGACAAACTTTCATCAAGAGGGGTCCAAGTGTAGCAATGCTAGTGAGATAGGATGCCAACAATCAAGAGGGTTGTGCAAGCCCCAAAGATCAAGATTCTATGGCAAACCAACATAGGAACAAAAGAACACACATGCAAATGATGTAAGGAGTAAAAACAAGGTACAAGCATACACTACCAAAGACATAAAGAAGAAATAAAAAGAAAGAAAGGGTGGATCAAGCCTCGACCATTTGTCCAACATGATGTGGCAAGCTATTTGTCCAAAAAATGTTTACAAATTGAACACGATTTCCACTATGGAAACCAAATGCACACTCACAAGGGCTAGTGGAACCTTAGGCTATCCACTAGGTGATCCCACATAAAAGGGTGAGACACATACACATGCGATCGGTATGCACTCACACACACAAGAAAGTGGCTATGGGAAAGTCACGCCTAAGTTTGGCTCCCATACGCTAACTAGACCAAAGATATACCCCTTGATAAATTTGATAAGGCTCCATACAACATGAACAATAGGATTCACGAGGCAAGAAAAACTTCGTATGCTTGAAACTCATGAATAAACAAGATGGCTCCATAGGAAAGAAAAGTGTGTTATGCAAGGTGGCCATATAACAGATATTGTAAATGTGAAATAATGTAAGGTACATTCAAAGGAGTTTTGGTTAGTTCATGTAAGGTCTTAACTTAGGGAACACCATGCCTAATGTCTCTAAGAGAGGACCAATTGAATAATAGAATATTCATAACTTAGGGTATGTAGTGTGTCTCATCAAGCCACTAAGAGGCATATAATATGCTAAGAGAGATCACGCTCTTGAAGGAAATTACACCCAATGTCACCACAAAGAGAAAGAAGCAACACATGAAATGAGAAGACTACACAATGAAACATGAGTTGTAATATGCAAGAGAATAATGCCAATGTATGCCTCCAATTTAAAGAAATTGCTAAACACTATGCTGTGAGCAATTAAATTAAAGTAGCAAATGATCAATGCTAACAATAAAGAGGACATGAGAGCTTATTTGGAAAGCCCTAGTCCAAGTCATATATTTCCAAATAAAGCTATGTCATGAAAAGGGGTTGCCCCTAAAATGAAATCTCAAAATCACATAAGGGATCCATGGATTTGGGGTCAATATGTCTTTGCTACAATGTTTTTAGAGAGCTTAGAACTGTCATCATTCCCCAAATACTCATGGAATATGAAGAATGACACAAAGAGTGAAAACAAAGAAAAATATTTTAGGTCAACATGGAAGAGACCTAAATGTCTCGACATCTTGCGCCATCCCCAAAAGGAAAAAAAAGACAAGGAAAAGATAAAATGTTTACAACATAGAGAAGAATTTAGATACATATAGAGGAATGCACAAAGAGAGAGATATAGAAAATAAAATAGTATAGGGGATCACATTATGCACATGCAATCACATAAAAGAAACATGAAAAAGAAAATAAAAACAAAACTAGTAAGGAACATGTGAGTCAACCTATTAGCAAGTCATCCACATCCCAATCTTGTTCATCATTTATGGAAGGCAGAAAACTAGCCAAAGGGACAACAACAAGTGCTGAACTAGGGCCATCACCAAGTTCAACACTAGATTCCTAGGAGAATTATCATTTAAGCTCATAGAAGAGGAAAATAATGTATTCAAATCATTATGCACTTCCTCATAAATTTTAGTAATTTCATCATCATCATCCAAGTTAATCACAATAGGAGGTCGAATGATAATGTCTAAAGAAGGATTTAGCTCTTGTTGTAGTTGCGATATAAGATCTTTTTGTTGTGGCGAAGAGGGAGACTCATCATGTATTTATTCAATCAAGTTTGGATGTTGATTTTATTTATTTTTCTCTTCATTTAGCCTTTGAACAATAGCATGACATCTATGCCTATGCTCTCTAGCATTTTTGTTTCTTTTAGTACAATTTTCAAATTGTGTTTGTGTGGGAGCAGGTTTATCAACCATAGGTTTCTTTTCTTCCCTTAGGGGAGGAACAAAAGGAACCATAGGAGGCTATTCAAACACTTTCTCTTTATCTTTAAAACATTTTTTTTTTATCTTAGAAGGTGTGATGGAATTGTTTTGGTTGTCTCTTGGTCATTTGTAGGAGATAGGAAAAGGATCTATCTTAGGTTGGTCTTGGTTATTTGGAACAGTTTTTGGTTCCATCATAGTTTCATCAAGGATAGGAGGCTCAATCATGGGTCGAGGCATGTTTCATAGTGATACTTCTTCTATGTATTTTTCCTTAAAATTTTGATAGGATTTGAAAAGAAGTCCTCACGAGGTTTAATAGGTTCCATAGGCTTAGGGAAAAATAAATCCATTGAAAAGTTCCCATGGGAAGACATAGGATTAAAGCCACTATGGTGCATAGTAAGGATTTCATTGTCAAAGGGAAACTTAAAAAAAATATGCACAACCAATGGGACAACTTCCATGGAGCATAGCCATGGATAACTAAGCTTCACATGAAATTGATCCAAAGTTGGGATGATGGAGAATGAGACATCTAATCAAGTTTCGGTTCAATTTTTAGAGGAAGGGTGATCGATCCCATCGTAGGGAAAGTAAAACCATTATGAATTTTTATCCATGCTTTCAGTTTATCATATGTTTCTTGATAGAGTTCATGCACAAGTAAGAATTCTTCAGTGATCACATTCTCTCCATAGATAAGATCAATTAATATCACATTAGTGGGCTTGTCATTGATTCCTCTGACTATGTAAAGATGACTATTAGATGTATTTCTAATTATATCTTTGGATGAGAAAGAAATTTCAAGAGGCATTTTAGTTTGGCCCTTATGAGGTTGAATTTTGATCAATCCAACCATATCATTCATATGAATTTCTTCATTAGTATCCATGTTGTCATCATCCATGTCAACATTCATCACATCACTCTTCTTAGTTTTACTAGCTTTGACAAATGAAATAATATGATTTGGCATAGGGTTGGTAAATATTTGCAAGTTTTGGTTGGGAGGGGAAACAAACTTATTTCCTTGATCATTAACACCTCCAATTTGAAGTTGATTAGAATCTTGATGAGGCCTTGCACAAGATGCAACGTAAGACACTTACAATGTTCTGTATCATATCCGTTTTGTCAATGATAATGACAATATGAATTTTATCTAAAGTTTAGAGGTAAAGGATTAATAGGATTAGAATTTTTAATGGGAAGTAAGGAGATCATTTTTTGTTCTAGAAGTTGTAACATTGCGTTATGGAGGGTATTGGGTAAGGGAGTATATTGTCTAGCCAGATCCCCAAATGTAAAAGGATTTGTCTTCTTTATAGCAGCCACTTGGGTATCAACATGTTGAGTTGGTTAAGGGGGATTTAGTTGAAGAAAGCCTTTATTTTGTTTCCTAAAAGATTGACAATTATTTTGATTTGGTAGCATGAAATGAAGTTAGTAACCTTTTCATCAACCTTTTGCTTACATCTCATCAAATCAGCTAATGTCATCTTAGGAGTCATGTGCACTTGGAAATGGTTAATAAAGGCCTCAACAAGTTCATTGAATGAATGAATTGATTTATTCGGTAATGAGGAAAACCATTCTAAAGTGGTATCTTTCAAGGACCTAGGGAAATGCTTAGCCAAGAGCTTATCTTCAAGGACGAAAGCACTACATAAGGTGGTGTAAGAGGAAACATAGTTAGAAGGGTCTCCTTTTCATCCATATTTCTCAAACCTAGGAATCTCTATACCTTGTGGTATTAGAGTTCTTAATATCTCCAAGGCTAAGGGATTGCTTTTGACATAGTATGATGGTTGGCCATTTTGACTTTGGTTTATGGTGGAAATTTTCTTTTCAAGGGATGAAACATTTTGCAAGAGTTGGTTAAGGATGGCATCATTGGTTGTATTTTGAGATGGAGGTGAATATGGTGGAGGTGTATATGTGTTTGAAGGGGAAGTGAATGGAATACTTATGGGAGGTAAAGTGGTAGGAGATATGACATGAGATGCCACAAAGGTACAAGGATTGCTAGTGGATATACGCAAGGTAGGAAAGACATTACTAGTAGGTTGAATCGTTGTTGTAACTTGAGGGTTGGTATAGGTGGGAATAGAGGTAATGGTTGTGGGAGGAGGAATTTGAGTTCCTCCTTGACTTTGGACATTGTTTGAAGGTTGAGCACAAATAGTCGTTGAGGTAAGATGTTTTCCAAAAATCTAAGCTAAGTTATGTGCAAGTTCTATTCCTTTTTCACTTTCAATCATGCGATGTATGTTATCTATGGTAGGAATAACAGTGTTGGAAATGTTTTTAGTACTCACTTGATGTTGTAGGTTTGGTAAAGTTCTTCATGGATTTGGATTATGTTTTCTTGAGGAACACTAGCAACCATTGTTTCAACACTTTTCACACTACTTGAAGGTAAGGAGTTGTTAAGGGTATGGTCCATACCTAGTGAACTAGTGTCAACACTATGAGTGAAAGATCTAGATAACCCAAGATCCATGACAAGTGTGTTATCGTAGGATGACATGAGTCTCAAACTACGTCTCACTATAGTATTAGTAATAGGACACCAAGTTGTAAAGCTCATGCAAGGGACAATCAATGAATGCAAGATAAATGCAATGAACACAAGACAAATGATATTCTTTAATTCCAATTCTTATGTTTAAAAATGCACTCAAAATGAAGCCAAATTAAGCTAGATCTAATGAAATGAATGAAGCAAAAAATCAACAAACAACAACAAACAAAAGCATAGAAATGAAGTTTTTAAGGTTGTAAAATGTAGATTTAGACCTGATTCAAGATAAATTTCCCAGATGGGTGAATGAGTCCCAATTAGGATTTCTGAAAGGTTTAAATAGTGAAAAATAGACAACACAAAATTCCCAGAAATATGGAAAAACTTGTATTGGGACTAAATCACCTAGATGGGCGAATGAGTCCCAGATTAGGGTTTTGACACTAAATTCAACAAATTCTGAGTGAGTGTTATGGTTTCTGGTTTGTATAAATTTTCTCTTGAATATTTGCATTTACAGATTTTCTATGAAATTGAATGATTTGAGATGCAAAAATGCAACCTATATGTAGTTTTTACTAATGCAATGTTTAGAAGCCCTAAATGCAAATTAACTAATGCAAGATCTAATGCAAAGTTAATGTAAGTTAGACCTAGGACTACAATATTCTCCAAATAAAAAATGAAAGTTTCAAAGGTTAGGTTCACCAAAATTAACATAAGGAAATAGGGTACTCCACCTTTTAGGAGATGGAACACATACAAGGGGGTAGTCCCTTCCTATTTCACTCTTAGTTCATTCAAGGAAACCCTAGAGATCTCAACCTAATGATCCAATTAAGAAAAAAGATTGCTACAAGGTATCTTTGGGTGTGATTAAAAGGGGGTTCGCCACTAAGAAAATGCTTAGAAAGAAGGAAATGCAATTAATATGCAAATCTAGCTATGTAATTGAGGAAATGAAACTTAAAATCAAAATAATAAACTATGGATAAAAAGAGAAGTACTTGGAAGACTGGAGATGCCTGAAACAAGGTCTGCAATCCAAAAATTATGACCTTTGATGTGAACTATGACTCATACGCCAAACTGGGTGATTTAATCCTAGTTTAGGGTTTCAGGCTAAATATAGAATCTACAACTGGTAAACTAGGATCTATAGGAAATGACTGAAAAGTGGTATATTGGAACTCATATGCCCAAGGTGGCAATTTAGTCCCAGTATTAGGGTTTGAGTGAAACTTTAGTATCCTCTAACGATCTTTTGTAGCTTCTCTCCTGTTTGATCTTTGAGTCTGAAACTTTGAATTTCAATCTGTAGGTGAATTTTTGTGAAGATGACAACTTCTTGACAACTTTGACAACTTTCTTCAATCTTTCAACTTTGTCTTCAAAGGATCTTCAAGCCTCGAAACACCTAGATTTGCAATCACACATGTAGAGGGAGAAAAATGTTGTTTTGTTAGTGGATAGGGGTTTTCCTTGGTCAAACCCCATTTTGGTAATCAAACCTTGAAATGAAATGAAATAGAATGAAGAAATGATGAATGAACAAATATGCTATGTTGTAATTCACCAACCCTTGGAATAAAGGCTACAATCTTGTATGAAATGGCTAACATGAATGTAGATCTTGACTCTTGATTGTATGTTATGAATCTTGACTTGAATTCTTGCTTGAATCATGAAAACCTACATAAAAAATGTTAGCTCAAAAACACACATGATGCATGATGACTTTGCCATGATGCTTGAATCTTGAATATAGCTCCAAAATGCTTGATAATCAACTCTTGAATTCTCTTAATCTCATAAAATTGTTGGGATACTTTCTCATAAAATTTTCCAGGAGAAATTATGTGAAATAACCTTGTATTTATACCTATTTATGCCAAATTTCCCAAAATTATTACACTACAAGGTGACATCAGATCTAGGAGAATGAAATCCTGCCAAGATTTGAATTCAAAATAGGTCCATGCTAAAGTGGGACTCATATGCCAATTGGGCATATGAGTCCTAGTAGCCTAAGCTTGGGACACAAATTTCAAGTAATTCTAAGTTCTATGCCATATTTAGGATCAGGCCTTGAGACTTAAGTAGGATCCATACACCCATGGTGGCATATGAGTCCTAGATCACTAAATCTAGGACATACAACCCAAGAAAATGAATTATGATTGGTCATTAGTTAAGTGTCAGGATTATCCTCAGAGAAATGCATTAAATGAGGCTTGTGGATGCAAAATAGAACCAAATAGGCCATAAAGAAGCCCAATTTTAGTAGGAAGGGTCCAAAAAAGTGTGAAAATGTAAAGGGATACATTTTTCTGCACTACATTACCTATGATTTATTTCATTTCTAGTATTATATTTTGATCACCAAAGATTCTATGTGTTAGGGATGAAGGCCGTTTTAGACTAATCTTGGATTGTAGGGGAGCTTTGGTAGATAAATATCTTGTTGTAGAATAAATGTCAAGCCTATCACAGTTATAAATAAAGAAGTTTTTAGGAATATACTTTGAGCTTTAGAATTTCAAGATGGACAATATGCTCATAAATACAAATATATAGGCTATAATATCTAGATCTAAACATACTAATATATCATAAGAAGAAAAAAAGGGATAGAAAATATAAGGGTCTCATTATATTCTTTTTAGCCAATTTATTATTGTTAAATGTGCATGAAGATATAATAAGATGAATGAGATTTATCAAGCTAAAATAATTGATAAATAAAATTTTAGTAACAATCAATTGTATATTCTTAGGATGTAGGATGGTGATTCTATGGAACAATATATAAATACTTTCAATATAATTGTAACCTAGTTATACTTTATTGAAGTGAAGATGGATGAGGATGATTGATATATAAATTTATTATTTTCTTTACTAGATTCATGTGACCATATTATTAGGGCTATTGGGATCACAACTACCAAGTTGAAAATGGATGAGGTGGAATTGCATCATTTTATAAAGGTGTGTAAAGAAGTAATTCTATATTATCTAAGGATGCTCTACATAATCATGAAATATAGGAAAAAAATGGAAGAAGAAGGGAAAGAAGTGAGATAAACCTAGATTCAAATCCTATGTGAAATCTAAATTTCTAGTAATAACAAGGTAAAATATTTGAATTATAGCAATATTGGCCATTTTACAAGAGACTACAAGGAGGAGAAAAGAAGAATAATGATTTTGATCGAGTCTAAAAAATCCTCCTAGGATGATGATGATATCATTTTTGTGGCATTGGTTGCACATGCATGAGATGGTACATAGTCAGTAGACTATAGTTCCTATTTCCACATGATCTCACATGAAGATGGTTCTCAAAATATGAAGAATGTGATAATTGGATAGTCTATCTTAGAGGTGATTCTCATCTAAAGATATTTGGTTGTGGAAGAGTCTTGATTTTATTTAGTGATGGATAAGTGAAGGGGATCAATGATTTATTATATCCTAATTGTTGAGAATAGGTGTCTCAAACTTACTGTTAAGGCTCTATAAAATTAGGAAAATGTTCAACCAAGTTATAGTCTTCTACATCACAGTGTACTGGAGAAGTCTACATTGGTGCTTGTGGTTTGCAGGGAATAGTTACTACCTACCACCCCACAACAAGCCATTCATGAGGCTTGCAGTAGTGCAGGATATCTTGCCATCTCGTGATAGTGTTTGGAATGTCTGGTGGGTTGGCGATGAGCTGGGGCAAGATCTACTACATTGCAATACTGCAGAGGTTCAAGCTAGTGTTGGCAGGTTGGCGGTAGGTAACTCGCCATCCTGTGACAGTCATGCAAGAGAGCCTATGATATAGCGGTAGGTTGTAGTGTTGTGGTGGTCGATCAGAGTGATAGAAGCAAACCGAAGTCCCATGACTAGTCAACAAAGCCTATGCAGTATTGCGGTTAAGACTTGGAATGATGAGTAAAGTCGGTTAAGTTTGCTTGTGACCATTTGATTGGTTTAGAAGTTGAATGCCAACTACCTATGGATGTTCATTAGATGATAAGGTGAGACTAAGACATCTAGAGGTTAAGCTGACTTGTAGGAGATAGATATATAGAGAATGCCATAATGCATTGGAGTAGAGACTAGATTCAGGGGTGTTATGTTGTCAGATTATCTCCAGATGGAATATAATGTAAATCTCCATGTAAAGTCTTAGAGCCTGCATTATATTGTAACTGTTTATTTGTTGCTAAATAATACAATGAATCTATGCTTTTGGAGTGTGGGGATTTTTACTCAAAAGGGTTTTCCCCACAAAAATATTTATGTTCATGTCTTCTATCCTATCTCTCATGTTTGTTGATTTTGTTTACTGAATTTGTTCATTTCTTGTTGTTGAAACTATTTGATCTTAAAGTGCATAAAATTTCCTCTAAGGATTAATGGTGGGAAATGAACTATGTCTGATTTCGCTCTATGGCATAATAGTATGTGCTTTTGAGGCTATCTGAAGAAATGAATGTTACTGAAGGCACATAATGATATTAGATGCTTGTTTTGGGATGAACCATATTTCCCTTCAATTGGTATTAGAGCCATCTTCTAGGATTTGGTTATTCTTGGTGTTTTTGGTTTTGGGGTGTTCCTTCTATGAGGATTTCTTAGTTTGGAAAGCTTGAGGAAATCTAAAGGAATCAAATGAAGATTGATCCTTTGGTGAGTGGAAGTTGTTTTATTTTTCATTTTAGTTTCAGGGGATAACATGCAACTTGAAGGATGGTGAAGATGGAGAAAAATGGAGTTGGTCATATTGAAATGATGTGATTTGAATCTTGTAGTTGATAGCGGAATAATCATGATGCATGGGGTGGGATTATTTGCTTTGTGGTTTTGTTGTAGAAAATATTTCTTGTTGGGTGTCTATGTGAGAAGCTTCCTAATGATATGGAGTAGCTTAGGTTGTTATTCAGCCATGGAGTAATGTGCTTATGCTGATTGCTTTCTCTTGGTATTGGAAGGCATTTTTTTTGTTACCTCGATTGCATGTACACTATGGAGTTGATCATTGGATGATCTGGAAGCTTCTACAATAGCTTGTTTCCCTCAGATGTATGTGCATGTTGGTGGTTGTGGGGTTGGCCTATAATAGGCCTAGAGTTCTTGAACTACTTTTTCCTTTTATGGATACTTTGTACTTGCATAGCTCATATTCATGTTCCTTAGATCTGAGGGTTTATAGATTTTCCTAAAATCTATAGTGATGCTCATTCATGATAATCCATTATTATGGTAGATAACTATTATGGTGGTTTTTTGTTTCAAAATTTTGAGTCTTCTAGATGTGAAATGGGTGTGGATGCGCATGGGTGTTTTTCAAACAAAGTGGTTTTGTAGGTTTTACACGGTCAAGATAAAACTTGTGGTCTTGTGAAGTTGTGGTTAAGTTATTTTCTAAACCCTAGCTCTTGGGGTGTTACTAGATGAGATAGTTTCAATTTTGCATGCATGCTTCATGCATGGTGATGCTTGGTGGGTTCCTAGACTATGCTTCTTAGGTTGTGGACTTGTTTAGCAAATCGGATTTGTGTATGATTTGGTGCTTGAGTCATGTTGTCTACATGGTTATTCTCTTTGAGATCTTAGTTTTGTAGTTTCTAGTACGATGATGGGTTTGTATGTTATATTGATTAGATCTACGAGTTGTGTAATGTTGTGGGCTCTGTTTACCTACATGTTTGTTGTGGGACAACTTGGAAGTGGACTGTCTATATCCACAAGGTTTGATTCTATGATGATGCAGACTTGTTAGCTAGCCTTGTTCGTGGTCACTTGTGCATTGGTGTAGTTGCTTTGAGATGAGAGGATGGATGATGTTGAGCACTTGGATAGTCAGTTAAGGAGACTTGTAGCATGTGTATCATGATGTCATGAAAATCTTGGATACACATCTTGGTGTAAGTTTTTGACAGTGATAGTATTTATGCTTGGTTTGGAGATCTTGGTGCCACTTGGAGGATTTTTAGATTAGTAGATGTTTGGTCATGATGCTTGGAGAGCTCGGTTGTCACAGTTCAGTGGGGGATTTAGCAGTGACTTGGTCATGATGCTTAGAGAGTTCAGTTGTCATAGTTTAGTGAGAGCTTTAGCAATGACTGTGGGTTCATCAATCAGTGATAAACAATCTTCTTTAGTGTTGCAGATGTTACTAGGAGGAGCTTTTAGATCTTGCTGCAATAGAATGGTTCTTTTGCTTTTGCATGGACACTATTTGAAGATGTGTAACATCTTAGAGCCATGGAGGACTCTTGTGTTCTTTGGGTTGAGGTGTTGGTGATGGTCTTGATAGGTGATGTTGGTTTAGAGTTTGTTTTGTTTTATGTCATGATATACTCTTGATTGCACATTATATTTTTGGCATTCAATGCTTTGCTCTTGAGACCATGTTGTTTTCACTTGGAGCATGGGATATCCTAGGGGGATGGTAAGATCTTGATGTCATGATAAGTTCCTGATTCAGATGATTGGGGCTTTGACAATGGTCTGGTGATTCTCTATGTTTTGGGTGCATTGGTCATAGGCTTGAGAGCTTCATGATAGTGCAGTGGTGTAGTTGGAGTTTAACATGAGATGATTGGTTGTGGGTGCTCATGGATACATGGAGAATGAGGTGAGGCTATTTTTCTCTTGAGATGAGAGAAGTGTTGTTGAGATGGCTACTATTGATGAGATCTCAACAAAAAAGTTTGAGGAGCCTACACGTTGGTTGGACATGAGTTCAACAAAGACTTATGATGAGATTGTTCTTGGAGTGAGTCATGATGGCTTGGTTATCCTAGAGGAGCATTCTCATTCCCACTCTTGGTATACTCTAACAATTTATTTTTTGAGAGGTATTTTCCCATTATATCTTTCAGATGTGTTTATGTTTCGTGCTTTGATTCTCATGGGATCGAGTTGATTCATAATGATTGATTTTGGAGATTCATTTGAGGATGGTTTAGTATGAGTTTATATGCTTTATCTTTCATAGATATGGATCTTGAGCTATGTGGTTAGTTTTGGAGGATTCATTTCAGGGATGTTTGGAATTGTCATCTCCTTGTGCATTTGCGTTTATGATATCATTCATTGATGAGGACTATTAGAAGATGGTTTATGGGTTGATTTCCTAAGATGGGAAATGGAGTAGTTTGATCTTCCTTGAGAAGCTTACATCCATGTAGATACATGATGCATATTTTATGTTTGATCTCTTGAGGTTGAACGAGTTTGGATGTTGTTATAGCTTTTATCTTTGGGTGGTGAAGGAGATCTTACTTGACATAGTTGGAACTTAGATGTGTGTGTAGAAGGGCATGCTACATGTTTATGATTTGTAGATTTTATTCTTTAGTCCGGTTCTTCTTTCTATATGTTCAGTTTCATATGACTTTAGATGTGATATTTCTATGTGGAGCTATGATGATCACTAGTTTGTGGTCATGTGTTGTCACTTGGATGATGACATGGAGGTTCTTGTATCTCTTTCTTTTGTTAGATATGGAGAACATGGGAGAGCTATGGAAGATTGTTGAGAGAGATGTTTCTTGAAACAATTGGGTGTTGGAAATTAGCAGATCATTGTGGATGGTCCTTGGTACTACATGGCTATAATTTCCATGTGTTTTAATTGGTAGACTCGTTATGCCTTTGAAATTTTCAGATTCAATGTTACCCATGCAGTGGGAGTTCTTGGATGTGTTTGGTCTTCTTCGACTGGTTGGAACATGGAGCTGTATTTGTAGTTGATGGTTGGCTATGTAGGTGGCATGAATTTAAGTATGATGTGGATACCTTCAAGGAATGGGTGATTGGATGGATTAGCACTTACTGTGTGTGCTATTTTTAGTTATGTGGGTTGGTTAATTGGATGGAAGTAGACAGCTTCTTGGTTGTTGTTCTAGTTGATATTCTATCTTATTTTCTGGAGGATGTTTTCACGGTTGTGTTTAGGTTGGAGGCTTTGAAGTTAATGTTGTTGATGTTTATGTAGAGCTTACATGAGCACAATGGAGTGGTGGTAGTATTCTATAGCCTTTGCTATTAGTTGGGTTTGATGCTTGTGTTCTTTAGACTGGTGCATATTCACCATGGCTCGTTCCTTTCCTTTGGAGGATGGTTGAAACTATTTCCTGAGATGGTGAACATCTTGGATGTTGTTGCAGGTGTCTTGGATGATACAATGACTTCAAGAGTTGATTGGGAGCCAGTAAGTTCTTTGTTAAGTGGGATAATGTTGAGAATAGGTGTCTCAAACTTATTGGTAAGGCTCTCTAAAATCAAGAAGATGTTTAGCTGAATTAGAGTGGAATGTTTGGCAAGTTGGCAGTGAGCTGGGGCAAGATCTACTACACCGCAGTACCGCAAAGGTTCAAGCTAGTGTTGGCAAGTTGGCGGTAGGTAATATGATATATCCTATGACAACCATGCAAGAGAGCCTATGGTATAGTGGTAGGTTGCAATGTTGCAGTGGTTGGTCAGAGTGATAGAAGCAAACCACAGTCCTGCGACTAGTCAACAAAGGTTGTGTGGTATTACGGTTAAGACTTGGAATGATGGGTAAATTTGGTTAAGTTTTCTTGTGACCGTTCGATTGGTTTGGAAGTTGAAGGAAAACTACCCATGGATGTTCATTGGATGACAAGGTGGTACTAAGACATTGAGAGGTTAAGCTAACATGTAGGAGATCGATATATAAAGAATGTTGTAGTGCATTGGAGAAGAAACTGGATTCAAGGGGGGTTATGCTATTGGATTATCTCTAGATGGGACAAGATGTAAATATCCATGTAAAGGCTTAGAGCCTGCATTGTATTGTAATTATTTATTTGTTGCTGAATAATACAATGAATCTATGCTTTTGGAGTGTGGGGATTTTTACCTGAAAGTTTTTTCCCCATGCAAATATTTGTGTTCATGTCTTCTATTCTATCTCTCATGTTTGTTGATTCTATTTTCGAAATCTGTTCATTGCTTGTTGTTGAAACTAGTTGATCTTAAAGTGCATAAACTTTCCTCTAAGGATTAATGGTGGGAAATGAACTATGTTTGATTCCGCTTTGT
This sequence comes from Sequoia sempervirens, assembly GCA_007258455.2. Lineage (NCBI taxonomy): Eukaryota > Viridiplantae > Streptophyta > Pinopsida > Cupressales > Cupressaceae > Sequoia > Sequoia sempervirens. The sequence continues at coordinate 66,458,645 of VDFB02072274.1, forward strand.
GGTACACTAGTATGTGCTTTTGAGGCTATTTGAATAAATGAATGTTATCGAAGGCACATACTGATCTCAGATGCTCATTCTAGGATGAACCGTATTTCCCTTCACTAATTTTACATGAAACCTACCTTTTATAAGTAAAGTTAATGATATGATTTTTCAAGGCTTTTTTTTAGTTGAGGGTGCAAGATGGTGAGATCTATAATGGTATTTTCTAAGGGTGTCTACGTAGCTACACTATTGCAGCTAGATGCATGTTATTTTTAGTGTAATAACTATTTTATTCATGTAGTAAACATATCTATAAGATCTATACCTTCTCCATTTCAACCAATAGTGAGTAGGAGTGATGCATCTAATTTTGATAGTCAATATTTTGTTAGGATTTAGGAAATATTTACCTTGCTCCCCTATGTATATATTGTGTATCTTCAACACTCTTGAAAAGTGTCCTTTGATTCCTATGGTGTAATTAGAAATTATTTTTCAAGTAATATTCCCTAGAAATCTTGGCACTAGTTGTTATATACATTCAAAAAGGAACTGCAAATTTCAATGAAAGCTATGAAGTTATTTTGAGAAAATTTCTCAACTTGGGAGTAATAATTGATTATTGGAGCATATTGTATATTGTAGGAAGGTCCCATAAGAGTTGGATGATAATTTTGGATTCCTAAATTGAGATATGGTCCATTATGGAGGAGCCATAAATATGAATATTTCATCTATTATGTGTATGAAGGGAATTTTTTATATTTATGGTTCATTGGAACTTACATTATTATTCCTAAATGATTTTTTTTATATTGGATGTACGAGTTTGCATAGTTTTTTATGGTCAAATATTACATTATTTACAAAAACTATTTATGGTTTACCTCTCTCATTTATCTATAAGTTAAAGGAATGTGATATAGATTTTGTGTGTTTATTCTATAGGTATATAGGTGTTACGAAAGTGTTGTCATTACATAAAGAAATTTTAAGTATGTTGGATGTATATCTTTATTGAATATATATATATATATATATATATATCCTCTTTCTTTTGTGGATTTTATCAAAAGGTTTTCTCTACATAAATCCTACCTTTATAAGGCCTGATCATTTTTTTTATTATCAATTTTATGATATCACAAAATCATTATATGGTAATCCTTGGATAAAAAGATATATTTCAAATTTGTATACACTTGTGAGAGATTTTATTGTAATTTATTTTCATTGATGGGGAGGGTTAGGAGTACGCTCAATACATCATCTATCTTGGAATATTTTTTTGGGGAGAAGTGATTTCCATAACTTGATACATATTTATTATGTCTCCTACATTAAGTCATATCAAGAAGACACAAATTGACGTGTGATATGGAACACAATTATTCATTGGGGCATCTTTTAGTTTTTAGTTATGAGACATATATGTAGGTATGTGTAGGGAAGTGATCTAATTTAAAGAAAAAGGATATAAAATCTACTCTTATTTGTTATGGTATCAATGTAAAATGCTACGAGCTTTGGGATCTTATGGATAAACAAATTATTATATCAAAATTGTTATCCTTAAATAAGTTAACTCTTATTCAATTATACTATAACTAGAGAAGGATAAGAAAATATGTGGTTCAACTTCTCTCGAAGATATAGAAGGTTGAACTTGAAGCCCATGAAGGACCTTAAAAGGGAGAGTTCCAATAAATTATATATTTGTAAAGAAGATCTATAGAACCTCCACCTTAGCTCTTAAGGAGGTCCACTCGAAACATAATTTTTTGAAATAAATATAATCCTCCTAATTGGAGGTGTATTTTATTTTGTTACTAACATAAATGAGCTTAGGAATCTTAAGTAGGTTGTGGGTATAGATGATATATAATTTTAAAATTTCTCATGGAAAAAGGAGATGATTGCATTGAAGAATGGCTCATTAGACATAGTGCCTTTACTTGATATATTAAAACCCGTTAAATGAAATAAATGTTCAAAATAAAGAATGCTTTAGATTATAGTATTGAGAAGTATAAGGTGAGATTGGTTGTGAAGGGATATTTACAAGTTGAGGACATATATTATGGCAATATTTTCTCTAAAATTACTAAATTGACATCCATTTAGTTATCATTATCTATTGCAAAAAAAATATATTATGTATGAGTAGATGGATGTGAAGAAAACTTCCCTTGATAATTATTTGGAGGAAGAAATATGATGCAATCATAGCACAGTGTTGAAAAGGATTAAGGAAATTTTGTTTGTAAGTTGAATAAATCTTTGTATGGTCTTAGGAAATCACTTAGGATGTGGTACCAAAAATTGATTCCTTTGTGTTGTGAATAGGTTTCCCAATCAAATAATTGCATACATTACAATATAAAAAATAATTATTTCCTTGTTATTATATTATAATTCAATGATGATATGTTACTTTTTGGTAATGAAAGTAACATGATTTATAAATCAAAGTCTCAATTTTTTGGTATAATTTTAGATTAAATACTTAGGGGCTTCTAAGTTAATATTAGACATGAAGGTTTGTAGAGATAGAAAATATTTGTTGGGATAGAGGAAGTATGTGAACTTGTTCTCAGAGAAGCTAATTATAATAGCTTGTAGACCATTGTGTGTTCCTACATTAGCAAGAACCAACTTATTTATAAATTAGTGTCTAACTTCTCCAAATGAGATGTAGGAATAAGGCCAGAGTATCTCATGTTAGTGTCTTTATGAGCTTAATATATGTTATGGGTTTTACAAGGCTAAACATTACCTATGTAGTGGGAATCTTTAGTTGTTTCATGGTTGATCTTGTTTGAGTACATTGGGATACAAGGAATAGGGCCTTCAAATGTTAGTAGGGTACCTTTGAATACTTCATTTATTATCATATTAATTCTATAGGTGACAAACAATTAGTTAATATTCATTGATTTATGGATTTTGATTGGGTTGACATGTTGACAGTAGTAGATCCACTAATAGATATGTTTTCACTATGTTTGGTAGTGCTATTTATTTGATGAGAGAAAAATGATACAATCAATTCATCTACTACAAAAGTAGAGTACATGATAACTAATAATTATTGTAAGGAAGTGATTTAGCATTAAAAATTTCTATTTAGACATAGAGTCAACTTTAAGAGATTTCACCATTCTATATGATTGTCATAGTGACACATGTTTGGTAAAATCCCTAACCTTTCAAGTGAGGATGATAAAGATTTAGTACATTTTTTTTTGATATAGTAGAGGATGGGAGGGTGATGTTGGAGAAATTGAACATTTTTTAGAATGTTCTAGATGCATTGATGAAGCCAAGATCATCATAGAAAATGTTCAAGTGGTGCTACAAGTCTATGAGCCTTTAGGCCCCTAATAATTAGTTGATAGTGTTGATACTCTCTTTTCTCTTGCAATATATTTGAAAAGATTTTTTTTTAGAAAATGTGTTTCAACCTTCTAATATTAAGACAATACAAATGACAATTTTCATAGTATGAAGTAAAAATAAATAAATTCTAGGCTATATAACTTTTATTACAACAATAAACTTTTTGAGTGTTTTAGCATCACTTTAAGGGATGTTCAATACATAGATCACCTTGATTTCTATAAATTTAAAAACAAGGGGACCTAATGACTTCTCTAAAAAAAGGTATTGCCTCCAAAACTTGGACCTCCAACATTTAAAATATAAAAAATTGTGACACATAAAAGAGTTATAAGAGTAAGCTACACTTTTTGCATAACTTATGATGCATGTTGTAATTTTTCATAAGCCATATTTGAAATGACAATAATAGAGCCAAAATAGAGTACCCAAGTTGGTGAGTGGATTATAATGAGCCTATGGAAGATTGGAAGAAACAAGCTATTTTAGCGTATAGACTTATCTTGAGAATTGGGTATTGGGTTTCTTAGATATTTGGGTGCCACATTTTAAATAGTTTTAGCTTGTGATTTTTTAATTACCATTTGATAATTTTATCTACTGTTTCTCTTATTTATTTGGTGCTTGAGATTGAGGTTTATATAGTAATATTTGTAGGTATTGTTATTCTATTTAAATTGTTTTAGATGAACTTAGTTGGAGTGTGGGGTTTTTCTTATGAACAAGTTTTCTCCACATATATATTTTTTTGTTATGGGATAATATTTGTAGTCTATTTTTTCTTGTAATTGTATAGATTTAGTTTTTTGTCCACATTTCTCATCTCATAGATTAGTTTAAGACACATATTCTACACATCTGCTTCCTTTCACAATTAAGAGAAATACCCACTTACATATATAGTCTTTAAAATTTTCTTCTTTAATTGAAGATAAATTATTGTTTTCCAATTTTTGATATATTTACAAGTTTTGAATATATATATATAAAGCAATAAGATTTTAGCTTGGTTAATAATTGCAAGACAATAAGATTCACCAACCCATTAAAATAAAGTAACATTTGCTTATAATTTTATTTTAGCTAGAATAATAGTAGCGAAAGATGACTTGCAAAAGAATTCCCACTAGTTTCATGGTATGCTTTTCTTTATGCTTATATTTGAAGCAATCAAATGATATTTGTTTCTAACTTTTTTTTGGCTAGAATAATAATAACCAAAGGTGCTTCTACAAAAGAATTTCCACTAGTTTCATCGCATACTTTTCTTTTCATTTATATTTGAACTAATCAAATAATATTTTCTTATAACTTAATGTTGACTAAAATAATGATTGTCAAAAGTACCTCTGCAAAAGAAATTTCACTAGTTTCATGATATGCTTTTATTTACGCTTATATTTGAACTAATAAAATAATATTTGCTTATAACTTTATTTTGACTAGAATAATAGTAGCCAAAAATACCTCTGCAAAAGAATTTCCACTAATTTCATGGTTTGCTTTTATTTACACTTATGTTTGATCAGTCCTTTATGTTTGCCTCTACCATTATAGATGCTTGCTCTTTCTGTAAATAATTTTTATACTGGTAAGCTGCTTCTTCTGAAAAATAGATTCTTGCATTATATCATTTGTTGCACTTCCTTCAAAGGCCAGATTAAGCGTTCAACGCTTACACAGGCCACATGGGTCATGCACTAATATTTGAAAAACTGTTTTTCACTAAATTGAAGAGCCACATTAGTTGCCCAAGCCTTGGACAACCCCTTAATTCAACTATTTGCATAAGTGTTTGAATTCCTGAGTGCTTGAACAGAGAAGATTCTAAAACTCCAAGGCACGACTTTGGTTGTGTTACTCACCCACTATAAGTTGCTTCTGAAAACATATGGATAATAGTGTAATGCTTTTACAGCAGGAATTCCATGCACTTAATACTTTGAATTTCATGCATCAGACAAATATTTAAAAACATATTCTAAAAATACAAAGATGAGTAGCCTTATAGAACAGTGACAACGCCACAAATTATCCTTATGGCTATATTCTTAGACCGCACTGACAGTTTTTGGCAAGAACGAGTCAGCTATGAACCTCTTGTATGGAATCCAGACAAGCACACCGACCACATACCATACCATAGGAAAATCCAGATTCATACTGTAATTTGATTGCAAGGAAAATAGTTGATATGAAATGAAATTTTAAAGACAACACCTCTGTAACAACTACTTTAAGGCTGTCTACATATAAAAGCTTGGATTGAAAGGCTTCCAAAAGCTTACATACGGTTAAGTGAAAAAAATAGTATGTGAATACATTGGACCAAAAGATTCAAAACTTTGGTTGCTTTGTCTACAAAACTATTAGATCTCTTGAGTTATATGGAGAAAATCAGATCCAAACTTGCACTTACCAAGATAGCATGAAAAAACTTAAACGTCGAATTGTGGGCTCTTCTTGTAATGAGACAGGGTGGTGATTTTTTCTTTAATTGTTTCCATTCTGTGTTTTCAGACAGTGCTGTTCAATTTACAATTATCTATTACTTATTGATTCACAATCAAAAGATCGTTGAGGGAACGCAAGGGGAGTTCCTCCAGCAATTACGATGGAGTTTGAGCATCTCCATTGCCTTGGTCTTAGTCTTGGCTGTGCAGTGGACTTGCAGGAGCATGCACAGCTTTGCTACGGCCCCCACTTGCAACATCTCATTCATAACATGCTCAGAGGGAGAAAATTGGCAAAGCGACCAAAGGATTCGAACAGCTTTTTCACTACCCAATTCAGACACTCGAAGTATTTTCTTCGAGACCGCAGGGATGCCCATGGCGTGGTCAGCCATGGCAGCCCTTCCTTCTGCACATCCGCAAAGGACGTCGAGAAGACATAACATCCTCTCGCAGCTGTTTTTCTTCTCGGGAGTTTGATCGGGAAGCAATTCGATCAACGCAGAGACGGCACCCGCCTCGATGGCTTTCATTCTACTTCTCCTGCTGTTGATGGTCATCGCGGTTAACACCTTAAGGGCGGCCGCTGTAGCCTGCTCGCATACCTCCTCTGTCAACACCTCCAGGAGCCCTTCGATTAAATCTTCGTTGCCGTTCATAACAAACCGTTCCACGCCTTTCTTAGACACCATCTGTAAAAGCAGAGCAGCATGAAAGCGGGCTTTGCAGGTGCCTCCCTTGAGAATGGAGGCCACGGAAGCCAGAAACTTCGCACTGGCGAGCAACTCTACGGTTTCGTCTGGCAACGGAATTAGAGAATGGAGAACACCCAAGGCTGCCTCACAAGCCACCGCAAAGTCGTAACTGCAACCCGTTTCATCCTCTTCTGCAGATTGACTTTCTATAAGAGAGATCAAAGCAGCCGGTGCGTCAGACGAAGCGATGCACCGTCTGTTGGTTTCGCTTTTGTCGGCCAGAGACCTCAGTTTTTTCAAGGCCTTCAATCGAAAGGGCGGCGCCGGCCAGCTCCCAATGTCTCGGAGCAATTCATTGAGCTGATTAGTGTCCACGGGCGGATCTGGTGTGGCGATACGCGGGGCGCAGTTGACGATGCACCACTGTTGAATAAGCCGGCGCAGGGTGTGGTTCGGTGTGAGTTCTTGATTATCGAGGATTTGCATTGTGGCTGGGCAGGTGTTGTTCCCCATCGTAAATACCCACTTCTCGATGCTCTTCCTGTCGTAGGTAATGCCCGTGCACACAGTTACGGGATCCCGCATGAGTTGCAGTGATATTGGACACACAAAGTAGGAAGGAATTTCGACCTCCCCTTCCATTCTGCTTTCGCCCTTGAATTCGATTCTTGGGTTTGAGGTACTATCCCTAGAAATTAATACAACCACAAATAAGGCAGATTGAAAGCGGTGCAGGCCCAAGGGAAACGTGGAAAGGTTTTACGCGTAAGCGTGTTGCTCAGCTATTCTTTCTGGACATTAATATCTGTGAATGCCTACGCGCTTCCTCCTAATAAGCACAATCCCTCCAGCCTTTTCAAAGATGCGGTGATTATGACAAAGTCAAATCTAGCTTGATAGTGATAGTTGCGGCAACGTCTTGTCAGCATTTAGGATACACATATAGACATGTTCTTAAAGACATGCAAAATTGAAGATATGAATAAGTCAATAGTTTGTTAGTAGTTTAACTACGCATGAACTGCATTTAAAAGCTGCTTAAAAAAATTGTTTTAAAACTAAAAACTACTAACAAACTATTGACTTATTCATATCTTCAATCTCCCCCTGAATGATCAATAGGGGTGAGTCCCAACTGATTTCTTAAGGCCACAAAACTTGCTATAGAAAGAGTCTTGGTAAAGATATCAACAACTTGTTCAGTTGTAGGACATAACTGCAACTCCACTTGTCCATCCTGAACCAAGTAACAGATGTAATGATGTCGTATCTCTATGTGTTTTGATCTAGCATGAAACACATGATTCTTTGTCATGGCAATAGTGCTATTATTATCACAATAAATGGTGGTTGGATGCTTCTGAATTAAATGTAGATCTGCCAATATTCTTCTAATCCATACTGTTTGAGAACTTGCTGATGACGCTGCTATGTATTCCACTTCTGCTAAAGAAAGAGCCACCGTTGCCTGTTTTTTACTACTCCAAGAAACAACCCCAGAACCAAGTGAAAAAACATATCCAGATGTAGACTTTCTATCATCCACTGAACCAACCCAATCAGAATCTGTGTAACCAACTAACTCAAACTGTTTAATGGGAGAATAATGAATTCCAAAATTTTGTGTACCATCACATACCTCAAAATTCTTTTAGCAACTCGCCAATGAGACTCATGTGGATCTTGCATGAACCGAGAGGTGAGGCTCACAGCATACATAATATCAGGTCTAGTGGTTGTGAGGTACATGGGACTACCAACCAAACTTCTATATAAAGTAGCATCAACCTTGGGACTAATATCTTCCTTAGTTAATTTCTCACCAATTGCTATGGGGGTTGCAAATGCTTTGCATGCCACCATTCTAAAATTCTTCAATAAATCAACAACATACTTGGTTTGAGAAATATATATACCTTTTGATGTTTGTAGTACCTCCATACCAAGAAAATAGTGCATGAGTCCCAGATCTGACATTTCAAATTTTTGTTTCATTTCTACTTGAAACTTCTCTATGAGAGCTTTGTTGTTACCTGTATAAATAAGATCATCAACATAAAGAAAAACTATGAGAATATCATCACCAATACGTTGGACATACAAGGTTGGTTCTGAGTGGCTTATGTTGAATCCCTTCTTCATGAAATAACTGTTAATTCTAGCATACCAGGCACGAGGAGCTTGCTTCAACTCATAAAGAGCTTTCTTCAACTTGTAGACTAAGTGTTCTTTTCCTTGAATTTCATAACCCATAGGTTGTTCCACATAAACTTCCTCATCTATATAACCATTAAGGAATGTTGATTTCACATCCATTTGAAATATTGGCCACTTGTATTATGCAGCTATAGACAATATAATCTTTACTGTATTAAGTCTAGCCATAGGAGCAAAAGTTTCTGCATAATCCACTCCAGGAGTTTGTGCAAATCCTTTGGCAACTAATCTTGCTTTATGTCGTTCCACTGAACCATCAGCATGATATTTGACTTTGTAGATCCATTTCACACCAATCACCTGTTTATCTTTGGGAAGTTGCACTAATTCTCAAGTATTATTCTTATGAATGGAATTTATCTCATCATTCATAGCATTAACCCATACTGGTTCTTTCACTGCTTCTTCATACACAAAGGGTTCAACTTGAATTGTACTAAGTAAAACAAAATTAACAATTAGAACTATATTTGCACTCCTCTGATAAATATCAACCAAACTTCGTACCTTTCTTGGAACCGATGGTGGAGGTGATGGTGGAGGTGAATCACTATCTAAATTTGTGCTACTAGAAGAACTGGGTGAACTTGAAGGACTGGAACTTGAGCTTGAACTTCCACTTGAGCTTGTGGGGAGAGAAGGAACAATTTTATCTTCCAAGTTTATGACTATTGATGGATTTTTCTGCACATCTTTCAATTTCCATACTCCCCCTTCATAAAAAATCACATCCTGACTAACAATCCATTGCTTTGTGTCAGGATTATAGAATCTATATCCCTTAGTTGCAGTAGAATATCCCACAAAGATACAAAGTTGGGATTTGGCATCCAACTTTTTCCGCTTTTGAACTGGAACGTGCACATATGCCAAACATCCAAAGACTCGAAGATGAGCCACTGAAGGCTTGTGACCACTCCAAGCTTCCTTTGGAGCGATGTTTTGAACAACTTTCGTGGGATTTCTATTCAAAATATATACTGTAGTGGCAACTGCTTCTCCCCAAAAAATATTTGGAAGTTTTTTTGTCTGCAACATGCTTCGCGCCATTTCCATGATGGTACGGTTCTTTCTTTCAGCAATACCATTATGCTGAGGTGTATATGCGGTAGTAAACTGTCTCTGTATCCCATTCTTGATACAAAAATCAGCAAACTCATTAGAGGTAAACTCTCCCCCTCTATCTGTTCTGAGTATCTTGACATGATACCCACTCTGTTTTTCAACCATAGCTTTAAAATTCTTGAAGCATGTAAAGGCTTCAGATTTCTGCTTAAGAAAATAAACCCAAGTGTGGCGTGAGTAATCATCAATGAAATTCAAAAAATAAAGGTTCTTACCCAATTATTCCTCTTGCATGTCACCACAAATGTCAGCATGCACAAGCTCTAGAGGAGATTTTGCTCTCCAAAATTTATTCATCGAAAAACTATCTCAATGATGCTTGCCAAATGCACACCCTGAACAAACTTCTTCTTTTGCCTTGATTGGAGGAAGCCCTTTTACCATATTATTTTTATTGAGCAAAGATAACCCTTGAAAATTCAGATGACCATATTGTTGATGCCATAACCATGAATCATCTGTAGTTGATTTGAGTGCATGCAACTGACTAGAAACCAATGTGAGAGGAAACAGTCTATTCTCTGTCATACAAGTCTTTGCTACAAGATGATGATTGTTAAATTTATCAAATATCTTGCAACAGTTGTCTTTAAACACTACTTTATAATTTTTGCCTACAAGCTGCCCAATACTCAAAAGATTATGTTGTAATTGTGGCACAAACAAAGTATCATGAATATGAGTAGTTTCTCCTTGCTTAGTCTTGACTGCAAGGGTACTTTTTCCCATTACATCAACCTCCTTATCATCTCCAAATTTAACTTGACTTCGTACCGAATCATCTAACTTGACAAAGAGATCAGATTTACCTATCATGTGATTGGAGCAGCCGCTGTCCAAAAACCAAACATCCTCTTGGTGTTCTTTTGCCAAATTGCATGTGAAGAAGGTGGAATTTTTTGTATCTGCAGAAGAATCTTCCGTATAATTGGCTCTTGACTTATTCAAGTCAGATTTCTTCTTTCTGCACTCAGATTCATAATGACCATACCTTTCACAATATTGACACTGGATACTCCTCCGATCTATAGAACTTCATCCTCATCCTCTGTTATTTCCTCTTCCTCTTCCTCTACCTCATCCTCTATTATTAGAAGAAGATTCACCTTGATATTTAGTGGTGTGAGAGGAAGGAGACTTTTCTTCAAGTTTTACAGAAGACTAGAAAGCTTGCACCAAACTTTCTGTAGAATGTTGCATACGCTCTTCATGAGATTGCAAAGAACCTGTCAACTCTGCAACTTTGAAAGTACTTAAATCTTTACTTTCTTCAATGGCTATCACCACTGGATCAAATTTAGGAGGAAGGGATCTTAGAATTTTTTCTACAATTGTTTGTTCAATTATTGTTTCCCCTTGAATCCTAAGCTGATTCACAACACTTTGAGCTCTAGTAATAAATTCATGAATAGACTCAGTTTCCTTCATCATTAAATTTGCAAATTCTCTTCGAAAAGTTTGAAGTCTTACCAATCTGATTTTATCTGTACCTTGATATGCAATTTGTAAAGCCTCCCATGCATCCTTTGATTTTGTCATACCAACAATTCGAGGAAAAATTGAAACATCCAATGCAGATTGAATGGTGAAAAGAGCTTTGTTATCCTTCTTTCTGTCTTCTTTTAGCTGATTTCATTGTTGTTGTGTCAAGGCATTTAATGCAGTCTGATCTGCAGGTTCTAGGTATCCTACTTCTATTAATTCTCAGAGTTCTTGAAATAATAGTAGGGTCTTCATTTTGATACTCCAATAATCATAGTTATCTCCAGAAAACAATGGAAGCTGAAATGGTAAATTGTTGCTATTGGCCATTTGGAGATAACTACTTCTCTAACCTTGCTACCTGCACAATCAAAAAATTCTGCAACCTGACTCTGATACCAAATGAATGATTGAAAATCTATAACAGTTCTTATACTCAAATATAAAAACACTTAATATCTTCTGCTCAAAAAATTTAAAAACAATTATCAATATATCTGCTCACAGATTGAGCGAACAGCAGAGCAAAGAATTAATAATTCTGTATTATTCAACTATGTATAAGTTATTACAAGATGACACTAAATAGAGAGTTGGAGAAACAACGTAGACTTAGAGAAAAAAAAAAGCAAAACAAAGCTTAAAAAACAAAGCATACACTAAACAGCTTTAAAACTGGAAAAGGTAAAAACTAAAACAATGAAGAACTACGCAGTATAAACTGCATTTAAAAGCTGCTTTAAAAAACTGTCTTAAAACTAAAAACTACTAACAAACTATTGACTTATTCATATCTTCAAAAATTGCATGAAAATAAATAAATTTTAATGTCAACGCTAATAAATTTATTTTAATTTTCTTTCGATAATAATGAAGTTGTAAATTGCGTGGCAGCGTGACATACCTCATTATGTTAAGTTTGAACAATCATATAATGGATCAGCATAAACTTATCAATTAAGGTGGCGCCCATCATTTTAAGAACTCCATAAAGATATATTTATTTCTCCTTATTAATAAGTAATTTATAACAAATTGGAAACGCATACCATTAATCTCAGCCACGTAGATACCACTGCATGGCTTAACAGAAATTAGTAAGTCAAAATATCGAGGCTACGTCGACTGTGAATTCAATTATGAATACTAAGAATAATGTTTTGACATTATATATGGCTTTTACTTTCAAAAAACAGAAGATTGCTATGTTAATTTCTTAACTGTAAAACTGTATGTGGTGAAATTATTGAGAAGCGTCGTGATTGAATTGGTGATTAATGAATATCTATAAAACTGACACCACTAAGGAGAAAAGTTCTGAGAATAAACGGGCTCCATTGATTAAGCAATTTGACTGTGTAATATGTGACGACTGGTGGCTAATGGTGGTCTGTGGTAGGCTATTCCATACGAAATCTTCAATCGTTGCTTTTCCACATGTCACCCTTTTACTATTTCAATCCAAACGAGAAGAAGCGTTCCTTTCAAGTTTATACAATTTAAAAAAAATCTAAACAGCATTATCTCCACTTTTTAAAATTTAATTGCCATATCTGTAGTTTATTGAGAGATTAATCTCATTCCTAGGTTTTATCAAACTAGGGACTTTTCAAATTTTATTTATTATTATTTTAAATTTAGAATTTGATTTCATTTATTGAGAATAATTAATATATTCGTCAAGAGTATTATATTTGTTAAATACTTTTTTTAAATTATAGATTAATGAACATTTTTGTATTGAAATGTTTTTTAATTATGAGATCAAATAGTTTAGTTTATTTTATTTTATTTATTTTTTGAAAGATTTATTTGATTCTTTCAAAGTGTTGCATGGCTTATGAAGAGTAGAGATGTTTGACATTCATTGATGACTTTCTAAAAGCACATCCATATGGTAGCTCATATTAGATTGATTACTTCTCATTTCCAACTCTCTCACTTCAATAGGAAGAATTCCCTTGAACAACTTTCAAGTTTATATTGTAGATCTATGAGACATCATAAGCATAGTGATCTAATGTCCATCACTCACTATTTTGTGGCATTGAATGTTAGGAATGCTATCAAAGACTTTTAAGAAACGTCTTTAGATCATGCTTTCCTTTTTTGTATTTCTCACTTTTTGGTTTGTATAAGACAATGAACTATATTTTTATTTTGAATTTTGGAACCTTGTTAGGAATAGTGTATTCAAGTTCATAATCTCCTTGAAGAACACTCTACATAAGTTCAATTATCACACATCTATAACTTCAAGAATGTTCTTTCACAATGTGAAAATCCAACATTCATCACTCAAAATCAATTTACATTTACTACATACACACACTTTTAATTATCTTATTTATATGTATGCCAGGTGTAGAATTTTTACACAAATGATTATAAAAAATAGGTCTACAACTTGATAATACTTGGAAGCTATGATAATATGTGATCTTTTAAATAGGGTATATATACATCAAAGCATGAAGGATCTAGAGGAATTATTTAAGATATTGTAGTTACAACTACCCTTGTAAACACGCATGCAACATGCGAAAGCATGGACAAGGTAGAAAAAAGATAAAGTAAGCATGTATGCACCTAGGCTAGTAGACCTTATGCCACATGTGAAAGCATGGAATATAATTTTTGCATTGTATGTTGATCACATGAGTTTAACCTAACTATGGTACAAAATTCCAATTTAATTGGGTGGCTTATTAATTTAGTTGTTGGGCCTTTTCTCTATGTTGGCGATTAGTATATGGTAGCTACTAATTGTAGTACATAGTATTTAAATTCAAATATTGACATTCTTGATTATTGTAGACCTATATTCTCAAGAATATGCTATCACAAGGAAAAATAGTCAACTCTTTCATTACTCATAGCTAATTTACATTTGATACACTCACAAATTTCTACAATAATATTATTTACGTGTGTAGAAACCCCAAATCCACTTCTATTTCTCCATATTGATTTCTCAAAAATTAGTTAAATAAATCATTATTTAATTAATTTAGCTAATTACCCCCTAAGATTAATTATTCTTCTCCTTATATTAATTAAATAAAATCAATCAATTCAAATAGCCTTACCAATCAATCATAATGAACCCTCCTTCACATCCCTAATATTAGTTAATTTTAAAAAATTAATTAATTAACCTTAGTCAAAGATTCCTCCTACTAATCAATTATATAATACTTGATTATTTGTTATTTTTAGAATTTGATGTTGTGCGTGTTATGCTTGTAGGCTACTCTAGACTCTATTTTGTTATGAGAGCGACAATTACATGTCTTGGATCGATTGGAGGGACTCAAATAGGTTGACATGGAGTTTCTTGGTGCTATTGGGTCATACTATATTACATACATGTCAAAGATTAGGGCACATCTTGCCTTGATGTGATAGTCAAGAGATGGTGATCAAAGACCTCTTCTTTCTATCTACCCACTAGCGAGGCCACCATTACACTTGAGGACGTATGGTGTATCTTGAGGGTGCCTATTCATGGGGAGAGGGTTATCTACAATGTGGATCGAGGTGAGGAGGCTCTAAAGAGAACCTTGGGAGATGATGAGATAGAGGTAGATGATGGATAGATCAACTTGCACTTGTATATCAACTTCATGAATGATACCATAATCATTGTGGCTCGTTTGATTTGTGAGCAACTCACATGCTAGATAGGAGGTCCAAGAGTTTTAGCATCAAATGGTGCAGGGTACTTGAGAGGATGATAAAGGGTGCATATGTCTTTGCCGAGGGTCCATGCATTTTGGCACATATTTATCATGATATGCATTAGGTTGTGTACTAATTAGTGACCAATCTATTTGAAGGAGTCACTTTGTTGCACATATGGGCTTGGGAGCATGTTGGCATGCTCAGACCTATTAGAGAGGTTGATTAAGAGATATAATATCTAATGGTGTATCGATATGAGGGAATGCTCACTCATCATCATATGGCTAATTTAAACCATTGGAGGCAACATATGGTTGATACTACTGAGTTCAAATGGCAACCTTGGTTGTAGATAGAAGTCTAAGATGATGATGACGAGCATCTTCCATACTATCATTAGATGAGATGGATTATTGGGTAGAACCAGTATATTCTTGAGTGATATCTCTTAGATAGGGTTCAACAATAGTTCAAAGAGCAACAAGATACATTCCTGTAGATGATTATCACCCCATATTTTTTTGGGTTGTATGAGAGATTGCAAATTGGGGGGCCATATGCCCTCTACACATACAACACTTACAATTTTTTCTTACTTGGATTAGATCTAGTGGATTTGGGTAGATGGTGTAATAGATCGCAACACCACCCCAAATTATGATGCATGGTGGGTTCCACATCGACCATTGAGATTTACAAATCTAAATGGGGGTGGTGTCAAGGGTAGGAGACACCATGAGGGAAAGACTAGTAGATAGTGTAAATAATGACAAAAAAACAAAGTAGAGGTGCCTATAGTGTAGGACATATGGTAGGGAAAGGGTCCCAAACAAGTTCCACCAATGGTTGTCGTAGTGCCTATAAGAGGTCATGGATTCAAGAGACTAGATGGTGGTCCAAATGATAAAAGGTTGAGACTCACTCTCTAAGAGTGTGACTAGGCTAAGAGAGAGAGATGGATACTATGAAGAGTAGGATAGTCACTATGTAGCTCACCCAATGAACCACTAAGTAGGATGTTGAGGTTACATGGAGGTAGAAGATAGAGGCACAACTAGTATAGGTTATTGCTAAGAGGGACCAAGAGAGGGGTCATCGACATTAGCTAGAGACATAAATGGCATAGGTCATGATAGGCTAGGGATAGACCATCCCACTCACAAGTAGCATATCAAGTCCATTCGATAATTATAGAGTGAGGCTACATACTACAAGAATTTGTATGATATTCTCATCCTAACATATAGGTGACAACCTATATTTTCATAGTAGAGTGCAATGGGACCATCTAGTTCATATAAAGAATCAATGGGCAGGACTTCTTAGAGCCATTCATAAGGACAATTTCTACAATAACAGATGGGCCACCTCCTCCTTAGCCTCCTCTTGAAAGAGAGGAGTAAGGGAGTTTTGGAATTTTATATATGATGTATTTATAGAAAAATCATTTGATGTATATACATTCGTCAACTTTTGAGAGCCTCATGTATATGTATTTTTGATGTACATATCCGATGTATAACACTTTTGATGTATCATGACATTTATTTTTTGATGATATATGAGATGAGATCCTTTTTGATGTGACCATACTACTTTGTCATGCTATGCATTGATCTTTTATGGTGTATTTTTTGATTATGGATGTACATGTATGTATGGATGCATGTGTTATGAGGATGTATGATTATGTGTATGGTAATGATTTGTAGATGCATATTATGGATGATGATATGTGGTCATGATTCTTTTTTTTTTTGGTATTTTAGTATGATATATGATGCAATGATTATGTAGGATGGATGATGTGGGATTCTATTGATAATTTATGGATGTAGGGTGAGATGCATATATTTTTGCATATATCATGATGCTTGAATATAAATGTTAATATGATACAATAGAAGAATGGATGAATGATTAGAATATAATAGAATAATTATGTTGATCAGCATACTAATAAATATATAATTATTAGCTATGGATTATGAGATTTTATTGGATATGTGATGAGATAGGATAGATGATTTTTTCTTTTGATTTTGAGATTATACAAAATAATGTAGAACAATCCTTATTTTGATGTAGCAAGTAGACATGATGCACCAAGGTATGAAGAACCAGGGTGGTGATGTATCTATTGCATGGACTTTGAATCTGCAAACAAATAGGAGTATCCTTGTGTTGGTAGGTTGTCAACACCCCCCTCAAGATTCATGCCATGGACTAACCACCTCCCACTGATCCATTAACTTTGGCGATTGTATCAAACATTAACAGGTTGAGCTTTTGGCACAATGACAACTATGGGGCCAATAATTGGTCTCAAAGCCAAAGGGTCCGGGTTCAAATCCCCTTGGATAATGTTGAGGGGGAGATTATTGGTAGATGTTTAGCACTCCCTTTGGGATTCATGACATGTACTGACCACCTCCTGTGGATCTGTTAACTTTGGTGACCTTGTATAAGGCATTAATAGGTTGATCTTTTGATGAAATGACAAGCATGGGGCTAAAACCTTGTTCATACCTAGCATACATACACCTTGTTTGATAATGTGAGAGAATGAAGCCATTGAAGCAAATTGACCAATACACAAAAGGTATAAAAAACCTAATATGCAACAATTGTTGTATTACTCAAGACTATCCTTGCACACACAAAGCAAGTATTCACCATGGCTGTATTGTAAGAACATCCAAAAAACACAACTGCCCCTCTAAACACACCAAGATATTGAAGATCAAGGTAGTGAACTTTTCAATCCATTCATTGCTATAGGTTCCAATGAACAATCTACTTGAACCAAAGAATTAACAAATCAATTTTGTGACCTCTGGATAGGTTTAATGTTGAATGTGTCAAAATTTTCTATAATATCCCAAACTCTATTCCTATAACAACCCAATATTTTATCATGAAAAGCATAATGTTTCCTTATTTGCTTGACTACCACCTCAAAATCCCCAAAAGAAAGTACCACTTTTTCTCCTTTCTTGATGGCTAACAATAATCTATGGATCAAGGACTCATATTCCACAATATTATTTGTATATGGAAATGATTAAATAAGTTTCCCCTATGGGATTGATTAAATCAAAACCAACACTTGAACCTTTCCTAGACTTAGAACCATCAATTCTTAAAGTCCATACTAGGCTTTTCTCCTTTTCTTTCTTAGGCTTCTTTTGTCTCTTTGTTGTCTTTGCTTCCATACTCCTAGGAGTTTATTTTTGTTGATCATGACAACTTGAATGTGTATTCCCCTAGTTGTGCACCTCTTTTCTTGGACCATTTTCTTTTATTTTCCAAGACTTCAAAATACTAGGACTCATTTTCTCAATTTTCTCAAGTGCTAACTAGTACACGAAACAAGAAAATTCTGAATGAATAACATTATGTAGTCTACATCAATTAGGCAACAAAAAACCTTCTACAAAAGTGCATTTATTAAGTATTTTTCTTACTCAATGTATTTTGTGATGAAGATCCTAAAATTTTCAAACATCCCTTCTTCCTCTTCCAAGGAAATCACATCTTCTTCAATACTGACTCCTGTACTATCAAAAATATTTTCCAAATTTTGGATTGATTTAGTTCTAACAATGCACCCAATAAGATTTCTTCAGTGTCTTTTAATTCCAAAAAGTAGACTCCCAAGTCAACTTCCAAGTATAGGATCTCATTTGTCAAAATGTGCTTTGTAATCATGTGTTTCATCTATGGATCTCTTTCAATTCTAATAAAATTTGGCACTCCTTCATGGAAGCCACATGTACAAGAAATAAGTTTCCATATATCCATTTAGAGTCCTAGACCAATCCCTACTTATTAGTTCATCCCATACCCATCTAGGAAATCTACTACTTGAATATCAATGTATTGCTAGATCCTTGGGTTTGATGCAAGTTTCATATGGATACTATTTAATTTCCATACTATTGCAACATCTAACTTGTCAAATTGAGTCACTTTCCTCTATGTTAATATGGAGCAATAAAAGATTCATTGGGTAATAAAATAAACCAATGTATTTGGTGGTGTCATACTTGGAGCACTTGTGTAGGCTTGATATGATTAGTCAAGGGTATACCACATCCAAGTAGGGTAGTGGATGTCATTGGGATACTCTCTTTGCATAGTAAAATGTATACATATTTAGACTCATAGAGCCATTCCTTCGCATTATTTCAATGAAACTCCTTATTTTTCTCTATGATTCTCGTCCTTGATTCCATTGAATTGCAAGAATAGTATTTTTTCTTCCAAAACAATATGCTTGTGTTGACACATAACTTGAACAATGAAATTTATTTAATGATCAAAACCGTATCATTAAAAATTTATATGACTAAGGACATCAACACAATTGTATACCTACTACCATAATGACTATTCTCTACCAATCCATTGTCATTTTTTTTTTTAGAAACCTGCTAAGATTGAATGAAAATCTCTGAAATGTAGAATGCCAATCAATGTTGTTGTAATTAGGTATGGTGTCATCCTAATGAGTAGGAAAGGTGGAGTATCAACTTTACTCTTATGTATCAAAAATAGAGTATCCATTTGAGAGATTTGGATCTTATCTTTCTCCTTTTCCTTAACTCCACTATCATTTTCTATTATACTATGAGAAGATCCTTTAGTTGAAGGTGTATGTTTGAAGCTATTAAAGAATGTTTCTCTAATTTTTGGTACCCTCATTTATTCAACTAGAGACAAGTTTACCTTCATTTTTCTAAATTCCTTAATGACATATTGGCTTAACTTTGCTATTTCTATCTTTTAGGAAGATGGTGCTTCAATTTTGGAAGAGGATGCTACTTCTACTCTTAGAGATGAGGAATTCTTTGACATTGATTGCTTCAACTCATTTGGAAATCTTGGGTTGTTTCTTGCATCAGGATTTGGGGGAGTACAAAAATTGTTGGGACTTAGAGTAGATGTGGTGAATGGGCCATTGGCCTTATTACTCCTTAAATTATATGGTTCCCTATTACCTCGATGTCCATAAGATTGATGGTATGCATGAACCTCCTCATGCTTTTCCTCATGGATATTCTCATCTTGCATAGGGAAAGTAAACTATCTAGAGCCATGGATTTATCATTTATTAAAGACTGAATGTAATCTCATAGCTAGAAGGTGTAGAATTGTCCCATGACTCAACATTTCTTATTTCCCCTTGAAAAATGTTAACTGCTACCTAAAACTCTGGACAATGCAACTATGAGTGTTGATTAGTGTTATGCAATCTACACCAATTTGACATGACTAACTCTACCAAGAAATTACTATCAACAAGTATTTTTTCAGTTGCTCCAGTGGATTTTCAAATGGAGAAGGAACACCTCCATTATTTAGTCTTGTGTTCCATGTTTTATTTTTTCTCTAAAAGTTTTGATTGCTCTAGTTAAATACCTTTGATTTCTTTGAGTATTTAGTAACTAATTTTTTTATTCCTCAAATAAGTTAGCTCAGTTGATAACCTTTTCATTTGTGTAGTTAGTTCCTTGATTTCATCTTTTTATTCTTATGTCCTTGAAGAAGAAGAGGAGTTTTGTAAGTATATTGGTTGAGTGGGTTGGATTTGGGACAATGGAGCACCTAGGTGGATAACTAATTGATTGCAAGAATTAGATTCATGATAGGGGTACAGTGAGCTAAACCCTGAGTTATCCCCTCAATTTGATTTGGAGTTGCTGGTGCTCCCAAATAATTGGCTAAGTCTAGAAAACTTTAAAAAAATTCAATATTTCTTCACAAAATTGAAATTAGTAAGGCTGTATTTAAAATAATGTGGAATTGAATTGATTATTATATTTCTCTCTAAGCTAAGTTCTAAATATTTAGTATTTATTTCTACCTTTTATGCTATAGCGATGTATTTGGGTCTAAATTCACCATTCCATTTGTGATTATTTTGCTACTTCTCTCACATAAGATAAAGATAAGCTAATCTAGATGGGAAATCTAAAATCCTCTAAGTCACATGCTCTAGCTACCAACCAAGGTACTATAAAATAGTGAGGAAAAAGTAGTAAGAACAAGGATAGGAAACAAAATAATAGAAAAGAGAAGAAGGATCATAATTCAGTTCCTCCAAAAGTAGCTAATGATACCTTATCTTCAAATGAAAACAAGTCTAAGAAAAATAAGGTCAAACATGCCTATTGTAAAAGAATTGATCATGATGAACATAAATGTTTGAAGAAACAAGTTGATCACTTGAAAAACATTATTAAAAAGAATAATCTCAATGTTCCTGAATCTATAAAACAATTCAAAATAATCTATGAGGCATGTCTTGGTAGGAACAAATATTTCTAAATTTCCTTCAGTGGTCAATCAAAATTTCTTGGGATTTGGAGAGATATTTTCCTTGTTTTTCTCCTTCAAAATATTCAACAAGGCATAGGAGAAATGTTCGATGATGAGTTGTGTATGACGGTCAAAAATCATGGTAGGTGCTCCTCATGTCATAAATTCTCTTAAACCGATCTTCCCCGCAATTAGGAACATATTTCTAACTCATCAAAGCTATATTGGATCACTCAATGGAATTGGAGAAGTAGTTTCATAAACTATGGATTTTAAATTGCATCTCTAATAATCCATTTAGGACCTTTGAATTTTTTATTCTCATTCTTTTTCTCTTTCTCCCACATTGGCATTTGATGATATTATTCTTCCTTTATTATTTCCCTACTACACCTCTTTAACCATGATAGTAATCAACACTTATTGCTACTCTTTTTCAATAATCATCTTGTAACCTTCTTCTTGTCCTCTGCAACTTGCATTTTCATGTTAAAGAAACAATAGGGAGCAGGAACTCGTCAACAGAAAGGCAAGTTTTGGAACCTTGTCAAACTTTGATAGAAGTTTTGAAAGAATTGGAAAGTTCCAATGAGTTCTTTCTTATTTATTTTATATTTTTTTGATGCCTTCTACATTCTTCTTTGAATTTTCTTTCCAAGGAATTTCTTTCTTCTAAATTGTTCTTGCATTTCTTCCACATTTGTTTGTTGGGGCTTGAGAAGGAACTAGGAACCTATCAAATGTTTCATAGGTTTTGAGAACCTATGAGCCTTCTGATAACTTATTTTATCTTTCATTTCTTTTAGAGCACATCATGAAATAGGAACATTCAAGGTTTCCTTATGACTACAAATGCTCTAAAAAGCATTAAAAATTCTTTATAGACTAGGAAATTTCAACAAATAGGAAAACCTAGATTTTTTTACGATATTGGAAAAAAACATAAAATTTGGAGAAGAGATGAAATGACCTGAAGATATAGAAATTTGAAAAGACAAAATTTTATCAAACCAAGGATTAGGATAAAAATCCTTGTGAATAAAATTGTAGACATGTCAAATTGACATTGTGCATCATATTCACTCATCAATTAAATAAATCAGGTTTATTCAATCAATCTCCTAAAGGTTATTGAATAAATCAATTAATCTTTTGAAGATATCCATTTAATTAAATAGATCAGCGATATTTAATTAAATCTCTAATGATCAATTTCTTCTCATTTAATTTAAACAAACCCAAAAGTCTAAGTTGAATGCCACAATCATTTAATATCAGCTTAATTAATCTAATCCCTGATTAAATGCTAATCCTAACCACTTGCATTCTCTATATTTTGCCACTTGCACAAATAAATCAATTAAAATCATCATTTTCACTCAACATGGCATTTATGGGGAATATTCCCTCAAGTTTGAAAAATATGACAAGTTGATTTGTCCCTCCAACATTGCATTTATTTCTTATTTTCTTGTCCCCCACTCATCTTGTCTCTCAAATTCAAATTTGAAACTCCCTCTCATGGGCACATTTCCCAAATCTTGCACAACCCATAGCCTATCACCACTTGATAAGTGGCCTCTTCTCATTGGTGATCTTTAGTACCACATTCACCCATTTGGCCAATCTCTCATTAAAAAAATCTATAAATAAGGACCTCATTCTTCATCAAAGGCATCCACATTTTACATGCAAAGTTGCTCTCTTGGTTTGAGAACTAATTTTTCTCTTGATCTCCATTGCATCTCATCATTTTAGCTCTTGATCAAGGATTGGGAAAGGGTCATTTTCACATTGGACACCATTCCACTATGGAATAGGTAACTTGTTATTGTTTTCATAATGCTTTTAGTTTTTCTATTATCATTTGTTGCATTTGGAAGCATTCAGAAGGTATTTCATAGGAGCATTTTGATAGATTTGTGAAATACTAATCCATGTTTGAGACTTTAGTATTTGTAGATTTTAATGGATGCTTCATTCTGGCACTAGAAGGAGGGCTTTAGTGGATGTCTTTGTTTTCTTTTTTTTTTCTTCTTTACATACAGATTTTTTGATTTATATCTATGTTTTGATGTATGGGTGATTCCACTATATTTTCCTATAATCCACATTTGTGTAAGCAACGTTCATTTGGCTTTTATCTGATGTTTATTTTGCATTGAAATATATGTGAGATAGTTGACTCACTTTTACATGCTGCTGCAATTGATGGTTGGTGAGGGATGACGAACTGGAGACCATTTGATGCTCGATTCAAAAAAATAAATAATGATGAACACATTTTCTTTGGTAGCAAATCAATAGAAATCAATTTATGGAATTTTTTTAAGAGTCTTCATGAATACAAGCATTCTCCTTTAATAGTTTATCGTCACTTTCAACTATTTCTATAAACATGTCAGGAATTTATTTCTTTCAAAAAACAAATAAAAAACAAATAAAAAGATAAACAAATGCTCTACTTACCTGTCATTATTGGTATCACTTTCGACCTTTTCTTAATACCCTGCAAAGATCACGTTCCATATCAGTCAATCCATACTTTTTCCTCTCCTCTGAGTTCTATTCGATTATGGCACAAACTTAGTCACTCATGTTATGTAATATTTGACAGTATTTGACTTAGTCACTGTGAAGGCGTGCACTACTAATGACCCATCTCCTTGAGCATCTGTATTTCACACATTCTCTTTCTCATTATTTTTGGCATGTATCTATCTGGTTTGGGATTTACAAACATTTTCCTTATGTCTCTCTATGTATAGGATCTGGGTTTTTGGTTTATACAGGTGCTGAGAGGTGACACTAATGGTCTTTGTGGTTGTTTCATTTAGCAACTTGTCTTGCTATCAGATTTCTGTGAATCCTCTTGTACGAATCTTGCCATTAATTTTATGTTGGGAATTTATTGGTCTGTCAATGTTTATTGATCAACTGAACTACTTTCACCAGCAAAGACCCGCCAATTCCATAAATTTGAAAGCTTCAAGTGGTTAGGTGCTGGTTCTTGACTGCGTAGGTATGGTGAACTTTGTTCTCATGTCATAAATACACTTGATTGAAGATCTCTTGCTATACATTTATTGTTGATTAGTATCTACCAGCTAGACACATTTACTTGAAGGTTCCTAAAGCCTCTTCAATGAATCCATTTTGAATTTACCTTGCAATCATCATAGCCATAAGATCATGACTGTCAGATGATCTTCCGCATCCTCTTTTTCTTCATTTCTATTTGACTGCCAAATGCATTTACTTAAAGATTATCTTATCTGTTGTCTTCTCAGTATGTAGGTTATACACGCTAGGTTAAAAGTCTTACCTTATTTGATTGATGACCTAATGCCGGTGAAAAAAGAGATCCTCTATAGTAATAACTACACCAAATTGATTCTTTTTTTTTTCACTGGCCAAAAGTGAATTGACAGGAGCCATTGTTGGCTGTTTCGGTTATTACCTCATTCTCCCACACCCTTGCTGCTAGTCACTTTCTGTCCTAGACTCTAATCTGTGTCAGCATGTGAAATGGTAGGCGTAGGAGTTGGTTGAATGGACTTTAAAGATGCTAATCTTTTATCATTAAATCGCTTAGTATTCTCTGCCAACAAACCAATAAGAGTCATTCTAGAGTACCTCAGCATTAAAATACATTTGAATAGTGAATATCTAAAATCTAGGATAAAATTGTAGCTTTCTATGTTTGATCTTCAAGAAAAAAAAGCATTTAATATAGATTTAAAGTCATTGTTGTCTAGCTACCTTACTCTCGTTTTTATTGTGAATATCTTTAGCTAAGAGTAGTGTCCTCTAGAACATATAATTGAAAATCAGAAACCAAAGATTACAAGCATCCTTATTAATTGGTGTTGGGTAAAAGAGATTTCTAATCTTACTCAAAATTGTTGTGAATATTTATCTATTTACAGATTATGGTTCCAATTAATGATTCATCTCATTAGTTTAAAATCATTAGTATTTGACATTCCCTATCATTTAAAGTTAATGTTTAAAATAATAAACTGATTTTCTTTCTTAATAGGTACAAAGACTAATGAATGAGGTACAAAGAAAACAAAGGTGAAAACAAAGAAGGTGTCAAAAGGAAAACAATGAAAGAAGGAAGGAAAATGAAGGAGGTACAAATGAAGGCAAGGCTAATGAAGGAAATGAAAGGAGGAAGATATTTTGAAAAATCAAAGTGTTTTTAAACACTTTAAGTGTTTGTTTAACACTTTTTCACGAAATTGTTATCTTTTGTTTTTAGGACACTAATTTTCGTTTGGGTTTAAAAAGAGCACTTTGGTTTTTTGCAAAGGCTAAAACGAACTTTAGGATCACAACTTACTAGATTTTGTTTGGTATTAACAAATTGAAAAAGGAAATTTCTCACACTTCATTTGGTGCTCTAAAAAATGAATCAAATCATTGCTTTGAAAGATAAAATGAATGTGTGCCTTTATTGTTTTGTAATTATTTACACAAAGTAATATCATCAAAAGACATATGCACTTCTCTCGCGCCTCACGATGATCTTGAGAATCAAAAGGATTTTGGTGACAATAAGTTGCGTAAATAATTGCCCATACACACTTTGATTTGAGTTTAAAATTGAACAATATCTTATGCAAGTGTGAGTGGGGGCATTTTTGTGTATATTCTCTTTCTTTGTGCTATCAAAGATTGATCAAGTTACGAATTTTTTCTTTACTCACTTTTGTTTATCCTAGAGGGCCTGCCTTGGGGAAAAAGTACTCACCCAAGGGAATGACTCAACCGGTAACACTCTAAAGCCAAGAGTATTTCCAGCTAAGATATAAATGTGGATATTGGAAGAAACACCAATATCACGTGGTTGATTCCAACAAGATGGATCTGAAAGGGGACTCTTGCCGTATGGGTCAATCTCCATGAACAGAAAGTCCTTACTAGAACCCATGTGCTAGAATTTTCCAAAATCCTTAATCTATTTGTTGGTGCAAGAACAATCATTCTAAATCTACCCCACACTTTTACAGTCTTTAGTAGAAATGGAAAACATTCCATGGGAGTTTCATGGGTGTTGATGCTTGGTTGCCCCGTATAAGTGAGTGCTGTGGAGGGGAGCCAGTGGGGTCAAGCATCTAACCATTCACTAAAGATAAGCGTAGTTAGACTTTCCCAAGTGGGGATTCAACAAATATTGTCTTACACATCCATAGGGTTTGTAATTGTTCTTGGTTTGAAAAAATAGTGCTTTATTCAAAAACATTTGCAAACAAACATTCAACATGATCCTCAAAATTTCAAACCCTTTAGGAGGTAAATATCATTGACCAAATTCTCGTGTTATTGCTTGCCCTTGGGATTACATCGTTAGAGGTTTCTAAGCACTTGAATTTACATCTCAATTTTCCCACTAAAGTTAAACAATAGGTAACCCTTGCCTTAAGTTCATCAAAGTTTCACATAATGTACCCTGTGAAATGAGACAAAGTTGAGACATTGGACATTTAGTTTGAAATATAATCAAGAGTGTGTTTGTGGTAAAAATAATTAATTAAGCAAAGGTTAAAAATAATTGGATCCCACACATGTGTCTCCAATGATTTCACGAAAAATCAAGATCAAGAAACCAAAGGTGAAAGCCCTTAGTCTGATAGCCTATCAAGAACGTCTCTCTATGTTATACGAATTCAAGAAAATACTACTTTTCAACTTTTACAAGAAGGCTTCAAGAAACAATCCTGGTTTGTATTCATTCTATTATTTCCAAAACCCAAATCTTTTCAGAGATTTTGAACATCTTGTTTAGAGAAAAGCTTGTTCTTCAATACCTAGATATAGGAAAACAAAGTGTCTTTTTAGGTTCATCTTGAGATCAAATCAAATCAAAATCCTTTTCATCCATCTTTCAAAACATCATCTAATAATCACCTTTTGGAAAATCTTGAAATCATCCGTAATACTAGGCTTTTTGGACAAATCAAAATCATCAAAAATCTTTGAGACGAAATCCTTGAAAAACATTATCAAAATCACCTTTGGCTAGGTATGTGTAGATGCATCCTTTTGCATATGCTTAGACAAGAGTTATCAAAACCATATCGTTTAGCCTAGTATATGTAGATGAATCCTTCATCATATGCTTGGTGAAACTATCATCTTGTTTGGATAGGTGTGGGTAGATGCATCCTTCTCCTTGCATATATTCAAATTATCATCATTGGAGAAAATTCATCCTTAGGTAATCATCCAAACATCTTAGGATCTATTTTCTCAAAATCTAAATCCAAATTAAACTCAAGGACACAATCCCAAATCCAAAAACAAATAAAAATCAAAATTTGCAAGTCCTAAAAGCCTAGTGTCTTATTCAAGATTTATCAAAATCCAAAAACATTCTTATCATCCATCCCTAACATCATCATCATATCATCACCTTTGATCCTCAAAAAATCCTAAAAACTTTCTACTTTGGTGCATAAAATAAAGATCAATCCAAAGGAGTCAAGAGATTCATCTCCCATTCTTGAAAATTGATCCTTGTTTTATGGTTCAAACTAGATCTCAATACAAGAAGAGCATGGAAACCAACAAAGAAACACTCACTTCAATTGATTTAAGTCAAACTACTCCTAAAATGAATCCTATTGGGTCTGGAACTCTCATGGTTAACCTCCCAACATCATCACAAAATCCGCAAGAGGAAAACCAAGGAGAAGATCTTACTTTTGGAATGACTCATGACAAAATGACCGAAATGCTACAAAATCCTGAAAACATAAAATCATCAACATCATGATGAGGCTCAACCCTTTGTTATACATACTTGAACTAGCGAAACAAGGGGCCAAACTACCTTCAGATTTTGACATGAGTACCATAGTGGAGACATCATTTCCTCCAATCTCATCCACCATTCCCATCTCATCTACAGCCCCATCCTAAAGCATTACACAAAACATTCTGCAAAACATGACATCTATTGCTCCTTCCCAACCCAATGTTAATAAGGGAAATACACTTCTCCAAGCTCTTCAAGCACATCCCCTTTTTAATAATAAAAAATTGGATGTGAATAACACCTTGGAACAAAACATACTTGAAAACCCACTACAAAAGAATGTTCCTCTCACTTTCTGCCATGATCCATCATCATCCTTTTTTCTTGCAACACCTCAAAATCCTCTCCTCACAAATTCATAAGAGGAAGGAGACATGTTCGGACCAGGGGGCATCTTTGACACCACAACATTTTCACAAGAATTGGAACCCCTCACATTCCCACTGCTTCCACCATTACCATCATGATCCACATCACTCCTTGGTTTAGGGCTTCCCCCTCTATCAAAAATCAATCAAACCACCATCCCAAATATCAACCAAAACATTTTACCAAATGCTCAAAGTTTTTTGTTAATATCACAACAACAAATGACAAATACACAAACAATTGAAACATAAAACACCCCTTTAATGTCACAAAACATGGTCTCTCAAGGACCAACCACATCATCAACACCATCCATCACACAAAACACCAATACCACACTCACAAATACCATTCCAAATCTACAACCACCCCCACCACCACCAACTTCCACAACATCAAGCCAAAACAACGTAGCATTACAAGCTACTTTTCAAAGAGGATACCAACAAGTTCAGAAACAAAAAGTTGAACAAATAGTTGCTCAGCAAGTTGCTCAAGCTGCATAAGCCACCAAAATAGCACAAGCCACATTACAAGTACAACAAGCCCAAGCATTATTACAACAACAACAAAAAGCTGCCCAAGCCGCTCAAGCATTGCAAGCACAAAAGGCTACACAAACTGTACTACAACAAGAAGCAGCACAAGCACAAGCCACACAAGCGCAAGCTCAAGCACAAGCAGTGCAATTGTAAGCATATCAACAAGCAATAAAGCAATATCAGGAACAACAAGCACAACAACAAGCATAACAACAAGAAAAAATCTTAGCATAGCAACAACAAGATAAAAAACAAGTGTTGTTCATACAAAAGCAAGTGGAAGCCTACCTCGCTTGACACAACATACAAATACCATCAAAAAACACACTGACCAACCCACCCATCCAACCCACGATTCAAACATCCCAAAAAAATTTCATCCCACCCCCTAATCTGCAAAATGATGTGACAACACAAATTAGGTTGCTTTCGCAACAAGTGCTCGATATGCAATTTGGGTGAACAACGAAAACACCGAGCAACTTGTCTCCCTATCCATTTGATAGGAGCCTAGAGATGAAACCATTCCCTAAGGGATTTGAAATCCCCAAATTTGACAAATATCGAGGGATGGGAAACCCTGAAGATCACATCAGGGAATTCCAGGTTCATTGCATGGAGGTCACATATGATGACACATATCTGATGCAACTATTCCCTAGGAGCTTGGCAGGCCTTGCTATAGAATGGTTCTCTCATTTACCTTTTGGCATTAGAACATTATGAGAAATTAGAGATGCATTCATTAAAAATTATGCATGCAACATTGCAATGGATGTTAGCCTTGAAGAAATTTATGCTCTAAAACAAGGAAAGGGTGAGTCATTCTCCTCATTCCTGCAACGATGGTGATCCATGGCCAAGTGGAGCAAGTGGACTATGCCAGAAGAACAACAAGTTTGCACCATCATAGCCAACCTTGAAGGATGCTTGGCATTTAATCTCAAGGTTTAGGGTATCACCACATATGATCAATTAATCCCCAAAGGGCTTAGCATTGAAAGAGCCCTTGTGACTCAACCCATAGAATCAACATCATATCACGAACAACAAAAAAACCACCCACCATCCAATTACAATGAAAAACCTCACACGTGGGCAAGGAACAAAAACATCACTAATGATTGCATTGTTGATGCCAAGGTGGTCATTAGTGGTCCACGCGAAAATACACCCACACCACAAACTCAAACACAACACCAAAATAATCATCACACGACATACCATCCAAATAAAAATCCAACCATCAATAATCTCAATGACCAAAGAGGACCACCTCAACGCAAAACTCATCCCAAACGAAAATACACTACTTTGGGGGAACCACTTGAGGACATCATGAAAAAGTTGATAGACGAAAAACTCATCCAACCTCCTATATTTGAGAATTACCAAGAACCCGATGTCAAACCTCCTTGGTACAATTAGAATCAAATTTGTGAATTTCATAAAATCAAAGGCCACACCACAAATAGTTGCATGAGACTCAAAAACATCATCCAAATCTCATTGATAAGAGAATCATAAATGTGGAACAACCTAAGAGAAATTAGGACCTTAAGATATACACGAATCCAATGCTGAATCATGGCAACAAAGTGAATAAAAATTATAGAGGAAAGGGTAGTGTAAATCATATTTATGAATTAGTCGTTGCCTTCCTAAATGAAGGCTACATGGTCATCACCATCAAGGGTGCCCATGCCAAAGATTGTGGAGTCACCACAAGAGGCGACAAAGTCACCATCGCAGGATCATCCCAACCAAATAGAGTCCCTTCATCTAGATCTATTCCGCATGGTTACAATGTTGTAGACCAACTTAAGAGAACACCAACACACATCTCCATCATGGAGTTGTTAAAAATATCATCAGCTCATAAAAAGATCCTTGAGGAAGCATTAGCCTCATCAACTGTCCCCATAGATCTCGATGTAGAGCAATTGCAAGCTATGGTTAGAAATATCATAACACCTAATCTCAGTACATTCTCTAACCAAGATTTTCTTGCCCAACCATCTCATAACCATGCACTTCACTTGGAAGCCATTGTAAATAAGAGAAAAATAAAAAGGGTCCTGGTGGATGGAGGTGCGGGTTTGAATATTTGTTCTCTTGGCCTCATCAAGTAGTTGAAAATATTAGAAGATTCCATTGACAAAAGGAAAGGCATCACAATAAGAGCATACGATGATCAAGAAAGAGTGTCTCAAGGCACAACTAAACTCCCTATTCAAGTAGGGTTGGTTCTCATGGAAACCACTTGTCAGGTCTTGGACCTTGATTTTCCATATAACATCCTCCTAGGACGTCCATGGATTCATGCGATGAAAGCAGTAGCATCAACCTTCCACCAATGTGTGAAATTCACACATAACGGACAAGAAGTTACCATCCATGGAGATCCCAAACCTTTTTCATACTGCAAAAATCTTGAAGCAAAATATTACAAAATCCCCCAAGTACCAAAAAATGATGAGGGCCCATCCACATCATACATTGATCCTACCACCCTCACATCCACTTCTGAGACAGAGACACCCGCCATTCCTACCATCTCTAACATCAAGCTCATCATCCAGGAGGATGGTTGTGGAAGCTACAGGCTCCCTAACAATGCTTTTGTGATAGGAGAGTTACCACAATCTCCTAGATCACAAGGACGCCCACAACAAAATCAAGCTTTCATATCTCAAACGTCTCTTGAAAACTATCTTGAATTCACAAGCTGGGGAGATCTTGGCCAAGAGGACATTGAGACAAATCCATCACATATGCTATACCAAGATGAGAGACCAACAACTAATTTACCAATGGATGAAAGAAGCAAAGGTTTCCAAATGATGCTTGCAATGGGTTACGATAGAAATAAACTACTGGGACAAAAAAAAATGGCCTTATAATACCTATCATGCCAGAGATGCGACCAATTACAAATCTTGGCCTTGGATGTACCCCTCTGAGTATAACCATACATGGTCGAAGTCCTCTAGTTAGAACAGTTAACATTTCTCCTCAGCCAATTGCAACAAAAGTACGCTCATCAACCTCCATAGGTAGAGACATACATAAATTTATAACTAAGGCCTATATTAGTAGCGATGATGAGGACCTCATATCCAATCTGCCTAGTTTATTTGAGGATACCACCCTTTGCATGATTAGTACCTCATCTCTTGAATCCGACCATCAAAATCATGAGATTCGCCTAGTCTATCCCCAACTCATCGACTACAACCAACGAGGACCACCGATTCTCAATACATTCAAAAATGAGGAGGCACTCTCAGAATTCATGGGATTACGGGACCACATTCCAGATGGTGATCACAAAGTAGGCTTTATAATGGAGCTGGACACACATGAATATTACGGGGAAATGATTGAATCCTTCAGTCGCAAAAGTGAGAAACTAAGAATCATATCCACGTCCTTAAGTGAAAACCACAAGGTGGCACTCTCTGACAAGAAAAGAGAAAAATAAAGGACACATCCAATGGTGAAAACCTCTCTGAGGCACCCGAGGATGAAGGATTCAATCTTCCCTTAAGAGCTATTCATCAGGAGGAGTCAACACTTTTGGCCGAAAAATGCAATCATGTCAACCTAGGAACAAAGGAGACCTCGCATATCACATTCTATGCGGAATCACTATTATCAGAAGAGCAAGAACTCCTAGTAGCATTCCTAAGGGAGAGGCAAATAAACTTCACATGGAGTTATGCTAACATGCCAGGACTTGATCTAGAGACTATGGTCCATCACTTAGCAGTATATCCAGATGCAAAACCTATCAGACAAAAACTCTAAAAAATGCACCCTCAAATCGCTTTATTGGTAAAAATGGGGCTCAAAAAGTTGTTAGATGTAGGATTCATCTGACCCATAGATTATCTAGAATGGGTATCAAACCTAGTACCTATTTCAAAACCTGATGGAACCATTCGAATATGCACAGACTTTAGAGATTTGAACAAGGCATGTCCAAAATATGACTTCCCGCTTCCTAACATTTACATGATAATGGACATGATAGCAGGGCATGAGATGTTATCATTGATGGATGGATTTTTAGGATATAATTAGATCATGATAGCTAAGGAAGACTAGCATAAAACAACATTCACTTGCCCATGGGGGACTTATTGCTGGAACATGATGCCATTCAGCCTAAAAAATGCAGGAGCAACATATCAAAGGGCTATGACATTGATCTTCCATGATATGATCCATAAAACAGTTGAGGACTATGTTGATGACATCCTAGCTAAGTCCAGAAAAAGACAAGATCACATAGCGACCCTGAGTGCCATCTTTGACAGACTAGAAGAATATAAAGTAAGACTAAACATAAAGAAGTGCATCTTCGGCGTACAATCAGGTAAATTGCTAGGATACATAGTATCGATGAGGGGTATTGAAGTGGATCTAGCAAAAAGTGAAAGCAATCCTCAAAATGGAAGCACCAAAGACACTAAAACAATTAAGAGGCCTCCAAGGTAGACTCCAATCCATTTGAAGGCTCATAGCGCAGTTAGTAGACAAACAAAATCCATATTCTCACCTACTCCACAAGGGAGTAGCATACAAATGGGATGATAAATGTGAAGAGGCATTCAACAAAATCAAGGAATATCTACTGACACTGCTGGTCTTAATGCCACCTATCCCAAAGAAGAAATTGATCTTATATGTGTCAGTAATAGTAGTAGCCCTTGGAGCTCTCCTAACTCAGCATGATGAAAATGGAATAGAGAGGGCTATCTATTACATCAACAGGAAAATGGTTGGGCATGAGTTAAACTATTCATTTATCAAGAAAGCATGTCTTGCAGTAGTGTTTACATCTCAAAAATTTAGACACTACATGTTGGCACACAAGATAAAGCTCATCGCCAAAATTGATCCCCTCAAGTATCTACTATCGAAGGCAATTCTCACAGACAGAATGGTAAAATGGGTAATGATATTATCAGAATATGACATCGAGTATGTGGAGAGAAAAGCAATCAAGGGTCAGGTCATTGCAGATCAACTAGTAGAAGCACTTATTTATTTTGAGAATCCTCTTGTCTCAGAGTTTCTAGATGAATCCATCTTTAACCTTAATGTTGCTGATCACTAGAAACTATACTTTTACGGCTCATATACGCAACACAGATCAAGAGCGGGTGTCTTCTTCATCACCTGACAAGGAGATTGCATACCAAGGTCATACAAACTAGCATTTCCTTGCACCAACAACATTGCAAAATATGAGGCTTTGATTATAGGTCTCAGGATAGCAATGCAATGGAACATCATAGCTCTAAAAGTGTATGGAGACTCTCAGTTGATTATAAATCAAGTCAATAATGAATATTAGACTAAGGATGACAAGCTCATTCCATAAAAGAAATTGGTGGAGACCCTTAAAGAATGCTTCATCGAAATAACATTTGAGAAAATTCCTAGAACCAACAACAAAGTAGTAGACACCACGACAACAATTGGGTCCCTACTGGACATCCCTAACAATGTTCCAAAATATGAATTCTTGATTGAGTAGCTTCTCATTCCAGCATTCAAGGTACCAGAATTAGAATGTGTGTGAAATCATTGGTCCTGGTTATCCTTGGTATCATGATATCTATAACTATCTTTGCATAGGAGTTATACCCGCTGACTTTCCATCGAACCTAAAACAAACCTTTGTTAAAAAGGCATCTACATTTGTCATCCTAGGTGATACCCTGTACCATAGAAGCATAAAAGGTACCTTACTATGCTGCTTAAATGCTGACGAGGCATTAACCACCCTAACCGAAGTACATAATGATATCTGTGGTTCACACTCGAGTGGAATGACCATAGCCAAGAAACTGCTGAGGATGGGGTATTATTGGCCCACAATGGAATGAGAAGCACATGATCATTCCAAAAAGTGTCTACAATGTTAGCAGCATGGGGACCTCATCCATGCTCTAGCTCAAGAGCTTCATCCCATTGTCACACCATGGCCCTTCTCATAGTGGGGACTTGATCTCATTGGGAAAATCACTCCTACCTCATCTAATGGCCATAAGTTCATCATAACCACAACAAAGTACTTTACTAAGTGGGTGGAGGCCATACCCATGACGTATATAACTAGAAAGGATATTTCTAAGTTCATCCTGAACTATCTCATATGCTGCTATAGTGTTCCACAAGCCATTATCTCAGATAATGGGACACCATTCAAAAATCAGCAAGTTCGTGACTTATGCCAAAAATTCAAAATCCAACATCACTTCTCCACTCCGTATTATCCCCAAGGCAATGGACAAGCAGAAGCTACAAACAAAACCATCCTTAAAATCCTCAAGAAAATAGTCAATGATGCAGGTCGTGACTAGCATTTGCAGCTTAACCCTGCCCTCTAGGCTTATCGAACTAGCATCTGTACACCCACTGGCACCACTCCCTTCTCCTTGGTCTACAAATTAGAAGCGGTACTCCCAATTGAGATTGAGCTCCCATCCCTTAGGATATCATTGCAAAACCTCATCACAGATGAAGAATACAAAATATCAAGATTGAATGAGCTGGAGTTACTAGATGAGAGAAGTATAGATGCTTTAAATCATTTGCAAGTCTATCAAAATAGACTCAAAAGGAGCTACAATAAGAAAATCAGAAGTGGGACATTCCAAGTTGGAGAGCTGGTCTTAAAAGAGAACTAGAGGAATGTCCCAAACCCAAGCAGCAAAGGCAAGTTCGAACCTAATTGGTTAGGACCTTTTGTCATCACAACAAGTTATAATCAAGGGCATATCAGTTATCAACACCTGAAGGGGAACCTCTGTAGAGCCCATGAATAGCTCCCATCTCAAAAAATTTTATTCCTACATCTTTCAAGATATAGAACCAAAAAATCCAAAAAAATAAAAAAAAATGATCAAAAATAGTAAAAGAGAAAAAATCGTTCTCTAGTGAAAACCACTTCAGTGGCACTTTGGGCAAGTACCTTGGCAAAAACCTAGCAAATAGGTGCCTTGTGTAAATAAGCACTCTCCATCCATCAAGATCTCTATGGCTTGTTCGGCATCATCCATCCATTACATTTCCATCATCCATCGTATTCAGGTCTCCATCCATCACTCACCCACTCACATCTGTACCATAGCTTGGTCCTATTTTCATATCGTGATCCCTCCTAGTAGTACTCAGCCCATCCTCAAGGTCAGTCTGTCCTACCTTTATCGGAGTAGTCTATTGCATCACGCTAGGGGCACGTTCCCACCAGATTGGATTCATGTATATTCTTAAGGTCCTCAAATCAGAAAATCCCAAAACATTAGAAAATTACAAAATCCAAAAACTTTCAAAACATATCAAAATCCAATAACATTCAAAAACATCAAAATCCCAAAAATAGGTTAAAAAGTCATTCAAAAAGTAAAAAAATAGAGTCGTCAGTCAAACTACGTCATCTCTAAGCTTGAACGTAGGCAAGGTTGATCTTTGATCATCCCCCGAGACATTTAGGTCAGTCCTATATGAGTCCGTCACAATAAACTAACATCTCATCATGTATATCATCATTTGTAAATTGGTCAAGTCATCAGTTGAACTACGTGGTCTCTGAGTATATAACGTAGGCAAGGCTAATCTGTTGATCAGCCCCCGAGGCCCCTAGGATAGGTCTTTAGGTTAGTCTCTTGGTCAAAATCTTAGAAAATCCCAAAAACATTGGAAAATAGAAAATCAAAACATTTGAAAACCTCAAAAAATACCAAAAACAGCCTCAAAACATTGCAAAACTCCAAAAACATCCAAATATTTGAAAAAATCCATCCACCTCATCTCACTTGCACCTGCAATAACACCACTCATAATAAACTAATTGTCATCCTTAACCTTTGGTAAAACAGTTAGAAACAAGTCTAGCAAATTAAGCGTGAAAAAACTCAAAAGCGTCAAGTCTCAAGTCTAAGTCAGTACGTAAGCAAGTTGGCCAATTCTTTGTGTCGATAGTCCATCATCCAAACAGTCTCATCAATCATTTGATAACATCATGTCCTAGGATTCATCCTTCCTACAATGGGCATCATCTTTGGCAATAAGTTTTGGTTCTTATCCTTGAAAATACATTCCCTTTTGGTTAACGGTATTGAAGAACATCAACTTGTTTTTGTGCTTTATCTTTGTCTTTTGACTTATCTTATTACACTCAATCCAAGGACCTCTCGATGATATCCAACTAAAGGATTTAGAGAGATAGGAATGGGGCAATGATCATTATTCTTTTGTCTGCTATGCTTGTTGGACGTTCTTGTAAAATAACTTGGTGAATACTTGCTCTGTTAGATATGTATAGAGGATGTTTTGGATAGCTTGTTGACTATTGCATTGATTGGTTATACCTTTCCGTGTTTTGGTCCGAGATGTTTGAAACTTCTAAAGTGCATCCTAGCAAGGTTTTCGTATGTTAGGTGTGAACAAGAATATTCCTATCTATTTGTCAAGTCAAAGTCCATCACACTAAGTACAAAGCCATCCTGGTCCTTTATACCTTGATGCATCGTGTTTATGTGTTTTATCAAACATAAGGTAAGTGACCCTTTTAAAATCCCAATCCTTGATAAGCAAATCATCCATCTATCATCATCCATTTCCCATCATCATCATTTCATCATCATCATCTCTCATAAAATTGGATCCTCTTGTCATCATCTAATATCTTCTTCTCTGCACTAACATCACGTCATGAATAATTAATCATCATCACTAGAGCATCCATCTTGCATCCACAAACCATCAGTATTCTGCATATCATAAACATAGCATATCATCATCATAATATAGATATGTTAGTCTAAGCATCTCATAAATCATCCATTTCATAATCATCATATATCACATCATCCATCTCATCCATCATCACATCATATCATCATTTAAGTTGTTTAAGATAATATAGATTTGTTATTCTAAGCATCTTAAAATCATCTCATTTGTATCATCGACAATAACCATCCATTTTGAACCTCTTTATCATGAGATCAACCCTAAAATTGAATCTTTTCGCTCAATCTCTTGAGGGGGCAATGTACCAGTGTACCTCTTTCCGTTGGGGCATCCGAAAAATTAAAAAAAATTTGAATTTTGATCTCAGCAAGTTTATTCTTTGAACCAACGCAACAAGTACATTGCTTCAAAGAGGGGAAAAATGTAGACATGTCAAATTGACATTGTGCATCACATTCACTCATCAATTAAATAAATCAAGTTTATTTAATCAATCTCCTAAAGGTTATTGAATAAATCAATTAATCTTCTAAAGATATCCATTTAATTTAAAAATAGATCAATGATATTAATTAAATCTCTAATGATCAACTTCTTCTCATTTAATTTAAACAAACCCAAAAGTCTAAGTTGAATGTCACAATCATTTAATATCAACTTAATTAATCTAATCCCTGATTAAATGCTAATCCTAACCACTTGCATTCTCTAGATTTTGCCACTTGCACAAATAAATCAATTTATTGATTTATTAAAATCATCATTTTCACTCAACGTGGCATTTATGGGGAATATTCCCTCAAGTTTGAAAATATGA
Source organism: Sequoia sempervirens (assembly GCA_007258455.2). Lineage (NCBI taxonomy): Eukaryota > Viridiplantae > Streptophyta > Pinopsida > Cupressales > Cupressaceae > Sequoia > Sequoia sempervirens. The sequence continues at coordinate 66,497,338 of VDFB02072274.1, forward strand.
CAAGTTGATTTGTCCCTCCAACATTGCATTTATTTCTTATTTTTTGTCCCCCACTCATCTTGTCTCTCAAATTCAAATTTGAAACTCCCTCTCATGGGCACATTTCCCAAATCTTGCACAACCCATAGCCTATCACCACTTGACAAGTGGCCTCTTCTCATTGGTGGATCTTTAGTTCCACATTCACCCACTTGGCCAATCTCTCATTAAAAAAATCTATAAATAAGGACCTCATTCTTCATCAAAGGCATCCACATTTTACATGCAAAGTTGCTCTCTTGGTTTGAGAACTAATTTTGCTCTTGATCTCCATTGCATCTCATCATTTTAGCTCTTGATCATGGATTGGGAAAGGGTCATTTGCACATTTGACACCAATCCACTATGGAATAGGTAACTTGTTATTGTTTTCATAATACTTTTAGTTTTTCTATTATCATTTGTTGCATTTGGAAGCATTCACAAGGTATTTCATAGGAGCATTTTGATAGATTTGTGAAATACTAATCCATGTTTGAGATTTTACTATTTGCAGATTTTAATGGATGCTTCAAAAATAAGTAAACGATAAGTATATGCTTTAACCCTTGACCCTTGTTTGATCCTGTGATATTTTTGTGGCATAATAGTTTCATATTTTTTCCTCATTGCTTTATGTTATTTGAGTATTGATTGGAATTTATAATTTCATATGTATAAGTCATTCTTTTTATTCTACACTATCACCAAAAGTTGGCTAGTAAAATGTTTTATTTGTAATAAGGAATGGGCTATGTGAGTTGTCTCTCCATTCTTTGGTAGCCTTTCTTTTCATCAACAGACTAATACATGATTATTCATTTGATGTGGTGTGCTCTATTGTTAGCTCATGAAAATAAATGGCTAAATTCTGGGGTATTCATTGGTTAAATACATATCTAATGGATAATTATGGGCTCATGGTATACATTCTAGGCTTATGTTATACCAAATATTTAGAAAGGAATGTGTGTTTTAAATCAATCATGTGGTATTCAATAATATTATTCATCTATATGATTGTATAAAAATTTAAATTTAAATGGTTTTTTGAGTTACCAATCTTGTAAATACTATGTATGATATTGTGCTAATGAATATAGCACTCAACCAATAGATGGTGAAAAATTTGTGTAGCTAGGAGCTTTGGCCAATAATAAAAATCACCTAGTAAAATCTAGTGATGAAATTGCTACAAACTCCAACCTCTTCTTTGCTTTTAAGATTCCAAAAAATATGTTCTTTGTAGAGTGATTGAAATTTCATCCCAAATATAAAAGTTAATGTTGCTTCTAATTATATAGGTGCGAGTAGAATGCAAAGGCTTTCCTTTAGCTCTTAATGTTGATAGAAGATTATTTCACGAGGATCCTTACCTTTTGTATAGAATAGTGCAACTATTTTCTTTCCAAATATGAATAGTTTATCAAATTATTACAATGAATGGATTTTAAATGCTCAAGGATTAGTGTTGATTTGTTAGATGATGTAGTGAGGATTTTTTTCAAAGTTTGGGTCACTTATAGATGATAAAATAATATTTCATGATTTTTATTTATTTATTTTATATTAAATCTAGAATTGGAGCATTCCTTTGTCAATTTATTGAAACTTTCACATTTAAATATGTTGTACTCAATTAGCAATCTAGGGAGTAGAGGTAGAATTTATCATCAAATTATCTCTTCATTGTTAGTTTTTACAATGAGGATATAAGAGATTTGGGTTTTATTTTTAGAATTCCAAGTTGTTATAGTCCATAGGAAGAAGTTACTTTTTCCCATGCCCTATGAACATAAACTAGTGACACAAGATGAAATTTTTGAACCCAAAGGCTATGAGAAAAATAGTGAAAGTTCTAAAGACCTTATATTCACTCAACTCAATAATTTCTATTTAGAGAGGGTGATTAAAATAATTATAGAGAAAATTTATTTAAGATGATGTGAAATGTTTAAAAATATGTCCACATTCATCAATATCATCCTATAAATTTTTGATGTAGAGCACTATAGTGATTTCGACAGTAATTTCAAGTTGTATGCATTATTTACATTGAAGATATTCTAGTACTTAAGCTCTTCATTTTTAGTTTGGATATAGAAGTTGATTTCCTATTTCAATTTAAAATTTATTTGTTTAGTAGTCTATGTTTTATTTTACCTTTAATATTGAAAAAAAATATTTTGATGATATTATAGTGTGGATGATTGTTGTTATAAGGCTATAACTATCTCCTTACGAATTACTAGTTGTATTATATTTTTCTTACTATTAAAGATTTTTTCAATTTCATTTAAAAGCACATTCGAATCCTCTATTTTTGTCTAGTTTTTCTATGAATCAACATGTTTTGTTTTATACTAAAGTAATGATTTTTCTAATGTTCTATTATAGATTTAGATGCAAGCTAACAAAGTTACACTTGAGGTGACACACTTATTATTGCTTCCTAACCACTAGGGTAATGCCCCTTGTGCTATGGTAAGAGTTCCTTCGTCTTGTTCTTCTTGCAAGAATGGCTCACCTTCTCATGGGAAATATCATGAATGTAGCCACTTTGCTCAAGGTAACTGGGAAAACCAATCCCAATTTTCTCCCCAAATTGGGATAAGGGATTGTGGTCAATAGAATTGATCTTTTCCTGTTCTTTGGCACTCTAACTCCCCACCACTTGTAGGAGGAACTCTTGGGTGGCCTATCAAAGATGCTTCTAATTGATTTGATTCTAGAAAATTTCCTTAGCTAGCTCTTTCCATTCTTCTTGTTCGTGCTACTAAATAAGAAGATAAAGAAAATGATATTGATAGGTAGGACCCTCTTATGGAAATTTCAGACCCTGTTAATGTATGGGATAAACTAAATCATTGGGATCCTCCTCCTCCACCCATTGCTATTGCTCTCATTGTTTTGATTATATGAGAAAAACAGGTTTTGAAGAGACCTAAAACCCTTTACAACTCAAGATACAAAATGCTACTAAAAAGAAACTACCATAAGGCACTAATATCATACCATAACCAAAAAAGCAAGACAAAAAGGGTGTTGTACGAGAAATAAAACAATAAAATAATAGTAGCACCTAACAACATCCAAACAATAAAACAACAAGAAATAAACTGAGACCCAACAAAAAATAGACATTAGTAAAAAAGAGAGCAGAACACTATTTCATACTGCTTAAGGTGTTGGCCACCTCAAGCTCCTGTCTCCTATGCACTTCAATCATGTCCAACAACTCTTTCTTCTCAGCTTCAAAGGACTTTTTCCATTTAGTAGACCCTCTAACAATAGGTCCTTTAACATCATCTTTGGCACCTTTTTTACATTTGCCTTTGGCCGAATTATGCTCTTTTTCCATTTGTTCAGAGAAATACACTTGGTACTCCATGAACTCACAAATATTTCTCAATAGGACTTCCAAGGAGTCCGCACTATTTTTCACTAAAATGTGGCTTGCATAGAGGAGATTCTTTATGCCTACATTTGTATTCAAAATCTTGGCTTCTCTACTACTCTCATTGTTGTTTTTATACTCAAAAGACTATTGTCCCATATGAAATTTAAGAATTTGACTATTTTCATCCACCTTTCCTTAATGAATAAGTATAATATAATTTTATAAATGATAATATAATCATTTCTTAAAAAAAAATCAATTAAAATATAGTATAGAGGCCAAGGTCTATCAATTTAAGAAGTTCAAACCATGAATCTACATTTATTTTTCTTTTTCAAAATGTAATTTAAGACAATGTGGGAACACATATCATTATTCCTAGCCATGTATATACCATTGCAAGGCTTAAGAGAATAAGTCAAAATGTCGACGTAACCTACAGGCTAAAAGCATTGATAAGCACTAAGCAAATGTCTTGGTATTATATATGATGGCACTACCCTTACTGTCAAGCAGAAGATAGCCAGATTATTTTCTTACCTGTAAACTTTTATGGTTGTGGTGACATAAGTCAGGTGGGTTATGATTGAATTACTGATTAATGCATATCTACAAAACTGACACCACAGTAAGGAAAATATTCAGAGATATGGTACAGATTTGTTGTGTACAGTTAAAAATAAATGGGCACCAGTGAGGCACCAATTTCTTTCCGTTCATTAAGCAGTTTGACTCTGTAATAACTTATTCCAGACGCACTCTACAATCGTTGCTTCTCCACATGTCACCATTTACCATTTCAACTTAAACCAGAAGAAGCGTTCCTTTCAAGTTTCTATCATTTTCTTTGAAAACTCAAATTTTGAGTGCGAAGTCGTCTCTGTGAGTCGGTTAATTTAAAGACAAGATACATAATAGCGAATACCACAGATCTGTTCCTTTAGCCACCCTAGTCATTCCCCACTTAAAAAATATAATTTAAAAGAACCCAAAGAGTATTATCTCCAATTCATTCACTTTTTAAAATTTCATTGCCACTGAGATGTATATCTCTAGTTTAGTCATAGATCCATAAGACTTTAAATATTTTATAGTTTACGGGTATTTTATTTTTTATTTTTAAATTTAAACTTTATTTTTATTAGTTCTTTTATTGAATACAAGTCATTATATTTATAAGAAATATTTTTAAGAGCATAAAGTTTATTTAGGATTGCATTTAATGCAAATTCTCTTAAATAACATCTATAAGATTTTGTAAATGGTCATGATGTATAGGCTCTCTGAAGATTTAACAAAGTTTGTTTCACTAAGTTATATAGGTATGGTAAGACTTGGAACTATTATAATCCTATAGTGAAGGTAATTGGAGATATTTATAATTGAAAAAATACTCTTTTATTATTGAAGACCAATGCTTATGTATTGGGAAATGAAATCAAACTATTTGAAAAAGGGAAATATGTCTTGAAAATTTACACATTAGAACTAGATATGCATATTTATCCAAATCAAATACTCAAGATATGCATTACATACTTAAACATACTTCAACGATTCATCCTTGATGCAACAGTCCATACTTACACATAAATATGAATACTCATGATGTACATTTATCCAAAACAACAAAACTCAAATTTTGTTTCTTCCTAAAGACTTTGAAAGGATTTTACAAATAGCATTATGCTAAGTTAATCAACAAATTTCTTGTTTGGCCAAGTCGTTCGAGAGGTGGATGATTTAGGAGAAGGAGCTAGATGATTTGCATGCCATTGTTGGTATAGAGGAAGATAAAAAGAATTTACTAAATGAGATTGATGCTGTCCATCAGAACCAGGAGAAAACCATGCAATGCCTTAGGGTCATCACTGATTATAGTAAATAAACCATGAAGAACACTACCCTCACCCTTTAGGTTTTTTAGGATGAATTAAGGAAGTTCCAAGGGAAATGGGTTGTGGATGATGGTTTGGAAGATGGTCATATGCAAAAGAAGAAAGGTAAAATGGTGGTGTGATACCTTGATATTTCTACTGCTCTAAATGTGCAAAATAACTAAGAAATGTGAATAACAAAATACCAAGGACACCTCAAGATTAGCCAAAAGAGTGGTTCAACAAAAAGGAATGCAAATAAGATAAAACGCAAACACTTTTACCTCCCTTGTTGTTGATACCTCTTTGATTGGCCCTTGCTTGGATTGGTTGTGTGATCCTTAGATGATTGTTTGAATGACTATATGCAAGATTCAATATGCAAGATGATGAACAAAGATGGCTAAATGATGGTAAAAGGATTGAGAGTTCAAATGGACAGCATGTAGTTATCAAAATGCAAAGTGTTCTAGAAGGAAAATGGGCAGCATAAGGGTGCTCTAAATGAAAAGTGTTCTGAAAATGCCCTTGAGGAGGGGGTATTTATAGAAGAATTTGAATTCTCTAGAGAATTCAACGGTCAAGATTGCTCCAACAAGGGCAAGATGAAGGGCTATGGTGGGTTGAGAACCCACAAGCCCTCACATCTTGACATGTGGAGGGTGAAGTGGACAAGGGGACATGAGGTGGAAATGAGTTGTCAAAAAGGTACATGAGGTGGAAAATGACATGCACCTTGGGGAGTGAGGAGATTTCCACAAAAAGGGATTTCTTGTCCCCAAGTGGGAGTGAAAGGGACTTTTGAAGAATTTTGGAATTCCTCAAAAATCTACATGGGAAAAGGAAAGGTGGTTAGGATATAAATGTGAATTAAAATTCACATTCCTAGGAGGATCTAGAGGATAAAAGGTGAGTCTAAAGGTGGGACTTGGTCACATGTGGAGATTGTGACAAGTCCAAGGTGGGTCACATGTGGAGATTAGACAAGTCCAAGGTTCTAGAAGCCTTGGAAGGATGGAATGAAATAAAAATTCAAATATAAAAGAGGGGAATTTAGGAAGAACAAAAAGGAATTAAAAATTCCTTGGAGAATGATTAGATTACCATTAATCAATAATTAGAAGATAATTAAGGAATTAGGATTAAAGCCAACTTGCAAAAGTTGAGGATGTGACACATCCTAATCAAGGATTAGGCATGTGCACATCCTTAATGAAGAGATTAGGAAATGGATTAGGATTAGATGAAAATGACATGTGAGGAATTAAATAAATGTAATATTTATTTAATTTATTTGAAGAAAAGAGGATTAAGGAGGGTAAGGTATTTAATTATTAATTAAAAACCTTAGAGATTTGGCAGAATTAAAGATATTGATTAAATAATAGTAATATTACTTAATTAATTCTGACAAGAGGATGTTTAGATTTAAAAGTGATAAATTTGGATAAATTAAGTGTCCAAATTTGGATGTCTACATTTTGCCCCTCTTTGAGATGGTGTTATGAAGTAGCATCATTTCAAATAATATTAAAATATAGAACCTAGAAGAAGATGGTTAGACTGGAATAGACGCCCCAGTCATCCAAAGGAGTGGCTAGGAAGGGAAAAAGAAAATGATGAAAATTAGGGATGAAAATTAGGGATGAAGGATGGATGCCCCCTCGAGAGGACATGCGGGTTGAAGAGAACACGTGTGTGCTCTCGAAATGGATGATGTGATGCAAGGAAAGATGAGGAGGATGATGCAAGGTGATGGGGAAGAGAGTAAGTGATAGGAGATGGATGAAGCACAAATGGATTTTAGGACAAAAGGTGATGTTTCCCCAGTCAAGGTACAAGCCAAAATGGGTTGATGATGGATGGAGTGTTGTCAATGAGGGAATTAAGGATCCCAAAACAACACGAGGATAGGGAAGGATACATCCCACTGAGTGGTATTGATGAGGGAAGGATACATCCCAAAACACCACTAAAGGATAGGGAAGAATACCTCCCAATGATGATGATGAAAGTGTTGTTGATGAGGGAAGGATACATCCCAAAAAAACACCAAAGGGATAGGGAAGAATACCTCCCGATGATGATGATGATGAAAGTGTTGTTGATGAGGGAAGGATACATCCCAAACAACACCAAAGGGATAGGGAATGATACTAATGGATGATGATGATGATGACGGGTCAAGGCTGGTAACAAGACTGGGGACAAGACCACGGATTTGATTAGGTGATTCGGGCTAAGTGGGATGGATGGAGATTGGATAGAGATAAGGATGGATGGGGGGATACATGCAAGACGATAGAATGGAGAATGAGATGCAATTCTAAATGCAATTTATCATCTTTGGAGCACTGGTTTTTGCTATAGCATCAAACACAAGACACCAGGGTATGAAGAACCAAGGTGAATTAGTGTCTAATGCATAAAACAAACACAACAGACAAAAAGACTATCCCAACACCCCAAAGTCATAAAGACCTTGGTCGGGCCAGGTATTGAGATAACTACAAGCACAAAAGGATGCCCCAACATAACACAAGACCTCAGGGATCTTGGTGGGTACTATGTGGGACAACCAAGAAGACACAAATAGACATAAAAAGATCAAGATATGCCCCTATGTTGACCAATCAAAACACACCATAATATGATGGATTATGGCGGTCTTGACAAGTGATGATAGGAGCTCAAATGATAAAAAAAATCCAAAAGCATCAAAAGATTGCAATCAATTTCAAATGTCCTTTGCCATAGGATCGAGGGGATAGATGGGATTGATGAGGTATGTTAGGAAGGATGCATCCTGTTGAGACCGAAGATGATGGATACGAAGCTAAAAGATTGTTATGACGCAGGATGTTCAAAAGCGATTGGATTTCATGATACAAGTGGATCTTGTTTGTTAAGAACCGGCTAGATAAGGGCATAGCTTGATGACACGACACAAGGAAGACAAGACATGGGACTGACACACCCTAAGGACCTAGGGGCTCGAGTATCGATCACATCAGCTCTACCACGAAAGCAGAGTCCTCAGAGTTCAACATGAAATGTGGATGACCTAATTCAGGATGAAGACCTTGATGGATGGTAAAGATAAGATGGACAAAAGGAGAAAGACTGATGATAGACAATAGAAGATGGCGGACAATGAAGATCGATGATGGAGCCCCTGGCAAAGATCAAATGATCTATCTTGCCTACTTGAAAGTGGAGGGGCAACGAGTCTCTAATAAGACCAAAAAATAATGGATGCAGCGGATGATGGATGATGATAGATAAGTGGATAAAAAGATGGGACTGATAATGACAAGATAGGATAGGACTGATTGGATAGGATGATGACGATCACATAAAAGCCCGTGGATGGGATAGTTATCCAAAGCAAAGAAATGACTCTTGGGAGGATGATATGATAGAGAAATGAGCATAAAAAGTGATAGGGATTGAAAAGATGCGCAAGAGAAGCGTGGGTGATGACAATGAGATAAAATGGCATTGGGTTGCATGGGAGGAGGCCCATAGTCGACATCACCAAATGACAAGGATTGTGAGATGATGTGAGATGGGATGAGGATAAAGATATAGGATAGGATGGGGATGGAGGTTGTTTGGATGGATAGGAATATAAGGATTGGGAGATGGAAGGGATGCTAGGATAGATTGGAGATGGAAGGATGCTATGATAGATGGATAGGGACAGTGCTGATTGGGAGATGAAAGGATGCTAGGAATAGAGGGATACTAAGACAAGGATGGGCATAGGATGCCGGATAGATGGATAGGAGATGAAGGATGTTATGATAGATGAATAGGGACAAGGATTGGGAGATTAAAGGGATGTTAGGATAGATGGGGAGATGGAAGGGATGCTATGATAGAATCTGGATATGAAGATAAGGATGGGGAGATGGAAGGGATGCTATAATAGATGATTTCTCCAAGGACTATGTCACAAAGGAAGCAGATGCCCCCACTCTAGATATGTCATATATGATGAGGCATGAGGGACGTAAGACAAGTGGATGATAAGATAAAGGAGATAACTAAAGGAGGGCAGGATGGGTGACCAAGGAATATGATAGAGCATGGGTGAAGGGAATATATACCAATAGGTGTCCAAAGCATGAATAGATAGGTGCCCCAATTTTGATCAAGATCACAAGAAGGATGGAGGGAATGGGAGATAAATGGGATATGATGGTAGGATGCAGAAGACGGGTGCATAGCTAGAAGCATAGCAGATGGAGAGAATGCATATCAGGAAGTTGCCCCCAAGTGCAAATGGGGAGTTATGCATGACGCCTGTTTGCCAGGTTTTCATCATGGTACTTATCCAAAGCGCTTGTTTGCCAAGTTTTCACCATTGGACGAATTATTTCTCTTTACTTTTTTTTTTTGACTTTTTGACTTTTTTGACTTTTTTGGAGTTTTGTGGATAGCAAGGGGATGAAAATGGGTAAGGATAGGGATGTTGATAAGGGGATTTAGAAGACAAGCGATAATGATATGGATGAAGGACTCAAACATCAAGTCCCATACTAGGTAGTAAGAGCCCATGTTCAAACCGACTATTGGATGTTGGTACAACCTTATGCAAGAGGATGAATTAGGGGGATTTGAGAGGGGAGATACATGGGATAATGGATGGGATGCTGCGAAGGGTATGGATGGAATGATGGGGTGGATATATGATGGGGAGATGCGTTCAGGACCAACATTGGCACATGTGGTGGTGGACGTGAAAAGATAAGAGGATTAAGGGATGGAGAATGTGGGGATAATGGAGGAGATGGAATGGTGAATTTTGGGACATAGGGACCCAAAACAGACGTAGGAGATGAAAGGGGTGTATGATGAGCTTTTGGATTAGCGACTTTGAATGTTCTTATAGATTTTTCATGTAATGGTATTACATCTTTTTTCTTTGGGATCCACATGGTTTTAATCTTTGCTTTCGTGGGCCTTTGTGACCTATGGATTTGATGTAGATTTTTCTTTTCTTCACCATGTCTTTTGGAGGGGACATGAGGAGCTTTAGATTCATGTGGATATTTGGATTTATGCATTTTTTCTTTAACAACCAAAGTGCTTTTAGTATCAATGGCATGGGTGTGAGGAGATGGATGATGTGGAGTGATGGAGGTAGGAGTATGGGGATTATATGTAGATGGAGGATGTTTAGGTAAGTGCCCTTGTTGATCCTGAATATGGGGTATGTGAGAGGGATGTTTATGATGGATGAGATGGATAGGTGATGAATGGATGAAAGGATGGATAGGATGAGATGGAGGAGGTGATTTTGGGATATAGGGGCCCAAAATAGATGTAGGACCTGGCATGGTAGATGGAGGATTAGAGATGATAGATGGAGGGATGTAAGGACCCAAAATGGATGGAGCAGATGAAGGAGGAAGATGGATAGTTGTTTTGAGGTGATACGATAGAGGAGGAGGGATGGCCACATATGATTTAGCGAGGTAATGGGAAGAGCCGATATTTCTTTTGGAAAAGGCTCGTTGAGGACGCCTAGAGGTTGTACCAACATTTTTGGATTGCGAGTCATGAGTAGTACATCCAAGACCTTGCGGATACAAGTGTTCTTTAGCTTGGATGGGCTCTATAATACCTTGCTCATGAAGGCCTAAACCTTTTCCTTGATAGTTCATTTTCTTGAGTATTCGATCTAGGATAAGATTTTTGTTATGCTTGAAGAATGATGCAAGTTCATTATTAGGCGGAAGAGGAGGGTTGGTGTATATGCTTTGTTTTTCTTCTGCGAGGAGACCACCATGGAGGAATGTGAGAGGTCCAATGGGATATGCAAGCGGTGTGGGGATAGCATTTTTAGGTGATGACGGGGGATCATGAGAGGGAGATGGTGGGATAGCAGCATGTGGATAGGTGATATTAGGAGAGGGAGTAAGGGCCATGATAGGATCTAGATTTGTGGTAGTAGGCTCATGCGATGGAGATGGAGATGGAGCGGTGGAAGCTTGAATGACAAGGGGATCATGGGATGGAATTGATGGGGGACTGTGATCTTGAGGTGGACTAGATGGGATGGTAGGATCTTGATTTGGAGAAGGGGATATGCTGGCATGCTTTGGATTAGACCCTTGGCGTGACTCATCATGTGCGGAAGGCATGGTAACGGAGTCTTGTTGGGACTCTTCAAGTGGGGAAGATGGAGGGATGGAAGATTCATGAGGTTTATTGGAATGGGCTTTGGTGCTACTGGGAGTGGGAGGAGTGGATTGGATTTGGGTGTCTTCGATGGATTGGGTGGATTTAGGAGTAGAGGGAGTGGATTGGAATTAGGTGTTTTTGATGGATTCGGTGGTTCTCATAGTAGGAGATGGGGGTGCAATGGATTTAGTGGGTTCAATGGTTTCAATGGTTTGAGCAGCACTATGGGTGGTAACGTCAATAATAGGTGTGGTATGGAGAAGGGTCTCATCACTAGTGACTGTGGATGATGGATCTAGATGGCATGGTTCCATGACTTCAAGATGTGGAGTTGGGGGTGGCTTCTTTGTAATTAGTCCTTGGAGAACTTCTGAAACGAGAGACTTGCATATGGTTGGCTTGGCTAGGGTGGTAGAAATGGATGAGGGATTGTGGATTGGTATACTAGGGTTAGATGGAGGAATGGGATTGAATGTAGGACTATGGTAGATGGAGGTCAGAAATGGAATGAAGAGACAAAATGGAAATGGTCGATACGGATTAGGAATCGAGACAAGGCTTCATCGTAGAGGAACTTCAGATTAAGATAGAGAGCTAAGAAATGCGAGGATATTAAGGTGGTAGATTAAGAATAAGAGGACATGGATTGTGGATTAGGGCAAGGGGAAGACATAAGAGTGGTGTAGTGGGACAAGATGGCAGGAGATGGATCTCAAAATGTCGGATATGTCGTTCGGATAAAGGCTATAGATGAATTAAGGTAAAAGAGGTGTGGATGTATGGGATTGGTATGGGAAGAAGATTAGGAAGAAGGATTCGGATAGAGGGACATGGATGGGGATTATGTGAGTGTGGGATGGGAAAGATGAGAGGATAAAAGGATGTAGATGTTGTGTAAGGGGATGATGTAGATGAAGGAGATGACAAATATGGGGATGAAGAAGATATTGGATATCCATTGTCAAAGGGGGCATAAGGAGCATGATTAGGCATGGATGAAGACATAGCGGGATAACTGGAAGGGGTGATTGGATTGTGGAAAGTGGGTGGAGAGATCTTACTAGTGATGATAGCATCAAGGGGATCTATGTCATATTCTTCTTGATTGACAAGACTTTCGTTATCGTCCGTCCACATAATTAAGGTTTCCCTTGACTACTATTGATGGAGGATGAGGATTCATGATTATGAAAGGATAAATAGAATGGATAAAAGATTTTGGATGGGAACATATTAAAGCTCAAATCGAGATTTTGGTCAAGCTCATATCAGGATTGGACAAAAGCTTAGATCAGGATGATTGGATGGGATTACTTTTGATTTTGATAGGATTCGGTAGACAGATGATTGGATCGGGTAGATGATTTGATGAATTTGATTAAAGTACTAGACCAGTTTGATTGGATAGGAAAAATGGAGTACCCACTAGATAGAGGCTTGAAAAAATTAAGCAATTTGGTTTTAGGCAAGAGATTGGTCGTTCATACGGTTTGTAAATGATGGGCGGGAGGTTTTAAAGGGGTGTAGCCAATATTTTGCAGTAAAATCAAGGGCGTAGACAGCTTTTTGTAGTAAATCAGGGGCGCTACCGCCTTTCTGTAGTAAATCAGGGGCGCTACCACGTTTCTACAGTAAATCAGGGGCGCTACCGCGTTTCTGCACAGGGCACTACCGTGTTTCTGCGGGGTCAAAGCTTGGTTTTTTATGGCAAAGGCTATGGAAAGGACTCAAAATGATGAAACAAGTCAAAAGTATCAAAATTTGACAGAATTTCCACAAGAAAACACCTCAAGCAAGCACAATCCTATGATTAATATTACGGGTATGGCAAGGCAAAGTCTTAATCTAGGATGCACAAGGCTTCTAGGGAGTCCTCGATATACTCACCGATGCGTGAACTTTCTTAGCGAAGTGAACACCGGTCCGTCGCAGCGTGGTGAGACCCCGTGAGATCTTGAAAGAACGAACCAGCTCTTCAGCGTCTATCTGGGTATCACCACGGAAACATTATTTCAGCCGAATTCTACAATATAAGCCCCGGATTGGGGTACAAGCTTTCGTTTCTGCAGCTACTCTCACCCGCCCGGTCTGCGTGGATTTGGAATCGTCCTTGGGGTGAGTAGAAATCCTTACAGCGAGTCCCCACTAAAAAGGCCTTGTTGTTTCCAACTACTACCCAGGCTCACACGAAGTGTAAGGGAAAAGTGAAAACAAATCAATGCCCCCTTGGGTAACACAAAAATAAGCAACCACAGCAAACAATGAGATTTAATCCCCCTAATTAGACTATGTTTGAGAGCAACAAAGATAATTTTTTGAAAGTCTGATTATGTAGATGCCCCTGCAAACAAATGTTAGTTGTCCTCTTTCTTTTTCGCCTTTGGTCAAATTTTTCCACAATATGCTGCAAAAGCGTTAGTGAAAAATAGCAATATTCTTGCCAGAACAACGTTAGAGAGTTATCACGTGAATATAGCAAAAAACTAGAGCAAAAACGAAGCCAAAACGCCCATTTTACCCTCCAAATTGTGTTGTTAAGAAACATTTTACCCTTGTTCTGCGTGAAGGCATTGCCTTGATTGCAATGAAATTTGCCCACGCCCGGTTAAAATTTGCCATGTGGTCTGGCAGGCTTCGCGCCCACTTCTGTGAGGGCGCTACCACACTTCTGTTGGGGGCGCTGCCACACTTCTGTGGGGGCGCTACCGCACTTCTGTGGGGGTGCTACTGCACTTCTGTGAGGGCGCTACCGCACTTCTGTTGAGGGCGCTACCGCACTTCTGTGAGGGCGCTACCGCACTTTTGTGAGTTTTTCTGTAAAAATCTTAACTCAAAGAAACATTAAATGCAAGATCCGTGTGTGGGTCCCACCGGGCGTGCCAGAAATGTATACCCTGATATTTGCACTTTTCTAAATGAGCAAAACAACTAAGAAATGTGAATAACAAAATACCAAGGACACCTCAAGATTGGCCAAAAGAGTAGTTCAACAAAAAGGAATGCAAATAAAATGAAACACAAATACTTTTACCTCCCTTGCTGTTGATACCTCTTTGATCGGCCCTTGCTTGGATTGGTTGTGTGCTCCTTAGATGATAGATTGAGTGATAAAATGCAAGCTTCAATATGCAAAATGATGAACAAAGATGGTTGAATGATTGAAAAGGCTTGAGGATTCAAATGGACAGCATGTAGTTATGAGAGTGCAAAGTGTTGGAAAAGGAAAATGGGCAGCATGTAGTTGCACAAATCAAAAGTGTCTTAAAAATGCCCTTGAGGAGGGGGTATTTATAGAAGAATTTTAATTCTCTAGAGAATTCAACGGTCAAGATTGCTCCAACAAGGCCAAGATGAAGGGCTATGGTGGGTTGAGAACCCACAAGCCCTCACATCTTGACATGTGGAGGGTGAAGTGGATAAGAGGATATGAGGTGGAGATGAGTTGTCAAAAAGGTACATGAGGTGGAAAAGGACATGCACCTTGGGAGATGAGAGGATTTTCACAAAAAGGGATTTCTTGTCCCCAAGTGGGAGTGAAAGGGACATTTGAGGAATTTTAGAATTCCTCAAAAATCGACATAGGAAAAGGAAAGGTGGTTGGGGGGATAAATGTGAATTAAAAATTCACATTCCTAGGATGATCTAGAGGATGTAAAAGGTGGGCTCCAAAAAGTGGGACTTGGTCACATGTGGAGATTGTGACAAGTCCAAGGTTCTAGAAGCCTTGGAAGAATGGAATGTGAATTAAAAATTCACATATAAAAGAGGGGGATCTAGGAAGAATAAAAAGGAATTAAAATTCCTTGGAGAATGATTAGCTTAATTAATCAATAATTAGAAGATAAATGAGGATTAGAAGCCAACTTGCAAAAGTTGGAGGATGTGACACATCCTAATCAAAGATTAGGCATGTGCACATCCCTAATGAAGAATTAGGAGATGGATTAGGATTAGATGAAAATGACATGTGAGGAATTAAATAAATGTAATATTTATTTAATTTATTTGATGAAAGGAGGATTAAAAGAGGATAAGGTATTTAATTATTAATTAAATACCTTAGGATTTGGCAGAATTAAAGATATTAATTAAATAATAGGAATATTATTTAATTAACTCGGATAAGAGGATGCTTAGACGAAAAGTGATAAATTTGGATTAATTGTCCAAATTTGGATGTCTACAATTATTTTTGTAGGTTGCAGAAAATATCCTTGTATGAGCGACATTTCTTGGTGTAATATTTCTACTCATATTTACAAAGTTTGGTTTGTTGAGTTGTGTTGAGTTTGGCACCACCTAGGTGCATATTTTGGCTTGCATTCATAGGGTTTTTCTATGTATTTTTTCTACGGCTATAGTTTTCTATTAGCTATTGTTTATGATAGTAAATCATATGTAATTTCATGGTATTCCCATTCACATATTGAATAGCACTTCAATTGTATACCTTCTTGTGTTGGTTTTGCACAATTTGATGATGTTTATTTCATACCTAATTTCTAATGTTTTTTCAAATTGAACAATCTTTGTGCAATATTATTTAATTACAAAAATATGATATTAAATTAAGTTATTGGATGATTGATGCGAATCACGGGTTTCTTTGAATCAATGTTTAAGAGTGGGAGACTGATACAGCTAGACAATGCAAAATAGGTTTCCAAATGGTATAAAGAGTACATATTTCTAACAAAAAGATTGCATCCATTAGATTGGAGGTAAAAATATCTTAGTTGAAAATATCAATTCAAATTATGATAATCATATATTTCAGTCTAACAGGTGATCCCACAATACTGGTTTACAATTTTTGGCCAAATTGGACACTAAACTGATTTTTTATAACTAAATCTTCACTTTCAGGAACCTATAGCGACTAAACCATGAGGAATTTGAAGATGATGCAAACTAGTGATTTGTAACATTTTGTCTATAGATTCTAAATATATATTTTTCATTTTTTTTGGAATTGGATTGCACTTCTTTTTCCATCTGCTTCAAAAACTTGTTTTTTTCAGTAAACACCATTTTTAAGGAGTGATGCTCACCGTATACAACATAACTTTTTTTCCATGAAGGATAAAATTCTTATTTTTTGGAATTTAGATTTGTAACTACGATATATAGTGCATGGGATTTGTTTCATAGCATTTCATTGAATATTTTTTCCTTAATCAAGTTTTGAAGTCAAACCAATTACAATTTAGACATAGGCGGACCGTATACAACATAACTTTTTTTTGTGTAACGAAATTCAATTTTTCTTTTTTGGATCAAGGACATCAATATCTGGTGCACTAATATTTTTCAATTCTTTTTTGATAATCTGCTATTTTTCCACTAGTGCAAAATAGAGAGCTTGATTTTCGGTGAAAAACCTATGTTTAATCAAACTAAAAAACAAATACATAATAAATCCAAAACATATTAAAATTATATTTGTTGGATAGCTCGTTTCGAGGACTACCATCATTCAGTCCTCCAAGTCGGTGAAGTCTCCTCCATTTTCATCCTCAACTCAATCTTCAAAGGGAAAAATTCTAGAGATTTTTGGTGCCAGAGGGGGAGAAGGGGGGTTCGAGTGAACCCCCCTTGGAGGTTCACTCAAACCAACCCCCTTTCCAAAAAGCTTTCCTTTTAGTTTTTTCCTGAGAATGGTGGGACCCAACATTTAATGGGTTCGCTCGAAGGGGGTTCTAGCAAACCCCCTTTGGGTTCGTTTGAACCAAATGTTCGTTCCAACCCCTAAAAACCATTTTTTTTTCCATGGGGGTGTTTTTTGCAATTTTCCATCCCCACTGGAATTGTAAACCAATTTTGTGGGTTTACCCTAACATTGTTGAAGATCAAGATGGGAAAAAAAAATTGTAAGAAAAGATGGAACAAGGAGATAAATAAATTGTCCTTTCAAAAGTTTTAGTAGAAGAGCTTGATGATTCCAAAAGTGAAGACATAATAATTGCTTTGGATAGCCTTAATCTAGAAGCTTGGAGTCACAAGAATGAAGGTATTGATGTTGTTTTAACCATACCTCTAATGGGAAATATGGATAAACATTTTTATTGCAGCCCAAGGTATGATTTGATTTATCCTACTATGTCTCTACAATATTTCTATCATTTTGGAAAATGTTCTAAAGGGGAAGATAGGAACAAGGATGTAATTTGCAACATAAAGAATATGATTCCATTAATCCCAAGTCAAGATTATCTTTGTATATGGTATCTAGGTGATAGTCTATCCATATATGATACAAATAAGTTTTCTATAATTTTGACTTATTCATGCATGATGGTATGGGACCATGGTTTCTTTTCCAATGAATCATAGAGGGGTAGCATTCAAATTCATTTGAAGGCTGAAATAATTGATGGGTTTGATACCATAGTCACAAACATAATATGCATTCTATGTACATGGATAGATAAAGGGTTGATTATAACTTTGACCAAGGGTAAAGACTTCTATATTAAGGGTCTAGGAGCTGCAATATTTTTGAGGTTGAAATATTTTTGGGTGACAGACCTTTCATACTTATCAAGGATCCATATTCTTGACACATGGATTGGAATGTAATACTTCTGACATTTGACAATTCTATGGAGGTAATCAACTCATTTTTTGTTGTTTACATTTCTGATTTCTCACACCAATGTGCAAAAGGGTATAGTAATATAGGAGAATTTAAGTGGGAAGCATATTTTTTGTTGATTAAGAGTATGCAAGTTTTGATTTCCTTTGATGGACATCATAGATCTCTATTCACCAATTCACTTCTTCTAAATCAGAAAAAGGGAGTTTCCAAATACATGCTTCTAGGTTCATCTTTAGAATGGATCCAAAATGCCATTGGCTAAAAACACTCTAACTTTGTCATATATTTTTATTTGGTAATATGCTTCTCTCAATCATCCATTTGTAGGAAGTATGTAAAGTACAAGATCTTTCATTACAATTTGATTTTGCAATTCATTGAGAATTGGGTGAGAAATTTTGATTTCATTGGTGATGATAATATTTTGACTTCCAATAAGGGTTCGGAAGATTCTTTCAAAAATGTGCATAGATATATTGATGTATATCAACAACAAGATTCCTTTAATAAGGCACATTTTTGGGAGATTGGCATCACACTCTTTCAAGACTCACATTTTTGGTGCTCATGGTGCTCAAAGCATCCTAAAAAGGATTTCTCAAGAGGAGTGGGAAGAAGGTGAAAAGGTAACTAATTCTCTACATGAAGCTAATATTTCAGCTTTCTCACATAGATCTGCTATAACCTGTGGTGCTATAGGAAAGAGAATTAATTGGATCTCAATGCAAAGATGGGAATTTGAGGAACTTGGAACTACATGAAGTTCAAAGTTTCAAAGGATAGTTTGGTAAGGTATGATAAAAGGTTTAAAATTAGTCTTTATTTGAACATATTCAAGCATCAATCAACTCTTGATAGTCATGTGAAGGAGTACTTTGGATGGAGGATTGCTTTGTTTTGGTATTATGGGTTTGATGAGCTACAAAAATGGGCATTTCAAAGGATGGTGATAGATGAATTTTTTAGAAAGATTGTTTCATGGGATATCATTATTTTTCATAAAGGTCACAATATTTCCCTCATGTTATATTTTTTTTAGGATGCATTTTTCTCTAACATTCTACAGGTATTTGTGAAGGAAGTCAATTATATGCCAATGATTCCAAAGATTTAATCATCTTCCTACAAGATAAGTTATTATTTAGATATCATTTGGGTTTTTAGAGTGACATGGAATTATTATTGCTGCTATATGATCACTCTATTGCTGCATTTTGGATCCTATAGACCAACCCAAGATGCTGCAAAAGAGTTCCCTTAGATTGAGGTAATGTTTGGGTCTTTGGTTATACATTTTCATGATATGAATCTCAACAATGTAGATGTGAATGGAAGAAATTTTCCAAAGGGATGAATTTGATGTGATTGAAGATACAATGGATGTTACAAAATTCCTATTAGCAGAAAAAATCACATTCATAGCATTATTGATTGTATCAGAAGTCTCAAGTACAAGTTGCTTATACTGACAATGCATTTCTTGCTAGAGAATGTAGGCACTATTTATCATGTAGAGAGATCTTGTTTTGAAAGTGTTTCATGGTGGAGAAATTCAAGAACATCAGTAAATCACTTGATTTAGTAAAATATTCAATAAGATTCCTTTCTACTAACATTTTGAATATTTTACTGAGTGATCAGTGTATGCTAACTAGAGGACTCATGGAGTTCATAGATTACCATCAAAAGGGCTTGTGGTTTGTAATATTAATATTTAAATTTTGGTGGAGTATTTGAATCTTTTATATGATGATTTTTTTTGTTATTCATATGTTATATTACTGTTCCAAATTAGATCCTAAAGTTCAATCAAGTAACCTTCTAGCCGAGGCAAAGTTTGAAGCAATTTGTGATGTATCATGTAGGGAATGTCCCCATAACTCCAAGGTAAAAGAGGTGATTATTTTTAAGTTGTGTATTCACTTTAATGAAGGGGCTACAATAATCATAATTATATATTTGAGAAAGATTGCATGAGCTTTTGGTCTAGTTTCCTTGGTGACAGTGCACATACACAGTTCCAAAAAAGAGTTGAAAAGAGAAGGTTACTGATTCAAAAATATGGAAGGAATACTACAAGAACTCAGGTGATATGGAATAAGAGGTTACACAATCCATACCATTTTCATAATATTCTATAGCAAAGGTATTCTTTCTTATAAATTTTTAGCATGCTTGAGAGGAAGATGCAATTTCACACAAGCACAAGATCACACTCTATTTTGCATATTGAAATGTTTGGTCATTTTGGGCATCATTATTTTGGAGCATAATTGTTGAAATTTCTTGAGGAAAAGAAATTTTTGGAAGCAAGGACTTCTCGTGTCCCTTTTTTTAATTTTCTAAAAATAGAAAATTACTATTTTTAGTAAGCCACTTATCCAAAAATAGTAAGTCAGGACTTATGAATAAACCAGAAAAGTTTATATTTCAAATTGATTGGGACAAACCTGATTTAATGATAAATATTAAATATTTTTGCAATGTTTTTTAATTTCCCCAAAGTGGTGTGGGTTTTGGAAAGAGCATATTTGGATTAAAAATCAGATTTAATTACTTATGACAATATTTTTCAAAAAAGAAAATCATTTGGGAAACAGTTGATTCATGGAGGCCAATTGGGAAAAAAGAGTTACAAATCATGGCATACAAGATATTTTCCATTTTGGAGCATGGAGTTTTGGGTGCCCAACTTTACCTTTTGCATAAGGTTTGCATTAAAGGAATTTTTTTTATTTTTCACTCATTCATTCATTCATTTTGCTAATGTTGTTTTGTTATTCTTCTGAGGCTGATAAACCAAAGAAGAAAGAAATCCAAGGCTAATAAAATGAGGATTCTAAGGCTTGAAGGTAATGGTTATGATGGTCTCTAGGGGTAGATTCATACAGAGTCTGACAGTGTGCTGCAAAGTTACAATTTAGAGCTTTATTTGTGAATATTGCAAGTGTTGTTTAGTATAGAAATGTGTTTGGATGTTTCAGTTTGTTTTTGATAATATAAGTTGCATTTATAGGGTGTAGTACCCTTAACACAAAAAATCCCTATGATCCAGATTTCATTAGATTAAAATAATAAAACATAACCAGTTACAACATATAGATAATTTGTAGAAACAACACGGGGACAACATAACAAAAAACCCCCTGAAAACAAACAAAACCCAAACCATCACCTAGCAAGATTCTCCCATTCCTCCATGAGGAATTTAAACACATCGCCATTTTCCTAACTGGTACTAAGATTATACTTTGTGACATTCTTTTTAACTTCCTCCTTCAACACTGCAGATAGAGTGACAATCAAGTGATAAATAATCTTTATGGTGAAATAGATCAGTCTGTCGAGCTTCCTTTCTAGGATGCAAACATGAACTAGAAGGCCATTGAAGTCTTCCTCCTTTTCATCATCCGAATTGTTAATCTCTTCATCCAAAGCCTAATAAATTGGAGGATTCTGGAGTGAACTCCTTCAAGATCATCTGATTAAGATCTGAGAAGTGACTGGGTCCCTCCTTGTACTCCTCTATTTCCTCCACTATATCATGCTTAATTTCATCATGATCTTTGCCATGTTTTGAGTTGCTAGAAATTTCATCAACCAATACCTCCTGCTTATATTTAGCCAGGAAGTTAGACCTCCTAGCACTAACAGGTTCCAAAAAAATTTCCATACTCGTGGCCACCATAGTTTCCTCAAAATATTTAGACCCAGCATCATCCTCATCATTTTCAGTGGGTGGCTCTTCAATATAGAATTTTATGCCCTTTTTTCTCTTTTTTTATTTGGCTTTGGTTTTGGTAGGCATTTTTCCTCCCTTCTTAGTAGGGGTTTTCTTTAGTTCACACAATCTAGTGGAGGCAATGGTTTGAGCCTACCTAGCATATCCCTTTTTATTTTAGCAAGAGGTTTAGATGTAGGATCTTCTAGGGGTTGGTTAGCAATGGGGGGGTTTCCTCTTCGAACCTACAGAAATAGTAGGGGAGGGTTTTGAAGGAGGAGAATCCAAGGCCATGGGCTCCTTAACCCTAGTGGTGAATATAAGTTTTAGAGGGAAAAGGGCTAAGTGAAAATGGTAAAGGTAAAGGATGAGTCCCTAGTGAAGGGGTAGGGGGGTTCTCAAGATTCTTGGTAGCAAGATCTAGGATTTCCTTGATAGATCTTTCAAGAGACAAAAGAAAAAAAATGGGAAGCTGATGAGGAGTTGATGGCAGAGATGATTCAAAAGTGGCATATGGTAAAAATAATAACACTTAAAGTGGCCCTCTAAATTGATGTATTTCATAATAACAATGCAAACTTGGTCTCAAGGTGCAAGCAGTTTTCTCTGGTCATATCCCGCATCGAGTTTAATGGGATGTTTGTTCTCCTTAAAGAAGGTTTGTATACTATCCATTTCTTGCACCTTAATGTGTTTCTTAATTTTATAATCATGCATGAAAGCCTTGTGGCTTTGGCAATAACATCTTCACTCAGCTCAAATGAAATACCACCCACCATCCCACCATAACCCTTATGTCGCACCAACTACTGGAAAATTGAGCGGAAAGCTTCTCATCACGGCCTTTTAAATTTTCCATTGGGGGAGCCAAACCACCTTCCATGCATATGTGTCATAATAAAGCATCATGGTAGAATTCCTCATAGGATCCTTACTATATTCTCACATGATCACCACCCATTTTCAAACACAGAGAGGAGTGAGCGATAACAATGGTGAGAAAGATATTTTTTCAAACTACAGAACGGGTAGGAAAATGAAATCTTATTGAATTATAAACCATCACAAAAGATCATATCCTGCCTAATTAAGGTGATGGGATTGTCCCATGTATGATAAGGATTTTCCAAAGGACTTAGAATAGCAAAGAAAACACAAGGAGTGATATAGTACTTCAAGGAAAAGTAAATAGCCATCATGACACCAAAAATAATCATTATCAAGTCATGATAAAATAATAGTTTGGAATGGTATAGAAATATATTATCCACTCACACATTCCAAATACTAAAGATTTTATTCATATTAGGAAAAGCCTCGTACACATGACAAGAAAACACATTGATCCAGCAGTAAATCCAGCTAGGCAAAAAGTATGACCCATCCCACGTCCTAGTCACCCTTAGGTTCCCATCCATCTCTTCATAGATTCTCCACATCATACTGATATCCATGGTAAAAGGACAAGTCATCCAACCTGTAAAGGAGGTGTTAGCCTTCATCATTGTCAATTAACTTTTTTTTCTCCTCAAGGATAAATCATTGAACATTCAAGGGGAGGGCCTCAAGATTCATCCAACATTTTGAAGATTCCCAAGAAGATTTAACATTGGTTGAAGAGTCAGTAACACTATTTCCTTCTCTGAAGATGTGACTTAGTTTCTTCCTTTCAAATTTGTTGAGCATGAATTGGATATCAATCAAAATATACCTAACATTCCAACCTTGAAAATTATTATTAGTGATGGATTCAATCACATATTTGGAGTCCCCCTTAATGTGTAGATTCTTTAGCCCCATAGAAACAACAATCTTGACTCCACTCAGAAGTGCCCTTTCCTTTGTTGTCATAGAATTCTGAATCCCAATACCACTAGCAAACCCAACAACCATTCTACCATTTTGATCTCTAATGATGCCCCTGATGCTAGGAAGGCTAGGGTTACCTTTTGTAGCACCATAAAAGTTGAGTTTGTGTCCAACCATTAGAAGGGGGTTTCCATATTGTGTTTAGCCTAGCTAAAGATTTCTTGTTTTCAAAGGAATTGGAATCTAGAGACATGTTCCATAAATTTTCCACAGTGATTTCTAAAGCACAAGGGGTTTTTCTTAGAGGTTTACAACCATAAAGGGAAATATTCTCAATAAGAAGTCTAAAACCAATATTAAAGACCACTTTTGGGATTTTTTTCACATTTCAGAATATCCTATTATTTATTTCCTTCCATAAGCACAAGCAAATAATGGGAGGGACCTATTGCCATATTTCTTTGGGTAGAGGGCGATGATAAGGATAGGGCTAGTTATCCACAAAGCTCTTAATATCTTCATTCATGGTCCAACAGATACCCAATTTTTAAAGGGAAAACTCCCAAACTTCAGCAGCAAAGGGACAATGGAGTAACAGGTGAGGGGTAGACTCCTCATCATTCTTGCATAGCATGTATCTATTAGGGATTTGAAATCCATGTTTTCTTAAATTATTTTGGGTAGGGATCCTATTTTGACCTTTTGTCCACTAGAAGAAATTGATTTTTGTCATAAGATTCATATTCCAAATGTGTTTCCAAAAACTACTATGGGTCCCTTGCAGAGACAACAAATTGTAAGCCATCCTAATTGAGAGATTACCCTTGCTTTCCTTGGTCTAGTAGAATTCATCCTTCTGAGTAGAAATGGGTATTTTGGTTAGAGAGAGAACATCCTGAAGATTCCTTGCATGGTCCCTTAACTCCAAAGAGTGATGGAAACAACTCTCCAAAACCTTCCACTTCATAGAAACTTGCTGACCAAAAAAATAATCCACCACATAATTTCCAAAATAATTAGTGGTAGGGGCCATCAAATTCCTAAAGTAAAATTGATTGAGGAGTATTTCAAGCTGCCAGGGATCCTCTTAGAACTTTATTTTTCTACCATTACCAAGTTTCCATCTTAGACCAGTATGCAGTAGTAGTTTGACCTTACACATATTGTTCCAAATTAAGGATCTGTGAGGGTGGTCATCAAAGAGACATTTGATCAGGGGGGTTTTATTGAGGTACTTAGCATTCATAATTGTGCACCAATTATTCATGTTTCTCAAAAGATCCTAGCCAACTTTATCAATAATATCCCTGTTAGTTGGTTGGATTTTTCTTATACCTAGAATACCACTAGTTTTAGGAAGGCAAACAATATCCCAATTTAGCAAAGACTTCTTTTCCTCAATACTAGACCAGAGAAAATTCCTCTAGATTCTTTCAAATTTCTCTATAATATATCTAGGAATTTTAAAATTAGATAGAAAGTACATAGGTATACCTTGAAGACAAGCACCCAAAATTTGTAATTTATTAGCATGACTATGAATGGAGCCTTTCCACCAAGCCAATTTCCTCTGCATTCTTTCCAAGATCAATTTCCAAAAGTTAGGGGTGACTTCCTTAACCATAAGTGGAAGGCCAAGATACACGACAAGAAGTGAAGCACTCTTACAACCCAAAATAGCAGTCACTTTATCTTGAAGGCTTTGAGGGTTGTTGAAGAAGTAAATCATGCTCTTATTATAGTTTATGCATTGTCAAGAGTTGAAAGCATAATTATTTAGACATCTAGATTCCATTTCCTAGCTTTCACCATTGAATCTTTCCCTAATAGGATGGTGTCATCCACAAATTGTTGAATAGTTGAAGGATCAATGTAAGTAGTAGGTTTGACTCCTTTCATAGTACCATCAGTTAACATTCTAGAGATATTGTGGCTTAAGAAATTAGTGAATAATTGAAGGATCAATGTAAGTAGCAGGTTTGACTCCTTTCATTATACCATTAGTTAACATTCTAGAGATATTGTGGCTTAAGACATTAGCAACCATAATGAAAAGATAGGGAGAAAGGAGATCTCCTTGTCTAATCCCTTTCCCAACATTGAAAAATCCATGTGGAACCCCATTAACTAGAACAAAATATTTGACCGTAGATATGCATTCATAAATGAGATTAATGACAGTGTGATTGAAGTCATACCTAGTAATCACTTTGAGAAGAAAAATCCATAGAACTTTATCATAGGCTTTAGATATGTCAAGTTTGAATGCCATACCAACATTGTTACATCTATCCATGGAGAAGAATTTCAGGAGTGGAAATGGAAGCATCCATAATGTGGCGACCAGAGACAAAGCCTTTTTGACAAGGACTAATCATCTTCACAAGGAGAGGTTTCAAGTGGTTGAAAAAGACTTTTGAGATCTTATAAATGGTGTTACACAAGCGAATGGGCCTAAAGTCAGCCATGGTGTAAGGGTCATCATTTTTGGGAGTAAGGGCCAAAAAGGTGTGATTCAATTCTTTTAAAAAATTTCTTGATCTAAAAATTTCTTGGAAGCAAGGAAGATATCCTCTCCCTTGATCTCTGAAAACTCCTAAAAGAAGGTCGAAGGTAAGCCATCTAGTCCAGGGACTTTAAAGGCTCCTATGAATATGAAATTCATCGTGCTCCCTTCAAGTCTGGCTTTTGGCTAAGTATCAACCCATGCTTTCCAATGAATATCATTGGCCCCTTTTTGATAGTCACCGCAGCCTTTGCCATGTGTCTGCTCATCGCTCTCCAAAGGAATTTTCTCCTTGCTCTTCTATCGTCCCTCGCTATGCTCCCATGTGTCTTCACTGCAAATTATTTTGATTGCTTCCTTTCACTTCCTCGTCAGTCCCCACCTGCATGCCACGTAGCTCCTAGTAACATAAATATTTGGTAGACCCCACAGGTGGTGTCTATCAAACATTATTGCTACGTGTCATCTCAGCGCAAGCTTTCAATGAATGAAGGGTAAATAAGCCTTAAGCAGCGAAATGTTGCCACGCATCCCTTCAGCGCATTCTTCTTCAACGCAAGGAACGAAGTGAACAAAGGGATGTGATATGCTGCCATGTGTTCTAATTTCCTATAGAAGGAGGTGACACTTTTTTGTATAGGACTTTGTTAGGACCACTGCCATCATTCATAGGGGATGCACCTGAATGGAGAGCAACCAAATGCTATGGTTCAAATATTTTTTGTTACAACGACCGAGGGAAATCAT
This sequence comes from Sequoia sempervirens, assembly GCA_007258455.2. Taxonomy (NCBI): domain Eukaryota; kingdom Viridiplantae; phylum Streptophyta; class Pinopsida; order Cupressales; family Cupressaceae; genus Sequoia; species Sequoia sempervirens. The sequence continues at coordinate 66,524,206 of VDFB02072274.1, forward strand.
TACTTCAACATCATTACTCAGTATTTTGAATCTTTTTAGTTGTTGCTTGCCAACAGTGGAAGGCTTACTATATATACTGCTCTCTTCTTTTAAAGAGGGGTTCTAGGTTCCGAGTTCAAAGATTACATGCTACATGTTTTTCAAGTTTCACTAGTTCTAGAATTACAAGATTTTTGGAGAGACCAGGCCTTTTTATTGTTTAGATTATTGCAAGAACTTATAGACTGTGTCATTATTCAGCTTTTCTATTTTCTTATGCAATTGATAAACTTTATACTGTGCCATTATTGTTTGAATAGTTTATTTGTTGTACTTCTATAATTTGAATGCAATTTTATTGGTTTAGATCATGTCTTTTGACTCTTCTTTTCAGTAAATGGGTGTGATAATTATTTTATGTCATTGAATGAGTTGTTCATGTTGTAATCCTTAATTTCTGTTATTTTAGGACATGGTAAATTGCTAAGTGAGCCCTTAGATCATATCCAAAAGATAGGTTTATCGTGCCTTTATCTAAATGTTGGTGCAACGCCTTAGTTAGATTCTTTATTTTTATATTTGCTTCCTTTTCCCATTCCAAAACCCATTTATAGAAGAAGTCGGCTTCTTTAAAAATATGAAGGTCACTCAATTTAGCACAATAAGTCCCCCATAAACTGAGTTTCCCACAAAGGGTTGTTACCTTGCCAATTTTTGGCATCAACAATTTTTCTTTTTCTTGGCATTCCTAGTGGGACTGAGCTTAAATGAATCCAATTTTTAGAAGGGTGTATGAGTCATCGGTCTATTACTAGGTCCCAAATAGTAAATAATCCTAGTTTATTAGTACCACCATTAGGGACAGTACAACCCACGACCCAATTAGTGAACGTTCCACTAGCCATGTTGCCTTTTGCTAACAAAAATTATGTGGTATGGGACACCAGAAGCCCTCTTGTTGCACCAGTAGCACCTGTTATTTGGGCCGCTATCCCGGTTTCTTCCCTAAAGGCTATACCTAAATTCACTGAAGATGGCTCAAAAACACCATCCAAACATCTGTAAGATGTTGCAAACGTATGTCTGGTACATGGGGTTACAACCCAAAATATGGCATTAAGGCTGCTTGCTGCCTCTTTCAGGAGCAAGGCACTGGATTGGTAATGCACATTGCCAGAAAATTCTATCAATACCTGGGATGAGCTCGAGGAACCTTTCTATAAGATATTTTTGAATAAAGGAGACTGATCATCGCTATATTATCAGTTGTTGGTTATAAAGCGGGCCCCACACGAAGCCATGGCTAACTTCAATGCCTGGTTCCATACAAGTTGGCAGAGTATTATTTGATATCCGCTTGCCACCCGATCTAGCATTCATGTTCTACTTGAAGTCTATCAATTCTAACATTTCAATGATGATCCAGTCTCTCAATAGAACCACATTACCAGGTGCATATAGCATCACTGTCAAGGTGGAGAACAATTTGATAGACGTCGAGAAATTGCCACCTCGACCCATCATTCCTATATTCCTAGAAATATCAGTTCCTACTCAGGAGATTTCTTCTACCATCGCACCGCCTCCCTCTCAATCCATGTACACATATTCGAGTGTGCCACAAAATGTTGCCTCTACATCTGGCTCTTCAAAGGAGGAGATGAGCGAGTTCAAGGAAATGTTGCAGACTATTGTTAATGAGATAACCATTATCAAGCACAACCAGGTAGCACCCCCGAGGTCGAGCTACCAAAATTATCAAGGTGGGAAACCTTCTTACCAACAAAACCAATTCAAAGGAGGTGCTCGCGCCTATCCATAGGTGTAAACAACAAATCAAATAGTACCAGTACCTTCTCCGCTACAGAGCACTAATCTAAGTTCTAGCAGAGAGTTGATTGCAGGGCAGAATAATTTGATTGATGACACCAACCCCTAGTGCTTCCCTTGTAGTGATTCATATATGCCCCAAAATTTCCTGCATGATAGCCTACAACAAAAGGTGGCAGAGCATTGTAGCCAAGCCACAACGTCAGACCCTGCAGGCTATGTGTATACCTCTTCACAAATGGACAATGTAGTGGTCACCGCACAAATGCAAGGGATGTCACTAGAGCAAGAAGCAGACATCACTCCTGACCACACACTCTTCTCATGGATGGAAGAAGAAGAAGCGGTGTTTGCTAATGATACTTCCACATCTAAAATACTGCAAGTACAATCTGACTACAACACTCGCTTGAAGAGGATTTTTATGGGCGAACTAGTTGTCCCACAACTAGTTAGTCCACAACCTAAAATTACTTCTAAGTAGACGTGTAGTACCTCAGCAGTGTTGCCACAATGCCCGTCAGTAAATGAAATTATTATTACAAGAACTAGGGAGCAAAAACCTATGAATCCACCACTGTTCAATGTGGTGGAAGAATTGAAAAAATCATCCACTAAAAGCTCTCGAGGCGGAACAAAACAACGCAATGGAGGTGCAGTTAGCTGAGTTGCTAGAAGTACAAGAAAAAGGAGAAAAGTCCCTAATAGCCATGACTAACCGCCAACAAGTGGTTAAAAGGTGGTTTGACAAGAAAGCATCTGACCAAGGTCTAAAGTGCGAAGAATTAGTGCTAAAATTTAACGAAAGGGCCATGAAGCCAGGTCAACACGGGAAGTTTGATAGCCTTTGGGAGGGCCCGTTCAGAATAATTCAATGCAAAGAGCACAATGCATATGAGTTAGAAACTATGGAAAAAGAAGCACTGGGAATTCTGGTCAATGGAATTCACTTGAAATTATTCAATTAAGCTTGCTTACCATACCCATGTAAATATGTTTATAATGCTTTTCCCTTCTTTCCCTTTTGTTTTGTTGGCCAGTCTTTTTATTTATTCTATGGTTTGAGACGGAAAAGAACAGGTGACCCATTATTGCAAAGCGTAGGGGAAATAAACTCATAGCTGAAAGGAGCAAATAAATTAAACACCTACATGCAGAATTCATACATACATGTTGAAAAAGAAAAGATGACCTAGTTGTAGAATCCAAAAGAAGACAACAAGATGATTATATAAAGATATATTTTCATTATATATGTTTTGATATTTACATTTTCAAAATGGCTCAAAGGCCACGCTTCAAAAAGTATATAATTTCATTATGCTTCTTGTATATATTTTTACGAAAATCCTTTTTCAGGCATGTATACAAAAAATGGACTAATCACTATGAGATCCACAATATCCTCATCCACAGGGGCATTATTAGCAGCAACAACATCATCTAATGGAGCAAAAGCAGGCGAAGGGAACACCAAGTTCCTGAAATCTGTGTACTAGTCGATGTCATAGAATGACACCATGTTGTAGATACGAAATAGGAAATGGCAGGCTCAAGTTACCCTCTGGTGGTGCTCATCTTGCAACTGGAGGAAAAATCCACTTAGAAATGGTAGCCACGACATGACCGCATACTCTTCTATGAACCTCTGAAGGTTGCTCAATGTCAAAATCCCCCCACCATGTGCAACATTTGCAATGACCTCCCCGAGGCTGTTCAGGTACTTCTTGGGGAAAATTTCCTTTACCAGACGCAAAATCGAAGGCTTGGGAATTCCTATATCCAACATGGAGGTGAAAAAGTGTGAGCACACATCAGTGTTAACTCTATATTTGTCTCATACTCAGGGTAGTCCCGTCCCAAGACCCATTTTATGGCTATGATTGACAGCGAGTGCTTGTTCTTCGTCATCCTTTTTAAGCGCTTGGTAGAAATCTCACCTAAGAAGGTAGTCTAAGAATTATGTGACACTAGCCTAATTGGGGTGTTCATCTTGTCAGACTCTCTGTGAATACCTTAAAACTATCCCTGCAAAGCACCTAAGTCTAGCCTATGAGAATGCTATGCAACTGCAAATGCTAAACTGCTAAACAAATTACCTAATACCAATTCTACTCAAATCGCTAAGTGTGATTTTGCTACTGCTTAGATGCCTATTTATAGAAAAACTGAGGAAATGCATGGTAATTTTCTTGCCATAAACATGATGTTAATTGAGTACCAACTTGAAAACTGTGCCCAGGCTTGCTCGAATTTCCCACCCAGTTGCGTCTGTTGAGTACAAAACTAATAAGGGCTAATTAATCAGCCTAAGTTGGTGGTAGCAATCGGCGGTGTTATGCACGGACAAGGATTGAGGTGTCATTCTCTAGGTGTTTTTCTTATTCTGAGGTAGAGCTCATATCTTTTCAAATGTTGATTGCATTTTTGGATTAATCATTCCTTTTGGGATATTAATTTCCAACACATATGAATGCTTAAGCTGCTAGCAAAACATCGGCTCAAGTTCCAAGAAAATCATGTTGTACAATATGGTTGCTAATTATATTTATGAATTCTTGTCAAATCAAAATGGAAAGCAATTCATCTTGCACAAACCAAAGGGTTGGCAATACATGTCAAATTAAATGCAAAAAAAGGTAACTCTCATCTACCACCTTGAGAGAAAATAGCTAAATATTGCATGCAAAAAATTTAGGCACTTAAAAGGTCTTTTCAAATACGCCACCTAGAGCAAAAGAAATTCCTAGCACATAGCCAAAGCCGAAGTAAAGATGTAGAAGAATTCAAGCTAAAGCAAAAAGCTTCCCACAAATTAACAATGGTAGAAAGTTCAAGCCAAGAAGTTAGGCAAGTGACAACGCAAAGCTTAGCTAAAGCTATGCGAGGAACACCATCCATTAATGTCTGAGAATATTTCTTATGCTACACCGGGTATTCCTGACAAGCCAAGATGGGAAAACACAAAGGAGCTGGACAAGCCCAAAAACTATAGAGACCAGAGCTTAATTCAGGAAGATTGGGATAACATTCATGATCCCTTTCTTACAAATAACCCTAAAGGATTGAGGGAAACAGCCTGCAAAAGAATGAAGGTGTCCAAAAGGGAAATGTCGACTATAGAAAAAGTATGGTTCAATGGGATTCCTTAATATATGGTCCCATTTGTGCACTACTGCATAGAATTAGTCGATGCAGCCATTAAGTGTTTCAACCCAAGTACCAACACTATTGAGGGCCAGACTCTGTCAATCAACATCAGCCCGGCTGCCATCTGGAATATGTTGTGTATTCCAGATCCTATGAAAAGAGGAATGATAGTGGATATATTCACTCCTAAATAGGGGGATCATATATGGAGTGTTAGCTCTCAAAAACGCAGGTAGAAAACCTCAAGAGGCTACCAATCTCTTGGTACGTTTTAGGGTAACAGACAAGGTCAGATGTTTTAGACCTTCTACTCTTCAGGTGTTGCTAGACCTAGGCGGGTGTACCTATACGAATGAAGCAGACTCGACTTATGATCTTCTCTCTTGTAGTGATTTTTCCATGATGGAAAATGGAAATGGACAAATTAAATTTGGTATATATTGTATAGCAATAATCAAAACTAAATCCTAATATGCTCAATTAAAAAATGTAAAGAAAATGAATGAATCTAAATGGTGAAATGCAGAGACTAGTGCCTTATTGGGTATGCGGAGTCAAATGAAATAGAAATAGGCAACTTATTTCTGGAGAATACTCAAATTGTTTGGCATATGTTTTGTTTATAACTTGTATAAACATGCAAGACTGTGATTACCAAGTTCTTCTTAATGATCCATATGAATTTCCCTGATTACTGTGATTAGTTAAAAGGATTTAATCTCTCCTTGAAAGAACCAGTTAATTAACCACACAAATACAGCAAATGTGCACTGATAAACTAAATATAAACTTGTTATACCAATTTAAATAACCAGAAAATTCCAACCCTGGAGACAACTTTAGTAATACTTTCAATAAGCATAATAGACAATTGACACCAGAAATGAACCGCCACATCAACTGATTTTCATTGATATCTCCATTTGAAATCATGCATCATAGTCTCTGATCTGAGAATTTTATTCTACTGTATCCATTTCTAATCTATCTACTATCTAATCTAATCTAATTCTAATCTAATGTCTTCATTTACAGTCGGAAATGAACATTTATACATTTTCATCTGAAGGGACACATCGCTTTGCATTCCAATGTTGGTGAGCAACTGTATTCGGGTTTCACTTTACACTTACAAAACACTCACCAAGACATTTTGTAGTCATACCGATCATCAAAGTCTCACCGACAGATATCCTGTTGTTCATCGCTATGGTGTCATGTCATCTCATCGACACTTTGAGTCTCACCGATGAATACCCTCTCATCCTATGTGTTTCGTTGTAACACTTTGTTGTCAGGGAGATGTCCCATAGATCATATTATTTCTCGTCGAGATACACCTTGAGTTCACTTTTGATCATCATGACAATATCACTCTCACACCGATGCAACAATACTTCGGTGTGACATAAGAGTCAGCAAGAATGTATAACCTTACACCGAAAACCCTCGATATAATTCCTTTGCACTTTTGTCGGCAAGACTGGAGCCACTCGGTGAGACCTCACACCGATAGAATTTTTTTGTGTTTTATCGGCGAGACCCAATGCATTCGCCAAGACCATACTCGGAAGACATAACTCTTGCTGAAGTAATTGTTCATTCCACACTAGTTGGTGAGACAATAAGATCTCGCCAAGACCATACTTCAATGCACATTAGTCATACCAAAATGTATATCCTTATCGTCGGTCGGCAAGACAAGCCCCATTCGGTGAGATGTTATTTCGATGCTTTGACTCTTGTCAATATGAATTTTCCTCTGTCGCCGAAACAATGTGTATGTCCTACCAAAAGGTGCATGCATATGATTTCTGATCACTGTGACACCAAAGAAGTCTTGCCAATAGTCTGTAACGAATGTATATCAGTAGAAAATGCAATATGGATCAGGGAGACCCTAATAATCTCTTGCCAATATGGACTATAATGTGAAATATTGAGACTTAGGTGAATTTTATGGGACTACATGGCCAGATATGGGGAAAATATGCTCATGCTAGGACTTATTTGGAAAATTATGAGTATGAAAGACATATAAAATCATCAGAATTTTATAGTTCCAACATGGAGCACTAGGGATAAGGCTCTAGAATTTTATAATGAAGAAACCCAAAGGATTCAAGCAAAACAAGAGAATCCACCAAGAATTCATGTGTCGCACGATGCTTTCAAGGAAGACCTGTGAGATGCATTTTCAATGATGTCATTTTTTTTTAGTCTAGACACCAACCAAGAGGTGCAAACTTTTCAATTGGGCCCAGCTTTCCAATTCCACAAGCAACAATCTTACTTCTGGTATGATTTTGCAGAATTCCTCTCAAAGAAAATTATAGAGCAAATTAACAAGTACCAAGTTGAACGAAAGTTTAGATTTCTCTCCTATCTTGCTCATATGTTTTTGTATCAAAACCTTGATTTCTTTGATAAACGGGTGAAGTTGTCTATCTTTGACGAAAATAAGAGAAAAAAATAGCTTTTGTTTGGACCCCTCTCCTCTCTTCTGCTTTTGATTATTACGCATTTTTAGATTATTTCTTGACTCTGATTTTGCAAGATTTGCAAGGGGAGGAGGGTATTAATCGTCTCACCTTGACTCAAACAAAGTATATGAAAAACTTCACTCCCATATATGATTGGTTGTTCAGGAGCATATTTTACATTCATCTGAATGTGAGGCTTCACCGACGAACCATTTTGCCTCCCGACATGTGTGACTAATCGAGTGCTAGCCCTTGAATTGTTCCAGTAGGAATGCATTATTGATATTACCTTTTCCAGCATGAAGAAGGTCAAGAGGAAGGGATTCTTCACCTGTCCACAAAGTTTCAAAATAGTGGCCATGAAAAAGAAGCAAACACACCCACTATTGCAGGATAACCTAGCTCATTTAGGGTTGGTAATGATCTATGAGAAGTGGGATTAGAACCCTTTCAATGATCTGTTGTATGAGCATCTCAAGGTAACTCACAACCCTTGGCCTTACCAGGAGCAGAGGTGCAACCCACTAGAGGATGAAGATAAATTGTTCGTTGACTTGATTCATATCCCCACAGAAGATAGCAGGCCGCCATGGCATAGGTTCTATTTCATTGTGGAAAATTATGATGAGAACTAGAAAATGGGAAGAGCTCTGTACAATAAGATGAGGAATGAAGAAGAATGGACAAATGAAAGGATTAGAGCCTTCTAGGTGTATCACCAAGAAACAAAATGGCTTTATGCACCTTATGAAAGCGTAAAGGAGGATGAATGGTTTAATGAGCTTTGGGATGATGAGCACCCTACTTTTGACTTAAGCACTAGAAGAGGTGATGACCCTGATGAAGGAGAAGAGCAGGCGAAGGAGGAAGATGAGACATCGGCATCCTCCGCCTAGCAAAGGAGGAAGTCTATAGGGCAGTCTGCCTATGTCTCTTCAAATGTGTGACTGAATATGTCACGAGCCTCGCGAACACTCGCTTGGGCCTCAAAAGCAACAAGAGTGCCCTAGCAACAATAGCCAAAGACTATAGAAGTGGGAGACACCCCACTCGCTAAACAATAGCACATGGAAGCTACTCCAAGAGAAGGATCACAAGGACTTGTCGCAAGCCAAGTGCTCACAGTGAACCAAGAGCTTGAAGCAAGTAAGGAGCCAACAATGAGCGAACCACCACTATCATCTAGTCAATAGGTAATATTTGCTTTCACTTTTCTTACTTCCCAATATTTGGTACCGTCTTCCATTTCCGCAACACCCCTTACAACAATTGTCGGCCCTACTTTATCTGCCCCTACCACAATGTTTTTAGGAGGTTTCTCCCAATTTTCCCAAATTGGGCCATCTATCTTAACACCTCTGCGAACCTTAACACCGGCCATCGCTACTCAATCTCTCCTCACCTCTCTTTCTAAAATCACAACTGCCATTGGCATCCCTATTGCATCTACTACCTCGAGTCTGACCCAATATGCCTAGAAAATGGAGTCAATTATGACTACCCCTTCACTGCAACAACTGATGAGCCCTTTCACCATTTTGCAAACCAAACTGTGGAAGGCTCCCTTTTTCTCCCCAAAAATTGTCAATCTCCCACCAAAGAACAAGCAGTGGCCTTCTACACTTGTATTCCCTTTTGCCATACCTCCTAGTGCACCTATTACTGGCAGACTAGTTCAGTCGCCATCCAAATTCACATCCCAGGGAGAAGCCACAAAGCAAATGCAAGCCCTTAGGATCCAAAAGTGAGAAGCGAAGGATGATAAAAAGGAGGAAGATTCTAAGGTGTATACAATTTATAATGAAGAGTGACAAACGTTGAATTTCACCACCATGTACCTGAATGCTGCCAAACCACAAGGTGAGATGTTGTCAGGTGATTATAACATGTTTTCCATGGGGCTTGATTTGGTTGCAGCTCGACCGTAGGATAAGGTAGAACTCATGGAGGAAATGTAGTGGGTGGTGACGACCAACTTCCTAAAGTCTAGTCGTCAATTGAAGAAAAAGGAGTAGCTAAATCTTGTGAAGGAAAGGGTTAGTTTTCTAGAAACGAAGGAGTAATCACTAGAAGCAGATGTTGTGTTTGTCTAAGAAGGTGTGAGCAGAAGAGTTGGAGTAGAGTAAAGTTCAAGAGGAACTCAATAAGTCTCAATCTGTTGACCCCACACTGATCAACGAGCTATGGGTGAGGAACCAAAAATATCAGAGCCAATTGACGCTGGGGGAGCAAAATTTGCAACAAAAGGATAAAGAGTTGGCCACTCAATGTGCTCTATATGAGCAGGAATTAGAAAAGAATCATATGGAATTTGAGGGCCAAAAGGCCCAGTTAGAAAGGAGCTTCAAGAGACAAAGTCCTCTCTTGACACAAAATTGGTGAACCTTGCCCGAGCCGAGGAGAACTGATATAAAGAGATAAGTAGCTTCGGGGAGCAACTGGCATCTACAAAAAAGAGAACTATGGAATTAATAGATGCTGTCAATTCAAAGGATATGGAGATCACCTCTATAAAGAGCTCTCTCCAAGCCTTCTCTGTGCAGTCGGACCTCATCCCATTAGCTCAGAAACTATATATTTCTTATTGGAAAAAGGTTAAAGCCTTTTTCCTAACACTATATCCAATGCTCTAGTTCATCTCAAAGGCAACAAAATTGAGCTAGGAGGTTCACGAAACAATTGAGCAATCCCCATGGTTCATCACAGAGAAGGTTCCTGAAGCAAAGAGTTTTCTTAGCAAGCTATATACGGTCTTTGATGAAGACCTAGCCAAAGCAAGGATTGAGGATCAGGATATTGCTTCCCAAATGGAAAATGAGTTCATCCATTGCCACTTGGCCTTCCAGCAAACTAAAGCTATTGCAACTACTTTGAACCAGACAATGGATGACATGTAGGAAAATTTCTCCCAACTAAGTGAGATGGGTCTACCATCCTTGTTTCTTTAAGATGGGTTGATTGCCACGTCGAAGAAAATTGAAAAAATAATTAAAGAAAAGGAGCAAGACCCAACCGCTTTCCAGTGTTTTAGCCATCCTCCTACTGTAGTAGACATTAAAGATGTTATTCATCCGCTTGCGTAGCTACTTTTCCATTGCAAGGTAGGAGCTGGTTTACCTGAGGTACTGCCTTATAAAGAAACGCTCGACCTAGGTGGAGCATAGAAAAAATTTTGCAATATAACGATACCATCCAAAGACGACTGGCCGCCCCTATAGGCAGCCCTTTCCAGGCTCTAATTTCATCACCAATGGATGGCACTCTAGTCTACAAACCAAAGAAAATTTTGGGTTTCTTGTTCCTCTAAGTGAAACGCCCCTAATAGTCACCAGAAGTTGTGAATACAAAATTCATCATGCTCCCTTTGGGTTTGGTTTTTGGCTAAGTATTGGCCCAAGCCTTCAAATGAATATCATTGACCCCTTTTTTATAGTCACCGCAGCCTCTACCATGTGTCTGCTCATCGCTCTCTAAAGGAATTTTCTCCTTGCTCTTTTATCAACCCCCACTATGCTCCCGCGTGTCTTCACCGCAGGTTATTTTGATTACTTCCTTTCACTTCCTCGTTGGTCCCCACCCACATGCCATGTAGCTCCCATTCGCATAAAGATTCAATGGACCCCACAGGCAGCATCTATCAAACATTATTGCTATGTATCATCTCAGCGCAAGCTTTCAATGAATGAAGGGTAAATCGGTCATGGGCAGCGAAATGCTACCATGTTTCCCTTCAGTGCATGCTTCTTCAACGCAAGGAACGAAGTGAACAAAGGGCTGCGATATGTTGCCATGTGTTCTAACTACCTATCCAAGGAGGTGACACTTGTCTACATGGGACTTTTTTGGGACCACGGTCATCATTCGCAGGGGATGCACCTAAATGGAGAGCAACCAAATGCTATGGCCTGAATCTTTTCTGTTACAATGGCCAAGGGAAATCATTGCCTTAACATCATTACTCAAGATTTTGAATCTTTTTATTTGTTGCTCACCAGTGATGGAAGGCTTGCTATATATACTTCTCTCTACTTTTAAAGAGGGGTTCCAAGTTCTGAGTTCGAAGATTACATGCTACATGTTTTTCAAGTTTCACTAGTTCTAGAATTACAGGATTTTTGGAGAGACTAGGCCTTTTATTGTTTAGATTATTGCAAGAACTAACAAACTATTCCATTGTTCATCCTTTCTATTTTCTTATGTTATTGATAAACTTTATTCTATGCCATTATTGTTTGAATGGTTTATTTTCCATACTTCTATAATTTGAATGCAAGTTTATTGGTTTAGATCATGTCTTTTGACTCTTAAATTCTATTATTTTAGGACATGGTAAATTGCTAAGTGGGCCCTTAGATCATATCCAAAAGATAGGTTTATCGTTCCTTTATCTAAATTATGGCACTTCGCCTTAGTTAGATTCTTTATTTTTATATCTACTTCCTTTTCCCATTCCAAACCCCCATTTATAGAAGAAGTTGGCTTCTTTAAAAATTTGGAGGTCACTTAGTTTAGCGCAATAATTCCCCCATAAACTGAGTTTCCCACAAAGGGTTGTTACCTTGCCAATTTTTGGCATCAATAGCTCCCATACTGGAAAGTACCAACATGACTTCCTCAAGAGTGATAGCCCTAAGAATAGTAGCATTATCTAAGCTAGTTACACTTGGTGGAATGAAATCCAGTAAACGGTCATCCAAAGCAAAGTTAGGAATGACAACAAGCTTAGAGAAGGATTGTTGAAAATATTCAAAGGCCACTTGACCAATCTAGGAAAGAGTAGTGGCTTCCACCCCTAGGTCATCCTTTAGCTTCTTTATTTGGTTCCTTTTCTTTTGTTTGAGGTCTAAGATGTGGAAGAAGGAAGAGTTGTGGTGCCCTTCTTTTAACCATTGAATTTTGGACTTTTGTTTCTATAATAGTTATTCTCTTTTTAGAATTTTGTCCCCTTCAGTGCAATAACCCTTCTCAGCTTGGCAGGTCTACTCACTAACATCCCCATTCTCCATTCTAGTTTGGGCCTCTTTAATTTTAATAATGATGTCTCTTTTTTGGTGGAAAAAATCCCCAAAAACCCACTTATTCCAACCTTTCACTATATTTTTGATATACTTAAGTTTTTGAAAAACCCTATACATGGGAGAGCCATGAATAGGGATATTCCACCAATTAAAAAATTTACCTTTAAAGTCTAGGTGAGAGCTCCACATAATTTCATAATGTAAAGGAAAGGGTCCAACAACAGAGTGTTCATTCAAAAAGAGTAAGAGAGGATTATGATCAAACACAATCTGAGGGAGAGCTTGCAAATTGGAGCTATGTATGGTGACCTAGTTAAGGGAGAACAGAAACCAATCAAGCCTAACCTATATAAGGTTAGCTCCCCATGTCCTGTTATTCCAATTATAGTTTTGACCCTATAAGTCAATATCCACAAGCCCAATAGTACTTAGCAAATCTGCCCTACCTGCCATACTATTATTATAATCCATAAGACTCCCACATTTCTCAGAGGGGTGTAGGGGAGAGTTGAAATCACCCACAAGTAACCATCAAACCTCTTTATTATTCTAAATCCAGTATGTATGTTCAAGCCAAAGGATTTTCCTAGCATTCCTCACATTAGGGGCATATATATTCATGAGGATCCAAGAAGACCTAGCATTGGTGAAATGAACCCCCAAACTATTCTTAGTTTGAAAAATTTTGTAGCCATTTATTCTATTCAAATTCCACATAACAAGTCCTCTCGAGGCCCCAGTAGCATCACAAAAATAAAATTTGGCATTAGGCCAAAGATTCTTAGCAATTAGTTCAAAAAAAAAATTATTCATTTTTACTTGTAGTAAAAGAATATCAAGCTTGTGCTCCCAAACATAGTTTTTAAGGGCCAATTATTTATGAGGGTTGTTGAGTCCTCTTATATTTGAGGAAAGGAATTTCATATTGACATCTTCTTTGAGGACATTTCCATCGTCCTCTATTTTTTGATAGCTATATCCTTTGTCATTTCTGTGTTCCTAGTTTGTCTTTGGATAAGGTCTGTCAAGTTTGGTTTCAACACCTACAATAGCCTTTCTTTTTTTTCCCTTTTTCTTTGGGTTAACCACCCATCCTCATCATTTATTTGGCTATTAGTTTGAGATTCAACTGTTATGCTGATCTTCAAGGCATCAAAGAATTCACCATCTAAATTTTTTTTGGGAATTTCACCCTCTTCCAGATCTTTAGTCAGACCTTGGGTAACTAGGGGATCTGGTAAAGTCTAAGGTGGGTTACATATCCTCCTTAAAATTCAAGGATATAGGGCCACATGGTGCCCTTTTCAAGGGAATTTTGGTCAATAGAGGTTCACAAGAAGGTTTACTAGGTGATGTCACAAGGGAGTCTGCACCAAGGTCTTCAATAGGTACATCTTTGGAAAGGGATTCACAAATATTTAAAATATTAGATTTGAAAGGATAGGTGGTTGTGACCTCATCAATGGGAGTCTTAGTAACATTGGTATTTTGAAGGCTTATCATAGAGGACTTGAAATCACTAATAAGATGTCCAGGTTTAGAAAAAATTTGGCAAAAAACAACATTCTCATAGGACACTTGTTGGGTCCATGACCCAAAATTAGAACTCATAGTCACTGAATTGAGCAGTCTTATTAATTTCAATATTAACACAGAAGCAGGTGAAGACTAACTTGGATCTCATTCTAGTGATGATTTCATAGGTAATGAAGTGGCCAATCGAATCACCAATGCATTAAAATACTGAATCATCCCAGTATTTCAATGGAAAACCCAACAACTAAACCCAAACAAGAGCATATTTGTTAAGGTCAACTATAGGGTTGAAACCAGGCTTCCAATGGTAGAGAGATAAGCTATGCCTACCGTAAAGCCATGGACCTGAAGAAAGAATAAAAATAAAATATTCAAGAGTTGTGAACTTAAAGAGAAATAATCCTCTAGCCATAGCACAAACATCAACACTTCCTTTCAGACACCATTTAGTCATTGTCCACCTTCGAACCATATCAATGGTTGGCTAGAAGGAGAAAAATTTACCCACTATAGATTTCTCCATAGGCGAAGCTATTCTATCAATGGTTGAGTAAGGAAGAGAAATTTTAGAATCAAAGGTAGACTCCACCACTTTAGGCTAAGAGTGAGTTTTATCAGTTGAATGACGTTGGGGAGAGTCAAGTAGTACACTCTTCCAACCCTTAGACTCTAGAATGGTAGAGATCAGGGGAACCGCCATAGATTCCTCAAAAGGGGGAGTGACTCTTGAGGAAGGTGGGAAGGCATGTGCAGAAAGCTAAGAGTAGTTAGGAGGGTACAAGGGAGGGGGCCATGGGGTACCCCAAAGAAACATCCACCATGTACGCAGGGAGTTCAAAAATTGTAGAGCAGAAAAGCATTAAAGCATTAGGTTATTTTTAGTTTTTTATTATTGGAGGTTGCATCAAATATCCTTGTATGAGAGATATTTCTTGACATGTAATATTTTTGCTCAGATTTTCAAATTTTGGTATTGAGTTGTGTTGAGTTTAACATCATCTGGGTGCATATTTTGGCTTGCATTCATAGGGTTTTTCTATGTATTTTTGTTGCAGTTGTAGTTTGTTGTTAGTTGTTGTTTATGATAGTAAATAAAATTTAATTTCATGGTATTTCCATTCACATATCATCACACTTCATTTCTATTCCTTCTTGTGTTGGTTTTGCACAATTTGATGAAGTTTATTTCATACCTAATTTCCACTATTTTTACAAATTGAACAATCTTTGTGAAATATTATTTAATTGCAAAAATTTGATATTATTTCCAGCAAGGGACATTACAATTTTTCTCCTTTGCTTTTCTTTGCTATTGGATTTGGTAATCCCTTCTTCACTTCAAGCTCAAAAGTGTATGAAAGAGATCAATGATGCAAAACTCCAAAGTTCGTGGTTAGCCATCAATGAGATGTGAGGGTTGATTTTATAGAAATGATTGATTTGAATGAGTGGTCCAAATTAAGAGGTGAAACATCAAGATCAAGTGTTGAGGATTTTTTAGAGGAATTGATTAGGGACTTAACTGACTGGAGCTGGCTATAGGATTCCAATTAACTATTTGCATGAAGAATTGATTGATCAGTTAAGGGATTTGATTGCCTTGTTAACTCACACTAAATGGGAGTGAACTGATTTAATTGATCAGTCAACTAGAATTGATTATCCAGTCAACTAGAAGAGAGTGTTCGTTAACTTTGAGGGAATTATGCATGAGATAATAATTAATTAAATAATTAATTATTAGAGGAATGTACAAGTGAGGATTAAATAATAAATACAATGTTTATTTATTAATAGTGATGGAATGTTGAGATGAAAAGGGATAATTAAATAATTTAAATAATTATTTAATCTTAGAAGTGTGAATGTGGTCAATTAAATAATTAATATAAATATTTAATTTAAGAAGGTGTTGCATGTTAATTAAATAATTAATGATAATTATTTAATTAAAATAGAGGAATAAGTGTCATTAACAATGTAATTAAATAAATAAAATTTATTTATTAATCAAGAAGGGTGATGATAATAATTAAATAATGAAGTATTATTTAATAATTAGGAGAAAAGGGTGAAAGTTAGTATAAACATGTTACTCGCAGACTAGGACAATTTTGGGTATCTACATTTTTCCCATCTTTGATTCAATGCATTTTTATAGCGTTGTGTCAAAGAAAATTCAAAAATTCATGCTCAGGAGTTGCCTTGGTATGCCCCAATGATAGTGGGATAGCATGGTGACCCCTCAGAAAAAATTGTAATTTTTTTAAAAATTTCAAAAAAATTGGAAAATTATTTCGATAGGCTAATTTGATAGTCTTAAGCGCATTGGTAGCAAAATATTTTGATTTCAAGGCACTCGAGGTGTTCACTTTTTACGTTTGAAGGTCTAAGTTGATGTATCCAATTATAAAGGGGGGGTCCACTTTGCCACCTAAGGTCTATAAATATGCCCAAAGGGGTCTAAAATCATCATTTGTGCATTTTTTTTAGGATTTTGAGTGCTCTAGAGTGAGATTTTGTTGCGGAGCAGCAAAGTGACGGTGCCAATTCTAGTGAGCTCTCACTGAGGATATTGAGTACAAACATTCCAGCAGTTTGAGGGATTGGGAAACACAGTACGTGGCCCTTCATTTTTTTTTCATTTTTCAATAGATTTTAGGGGTCAAAATTGACCAAACAAATGTGGTGTAGTTTATGCACCGCATTTGTCATTGCATTTTTTGCATTTGTCGATAGGTGCACTATATTTGTGGAGTCGTAATTGTAAAAGGCTCACAAGTGTAATGTGCACCTCAATTGTAAATTTGCACCACATATGTAGGAAATAGAGCCACATGTGTAAAATGTGTGACACAATTGTATGTAAGGGGTTGATGCAAGAAGTTGGGTCCACAAAAAGCTCAAAAAGTGGAATTTTTTTTGCTACTTTTGAGAATTTGTCACACTTGGATTGAGCATTTGAGGCACTTACAAAAAGTCAATAATATGAAATTTAAAATTTTGAATCTAGTTTCCAAATATGTAATTTATTCAAATACCCAAATGATAGAAATTAAATTTTGATAGGGATGTTATAAAACCACTTTTTAAAAGACATTTTTTTTACCATCCCATGCACGTGTACGAATACCACTTTTTGACCCAAATAAAAGTATTTTTTAATTCCTTTTGGGGTGATCCCACAATACTAGTTTACAATTTTTGGCCAAACTGGACATTGAACTGATTTTTTTTAACTAAATCTTCACTTTTGAGCACCTATAGCTGCTAAACCATGAGGAATTTGAAGATGATGCAAACTAGTGATTTGTGACATTTTGCTTGTAGATTCTAAATATATATATATATATTTGAATTAATTGCATTTCTTTTTCCATCTCTCTCGAAAAATAGTTTTTATCAATAAACACCATTTTTAAAGAGTGATGCTTACCATAAACAACATAACTTTTTTTCTATGAAGGATAAAATTCTATTTTTTTTTAATTTAGCTTTGTAACTACGATATCTAACAAGTTCATTTGGTTTCATAGTGTTTTATTGAATATTTTTTTCTTAATCAAGTTTTGAAGTCAAACCAATTACAATTTAGACATAAGTGGACCGTAAACAACATAACTTTTATTGTATGCATTAAAATTCAATTTATTTTTTTTGTTGGATCAAGGACATCAATACGTAGCTTGAACATATTTTTTATTTTATTTTTTTTATAATCTACTATTTTTTCACATGTACAGAATAGAGAGCTTGATTTTCAGTGAAAAACCCGTGTTTAATTAAACTAAAAAATAAAATACATAATAAAAACAAAATATATTAAAATTATATTTGATGGATAGCTCGTTCTAAGGACTACCATCATTCAATTGCTCTATGAATTTTCCTCCATTTTCATCCTCAACCCAAGCTTTGAAAGCTAAAATTTTGTAGAAATTTGGTGGAAGAGGGGGAGAAGGGAAAAAAAGGGAGGGTTCGAGCAAACCCCCCTTGAAACGAACCCCCTTTCACTCGAAAGGGTGAAGGGTGGTTCACTCGAACCCTCCTTTTTTTTAATTTCCCTTTGTTTCCATTTAAAAAAAAATGTCAAAAAGGGGTCACATGAAAAAGGGGGTTTGCTCAAAGGAATGAATGTGTTGTCATTGATGTCAACTGGTCAACTAGTTATCTACTAGCTGTTGTTGGTTGTATATGTTGAGGATATTGAGAAAATTGTATTAAAGAAAGTTTACAAGTATTCAATTGTTGCTACGAGTAATGAACTGTTATTTGACCCTATGTTCGTGTGGTGTAGATATGTTGGTCATGGTTATTGAAGGTTGTTATATCCAAATTTTTGGCTATTGGTTCATTGTGAAGTTCGAGTTGTGTTCACCAGTTGTGAACTATGTTTTTCTGTGTTTTGGTTGAGGTCCAGGAGAAAAGTTGTTGGTTTGGATTTCTCTTTGTTCTATAGTTGTGTTGTCTTGATTGCATTGAAGATATTTTTGGTTTCTGGAATTTTCGAGCTTAATTGTTCTATGTTTTTTACATTGGTTTGGTTGACCTTGTGTTAAGCACTATCTTTGAAGTTGATCAAGTGTGTTGGATCTATTTTGGGTCTCAGTGAAGTGTGTGTTTGGGTTGCCCTCATTCTAATTCCACCCTAGGATGTTTTAGCACCGACCTAATTTGAATTTGAAGTTGGATGGCCAACTTTGGATCTTTTTCAAGGCTGGAGATAGTATAAATACAGGATGAGCTAGTAATGAAAAACATATAGGAGAAAAGAAGGAAGATAAGTGAAAGAGTAGACGTGACATTGATTCTATTTAGAAAGTGTGTGTGAGTTGTGTGTAGTGTGAAACTTAATGCTGAGTTTCTAGATGCAGTGAGTAAAAGGTGGACTCTATCATTCATGCAAGTTGATCAAGTGATTGTGGTGGAATCCTTTGTTGCATTAGAATTTTAGTCTCTCTGTAACAAGTATTTTTTTTCTTCTTTGTATCTTTGTGGTAGTGAGCCCTCTGAGTTGTAGCCCTGTTGGACAATGAGTCCTTATTTCAGGCAGTGGGCCTTATCTCAGGTAGTGACCCTTGTTTCAAGCAGTGAGCCTTTTGTAATCGATTTTGATATTCTCTATAGTGTGAGTTAATCCTCACCATGGTTTTTCCCTTATTGGGTTTTCCACGTAAATCTGGTGTTATTGTATTTATGTGTTGGATTTGAGTTTATGCATTGGCATTTGATGATTTATCATTTAAGCAGTTTTAAGTATTAGTTCCAACGATTGAATTAAAGGTTAAAATTTGTGACAATTGATTCACCCCCCTCTCAGTTGTCCTATTCAATAGATTGAAGCCCCTTTTTGGGTCCATGTGAACTCCCCCCTTCGTGGGAACCCCTAAAAACCCAAAATTTATTTCATGGGAGCGTTTTTACAATTTTCCTTCCTCAACAGAATTGTAAACCAATATTGTGGGTTTACCCTTTGGAGAAAGATAGCTAACAACATGAATATTGATGAGGATATTTTTTTGTAATTTTTTTTGAATATTTTTTTTTATTGAATTTTTATTGGCCTTAATTGTTGTTTTTGAAAATCAACATGTACGAACAGCATAATTGGACCTAAACCAAACATTTTTTGAATCCATTTTTTTCATTATGCCAAGAATTATCTAAAGATTAATGCCATATAATTTTTTTACAAGAAAATTAACCAAAAAAAAGTTATTGAAAAACAAAAAAAATCTAATATTTCAAGTTTATGGACTAGTTTGCTTAGAAATTAATTAAAAAATAACAAATATAATCCAATATTAACAAAATAATATATTTGGAAACTAGACATCATTTTTTCTAATGGGTTTTAATTTCATAGATTGATTAAAAAAAAAAAGTCCATCAATCATATTGCCAAAGTTGAACATTTCTCTTGAACTTGCCTTAGTTTTTTAGTTGCATGTGAAAGGCTAAGGGTTAGGTTGCCAAGCCTTTCCCAAGCCTAAAACCAAGGTAGCATGTGGGTTGGGGATTCAAAATTTTAAAAACATGTACACATTACAAAACGCATATTTGTTATTTAAAGAAAATGCATATGTGTTATATAACACATACATGTTACCTATTTACCCATTGGTAAAAGTTAACGTGTGTGCATTCCTAAAATAGAAAGTGTATGTTTTTTATAATGTGTATGTGTTTCTTATTTAACCATTTTTTTCTGACTTGGAAAAAACTTATAAAGTGCATTTTTTCTACAACATTCCTTTTTTGTAGTACAATCCAAAAGCACCATTTTCTGCATTTTTTATTTCTATGTTGTCTTGTGCAATCTCTTAACAAGGCATATTATATTCAAATGTTTGGAAGAGACAAGTGTAGGTTGAATTTTCTAAAGTGGAATCAAGTACAAGAACATTTTACAAGAAGATTTGGAAAAAGAGAACTTTTGGATGTATTCTATTCAAATTTTTGGAAGAGACAAGTGTAGGTTGAATTTTATGAAGTGGAATCAAGTACAAGAATATTTGGAAAAAGAAAACTTTTGGATGTATTCATGATGTTTTTGTACTTCAAAGTTTATAGAAGAAAGGATCTTCATACTATACATTTTTATTTGAATATTTGAAGGAGGTAGCAATTGGAAAATAGGTTTAGAATCATTTATTTTGTTATCAAAGACGATTTGGTAATCATGGGATCAAAGCAAAGGCAAAAAAAATGCAGAAATTCAATGACACCCGAAGAAATAAGCAAATAGAGAAATGGATGCAAAAGTACAAAGGGATAGAAGAGAAAGGATTCACCAAATGAAAAATTTGGAAGCATCTAGTTCCATGAATGTTGAAGAGGAAACCATGAAGGGTGAGATGAATGTAGATGATGCAAATGTAGAATATGCAAAGGAATATTCTATTCAAATTTTTGGAAGAGACAAGTGTAGGTTGAATTTTTTGAAGTGGAATCAAGTACAAGAACATTTTACAAGAAGATTTGGAAAAAGAGAACTTTTGGATGTATTCATCATGTTTTTGTACTTCAAATTTTATAGAAGAAAGGATCTTCATACTATATAGTTTTATTTGAATATTTGAAGAAGGTAGCAATTGGAAAATAGGTTTAGAATCATTGTTTTGTTATCAAAGAGGGTTTGGTAATCATGGGATCAAAGAAAAGGAAAAAAAATGCATAAATTCAATGAAATCCAAAGAAATTCAAGCAAATAGAGAAGTGGAGGCAAAAAGACAAAGGGATAGAAGAGAAAGGATTCACCAAATGAAAAATTTGGAAGCATCTAATTCCATGAATTTTGAAGAGGAAAACATGAAGGGTGAGATGAATGTAGATGATGCAAATGTGGAGATGGTGAATATGGAAGAAAATGCAATTGTGGAGACAAACCCAACTATGCCTTCAACTTCAACTTTGAATGATATGGAAATAGGACCTATGCAAACAACTTCAAGTATGTCTTCAAATCCACCTCCCAATGATATGGAAAATGTACCTATTCAAACAATTTATTCAGACATGTCTTCAAACCCAAGTCTTGATAATATTGATCTTAGTTATTTAGATGAAGTTGGATACACCATTGATGGTATCAATAATTCTAGTTTTGAAACAATGCAAAAACAAAATAATGATGAAATATCTTATATGTATGCAAATGAGAATGAAATCCCTCATATTGATGAAAATGAGAATGAAATCCATTTTATGTTTGAAAATTAAAGTGAAACCCCTTGCGTGAATGAAAATGAAACCCCTTGTATGAATGAAAATGAAAATGTTTTTTTTACAATTGAAAGAGATGTGCTAGATAACCTTCCTGGTAAATTTTCTTGGGGACAAATGAGAACTCATGGAAATAGAATATATAAAATGTTTTTTATAGAAATAAATTAGGATTTCAATGTCAACTCATGATGCAATTGATGAAAATGAGAAAAGTGATGAAAAAATTAGGAATTTTTGTAAAATAAAAAAAGAAAGATGATTCAGTAGAACAAGTCATATCTAGTGTTGCCATAAGAATGCAACTCGTTGTACAATAACAACTACTATATTTAAAAAATCAACTTCAAATAAAAGAATGTTAAGTAAGATTAGTAAATATATAAAAGTAAATCCTAAAAATTTGATAAGAGTTGTTTAAAGAAGAGAAGGTATTGAAAAGGATCCAATTAATCAATGTTGGAGTTTTAATGGTAGACTCCTAAGGTTAGACATGAAATTAATTAATGAAATCAAATATTTAATAAAAAAATATTGGCATGATAATACAAGAGTATCACCTAATATTAGAGATGTTTTAAAATTAAGGGTGAGATCCAAAATTCGCAACCCTCATCCAAAGCATCTCTTAGATATGACTCAAACTGAATTGTATAAAAAAAAAATTAGATGATTCAATCTTACCATTTAATATTAGCACAAGTCAAAGATCATTCGAAAAATGTAAACCTTGGTATGTTAGAATTAATAAACAACGAATCTCTTGTTTTTGTAAGACTCGTGTACAATTTCATTATTATTATGATATTTTTTGATATATACGTTGTACTTTGCATGTTAACCAAATTATGCATGACATTTGTGGTATTAATATGCCACCTAAAACAATCAAATATTTTATAGTAGGTTTGTTTTGTGAACCCTCTAATGGAAACTTATTTTATTTAAAAGCATGTATTTATGGATAATGCAATAGATGTGGTAACTTTTCATTGTTAGGAGAATGTATGCATGAAAGTAGTTTACATGAATTTGGACAACAATTAGTGGATGTTGAATTTTTTAAAAATATTGAGTATTCTTTAAAAGATGGAAAATTTGGAAAATGTTGTGAGCTAATTGTGGAAAAATTTAGTGTGCATGCATTTATTAAAGAATTTAAAGATAAGATTGTACCTAAATATGTTAGACACTCTCAATATGCTCATTGGCTTGATAATCAATTTTTTTCATGTAAAAACACATTCTCAATTGGAACTATATTGTTAGTTATTGATTTTGCTAAAAATTATACTCTTTCTCCACAAGAAGAAATTCAATCACAATATTATAATTTAGTGCAAGTAGCCATATTTGTTCATATTGTATATAGACATGTAGATGATAGTAGAGAAGAGAATATAATTTTTTTAAGAGAGTACCATTTTTATGTAAGTGATAATCGATTACATTCATCTGAGTTTGTTCAATATTGTTTTGGTATATGTTATAAAAATTTAAAAGAGAGGAATTCAAATGAGAGAACATCTCATATGGTCATATAATTGCATAGGTCAATTCAAGAATGCTAGAATTTTTTATTGGTTATGCAGAGTTCATAAAGAAAATAATATCCAACACATGTGGAGTTTTTTTGAAGTTGG
The DNA here is from genome assembly GCA_007258455.2 of Sequoia sempervirens. Lineage (NCBI taxonomy): Eukaryota > Viridiplantae > Streptophyta > Pinopsida > Cupressales > Cupressaceae > Sequoia > Sequoia sempervirens. Next base: position 66,547,570 of record VDFB02072274.1, read on the forward strand.
ACATGGTAAAGGAGAACATGATGGAGCAGGTGCATGTGTGAAAAGAGCTCTTGCTAGAGAGCAACTAAAATTTGAGGATGCAGCAAAATTCAAAGATGCACATGCAATTGCAGATTGGTGCAATACCAAATTATCTACAAGAACAAGTGAGAGCTCAATAATTTGATGCTTCTTTTGGTTATTTGAAGAAAATGATATTCTTACTTGACAAGATTGTGAAACAACTAATGTATCTGTAAAATGGAATTTGTTTAAAAGTACGAATGCAAACACATGGAAAATATGGATAAGGGAGCTTGCATGTTTTTGTCAATTTTGTATTGTAGGTGATTGGGAGGCATGTGAAAATATAGAATGGAAACATAGAGCCTTGACACCTACATTGACACATGATCAACATGGAATGACAATTGAAGATAATCAAGTATTCACATCAGATGATTATGATCATGTTTTGGACCTTGTACAAGAAGGTACATTAAATTGAATTGAATTTTATATGTATGCATGTTAATATGTGAATTAAATATATGTCACTCTTTATTGATTTTTTTATAGGATATGTGTATGCTATTGTTGCACCTGAGGGGAATGAAGAGGAGGCATAGTATTGGTTGGTTAGATGTGTTGAGAGAAAACATAAGTTGGTAAATCCTAGAGTAGACGATGACAACTTTGAGTATCCAACTGGTTCTATGGTTGTTGTTGGCACCTAGCTTCAAAAATATCTAATAAGAAAGAATGGCTTTCCTAAATTTGAAGACTATGAAAGACACCAGAAGATTATCCATTACTCAAATTTGATTTTTGCAACCAATATAAAACTAGTTAGATATCAAGGGAAACCTACTAATAAAGTGTTATGGATACTTTCAATGGATGATCATGAGACAATCCTAGGCTTTAGGTTTCAAATCCTAAACTGTTAACCATGATTGTCTCATGATCATCCATTGAAAGTATCCATAACACTGAACCCATATGACCTAAATCATGAGATGAACCCTAAACCCTAGGCTATGAAGATCCTAAACCGTTAAACCCTAAAACATCTTATAGGGTTTAGGGTTCATCTCATGATTTAGGTCATATGGGTTTAGTGTTATGGATACTTTCAATGGATGATCATGATACAATCATGGTTAATGGTTTATGATCTTCATATCCTAGGCTTTAGGTCCTAGGGTTAACGGTTTAGGATCTTCATATCCTAAGATTCTTGGAATAACAAATGTATATGGGTTCAGGATTTAGGGTTCATCTCCTAGGCTTTAGGTCCTAGGGTTAATGGTTTAGGATCTTCATATCCTAGGGTTTAGGGTTCATCTCCTAGGATTTAGGTCCTAGGCTTAAGGGTTTATGATTCATATCTTAGGGAACTTCATGAGATGCTTAGAATAACAAATCTATAGGGGTTAAGGGTTTAGGGTTCATCTCCTAGGATTTAGGTCCTAAGGTTAAGAGTTTAGGATTCATATCATAGGGTTCATGAGATGCTTAGAATAACATATCTATAAGGGTTAAGGGTTTAGGGTTCATCTCCTAGGCTTTAGGTCCTAGGGTTAAGGGTTTAGGGTTAATCTCTTAACTCCCCTTAAGGCATCCTCTTAAAGGAACCTTAAGTCATATCCTCTTACATCCCATTAATCCACCCTCTTGTATCCCTTAAGTCACTCTCTTAATTACCCTTAGTCCATCCTCTTAGGACCCGTTAAGCCATATCTTAGGGTTCATGAGATGTATCCCCTTAATCCACCCTATTGCACCTCTTTAAGTCATTCTCTTAACTCCCCTTAATCCACCCTCTTGCATCCCTTTAAGGCATTCTATTAACTCCCCTTAATCCACCCTCTTGCATACCTTTAAGCCATTCTCTTAATTCCCCTTAAGGAATTCTCTTAGGACCCCTTAAGGTATATCCTCTTAGGTCCCCTTAATCCATCCTATGGAAAACATCACTTGAATTTTTAAGGAATTTATAAGACCTAATTTTCTAATTTTTAGTATGTATTGTTCTTTTCTTGCATGAATTATTTAGTTAAATGACTCATAACAAATATAGTTACTTTACTTACATTAATTATTTTTGCAAGTTCTCATCAAGTCAATCTACCATGTGATTGTCATTGTAAACAAAAATTATCATATAGATTATGTAAATATCAATTTATGGTCTTGAGCTAAAAGTTGATAAGCTTTAATTTTATTTACATGCACATATGTTTCATCATGTTATATAGTTGTATTAAACATCAATATACATTATATATGTTTGTTTGATGTATGAACTTCAATGAACTTATTGGTCACTTTTTAAATATCTTCTTTCAATTTTATCTTATACAAATTGTTCTTATATTTACCATATTTTAAATAATTGTTTAATTATAAAGATTATACATTTTATACATACAAGGAGATAGATTTTTGTTCAATGATTAAAATATTTGCTAGAATTGGAAAATAGTTAAAATTACCTGCCCTTACTTTATTATGAATATGATCTAAACTATTTAAGGAATGTTTTAATTTGTCACCTAATCATGTGATAAATTATTGGAATTTTAAATTTAATCATTTTAAGACATGTCTAAACTTAATTCAACAATGGCATGTAAATATATATGAAATTTGATTCTAGATAAGAATTTATATATATTGCATATTACTTGAAAATTAGATAAAATATATATACATACATGAGTGCATGTAATCATCAAAATGAACATAACATGATCATAATTGAGTGCATATAATCATCATATTAAAGTCATCTCATATAAATAAACACAAACATGATCATACTAATTGATATAATGTATGTGAAATGGTCCATGAAATAACATGTTCAAAATGTATATGTCAAGTCCAACACATATATAAATAAAACTAGATCTATAGTCCATAAAATAAAACCATCTAACTATCAGGGTAATCAGTCAAATCAAGTCTCCTCTTTGCTCCACGTGGACTAGATGTACCTATATCATGCTATAGAAGAGTACAAGAAACTTGAAATTAGATAAATTTATTTGAAAATTTTGATTCAATTTAATATATAAACTTGATAAAAATAAATTTAATTAAATATCTAGTAAATATAGTAAAAATGATTTTTTGTATGCATAAATTACCATTTGATCATGTGAATCTACTAGCACACTTTGTTCAATGGCTAGTATAACTATCAATTAAGGAGGTCCAAATGCTTGATCTACTAATTCCTACATATTCAAATAAAGCAAACAATAGGTTATAACCTCGAATATATATATTTAAAAGACCTAAAAATTATATAGGAGATTTAGTAAAGTTTATGACCTTGAATGATGTGACCTCATGATCACACACCTGAGATTTCCCATGCATAAAATCCGATGATGACTCAAGTGCACTTGCCATGGGTATCGCATGAACTCCCTTCATATATATACAATAATTTATAGATCATTCACACATGTGTACAAATTCAAACTAAATTAGATACAAACAGTGGTTTTTGCCAAAAAAATGAACACACAAACTATATAAGAGAAAAATTGCACCCTTGCGATTTCTCTTACATTCTTGTTTCCACTTTAGTGTCTGCTCCTTTAGCATCTTGAGTAGGCTCATTTTAGCCATTGCATCAGCCTTTTTTCCTCTCAAGATGCTCTGACACTCCTTTTTAGCAACCACCCTTGCGTGTTAATTTTGCATCGGACTTTGTACCTTTCTAGTTCGCGTTGTTTTGTAGCGTGACGTGTCCAAACACTAGTGCATCATGTGGAAGTCTGCATGTTGCACTAGCGTCCTACAACATTTCAACATTCAGACGACCATTTCCAAGCATGTTTTCCACTTGTCATCTTAGTTTACATTCAATGGAAATAGCTCGGGATTCTCTGAACGGCCCAGGAAGCTTCACTTCCCTCCTTAAAAGTCCTATTTTCACTTCATTTGGGGGACTTCTTGAACATCTAACTCCACTCTACTAGTTTTTAGCTTGACTCCATCACTTGCTTACACATACAGCTTGTTGTAGTAGCTTCAAGCTCTCATAAGCTTCCATCACAACATTCTTGATAGCCTTCTTGGCTCTTGCAATTCCATTTCCATGCTTGTGAGCATCTTGGGATTCCATATCCCCTACTATTCACATGCATATTTGTGATATGGTTTCTCCTCCTCGAGCGAGGTTTTCTTTTATCACACGCTTATTCATGGTGCAAGTTCTACTCCTAAGCGGGTTTTTCTTTCACCACACGCTTTACACTCTTTCTCTTTATCTTCTTGGTTGTCCATGGAGGTGGGAACACCAAAATGGGGGTTTGACTGAGGAAAACCCCTATACAGCCCCAACATTCTCTCCAGATATTGTGCTTGCGGGTTTTGAAGACTTTTTTTCGATGGAGGCTTCATCGCTCGTATGGTTGTAAGTATTCCTTTCCTTTTCATCTCCTTACCTTTGTCATTTCTATTCTTTTATCTCAATCCTCTCATTTTCTATTGATTTATTGTATTTTGTGGTTTTAGCATTCATAGTAGAAAGAGTCACTTTAGGTGTTCCTATGATAAACTCGTTCTCTGATCCATACGAGATTCCAACGCATCTCTGAGACGCTAGTGCGTCACACTGTTGTCCACTTTCTGCCCTAATGTCCTTTGGCCGAGAACCTGTTAGTTTGTCCAAAGACCTTCTGTGACCTTCTCCTTCAGGTTCCAAAACTTTCATGTTGTTCCATTGAGGTGATATAGGGAAGTTCACCCTGTGAGGCTCCCTGAATGAAGAGAACTCATGAGTAGTGAATCCCCCTATATCACATTTTGGTGAACCCGACGTGAAGAACATTGTTCTTCGAAAAGCTATAAATGGATTTAATAGCTTCTTTTGTTAGTTTTGTATCTATTAGTATCCAAGATATTAATAATGTTCCATTTAATGCATGTGATAGTGACTTGGCTTTGTCTGTGTCACTCGGTGTCTTTGATCCTTCTCATGAGATTCCTCTTTCTTTGGAGGATATCTTAATGGAAGAAGATAGAATCATTGATACCTTCCTCAATGTTACTCTACCTACTCTTCATTCTAATGCACTCTCATCTAGAGATGATGCATTGGTGAATGATGAATCTACTTCTCATTCCAATGCACTCTCTTTTGGAGATGATGCATTTGTGAATGATGAATCTCATCTTTTCTCTAATGCACCCTCTTCTAGAGATGATGCATTAGTGAATGATGAACCCCCTTCCACATCTGATTCTCCTTGGATTGATGTTTAGAATGTCTCTTTAAGTAACTATTCCACATTTAATCCTATTTGGATTGATGTTGAGAATATTTATTCAAGTAATTTTTTTGCTAGTTGTAATGAGTTTGTGAATGTGGTAGATGTCTCCACTACCCCTCCAGGGCCTAAGAGACCAATCATTCATGTGACTCTATCAATTCTCGCTCCTAAAAGGATTTGTGCTATCAATGGTGTTCCATTAAATAGCAAATCTCCTGATCTTCCTAAGGCTCCCTCTTATAGAGTGGTATCCTATACTTATGAAAATAATATGAATAAACAACCAAGACTTCCTCAAGCTCCTGAACCTACAGCTAAAGCACCTAGTGATTGCAATCTTGTCGAACAACCTCGGATTAGTTTAGATAAGATCTCACTATGGGACTTGCTTTGGTCTACTCCAGTTTATCAAGGTATGTTTCAAGAAGCCTTGTAAAAGATCCTCTTGCCTTATTCTGCCAGGCCAGCAGATGTTGATGCGTTGATGGCATATATTTGCACGGGTTCGCCAAATATTATGCTTTATCTACAGGAGCTCCCACCTCTGAAAGTACAAAAGCAAGCGGATCCTCTAATGATTATAGTTAATATTAATAAGATTTTCATTAGATGCACTCTCATTGATGTTGGTTCATTACTCAATGTATATAGTATTGATCTACTACATAAGATTAATATTGACCCATCCTCTCTTAATACTTCTTCCCTTGTCCTCTATGGGTTTGATAATTTCAGTCGACAATCCCTAGGCACAGTAGTCTTACCTTTGAGGTTGGGACCTGTTAATGTTCCTACCCTTGTATATGTCATGGCAGAAAAGCTAGTGTGTAACCTTCTTCTTGGTAGACCATGGATTCACGCTAAGGGTGCAGTCCCATCCACTTTGCATAAATCTATTAATTTTATTTGTAACAATCAAGTAGTCACAATTAAGGCTAACCCTAAGGCTATGCATCTATGTGAGATGGAGGTTTTTGGTCAAGCTTTGGTTGTGCCTACTCTTATTCCTTCAGTATCTTCTAGTGTGTTGATGTTTACTCCAGTAGTACCTCCTACAAAGGATACTCTCGAGATAAATGTCCCTAAAGAAAATCCTTCTAAAGCAAGGAGTCTTAAGTGTGCTCCTTCCACCTCTTCTCAAAGGAATGCATGTCCTAGTGGTGATCAATGTCCTTTAGACTTTATAGAGTCCTACATTGGAGAATATAAAGTCGACCTAATCCACTTAGACCTTCTGACAACACCCACTATCAAAGATTATTATTCTTTTATATCATGGGATAGGGAAAGGAATCATTGTAATATCATTAGTATTGATCCTCCTTCTGAGGAAGAGGATTATGCTTTAGCTAAGGAGGATAGTGTTAGCAGCCATATTAAAAAGAATGATGGTGATCCCATAAAGGAGTATGATCCCCGTTGCTGGGACAATACTCTTTATAAGGATCCACCTTCTTTTCAAGAGTTGCAAACACGTTATGGCCCTGGCTTTAGGCTCGTCTCTAAATGTGGATATGAGCGTAAAGGTTGTGAGTGCAACGAACAAGGCATTCAGGTCCCTATAGAAATTGTGCCTCATAAGCATAATCTAGGGCTTGGTTGTTCGGATGAACAATCTAAAAGAACACCATGGTTTGATGGAGACATGAATTCCACTCAATCTTGTCCTCATAGATTGTTTTATCCTCCCCTGACTTCCACCTTCATGCCTTTCGCTTCTTGTGAGAATTCAAACCTTTCCCCACAAGAGAAAGGTTTGCTTCTCGTTCTTCATCCTTTATCTAAGCAAGAGCATATTTTGTTGTGGCTTCTAAAATCCCACTTAATCACTCTTCCTTATCCTACACACAAGAAGTCTCATGAACATGATAAACATTCTTTCTATGCATACCATTGAGTGCTTGGTCATTCCACTAGCGAATGTAAGGCCTTGAAGGAAAAAATTCAACAACTTTGTGATTCAGGTGCCATCACTTGTTGATGCACCTGCCTTTACCTTGCATGACAAGTGATATCAAGGTTTACCTCTATCCTGTCTGAAGTATTTTTGTGTGGTTCTCCTCCCCTGTACACTGGGGGTAGTGGTAACTCATTTTAGAGATGTGTGTCCTTCTTAAGGACCCCTCTCTTCACTATGTCTTGCAATTGAAGCATCCCTTGAGTGGAGCCCTCTTCCTTTCGAAGGGTTCCCAAGGGACCTCTTTGAAAGCCTTTATTTCAAATGAACTCTTTGTGTCTAGCTTGGGGGCAGCCTGACTAGACCTTGCCTTTCAAACAACGCGTCCTTTGAGTGGACCCCTCTTTTTTCACGCCGGGTTCCTAAGGGATCCCTTTGAAAGTTTTATGGTCTAGGTGACTAGCCACTTTTAGACACACTCTATCTACAGGTAGACATGTTCTATCTACAGGTAGATGTGTCACCACTTTTAGATGTGCTCTATCTGCAGGTAAACACATAAACACTTTAGACATGTCCTATATGTGAATAGGCATGTCGCCGCTTTTAGATGCATTCTATTTGTGGGTAGACGCATCGACACTTTAGACATGCTCTATATGTGGGTAGATGTGCCACTACTTTTGACATGTCCTATCTGTGGGTAGACATATCATCTCTTCCTGACTCTGTGGAGTCCACTTCTTGGGGTTTCCTTCATGTGAGAGTTCTTGGAGGATGCCTTCCTTACAAGTCTAGGGGCTTGTAAGGTGATTTCTGGTGATACGAGTTCTCCTCCTCGAGTGAGGTTTTCTTTTATCACCTTCTTTGTGGTGCAGCTTCTACTCTTGAGTGGATTTTGCTTTCACCACTTGCTTTGTTCATCTCTCTTGTCTCTTGCATATACCGGATCGAAGATAAGCACCTTCTTCATCTCAAGTATATGCTCCTTCTCTCTTCATCTTTGAAGTCTTCTATGTATTATTTGGGGATGATGCATAGTAGTGAGACAACCTTTTATATCGAGGTCTCTTTCACTTTACTGACTCAAATCCTGTTAGCTTTTTTTGTTCTAACATTGCTATCTGATGCAGGTGTTTCTTGTCTAATGTATTGGTTTTACAGATCATCAACCTAGGGGCATGCTTCCATGGTTCAAAGAATTATCTGCTTCCTCTACAGTATCCTTTTGGCATATGATGTTATTTTTGTTTAGTAGATTTCCTTTAGCGTGCATATTAATGTAGATGCATATGCCCGCTAAAGTGGGGGCAAAATGTATAAGAGCGAAATTGCACCCTTTTATTTCTCTTACATTCTTGTTTCCACTTTAGTGTCCACTCTTTTAGCATCTTGAGTAGGCTCATTTTGGCCCTTGCATCAACATTTTTTCCTCTCAAGATGCTCTAGCACTCCTTTTTAGCAACCACCCTTGCATGTTAATTTTGCATCGAACTTTGTGCCTTTCTGGTTCGCATTATTTTGTAGCGTGACGTGTCCAAACACTAGCATGTCGTGCGGACTTCCGCGCGCTATGCTAGCATCTTGTGATGTTTCAACGCTCAAACGACTATTTTCAAGCATGTTTTCCACTTGTCATCGTAGTTTATCGGTGGAAACGGCTCGAGATTCTCTAAAATGACCCGAGAAGCTTCTCTTCCCTCCTTAAAATTCCTTTTTTCACTTCATTTGGGAGACTTCTTAAATAGCTAACTCCACTCTGCCATTTTTTAGCTTGACCCCATCACTTGCTTACACATACAGCTTGTTGTAGTAGCTTCAAGCTCTCACAATCTTCCATCACAACATTCTTGATAGCCTTCTTGGCTCTTGCAATTCCATTTCCATGCTTGTGAGCATCTTGGGATTCTAGATCCCCTACTATTTACATTCATATTTGTGATATGGGTTCTCCTCCTTGAGCGAGGTTTTCTTTTATCACACGCTTATTCGTGGTGCGTGTTCTACTCCTAAGCGGGTTTTTCTTTCACCACACGCTTTACACTCTTTCTCTTTATCTTCTTGGCTATCCATGGAGGTGGGAACACCAAAATGGGGGTTTGACTGAGGCAAACCCCTATATAGCCCCAACATTCTCTCTAGATATCACGCTTGTGGGTTTTGAAGACTTTTTTTTGGTGGAGGTTTCATCGCTCGTACAGTTGTAAGTATTCCTTTCCTTTTCATCTCCTTACCTTTTTCATTTCTATTCCTTTATCTCAGTCCTCTCATTTTCTATTACGTTATTGTATTTTGTGGTCTTAGCATTCATAGTAGAAAGAGTCACTTTAGGTGTTCCTGTGATCAACTCGGCCTTTGATCCATACAAGATGCCAATGCACCTCTAAGACACCAGCGCATCGCGCTGTCATCCACTTTCTACACTGACATCCTTTGGCTGAGAGCCTGTTAGTTTTTTCAGAGACCTTCTGTGACCTTCTCCTTCGGGTTCCAGAACTTCCATGGTATTCCATTAAGGTGATATAGGGCAGTTCACCCCATGAGGCTCCCTGAACGAAGAGAACTCATGAGTAGCGAATCCCCCTATATCACACAAACAAAATAAATTAAAGATGAAAGGCTTAACATTGTCAAAATGTAAAAAAAATTGCATCGTTAAATAGCTAAGAGAGGGCCTAACAATGCCTAGGTGTTTGATTTGTTCGACCTTGAAACATGTGCAAACCTGATAGTTAGCACAAACGTGATTATGTGAAATCTTGTAGAATATGCAAAAACACATCTTTAGATGTTTGGAAGAAACTCCAAGCCTTTGGGTTGGTAATCCAAAGTAAATACCAATCCTAAGGCTTGGGGATTCCCAAAGCAAGAAATAATGCGACTGTGTTATAACACAAGCACATTATAACATGCTTGTGTTATAATGTGTTGGTGTTATAACATGCTCATGTTATAATGTGCTCATGTTATAATGTGCTTATGTTATAACGTGGTTGGGTTATAATGCGCTCATGTTATAATGCACTTGTGTTATGTCTTTCTTAGGGAACTCTTGAGCACAAATGCAAAAAAATGTCAAAACCATGAAATAATGTGAGTGTGTTATGATGTGTATTTATTTTAAACTTAACAAAATTTTGAAAGAACACACCTGAGATGGCCCATGCATAATAGTTGGCGATGACTCAAGAGAGCTCACCATAACTTGTGGTTGGTCAGTCATTAGTATCATATGACATCCCTGCATGTAGATACAATATATCATTTCACACATGTGTACAAATTCAAATTAAATTAGATATGTCCACATAAATTAAAATATATATTGGTTTACCTGACCAAAAGGTGTGCCCAATTCTACAACACTCAAAAAATAGACATGATCATATTGAGATTCAGGTATCGTCTAATCATGCATCTACACCGAACACTTCTTGAATTAATATTATATTATATTATATATATATATATATATTAATGTTATTATTTGCATGAATTTTGCACATTTCAAACAAATTAAAATGTTCCTTTCAAAAGATGTACATACCGGTGTAGGATGATCTCAAAATATAGTAAATCCATAAATGACTATGTCTTAGATGCATGTGGGTCACCTGAAGTGGATGCCTAAGTATGCTTATAGCTTGAGCCTCCATGCTCTCTATTGCCCACTTCAACTGCCACATCTGTAGTCTGATGAGTGAGATGTCCTAAAAGAGAACTCAATGCTCCTAATGTCGACAACATTGTCTTATGCTGAAATGCAACAGGAACACTAGGAGATAGAGGAGCAACAATCAGAGGAATCAGAAAACATCACTCAAGATCGACACGTGCTCCTAATCTATGTTGGGGCATGCCACACCCAACTCCTTGAAATGACCTCATATCAAAATAGTTGGGTTTTAAATCCAACTATAACTCTGCCCATAACTTTCTCAAAAAGTAAAGGGGCACCTCACAATTGCTATGTGGTGGAGTATCAAACACCATCCACCATCTATCCCAAAAATTTGCATCTATATACGAGTACCTACACCATTTAATTGAAATTCATTTTTTAGTGGGTGGAATTGGTTCATTTGTTTGGGGGATAAAGAAATGTTGGCAAATGGCTTGTTTGGTAATACAAAAGTCATGGATTTCTTTATAAGACAACCCATTTGCATAGAATTGTCTCGTCTCTTCTCTCCATCGATGGAACCTATCTAGGTTTGCATCAATGGATCAAACAGAATTGACAACAGTTTGTATCAAAGATACAAATCGTACGAGATGGGGAGAATGTTAGGCTCATTTTTTATCAAATCTATATTTTCTTGAATAAAATTTAGGTTTTCTCTTATGCTCTCTCTTAACTAATTTTGATCTAATGCAGGGCGTGGGAGGTTAGGAGGTGGAGAGGGTGGTGTGGGGTTTTGTCATGGTGGAGATTGTGGATATATGGGATTTTTAGGCTGGTCATTAGGTATGAAATCCTCTATATTAAATTTAGGCTCCATGTGATGAAATGACAATTGCATGTTAAACAATTAAAAAATATATGTCAACAAACTAATTAAATAATTTACACAATTTGAACTAAAAATCACATTGAATGTGCACAAATTCAAAATATATGTCATTTGAAGACACATTCAATTTAAAACATTAAAAAATCCATAGCATGAAATTTTAGACTAATTTATGTTGTAGAATTTATGCAAACAATTGCAACCTCCCCTACAACATGCACATTAAATTATACAATTAAAGTCATGTGTACCCTTGATTAAATTCTCACTCTATCTTAAATTTTTATTTCAACATAATAGCCTAATTTAAAATCTTTAAATAATAATATCAAGGTCCTACTTCATTGATTTGACAAATGGAAAAATTATAAATGCATTAATTATAATTTAATGAGCTACTTGATCATAATTTATTGTTGGCATTTCATGATTGTGTGATTTTGGGAAGGTGATATTTTGGTTTAATTTCTAACTAAATTTCTAGTTGTTTTTCTTAACTAGCCTATATTTCCCGACTAGTTTGAGAAGATAATCATGGCTATTTCAAAAGTTTCTCAAGTTTTGTTATTATATATTTGATATACATATTTATAAGTCTTGATGAGGCATGCGTTTGGAACATCAATTTAAGGGAAACATTCTAGATTAATTAGGATCATTGATTACTATCTTAAAAAACTCATAAGAAACTTAAATTCATGTAACATTAAAGTCTTGGTCTCAATTTTAGTTGTGACATTAGTTTATTAAGCCTTTTTCATGTTTGCTTGGCATATTTTCTATCTTTTCATATTGAAAATAAGGATTAACTATTATTGAGGAAGTCAATAGTATTACTTCTATTTATAGTAGGCCTCCTCTTACTTTTCAATATAGCCCCTTAATCAATGCATATGTACAAAAAATGAAAGCACATTTTGGGAGGTAACATTAGTCACAAACAAGGTCATACTAGTCAAACTAGGATAGATGGGCAACCTATTTAAGGACTAGGACATGAGTGTGGTTCTATCTAAGGTAGAAAAAATCGTGAACATTAATAACAATTTCAACAAATATGATATACATCTAATTCAATAACTCAAGTTCAATAATTTTATGTGACATGCATTTAAAAGAATTGTGATAATTATTAATTATATGCCAACTTAATTACAGGTCCTAAGAGGGGTTTAATGTACATGGAACCAAAGGATATGTAATCAACCAAGTTTGTGAATGTGGTTGTCAATGTGTTGTAGAGTTTTATAATAATACAAAAACTTGTAAGAATACAAAGAAAGCTTGCCACTATGATTTTGAACTAAGGTAATTTATAATTGTTAAAAAAACAAAGATGGAGCATATGAAATAGTTTTACATTGTTATATTGAGAAATTAAATGTAATTTTAAAGATATGTTATATATTTTAATTTTGTTGTCATTCTATGGATTAAGGATTATGGACTAATATCATACTAACCAACATGCAAAGGCCTAATTGGCCTTGGGATTAAGGATACTAGCTAGTGTATATTGTTGGATACATGGAAGATTCCTAGGTTTTGTGGTTTAACCTCTTTAGGTTTTAGGTTTAGGTTTTGTTGTTTAACGTTTTAGGGTTTAGGTTTTAGGGTTTAGAGTTTTAGGTTTAGGTTTTAGGTTTTAGGTCCCAGGGTTAAGAGTTTTAGTTTTTAGGTCTATGTTTTTTTGAACCTAGGGTTTAGGGTTTTGATTTCTAAGTTATGTGTCCAATTTAGGTTAAATTCTAGTTAATTTAAGTATAGATTTTATGGTTTTCAATTTACAATTTAACTTTTTTCTTTGGTTGATGATTTTGGTTACAATACAATTTAAATCTATAAAATATTCAAACCTAATTACAAACAAAATTAACAAAAATTAAATAATAAATACAAAAAAAAAATGCAAGATATAAAGCCAAAAAAGTGTAGAATTCAACCAACCTAGAGGTTGTTGAGGTCAGTTGTGTCAAGGGGAGGAGGTGGCAGTGAAAATCTGGTTGAAATAGAAATGCGTACACAAAATGCTTTATTACTTCTAGTCGGCCAAACTCATAGTGAAAAATGAAAATGACAATCGTTTATTTAAAATATTAAATAGCCTTCAATAACACGTACACATTATAAAATGTGTACGCATTAGTAATGCGTATGCATTTTATAAAATGTACATGTTTTATAACGTGTATGTATTTATTGGTGCATACCCGAATCTAAATGCATACACGTTTAGTTTTAGGCTCAGGTACCTGATCCAAAGTGCATATGCATTTTTTAAAAATGAATATGCATTTCCTGCAATTTGTTTTGCTTTGGCTGAAACTTCCCCTCTTCGTGGACCCAACTTCTTGCTTTTACCCTAAGCTACATCTATCAAAAGGTACAATGCATTTGACTATTAACAAAATTGACTTAGATTTTGGTAAATTTTTCAAAGTGTAAAAGGTCAAATAGGCTTTTTTAGGCATCTTGATTGACATAATGTGATTTTTGAGCACAGGTGAGGTTGTTGCCTATCTATACAGGTGAGATCTTACCCTCATCATATAGATTGTGAGATAATTTGGATGATACATATAGGTGTTAGAACACAAAAATCTACTGAGAGGGGGGTCTATTAGTAGATCACTTAAAATTTGACTCTTAAAAGCTTGTACCCTTTTACGTGCAAATTAAATAATGATATGCCGAGAAGAAAACATACAAACACAACTCATTACACAAGATATACGTGGAAAACCCAAGATGGGAAAAACCACAGTGAGAATAGCTGCTAGGATCTACTATCCTAATCAAGCCTCACAAAGAATATCTTCTTATTACAAAGTTTAATGGCATCAACCCTAAGGAGACATCAATCCCCTATTTTAAGAGCACCTACCCAAAGGATGCACTAACTCCCTACTCTAAGCACCCGCCTAGATATCTGATGGCACCCACCAAATCAAATTTATAATGTAATTTATTACAATTTTTTCTACTGAACACAATTTAATGTTGCAACCCAATTTGCAACTACTTAATTCTCTATTGATGCCTCTACAACACACTTCTTTGTCCTACACTTCTATGTTATTCTCTACACTTTCCTTTTCCTATTAGTGCATTCTATGTCTACCTCAAAGGACCATGCACACACTCTATAGTTTTGTCCATTTATTTTTACTACATTCTTTGTCTGCCTCAAGAGCTCACAGATACATTGCTCAACAATGTTCCACCCTTATCTTATTAATGCATTATTTTTCCACCTAAAGAGCTCACGAATACACTACTCAACATTGTTGCACCCTTATCTTATTAGTGCATTCTTTGTTCGCCTCAAGAACTCATAGATACACTGCTCAATACTTTTGCACCCTTATCTTATTAGTACATTTTTTGTCCACCTCAAGAGCTAAAAATACTTTCAGTAATATGCATTCCTTGCAATATTCATAGTGTCAACTCATGCAGTCACAGTCTGATTTCCACTTTTGTATAACTCACTATTCTACCTCAACCACCTCAAAATTTGCATATATGGTTCAAATATTCTACTAGGGTTTTCTTGGTATCTTCTCCAACAAGCTACCTCATTTTCAAGCCACACACACTTCTCTTGATGTAGAGGTTCAGTGAATTTTATAAGTATGGAAACTAGTAAAACCCTAAAAACTAATATGCATTAAATGCATTCCCTTGATTATGCGATTTGATTCTGATTCTAATCATTGTCATAGTCTATGTCGTCATTCTATAGATCAAATCTTCCAATATATTAGTCATTGGTGTAGTTGGAAAAATTAAATTTTTTCCAATGTCACCATCACAAGAAAAAACCCCATTCACATAGACATAGCCATTAAGAATCTTCATCTTTGAATTTGGGTTGTCAATCTACAAATTTTGTGCCATGATCTATCGATCCTTATTCATTTCTCAACTTTAAAATGCGACTATCAAATTAAAGTCTTTTAAATCACCGCCTTCCATCTCCATTGTATACAAATTTCTTAGTGTAGGGTCCACCAAGACATGTGTCACAAGCCAACTATCCAACAATTTAAAGACACAGGCCCACTATTTCTTAGCGGGCTGGAAAGCTAATGCCATATGTCATCTACATCAAGGGTAAATGCAAGAAGATGAGTCCATGAAATGTGGAATTTTTTTCCTTAGCAAAAACCCCGAAATAAGCTTCAACAAAATGAGATCCTATTTTTAATAAATGAGATCTCGTTTAGGTTCAAGACCCTAAGCAAAAAATGAGATCTCGTTCTAAAACAGGATGTTGCCTTTTAAAAAATGAGATCTCGTTCTAAAACAGGATACTGCTTTTTTTAAAATGAGATCTTGTTTCATAAAAAAATATTTTTTATGTTTGTTTTAAATAGGATCCCATTTTTTTAAAAGCGGGATCTCATTTTTTAAAAAGTGGGATCCCATTTTTTAAAAAGTGGGATCCCATTTTTTAGAAAATAGGATCCCGTTTTTTAGAAAACAGGATCCCGTTTCTTAAAATCATAAATTAAAAAAAATTGATGAAACGAGATGTTGATTTTTTGGTCATATTTTTGCTTTTTTAGTTCAGGAAAAGGCTTGGGGACCCAAACCTAAGCTTTGGACCTGGTTTGAACTGCAAGTTGAAGGACCTAGCAATGTCACAAGAAAATAGTGACTTTGGGCATATGTCTGAAGAATTTTTTTGCAAAATTTTTTGACGAAATTAAAACCCATTATAGATGAGACAGTGTAGATTCTAAATATGTAATTTTTCTTACAATTGGATTATTTTTTCTATTTTCAATTAATTTATGATGAAGCAGGTCCATAAACTTTAATTTATTAGGGTTTTTTAGTATTTTAATAACTTTTATTAACATAACTTTTTGAAAAACAAATTGTACAAAAGCATACTTCAAAAAATTATTTTCAATTTAAAAAAATAATTCAAGAAATGATAAGTTTAGGTCATCTTATGTGTGACGTACACAACGATTTTTCAAAACACCAAATATAGCCAATAAAAAAATTACAAAAAAATATGGAAAGCGCTACAAATATTTTCCCAAAAGGACTTAGAAAAATATGATTATTTAGTTCAAAATATGGATGGCGTACATGTGCATGGTAGGGTAAAAAAATTTGACTTTTAAACAATGGTTTTTAGAAACTCCTATTGAAAATCAGTTTGTATCATTTGGGTATTGAAATAAATTACATATTTGGAAACTAGACTTTGAGTACTATATTTTATTATCAGTGACTTTTTTCAAGATTCCATCTCTAAGTGCTTCAAATTTTAAGGTCAAATGTGTCAAATTTTGAAAATAAAGGAAAACGCTTCCACTAAATGGCCAAAAAGTGGACTCAACTTCTTGCCAGCACCCTCAACGCAGTGCAATTCACAACACCAATGTGAATTGACATAACAAGCAATCATTCATTGCCACATGTCTTCATGCATCATCATCCACTTCCATCACCTCTCACCTTATTTTGTCCCACCTAACATATGTCACTAGCCTGCTATATTGCTAAGCAAGACGAGGACCCACCATTGCTTAGCGGGATGGCATGGAGGCCATTGATCTTCTAGGATTGATCACAGTCATTGATCAAGCTAAGGGAAAATTTGTATTGCTCAACTTAGGAAGTGTTAAAGTTATTAAATATCTGTCAATCCAATAATTGCTAGGAAAGGGGGATCATTGCACACACAACTCCAATGGCTTAAGTTATAACTTAAGCAATTTGCAATGGCCGATACACAGTCAACTTCAAATTATAAGCTCTACTCATTGCCATGACTATAAGACCTAGGGTTTATCTACCAAAACCTAATTATGTCTAAAAGCAAACATCAAACAATTCTGAGCTCAATCTTTACCATCTGACTCTGTAAATTATACCTTTGAGAAGCACTCAAGAAACCTATATCAAATATGCATCTTGTTTTATCATCTAATGACTGAAAGTAACTCCTATAGTGTCATGACAACAGTTAATGACAACTTTGTAGCATTCTGAGCAACTTTGCAACATTTGCAAAGCATGCTCACCTTCCATCCAGAATCTAATCCTCTGATCTACATGACTTCATGCCAACAATCTCCCTCATAGGATACCACTCAGATATCCCCTTTTAACATCAATGACAACATTATGCCAATAATCTCCCCCTTTTTCATTGATGGAAAAACCAAATGCTCAAGAAACTCTATACCAATTGAACTAATTAACTGCTCTATTACCAATTAAAATTGAATATACCATGAGTGAACAAACATAGCAGCTTCCCCTTAGACATTTCTTTCTCCCCCTTTGGCATCAATGACAAAGGGTCATCTGCAAGACTGGCACATCTTCTCCCCCTTTGTTTATTCTCTCTCCTTTCGTTTCCAAGGATGAATTAAATGAAAATGAGGCTCCCCTAGATAAATGCCTGATCACTAAAATTTTAGTGATAAGATGTGAGAGCAATTACTCCCAATTTTTTCCTCAGATATTCCAATTGTTTCTTGGGAAGACGCTTTGTGAATATGTTAGTAACTTGTTCTTTGGTAGTGATGCAGGAGCATCCAAGGTGTAAAGGCAATCTTGTGTCACCAAAAAAATATTTTAATTTTTCTTTGTTTCATTTTAATAAAGTATTAGGGGTTATGAAAATAATATTTTCATTTGCAACAATTTAATTTCCCTTTCTGTGAAAATGTAAATGTAAACCCGATGGGAAAAAGGTCTGGGTAAAATGGTAAAGGCATCTTTTAGAGGAATATGCTTTTGGGCATCCCACTTTTGGAGGAGGTCAAAATGCCTTGTCTTGTTGTGATTTTGGAATGGTTTGCATGTACATGTGTCATAAAATGTCATAAAGTGGGCTGCAACTGAATCTTGCATGTTGCTTGCATGTCTTTGCATGTAAAGTGTAACCGACACGATGTAAGGAATATGTAAGAAGTTGTAAGATGTCATAAACAACCAAATATGATTGGACAAGAGTTTAGGTGCCCAATAGAAGGTTGGCATGCATTGGACCTCATTTATTATTGCATATTTTGAAACTCCCAAGGTTGGGCTTGAATTTCTCAAGGTGGTTTCAGGAAATTATTTTTTGAAACCATGGATTTTATTCTCTTTGCTCAATCTCTATTTATTGATTCCTTTTTCATTTGGAGAGGGGGGCCTGGAGAAGTGAAGTTTGCATACCCATATGTTGCTAGAATTTTTGAAGACACATTTATTGTAGGTGTTGCATGTAGCATTGAAGAGGAGCCCATGAACTTCATTTTGATGTAAACCATTTTCATATTTGAATGGAATAAAGTTGCAGATTTCTCTTTCATTTTTCAGTTCTTTATATGTATTTTCAGATTTGAGAGGGAGAATCTCCCTTTTCATCAGTGGTACCAAAGTGGGTGGTCTTGAGACTGTAAATAGAGTGCTGAAGAGAGGCAGTTTACAGCAAGACTTGTGAGTTGTGGGTGAAGATTAAAAATGCCTCCAAGATTTTCCAATCGTGGTAGAGGTAGAGGCAGAGGTGGTGGAGGAAGAGACCCTCCTAGCTCAATGAAATTAGAGCCCTCAAAAGACAACTAGAAACTTTGCAGGAAGAGATCCATAGAAGAGAAGTGCATAGAGAAAGAGATGATAGTGAAGAAAAAATTGAAGAAGAATTGGAAGAGGAAGAACAAGAACAAGTAGATCTTGGAGAAATTAGATTGTTGAGAGCTATATCACAAATTGGAAAGAAACCAAAAATGGAGGTTTCAAACTTTAATGGAAGTTTAAATCTTGAAGATTTGATAGACTGGATTAATGACATGGAAGAATTTTTTGAGTTTGAAGAGATTGAAGACCCTCATAGAGTGAGGTTTGCAAAAATAAAATTAAAGGACCATGCAAGCATTTGGTGGAAAGAAATCCAACTTGAAAGAGAAAGACAAGGGAAAGACAAAATTTCCAAATGGGATAGGATGGTAGCAAAAATGAAGAGACAATTTATTCTGGTAGATTATGAGTTGGAGCTGCTCAAAAATATGCAAAGCTTAAGACAAGGAACAAGGACAGTGAAAGAATACATGGAAGAATTTCACAAGGTCATGATTCAAACAGGACATTTTGAAGAAAATAAGGGGAAGGTAGATTGTTAAATTAATGGGTTGAAACCTATCATACAAGAATAATTGGCATTGGTGAGAATGACAACCATTGAGGATGCTTATCAATTTTCATTGAAAGTTGAAGAAAGACTAAATAGGAAATTTGAGAGTAAACAAAGAGGAAGAGGTTGTGGCAGAAGAACCAAAGGAAGAAGTTATGATGGAAATCAAAAAAATCAGAATTTTGAAGACCAAGGCAGCAGCAAAAATAAAAAATTAGAAAATTATCATCCTCCCAGAGATCAAAATCCAAGAGGTAGAGGATTCAGAAGAGGTGGATTTCATGGAACCTATTTTCGATGTGGGGAAGAGGGGCATAGAGCTTATGACTTCCCTCACATTCAAGAAAGGACCAATAAAAATACAAAAAATCAGAATAGAGTAGCAAACATCAATGAGGAGGATGCACGCTCATTGCATTCTAAAGAAGCAGAAGAAGGTGAAGTCTTGATGACAAGAAGAGCATTGTTGAATGAGGAAGATGAACTAGTTCAAAGAAAGAGATTATTCAAGACAATATGCAAATGCAAAGGAAGAGCTTGTAATCTCATGGATAACTTGGTATCTGAAGAAATGGTGAGAAAATTGAAGCTAGAGAGGAGAAAGCACCCGAAACCATATCAAATATCGTGGGTACAAGATAATCAGAAGCTCTTGATCAATGAGCAATGTTTGGTAAAATTTAAAATAGGGGGTTATTTTGATGAAATATTGTGTGATATAATTCCTATCAATGCATGTCATATTTTGTTAGGAAGGCCTTGGCAGTATAATAGGAAGGCAATGCATTATGGTTTTGCTAATACATATACCATAACTAAGGATGGTTTGAAACATAAATTGAAACCTTTGAAAGAATATTTGGTTCAAGTTTGTGGTAATGCAAGAGTTTGTTTAGTTGATGCAAGAAAATTCCTAGATGGTATGAGGCATGAAAAAGTTTGTTTTTCTTTGATTCCTAAGTCTAACTGTGAAAATGTGAAAGATGTACCAATGGAGGTTGCAGATTTGTTGTAAGAGTTTCAAGAGATTGTTTATGACAATGCACATGAGGGTATGCCACCTGTGAGGAAGATAAGTCATCAAATTGATCTAATACTAGGAGCAAGTTTTCCTAAAAAATCATCCCATAGAATGTCTCCAACCGAGAGTGAAGAGTTGAACAAGCAAGTTCAAGAATTGTTGCAAAAAGGCTTGATTCAGGAGAGCCTAAGCCCATGTGCAGTTCCTATTGTTTTGGAACCAGAGAAAGGAGGAGAATGGAGGATGTGCATGGACACAAGGTCCATCAATAAGATCACCATCAAATACAAATTTCCATTACCTAGAATGGATGATATCATGGATTGTTTGAGTGGGGTTGAATACTTCATCAAGATTGACTTGAAGAGTGGTTATCATCAAATACGAATCCAAGAAGGTGATGAGTGGAAGACAGCTTTCAAGAGCAAGGAAGGTTTGTATGAATGGTTGGTCATGCCTTTTGGACTAAACAATGCTCCTAGTAAATTTATGATATTGATGAATGAGGTATTGAAATAGTTTTTAGGTAGATTTTTAATTGATTATCTAGATAATATATTGATATTTAGTAAGACACAAGAGGAGCATTTGTTGCATATCAGATTTTTTTTTGAAATTTTGAGGGAAGAAAAGTTGCTCATTAACTTGAAAAAGTGAAGCTTTATGAAGAGGGAATTGGTATACTTGGGTTTTGTTGTTTTAGGGGAAGGTCTCAAGATGGACCCAAAAAAGGTGATCTATTTTAGAATGGCCTACACCTAGAAGTGCTACCGAGGTGAGATCATTTCATGGTTTGGAAAGTTTTTATAGAAATTTTATTAGAGGCTTCGATAGTATTTTTGCACCACTAACTGAGACCATGAGAGGGGATAAAAGAGATTTTATATGGACTACAAGAGTAGCAAGAAGTTTTGATTTGTTGAAGGCCAAAGTGACAGAGCAACCTATTTTAGCACTTCTAGATCTTAGCAAGGTATTCCAAGTTGATTGTGATGCAAGTGGAAATGTAATTGGATTTGTCCTAAGTCAAGAAGGTAAAACCATTGCTTACTTTAGTGAGAAGTTAAATGATGCAAAAATAAAATATTCAGTGTATGGTCAGGAATTTTATGCTATTGTGCAAGCATTGAGAAAGTGAAGACACTATCTTTTACCTAAGGAGTTTGTTTTATTTACTGATCACCAAGCACTTCAATATTTGAGTAGTCGAGGGAAGTTAAATCAAAGGCATATGAAATGGTTAGAGTTCTTGCAAAATTAATACTTTTGTTTTGAAACATAGGAGTGGGAAGTCTAACAGGGTTTCAAATGCTTTGAATAGAAGATAGGGTTTGTTGATATGAGTTGAAGGAGTTGTATGAAGAGGATTGAAAGGCTTGCAAAGATCCTATTGCTGGTGATAGAACCACATGGTTGAATTATTTAATCCAAGATGGTATGTTGTTCAAACGTAACAAGTTGTGTATTCCTAGAAGTTTAATGAGTAAATTTGATTAAGGAAAAACATAGTGGAGGACTTGCAGGGAATTTTGGTTTTGATAAAACCATAGCACTTTTTGGGGAGAAATATTATTGGCCTTAGTTGCAGCAAGATGTCAGAAAATTTTTGCAAGGTTTTAGTATTTTTCAAGTAGCAAAAGGAACAAGTCAAAACACAGGTTTATATCAACCACTACCAGTACCTGAGAGGCCATGGGAAGAGATTAGTATGGATTTTGTTTTGGGTTTTCCAAGGGCCCAAAGGGGACATGATTCAATATTTTTTGTAGTAGATAGATTTTCCAAGATGGATTATTTTATTCCATGCAAGAAGACTAATGATGTTGTGAATGTTGCAGAATTGTTTTTCAGGGAAGTTGTGAGGTTGCATGGTCTTCTGAAGAGTGTTGTTTCACATGGAGATACAAAGTTTGTGGGGTACTTTTGGAGGACATTATGGAAGAAGATGAAGACTAATTTAATTTTTTTTCAGCCTATCATCAACAAATAGATGGTAAAACATAGGTGGTAAACAAAAGCTTGGGTAATTTGTTGAGATTCCTAGTTGGAGATAAACCAAATGAGTGGGATTTGATTCTACCTCAAGCAAAATTTGCATATAACAACTCAGTGAATAGAAGTACTGGTAAGTCCCCATTCTAATTTTTTTATGGCAGCAACCCAAGAGTTGCTTTAGATCTAAAAAAGATGGATAATGTTGATAGGAAGAGTGCAGAAGCAGAGGACTTTGTTGAACACATAAAGAGTTTACATGAGGAGGTATGAAATCACATCAACAAAATGAAATTTCAGCACAAGTCCAAAGCTTATTTGAAGAGGAGACATAAGGATTTTTAGGTCTGCTATGAGGTAATGGTACACTTTAGAAAATAAATATTTCCATTTGGTACCTATAACAAGTTAAAAATGAAGTTTGGGTCTTGCCAAATTGTGAGTAGGCATGATTCAAGTAATGCATATGAAGTAGAGTTTCCTAGTGGACTTAATATTACACCTATATTTAATATTTCTAATCTAACAAAGTTTCATGAAGCTAAAAGTGATGAAGGTACAATAGGTGAAACAATTCATATACTAGCACCTACTTCGGAAGAGGGGAAAATAGAGGCAATTTTGGACAGCAGGGTGAGTAGGAGTACACATCACAAACAATATTTTGAATACTTGGTCGAATGGTTTGGAAGGCCTATTGAGGACTCATCTTGGTTGTCAGAAGCTGAAATTAAAATTCTTGGTTACCCTCTTGAGAAGTGACAAGGTCACTTTTCTTCTACCCTGGGTGTTTGATGCAGGAGCATCCAAGATGTAAAGGCAATCTTGTGTCACCAAAAAAATATTTTAATTTTGCATTGTTTTATTTTAATAAAGTCTTAGGGGTTAGGAAAATAATATTTTCATTTGCAACAATGTAATTTCCTTTTGTGTGAAAATTTAAATGTAAATACAATGGGAAAAAGGTCTCAGTAAAATGGTAAAGGCATCTTTTAGAGGAATATGCCTTTTGGGTGTCCCACTTTTGGAGGAGATCAAAAAGTCTTATCTTGTTGTGATTTTGACATGGTTTACATGTACATGTTTCATAAAATGTCCCACATCAAATATGCATCTTTTTTTATTGTCTAATGACTGAAAGTAACTCCTATAGTGTTATGACAACTTTGCAGCATTCTGAGCAACTTGACAACATTTTCAAAGCATGCTCACCTTCCATCTAGAATATAATCCTCTGATCTACATGACTTTATGAAAACAATCTCCCTCACAGGATACCACTCAGATATCCCCTTTTTACATCAATGACAACATTGTGCCAATAATCTCCCCCTTTGTCATTGATGGAAAAACCAAATTCTCAAGCTACTCTATACCAATTGAACCAATTAAATACTTTGTTACCAATTAAAATTGAATATACCATGAGTGCACAAACATAGTAGCTTCCCCTTAGACATTTCTTTCTCCCCCTTTGGCATCAATGGAAAAAGGCCATCTACAAGACTGGCACATCTTCTCCCCCTCTATTTAGTCTCTCTCCTTTCTTTTCCATGGATGAATTAAATGAAAATGAAGCTCCCCCTAGATAAATGTCTTATCACTAAAATTTTAGTGATAAGATTTGGAAGCAATTACTCCCAATTTCTACCTCAAATATTCAAATATTTTATTGGGAAGAGGCTTTGTGAATATGCCAGTAACTTGTTCCTTGGTACAAACATATTCTATGTTGACTTCTTTATATGCAACCCTCTCTCTAATGAAGTGATACTTGATTGATATGTGCTTTGTCCTAGAGTGCATCACTGGATTATTTGAAATGTTTATTTCACTTGAATTACCACAAAGAATAGAGATAGGTTTTTTGTACTCAACCTTGACATCCTTAAGTTTTTGCTTCATCCATAGAACTTGAGTAAAACATGGTATTGCTGCTACATACTCTGCTTCTATTTTAGATAAGGTGACTAATTCTTTCTTTTTTCTCATCCAGGACACAAGCTTGTCACCCAAGAAAAATGAACCACCATTAGTTCTATTCCTATCATCTGCACTACTAGCCCAATCAGCATCTGTGTAGGATATTAGAGTGAAATCCTTGCTCTTGGAATACCATAGTCCATAGTCAATAGTGCTTTTAATGTATCTAAAAATTATCTTCACTGCATTGACATGAGACTCTTTTGGAGCATCCTAAAATCTTTCCGCCATACATATTGCTTTCATAATTTCTAGCCTTGATGCAGTTAAATATTGCAAGCTTTCAATCATTGACCTATACATTGTTTGATTTGCATCTGGTGATTCATCTAATTTTATCAACTTACAACCAGTTATCATGGGAGTACTAACTGGTCTAATGTCTTCCATTCCAAATTTCTTAAGCATTTCCTTAGCATACTTAGTTTGAGATATAAATATTCCATCATTAGTTTGTATAACTTATAAACCAAGGAAAAATGACAATTCTCCTAGCATTGACATCTCAAATTCATCTTCCATATGAGTAGCAAACACTTTACACATTTTTTCATTGCACCACCAAATATGATGTCATCCACATATACAACAACAATAATGAGGTGCTCACCTTCATATTTGAAGTATAAATTTCTATATGCACATCCTTTCTTGAATCCTTGTAGATATTGGTCCAATCTTGAATACCATGCTTTAGGTGCTTGTTTTAGACCATACAATGTTTTTCTTAATCTACAAACATAATCATATTCTTCTAAAATCTAAAACCCTTCTGATTGTTCTACGTAGACTTCTTCAAGATTTCCATTTAGAAAAGAAAATTTAACATCAATTTAATAAACTTTAAAACCTTTATAAACTAAAAAAGCAAGAAACATTTTGATGGCTTCCAATATTGCAACCAGTGCAGATATTTCTTCAAATTCTATCCCCTCAACTTGTGCATGCCCCTTGCACACCAATCTTGCTTTGTTTCTCATAGTAGCACCATCTTCATTAAGTTTATTTCTAAACACCAATTTAGTACCCATTACATTTTTGCTTGGGGGTCTAGGAACTAATTCCCATTTCTTGTTCTTCTCAATATGATTTAGTTCCCCTTCCATTTCCTTTATCCATCTCTCATCCTCGCTAGCCTCTATATAAATTTTAAATTCAATTTGTGACAAGAGAGAAAAATTTACTTGTTCCTTGCTCTTTACAAGTCTTCTTCTTTTCTGTACACCATTTTTATCACCAATAATCTGATCTGTAAGGTGATCCTTTTGAACATATTTTGCAGGGTTCTCTTTTAACTTCTTTAAATTCTTCTTCATTTGCAACATCTTCTTCACAATTTGAGTCCTCTTCAAATTTATTCCTATCAGATTTGATGTGTTTAATGTTCTCATCAATTTTGACATTGATGTTTTCCACAATCTTGTGTAGTCTCTTGTTTTAGCATTTGTAAGCTTTGCTTTGAGTGGAATATCCTAGAAATACTCCTTCATCACATCTAGAGTCAAATCTTCCCAAGTTATCTTCTTCTCTCATAATGTAACATTTGCTACCAAATACCTTAAAGTATTTGATTGAAGCAAGCTTACTGTACCACAGTTCATAGGGTTTACTATTACTATTTGCTCTAAGTTTAATCCCATTTAGAATATAGAATACAGTATGAACTACTTCTCTCCAAAACATATATTTTAACTTTGCCTCATTCAACATTGTTCTAGCCATGTCCTTAACTACTATGTTCTTCCTTTCTACTACCCCATTCTATTGTGGAGTTCTTGGTGCAGAGTATTATCTTTTAATTTTGTGTGCCTCACAATACTCAATGAATTCACCTAATGTTAATTCTCCTCCTTTGTCTAAACTTAAGTACTTTATTCTTCTCCTAGTCTCCTTCTCAACCATCTTTCTAAATATCTTGAATCTTTCAAATGCTTGGTACTTTTCCTTTGGAAAGGTTACCCATGTCAATCTTTTTTACTTATAAATTAGCAACATGAAGTATCTTTCATTTTTCAATCCCCTTGTCCTTGTAGGACCACACAAATTAGTATGAACCAACTATAAGGGTTTTATGGTTGAATATTCTTTTGTTTTAAACTTAACCCTTGTCTTTTTTTCCTACTAACATTCTTTGCAAATGATGTTTGTAGTCTTAGTGATCCTAGGCATGTGTATTACCAGACCTTTTGAGCTTACTTTCACTAGATAATCAAAATTTACATGCCCCAACCTCTGATGCCACAACCAACTCTCATCAACTTGACCTATCAGACAGCTCTAACCTTTTACTTCATATAGATTGTAAAGATTGGAATCAGTTCTTACTCCTTATGCAATTTTTTTTCCATCCTTCCTTATCTTATATCCTTCTAAACTGAATGTGACCTTATAACCATTTTCACACATTTGACTTACACTTAGTAGATTGTGCCTCAATCCTTCAACATACAAGACATATTTAGTAGGATTTTTACCATCTAAGCTCAATACTCCTTTGCCATAGATCTTTACTGCAGTGTTGTCACCCAAACTAATTGATCCTCTACATTTTTAGAGTTGGATGAATTTTCTCTTGTCACCAGTCATATGTTTGGAGCAAACACTATCTATCACCCACAAGTTTTGATTTTTGTCATGAAGTGTCATTTGTACAATCATTGATTGTGTGGGTATCTGCACTTTTCTTTCCACACCTTCTTAGGTTTCTTTTCCAATTTCTCTTCCTTTTCCTCAGAAGTTTGAGATTCTTTATTTTCTCTAGGTGGTGTGTTTTTCTTTTTCTTATTATGTAAATTTGATCTTATGAATTTTTGTCTACAATTTCTTGCTATATGACCAAAGTTGTTACAATTTTAACACATTACATTCATATCTACTAAAGGAGAAAATGGATTATTGCTTACAAAATTGTCACTCCTTCTAGGAACTACTCTACATTCTCTAGCCCTATGACCAAATTGATTACATGTATAACAATACCCATAAAAATGTGCAGAGTACCTAGTCATAGCAGTTCCTTGTGCCAGATGAGGGGGTCTTCTTTGCTTTGGAGTCCTCAAATCTCTCACCCTTATGAAACCATCAGCATCAGTTCTTTTCATTCTACTTATTCTTCTGATGATTGGGAATTGATTGGTTATTCTTCTTGTTTGCAGTAGGATTCTTTTCCTCTTCAACTTTCTTTGTCTCAGTGGTCTTCTTCCCCTTTTTAGAAGTGTTCTCCTTGCAGCTTCCATCACCATCTATACTTTATTTTTCTCCTACTCTAAATCTCTCATACAATTTTGCAAAAGAATTTGTAAAAGTACTCTTCCCTTTCTCAAGAACCCTTCATATTTTTCTTTGTTGGATGGATTTTGTGTACTCAACAATCCATCAAGGATCCTCCCTTTAGTTTTAGTCCTTTCTCTATTTGTTCTCTAGTCTTCTCCAAAACCTTCCTTAAGGAAACTATTTATTCTTCTAACTTGATACATCTATCAACTGCAGATTGCTTCTTGGATTTAACAGCTTCTTCAATTCTCTTGGCATCTTCCACTTGTAGCTTCAAGCTTACCACATTCTAGTTAGATTCTTCAAGATTCCTGGTTAGCTTGTTTGACTCTTTTTGAGAAAGTTTCTTCTAATGTTTCTTTTCCTTTTTCCACATTTTAGTCTTCTCCCTTAGGTCATCAATCTCATCTAATGCATAGATGATTTCTCCTTCTAGGTCAACCTCTCCTTCCTCTTCACCTTTTTTATCAAGGTCCTCAACCTTTCTAGCCTTCTATTCTTCTAATTCTTTTGTCATGAAAAGAATTCATTTTCTTTCATCATAAAGGAATAGTCTTGTTCATCATTCAAACTACTACAGTCATCAAGTACATGGCTATCCTCTTGAATGTATATACTCTTCTTCTTTTTCTAAAAAAATCTTCTCTTAGGGAAGTAGGGTTTCTACATTTTACCCTCTACTTCATGTTCAAAGATATCCCTCTTATTGCATGGACATTTAGCAGCAAAATGAACTACTTTACTACAGTCAAATAATTTGAAGGGTAACTTAACTCTATACTTTCCAGAGCCTCTTCTAAGTCTTTTGATGAAATTTCTTCTTCTTCATCGGTCTCTTCATGCCCGAATGTGTTTTCTTCTACCTTAACTTTCTTGGGTGCTTCATCATTCTCCTTGTTTGCATCCTTCAATGTAGCTTCTCTTTTATATGACTCTACATTCTCCATTCTCATCTCATGCAGTGAATATACCATGCAGCTCATCAAGAGTGAGTTTATCTACATCTCTTCCTTCCTCTATTGCAAAAATCTTGGAATCATATTTGGCAGTCATGGACCTTAAGACCTTTTGCACAATGATTGTGTCTTTTACTTCTCTAAATCCTCTAAATGAGTTTACTATTTCATCAACTCTGAGAAGATAATCTACAATTTTTTCTTCTTCAACCATCTTCAAACCTTCAAACTTGGCTCTAAGAATTTTCAGCTTTGCCAACTTTACCTTGTCATCTCCTTCATAGATGCTTCTCAACTTCTCCCAAAAATCATATGTAGTTTGATAGTGGATAACTTTATCAAACATTGAACTAGACAAACCACAGAGAATAGTGTGTATTTCCTTTGCATTGTTCTCATAATCCTTATTTCCTACAGCATCAATAGGTGTTGTAGTTGGTGGTGCATATCCATTCTTAATAGACATCCAAACATCAAACCCTAAAGATCCCAAATATGTCTCCATCATAATGCTCTAGAATACATGATTTGACCCATCAAACTAAGGTGCCTTCTTTGTAGAAGAACCTTCCTAACTAGCCATTGTGTTCATTTTTCCAAGATCTACCCAAGTTGATTAAGCTTCTCCTAGGGAACCTAGGCTCCTATACCAATTGTTAGAACAAAACAATCTACTGAGAGGGGGTTGAACCAATAGATCACTTAAAATTTTACTCTTAAAAGCTTGTACCCTTTTATGTGAAAATTAAATCATGATATATAGAGAAGAAAACATAAAAACACAACTCATTACATTAGATATATGTGGAAAACCCAAGATGGGAAAAACCACAGTGAGAATAGTTGCTAGGATCTACTCTCCTAATCCATCCTCATAAGGAATATCTTCTTATTACAAAGTTTAAGGGAATCAACCCTAAGAAGAAAAAAATCCTCTATTTTAGGAGGACCTACCCCATGGAAGCACCAACTCCCTACTCTGAGCACCCACCCAAATATTTGATGGAACCCACTAAATCAGATTTACAATGCAAGTTAATACATTTTTTCTACTAAATGTAGTTTAATGTTGCAACCCAATTTGTAACTGCCCAATTCTTTGTTGTTTCCTCTACAACACACTTATTTATCCTACACCTCTTTATTCTGCTATGCACTTTCCTTTTTCTATTACTGCTTTCTCTATCTGCCTCAAAAGATTGTGCACACACTCTATAGTTCTCTCCTTTTCTTATTACTACATTCTTTATCTACCTCAAGAGTTCACAAATAAACTGATCAACACTGTTGCACCCTTATCTTATTAGTGCATTCTTTGTCCACCTCAAGAGCTCATGGATACACTACTCAACACTATTGCACCCTTATCTTATCAGTGCATTCTTTGTTTGCCTCAAGAGCTCCTAGATACACTAGTCAACATTGTTGCACCCTTATCTTATTAGTGCATTCTCTGTCTTCCTCAAGAGCTAAGAATACTTTTAGTAATATGCACTCCTTGTAGTATTCACAGTGTCAACTCATGCAGTCACTATCTAATTTCCACTTTTTTATAACTCAAATTATTCTGCCTCAACCACCTCGAGATTTGCACATACAATTCAAATCTTCTACTAGGGTTTTATTAGTATCTTCTTCAGAAAGCTACCTCATCATCAAGCCACACACACTTCTCTTGATGTATAGGTTCAGTGAATTTTCTAAGTATGGCAACTAGTAAAACCCTAAAAATTGATATGCATTAAATGCATTCCCCTGATTATGTGATCTGATTTTGATTTTGATTATTTTCATAGTTTGTGCCACCATTATGTAGATCAAATATTCCATTATATTGGTCATTGGTGTATTTGGACCAATTAAATTCTTTCTAGTGTTTCCATCACAGGAAAAACCCTTGTTCACACAAACATAGTCATTAAGAATCTTCATCTTTGAACTTGGGTCGTTGATTTGTAGTTTTCATGCCATGAAATATCAATCCTTATTCATTGCTCAACTTTAAAATGTGACCATTAGATTAAAGTATTTTAAATCATCATCATCCATCTCCATTGTATACAAATTACTTAGCACAAGGTCCTACTTAGCACAAGATCCACCAAGACACACATAACAAGCCTGCTATCCCACAAGCCAAAGACACGGGCTCACTTTTTCTTAGTGGGTTGGCAGGCTAATGCCATCTATCATCTACATCAATGCAGTGTAATTCACAACACTGATGTGAATTGACATATCAAGAAATCATTCATTGCCACCTATCTTCATTCATCATCATCCACTTCCATTGCCTCTCCCTTTATCTGGTCCCACCTGACACATGTCACTAGCCTGCTATACCGTTGGGCTAGATGGGGACCCACCATTGCTCAATAGGATGGCGAGGAGGCTATCGATCTTCTAGGTTTAATCATAGCCATTGGTCAAGCTAAGGGAAAAAATTTATCGTGCAACTTAGGAAGTATTAAAGTTATTAAATATTTGTCAATCCAGTAAATGTTAGGAAAGGGTGCCAATTTCATGAATGACTCTAATGGCTTAAGTTATAACTTAAGCAACCTGCAACAACCAATACACAAAAAACTTCAAATTATAAGTTCTGCTCATTGCCATTACTGTAAGACCTAGGTTTTATTTACCAAACCCTAATTTTTTCTGAAAGAAAACATCAAACAATTCTCAGCTCAATCTTTACCATCTGACTCTGTAAATTACACCTTTGATAAGCACTCAAGAAACACATATCAAATATGCATCTTGTTTTATTATTTAATGACTGGACATAACTCCTATAGTGTTATGACAAATTTGCAACATTCTGAGCAAATTTGCAACATTTGCAAAGCATGCTCACCTTCCATCCAGAATTTGATCCTCTTATCTACATGACTTCATGACAATAATATCCCTTATAGGATACCACTCATATATCCCATTTTAACATCAATGAAAACATCATTCCAATAAAAGGGACACTTTACATGCATTGGGTTTATACCATGTTGCATTCATGTCCGAGATCTAGGCAAATCAAGGACTGTTGATTGCATTGGTGAAGAGATGGAACTTTGAGACTAGTTCCATTTACCAACTGGGGAGGCCATAGTGAAATTGGAGGAAATATGACATATTCTTTGACTCCCAATCCATGGTGAGCGGGTTGTGTATGATCTTGACTTTAGGCTAACAACGATGTAGAGCTGCTTCAAGATTAATGATCTCTGCATTGAGGAGTACAAGATCTGGTAGGACACCTTGATAGATAGATATGAGTGGTTGATAGTAGTCATTTGTAGTTTCATCAATGGCATTGTAGTTCCAAATAGACATGAGCATGGATTTCCAGTTGGATGGGGTCAGATGTTAGCCAACATGATGGATGAGGGCACAATCTACACTTGGGGTCCTTGTATCCTAACCATGTTGTACTTCCAACTTCATGATGTTTCCTACATAGGTACTCAGTCGATTGGTTACAGTACTACCCTTCTTATGGTTTGGGCTTAGGATCACATTGTTGTGTTTCAACCAGTTACAGATAGAGACTTCCTGACAGGGTTTTTGTATGTATACATCTATGGATGGGTTGTGACATAGACATATGTGGGGGATGTCGAATATTGGAGACATGTGATTGATCAGCTTGATTAATTCACTTAGAGAACATATAGGAAGTGTGTGGCCTAGGAGGATCATGTCAAGAATCTTCCATATTACTAGAAAACTAGGTACTTGATTGGTCACACTGTCCAAAGCCAGCACATTATAGAGTGGCAGTTATCAGATTGGGTTCTCAGATAGTTTGGTGAAAGATAGAGGGATCCTATTTGGGTTGTAGATTTCGTGAGGTCAGCCCATGAGGTGTCTCAATGAGAATCCATGATATCCCATCAGGTGGCCATTTAGGAGTTTTAGAAGTTGTATCTTGTACAGTGGAGTACCTCAATAGAGGAGGTAGATGCGGGAACTAAGGTCGAGTATGATGCATGGTGGGTTCAGCATAGGCCAGTGCCACTTATAGATCCATATTTTCTAGCACCTATTGAGAGGTTAGGGAGTGGTCCATTGGGAAGGCTGCAAGGGATAGGATTGATTAAGGGTAACAAGGATGTAGGTAGGGGAGGTGGGAGGGGGGATGGAGATGATGATGGTGGTTGTAGTGGTAGGGATGGAGGGAGAGGAGTTGATAGAGGTCAGGGCAGAGGTCAAGTGCCACTAGTTATTTGTATGCCACTATCTCCTATTAGGGAGGAGGGAGAGATGAGGATATAAGATACTCCTCGAGAGGAGGATGAGGTGCACATAAAGGTAGAGATGGAGGTAGATGTTGATTTGGTAGGTGAGGAGGAAGCGGCGTAAGACGTGGTAGGATGGAGAGACCATTTGAGATATTATGGAGGATGTGGAGGGGAGGGAACCCAATCCACATATGGTGGCCATGTAGGCATAGCTCTAAGCTACCTTGGTGCAGGTACAAGGATTACAAGTTCGGGTTCTACAATTGAACGCAGAGCATGATATGGCTATCATTAGAGTGTAGAGGGTCAAGTAGCAGTCATTGAGCTTTATTGAGACAGTTAGTGGGTCTAGTGTTGATTTTTCCCACACCTTCTATCGAGCTATTAGGGAGATACAGTATTACAAAGATTTATACGAGGATGTAGTGGCACCATCTCAGAGGGCACCCAGAGCTAGAGTAGATCCCACTCTCGCAAGTCATAAAGCAATGGTGGGGTTTCAAGACCAAGGATGTCTCCATACCAGTCATCTCACCATTCTCACAGGAAGCAGTAGAGGCCATCAAGATTAGGACAGAGTGAGGATAGGCCACCCTAGACACCCATTTACCTTCATTGGATAGGGGTAGCATAGGCTAGGCTTATTTTTTGTATATGGAAATATTTATTTTTTATCAAGCTTATGAGATCCATTTTTTAGTCACCTGATTTTTTACTATGACACATTTTTTGGATATATATATGAGATACATCATTTTTGGCAGTGAGTATATCATATGTTATATTTTATATGCATGTTTATGTGCGATGGATGCATATGATGTTATGTTTCTTCTTATGTATGGATAGATGCACACAATATTGATTTATGCTTATATGTATGACATGATGTATGGATATCTAATGTTTATGATGTATGATGATGCTTATATGATCTGATGCATAATGATATTATGTGTTTAGGACATGTTATTTCATATTTCATATGATACTATGTGGATGATGTTTATATAATGTAATGCAATGCTATCTATTTTTTTGAATTTTTAATGTAGTATTTATACCTATATGCATATGATACATGATGTTCTAACATTATTATGGATGGAGGATGATATAGCTAATATATTTTTTTTTGTGTATCATATCACGCCACTAAGATGACCACAGGGACTGACAGAAGAAATTTTAGTAAGAAGTAATAATTAGCACAGATTGAGGAATAGTTAGATGGATCTTTTTGAAAGAATGAAGAAGGTTTTCATTGATGTAAAAACCACATCAACACCACATGATGTATGATGGATGTTTACAGAAAATTCAATTTTGCAAAAGGCTTTTCGGCTAAGTGTTTATACTGATAGTTTCAGCACATGGTGCCCTCCAATAACTTGGTCTATGTTTTTTCACCTTTTTAGATCTACTCCTTCGATTCTCGTATGTTGTTCATAAATATCTTTGGCATCTTATTTTAGAATTTCAATTGTTTTGGTTAAATGGTTCAAGAGTTGCAAGTAACAAAAGTTTGGAAAATATGGTTTACACATTTTTTTGTGTACTCGACTTTACCTAACTGGTTTGCATTCTTTCACGGATTTGAGATAGATGTTGTGGTTTTGGAAGAAGGCTTATAGGTGTCATTACAAAATATTTTTTAGTTTGTGTGACATTTTTTGGTTCATGTATTCTTTGGTGTCGATTAGTCGGAGTATTTCACTTTTTAGTTCTATACCTGGATGACTTGATGAATGCAAAGTGTTGAGAATATTAAATACTTGATGTGAATAGAAAAAGGGGTTTTTATAGGTCCATGCCGACCTATATTACTTGTTTGTTGAGTGCGAAGGAAATTTTGGTTTGAATTGGGTGTCGACAAGGCATGTTTTGCATAATTTGAGGCTACATATAATTAGGGTGACCTAATTGATGTTTGCAATGGAGTTCAATATTTATACAAGGTTAATTTGAGTTGAGGTTAGAGAGATGACGATGAAGATATGATATGAATGCAAGAAATGATGTGAATATTGCAGAATTGTACAAATAGGTTGTGATCATTAAGTGATTGATGTGCAAAGATAGAGCAGAGTAGAGACTAGCAATCTGAGTTGATTGCATTATGTGTAATGAGCTTTAAAGGAACTAAATTTAGCATAACTTAGATGCATTTATCTCAATTTAAACTTTGGCTATGAAGCCACATCTCTTGTATATTTTTGTTCTCTATGAATCGTTAGTTCACGTGGATAGTGAGTCCTCTTAGCGGTGAGCCTTTCTGTAATATCTTGTAACCAGTTATAACATATTGTGAGTTAATCCTCACCGTTTTTTTTTCCATTTTTGGGTTTTCCACGTAAAAATCTTGGTGTTCATGTGTTGTTTATGCTTACATTCCTTATAATTTTTAAGTGTTCTTTGGAAATTGGATGGTTCATAATTAGATGGTTTATTAGAATACTGATTCACCCCCCTCTCAATATTCTATGTGTTCAAAAATTGGTATTAAAGCTTGGTTCCTTGGAAGAATCTTGACCACTTTGGGAAGATCTTTGAATTTGAACACATGGATTTGGAATTATTTCCTACTAATGGATACACTAAAGAAGACTACATATTTGAAAAAGATGAAGAATTCAAGGTTTCTCTTGAAGACCTAGACAAAATTGAAGGTTAAAATAGAGATCTAAAAGAAAATATTAAAGAAGCAAATGACTACATCAAAAATGAGAGAGCAAATCAAAAAAATAGACAAATACATAAGGAGGTCAATGAACAATTGAAACAAGCAAATGAGAACATCATCAGACTAAAAGTGCAAGTGGAAGAAAAGAAAAGAAAAGAATTGAGGAATGTCTGAATGAAATGGTAAAAAGAAAGACTGATGAATGCACAAGACTTGAACAAGAAGTGGTAAATTTAAGTTCAGATCTAAAAAAAGCAAGAATTCATGATGAAAAATTCAAAACAAGTTCTACAATGCTTGATGAACTAATTGCAAGTCAGAAAGAATCTAAAGATAAAGGTGGTTTGGGACTTGAAAAAGGAAAAAACTCAAAAGATCAGACATCTAATGCAAAGAAGATCAGTGAACCAGAGCAAGCTAAAGGCAAGAATAATAATGAAATGTTTTGGAAATAAAGAAGCAATGCTAAAATACCCCCTATCAGACAACCAAATGCTTAAAGGTACCCATGTTTTAATGGTATTCGTTATTTTTGCAATAAATTTGAACATAGAGGAATGGAATGTAGAAGCAAAGTGAATCTGAATGTTCCATCCTTTATTGGTCAATGTTTTACATGCGAAAGATTTGGGCATATAGAGCAAGTGAATGCAGAAGTCAAATGATGAGTACATATAACAGTAGTAGAGCGATTCAATATTTTAATGGTTACTGATATACATTCTATGGATTTGGACATAAGGCTAATCAATGTATATTCCAAATGAATGAAAGGAGTAGTTCTCAAAAAATATCATATACAACAATTGCAGTAGACCTGGGCATATTGCTAGATTTTACATAAGCAAAAATTTGAAGGATAATCCAGAAAAGAGAAATGAACCAGTTAAGAAAATTGGTCAAATTTAAGTAAAGAAGGAAATGGAAAATTTTGGAGAAAGAAAGAAGATCCTAAGAACAAGGAAGAATCAAAGATCGCAAATGAATCTCTACCACCCTTTCGTGTAGATAATTCCTCTGAAAATTGAACCTAGGCATTGGCTTAGGGCGAGCAATAATTGAAAATCATATACCCCACTTGCCAATATGATGTGTCATGGCTTGGCATGAAGATATGAGATAGAGATGGACATTATGGACCTTTTGAAGAAAACTTCAAAAGAAAATATGCAAATGTGGAGATTTGTAGAGTTATTTAAGGATTGTTGTTGCACAAAGAAGGTTTTACCAACTTTATTGTTTAGTGAATTAAATGTGGATTAGGGTAGAATTGAAAGGATTATATACCTATCCCTTGTCGATTTCATTTCAATTTTATGCAATTGAAGCAAGTAGTGTGAGTTTAAGCGAATTCAAGAGTCTGGAGGCGATTTGAGAGGAAGAGTATCTGAACCCTAATTTTAGTTGAGCAAGAAAAAGGTATTTATCATTATCCGAAGAATTTTTTTTTTGAAGCATTTAAATTCAAGATGGAAACACCTACATTACTAAATGTGATTAAGAAAACCCTACCCAAATTCAAGAAATATCCCATGAAATTCTTTGATTATGACTTGCTAGGAGCATTTTCAAGTATATCATATAGGGTTTTACCTACTGAGGATATTAGGGCATATATTCACACAAAGATGGAAGAGTACAACCATGTAAAACTCATAGACCTATGGAAAAACCATTTTACTAGAGATTATTTCAAAATTAAACTTGAATTTGAAAACCTGGTAAAGAAGAAGTTAAATTTTTGGTAGTGGTTTCCATGTTGTACCCATGATTATGAGCTCAAGTATGTGACATTAGCACTAAACAGAGTGCATGATAAATTCCTATGGACTAACATGTCTAGATTGATAAACAAAGAAGCCATAAGGGAGGTTACTGAACTATGTGACACTGGGCTAGTACCTGTGTTGAAATCCATAAAGAACGAGGATGTAATGGAGATGACAAGAGCCACAATTGACCAAAGGGATCTCACTGTAAACACCATAAGGAATCCGACATTAAAGTATGTTGCTATGGTTATTGGCTACAAAATTTACTACACCAATAGAGAGAATTTTGTGTCCACCACAACAATTCATGTAGCTCATGAAATGATAAAAAGAGGAAAATATTATGAATTGTGTGAGTTGATTCGGCACAACTATTTGATAATTTGAAGTAGACTAAGGATTAGAAATACCCATTCAAATTTAGTTCCTAGGTAATTTGCTTGTTGTTCTATTTTCTGAGGGAGCTTCCAAGAAGAAGCAATATTGTATGGAGTAAAGACAAACCTATATCCCATCAAATATTTGAATATGTACACAACCTTAGAGATATGAAGGCTTCAGATGAGGCACTTATTGCTTTCTTCATAGTATTTTAGAAAAGAATGTATGAAAGGGAAAGGATCCCTAAGTCTATTGTGGAGAAATATCGAGATAATATTACATTTTTGGTTAAAACTGATGAATGTATCATTGAAGTTGTGGAACCCAGAACTATCTGGATTTAGCCACTTGGATATGAGGTCACTGAAAATGAAGTTGATGGATATGTCACTATACTACTGAACATTCCTAAGGATCCTACTTAGAAAAGACATGGAACTTATGAAGAGAAATCCATGGAAGTGCTTGTAGAACTGAGAAAGCTTGAGATAAAAATAAATGTGGATAAAGTAGTACGCAAAAATTTCAAGGATAGAGGAATCTCAGATGAACAGATAAGAGTGTTAAGAGAAAGTGTATCGGGAGAATTGAGCACAACAAGTGGGTCCCCAGACCTAGAAGATATGGAAGAACAACTTCCACTATTCCCCCTAGGATTCAACAACCATTTGGATCAATTTCTACCTCCAACAAAACAAAGAGAAAGGATACCAATGCTCTAGTTATGGAAGAACCTGAGGTGGAATAGGTCACAAAGCCTAGAAAGACAAAAAAATACTACTCTGACAATCTCTATTGCTGCTACATCAAAAGAGAAGAAAGAGAAAGTTAGAAGAGAAAAATACTATAGTGTACAGTCTGAAGAAGAAGAAGAGGATGAGGATTCCCCATTGATCATGAAAAGAAAAGGCATAGTTTCAAAGAAGTAGAGGATAAATATTTTTGATATTTCAGATGAAGAGGAAGTTGAAAAAGAAAAGGAATCCTTTCAAGTATATGTACACAAGCAAGTAAAGGAAAAGAAGAAAAAGAAATCAGATATAGTAGAACTGGAGAAGAAAAAGAAGAAAAAGAAAACATCTCTAGAAAGATAGCTCATTCCAATGAAGTTAGACTCATTATTTAAAGGTGTGTTGCATCATGAGATGTTGGAAGAAACTAATGCATTGTACAGAAAGGAGAATGAGGAGAACAAAGCCACAATAATAGAAGCCACTATCAAATTCATTGTTACAATTGAGGAAAATATGGAGCACATTAGGAAGAGAGTTCCTAATGATGTATGAAAAACCTTAATGGAGAGAAGAAGAGAATAAAATGAAAGGGAAGAGAAGCTCAGATCAAATGCTATGGAGAAAATTGGTTTCTACTTATTTGATGCTAACAAGGACACTTTGGCCCAAGTACTTAATGAAGAATTTAGAATAAAGTGAAGGGTCACACACCTAATGGGAAGAGATCAAGATCAGATTAACAGGATGCAGAAGGATAAAAAAGATAAGGATATTGATATAGCCCAGAAATATGGAATGATTTATATTGCCTCTAGCAGTAAGAACCAAGATTCGAAAATGGAAGACATAGGGGCTACTGATATAGAAGAAATTCCTACTAATATTCCTCTAGACACAAATGAACCAATACAAGAAATTTTTGAAGATGAGGATGTTACTGGGATTGAAGAGGAAATTGCAAAAGATAATACTTTTTTTCCTTCAGTAACTCAAGAGACTGCAGATCAAGGCCACTCAGAGATACATGTTCCTCCAATAGATAAAAAATAGAACATTGGTGAAGGTGAGAATCATGATGAGACAAGGCATGAGGAAGAAGTGAATTGAGAAGGATTGAATGATCTTGAAAAGGAAGGAGAAGGAGATAAAAATGAAGATAAGGAGAAAGGAAAGAAGGACAAGGATGAAGGAGATAAAGACAAAGACAAAGACATGATTTTTGGTGAGGAAGAAGAAAAGGTAGAAGAAGAAGAAAAGTTTGATACCCAAAAGAATGAAGAAGCTGAGAAGTCTGGGGATTTACTTAATCCCTCTAGTGAATCCTCCTTTGATAAACCTTTAGAATATTTTTTGTCTAAATAATTAAAGTTTAAACCAGTTGTTTCTTCTCATTTGTTGCAGCTACCCATGTAGCAAGGCAATGTTGATCTAGATAAGATATCTCTTATACACAAGTTGCAACTGAGTGATGTGTTTAGTGCATCAACATGGAAATAAATGATTGAAACACATCATAAGAGCAATGAATTAATAGATGAGGTTGTGAAAAAATTACAAGAGATCATTCCAGGGACTACTTTCGACACATCCCTGCCTATAGTGGAGAACTTCAAATTGATGTTTGATTCCTTTAAGGAATATGTCTGAATTGAAAAGAAAAGTTGAAATAAAGGTTGAGACAAGGATTATAGAAAATAATTTCATGGATATTATAGAGAAATGTACATCTACACATATAAAAGCTAGAGAATTCTTGAAGGATGTGTTAGGCCATGAGGAAAGTGCAAATGAACTATTTTTATATTGCATGAACTGGCCAGATGCCACTCAAGGGATAAAAGTTTAAATGCACTCAATTGAGTCTCAAATAGCTAATGCCTCAAAATCATGTGATCCAATACTAGAAAAAGGCAATAAAACATGGATTGCTACAGTAGACTTGCATGATAGATTCTTTACTTTGCATATTCAGAAGGAAGAAGTGATCAAGCAGCTTGTGAGGCTAAGGGACTTGGTACAAACAGAGCACAAACCAATCTCAAGTGCCCTTGCCAATTTCGACAAAGTTTCAAAGATCAATCTTACACCCGGTACTGTAGAAGAAGGAGAAGAGACATTGATAGAGCTTGAATTTCTACACAAAATTCTTATAGTAGTGAAGAAGATTTGGGAAGAAGGAAATCTACTTGGCAAGCCATTCTTCAAAAGCTTCAAGGATTAACAACTTTGGGTTGACCATTTCTATCTTTGTACACATTTTCAATTTTTATGTTTTCATATTTTGTTGTATATATGTAGATATACTAGGATTTTTTGGTTAGCTTCCTAAGGGGGAGCCATTTCAGTTTGTATATACATGTGTGGCTCAGTACCCTTTACCCTTGGTGTCCAAGGGAGAGATATTTGGAGAGATATTTTTGTTTTGGCACATGTTTCCATCAATGACAAAGGGGAGATTGTTGAAAGAATGAAGAAGGTTGTCACTAGTGCTTTGTCATTGATGTTAACACCATATCAACACCACATGATGTATGATGGATGTTTATAAAAAAATCAATTTTGTAAAATGTTTTTTGGCTAAGTGTTTATATCGGCAGTTTCAGCACATAATGCCCTTCGGTAAGTTGGTTTGTGTTTGTTCACCTTTTCAAATCTACTCCTACGATTCCAATATGTTGTTCATAGATATCTTTGGCATCTTATTTTATAATTTCAATTATTTTGGGTAAATGGTTCAAGAGATGCAAGTACCAAAATTTTGACAAATGTGGTTTACATAGTTTTTTGTGTACTGGACTTTACCTAATTGGTCTACATTCCTTCGTAGATTCGAGTTAGATATTGCAATTTTGGGAGAAGGCTTACAGGTGTCATTACATTATATCTTTCAATTGGAATGACATTTTTTGGTCTATGCATTCCTTGTTGTCGATTAGTTGAATTATTTCACTTTTTGGTTCTATACCTAGCCGACTTAATGAATGCAAAGTGTTGAGAAGACTAAATACTTGATACAAATGGAAAAGGGAGTTGTTATAGGTCCATGTCGACCTATATTACTTGTTTTTTGAGCATGAAGACAATTTTGGTTTGAATTGGGTGACGATAAGGCACATTTTACATAATTTGAGGCTACATCTAATTAGGCCGACCTAATTGATGTTTGCGATGGAGTTGAATATTTATACACTTGGTTAATTTGAGTTGAGGTTAGAGAGATGATGATGAAGATATGATATGAATGCAAGCAATGATGTGAATATTGTTGAATTGTGTGAATAGGCTATGAGAATTAAGTGATTGATGTGTGAAGATAGAGCAAAGCATATACTGGTAATCTAAGTTGATTGCAATATGTGTGCAATGTCGTAAAATTGAACCCCTTGCAATTTCACATACATTCTTACATTTGTTTTAGTTTCCACTCACCTAGCATTTGTGTAGGCTCATTTTAGCCCCTGCATCAACCTTTTTCCCTCTTAGGATGCTCAAAACACTTTTTCAATAGCTACCCTCACGATTTAGCTTTACATTAAATCTTATGCTTTTCATGTTCATGTCATTTTGTAGTGTGATGTGTCTAGACACTAGCGTGTTGTGTGGATGTATGTGCACTGCACTAGCATCCTGTGACATTTTAACATTTAAACAATCATTTTTTA
This sequence comes from Sequoia sempervirens, assembly GCA_007258455.2. Taxonomy (NCBI): domain Eukaryota; kingdom Viridiplantae; phylum Streptophyta; class Pinopsida; order Cupressales; family Cupressaceae; genus Sequoia; species Sequoia sempervirens. The sequence goes on from VDFB02072274.1 coordinate 66,590,101, forward strand.
GCATGTTTTCCACTTGTCAACCCCTTTTATCAGTGGTAACGGCCCGAGACACCTTGTAACGGATTGGGAAGCTTATTTTCCCTCCTATCCTCTCCTTAAATGTTATCTTTTTACTTCATTTGCTCTCTCTGAATCTCTCTAGCTTTGGATCTTGCACTTTCTCCACTCTCTTTTTCTCTCTCAAGCTTGTACAACTTGCTACAATAGCGACACTCTCAAGCTCTTATAGCGCTCTTTGCAACTCTCATGGCTCTCACAACTATTACTCTCTCTCTTTGGTTTCCTTAATCTTTGCAACTAATATCTCTCATATCTTGTGCTTGTGAGCATCCTGGGATTTCATACATCCCCTATCGATTGCATCTCTACTTCATGATACAGGTTCTCCTCCTTGAGCAAGGATTACTTTTATTATGTCATATTTGCTTACTTTGCTCACTCTCTCTATCTATTTGGCTGTCTGTGGAGGTGGGAACACCAAAATGGGGGTTTGACTGAGGAAAACCCCTATACAACCCTAAAATTCTCTCCAAATCTTATGTATGTAGGTATTGAAGACATTCATTTGTTGGAGGCTTCATTACTTGGGTGGTTGTGAGTAGTTTCTATCTCTTATTCTCTTACTTCATCATTTATACTTCACTTCATTTCAACTAGATATTGCATTATGTTTCCTTCCCGCATTCTAGAAGTTCTTAGTAATCAGATTGTTAGAGGTTGCTTTATTCTCTTCTATGATATTCTCATTCTTTGGTCTATATGAGACGCCAGCGCGCCTTTGGGACTCCAACACACCACACTATCATCCATTTGTCATGCTACCACCCTTTGGCTAAGAGCTCATCAGTTTGTCTAGAAAACTTTTGTGATTTACTCCTAATTCTAGAACTCCCGCTTTGTTCTCTGAGGTAGTTTAGGGCAGTTCGCCCCTTGGGAATCTCTTGAGAATAAAGAGACTCATGAGTAGTGAATCCCCCTTCTCTATATTTTGGTGAACCCAATGTGAATCACAACTTTTTCCAAAAGACTAAGAATTTATTTACCCCAACTTGGTGGGGTCATAAATTTTGACTCGTTGCTCAAAATTTAGGATCGTTCACACTGTTGGAAAGGTCTCCAAGAGGACTAATTTAGTCCCTAAAATACCATTCCTTAAAGAATTGAATTTTAGGGACCAATGCAAGTTTCAACCCCAAATTTTGCTCCGAAGACCTCTGAAAATGCAAATTACTAGAACCTAGAAAATACCAAAAAAATCAAAAAATTTGATTTATCGGTTTTTCCCAGTAAAATGTATTTAATGTCATCATGATTTCAATATCTAATTATATTCAAAATGTTAATGATGTTCCATTTCATGCATGTGATAGTGACTTGGCTTTTCCCATGTCACTTTGTATCTTTGATCCTTCTCATGAGATTCCTCTTGCTTTGAAGGATATCTTGTTGCAAGAGGATGAAATCATTGATACTTTTTGATCCAGGTGGATGCTTATCATCAAAAATTGAAGTGTTCCACATTCTCAAATTTTAGTGTCATTTTGAAGAGCTCAAAAAATGGAACCCAACACAACTTGAATGGGCGAAAAAGGAGCTCATACGCTCAAGTTATGCCCAGTCAAAGTTGGGTTCAAACTGAGTATAGAGGCCAGTCAGAAAGGTGAAAATTTTAATCATCTCAAAAATGGTCAAAAATAGCATCATGTCGAAGAGCTCATCACCATGATTCTGACATCATTTTTTTCATCGAAAACAGAGTCTATATGCCAAAGTTACGCCAAGTCAAAGTTTTAGTCAAAAGTGTTGACTAGTCAAAATGATGATGTCAACATGTGATGTGGTAGTGGTGACGTGGCAAGTGGTGACATGGAAGATGGTGACATGGTAGTACCTCAATGACATAGATGAATCAAAACTTGACACATGGCAGGGTGAGTCATCATGACATGGCAGCAGATAGCGAATCACATGTTGACATGTGTCAATATGACAATCTAAGCGAACCAATCACAAATTGAAATGTGTCACCTCGGGATGTGCAAATCAGAGTTTTTTTGTTAAAATATTGGTTGGTGGAATCGAACCCCCAACCTCCTCATTCCTATTTTTAAGCTCCACCAACACACCATCTAACATTCTTGGTATACAATAGATGGAAAATGTTATTTAATGAGCATTAAAGGTGAATTTGGAGGGGAGGTGATTTGAACCGCCAACCTCCCTTCCCCCAAGAAAGCCTCCTACCATTATGCCAAACCATAAGTTTGAGTAAAAATCAATGACAACTCTATTTAAAATAGAATTTAAAAGTTGAATCCCCTATAAACCTTAATTTAAACTATTTAAAAACCTTTTTAAGATGTAGAGTAGCCCAATTCATGAGATTTTAAAGGGCTTCATGATATGATAATATTTTTAAAAGGGTTTTTGAAGGGTTTAGGAAAATTAGGGAGATTATTAAAGGAATTATTAAGGATTTAGGGGGATATTACAAAGATATAACCCTCTAAACATTAAAAAGAGTTTAATCCCTTAAAAATACGACTTGTAAAGCCCAATAAAATGGAATTATAAGGGGCTTGTATAAACTTTAAAAATATGGGAAGATTATTTAAGGTTTTTTTAGGGGATCATTAAGGGATATTGGTGATTTTTAAAGATTTATCTTTGTAAATGGGGGAAATTGTTTAAGATTTTTACTTGTAAAGGGAGATGTGCCATATTTTTGTAAATCATATGGTTGGTAACCATATTGGGAAAATTTCATGTATAAAAAGGGGGGAGTTTGGGATTTTTGTAACCAGGTGGTGGAGAATGGTGAGAGAAATTCCTTTGTGATAGTGATTTGTTCAAATCTATGCAAGAGGCATTATGTTGTTGTACTTGAAGGAGGGAACTATTTGTAACGTCATTATCAAGGAGACATGAGAAGACACTATTAGAATTGAAGCTTTGTAATCCTAATTTTGGAGCATAATAGGATCAGTCACTCTATTGGAGAGGGACCCAGAGACATAGCCATTTGGTGAACTCCGTTATCAACTTGTTGATTTTTTTCTTCTCTCTCTTATCTCTCTATTTTGTTCTTCACTTTATCATTTCTTTATTCATTTAAGCATTCTAGTTACATTTGAAATTAAGCATTTCAATATTGATTTAAAGACCTTCAATTTAATTGTTGTAATAAGTTATTATCCATGTGCAACAAGTCCTAGATCCTAACATCAAATCACTTTTCTTAATATTACTACCTTCTCTTCATTCTAGTGCACTCTCTTCTAGATATGATGCATTCGTGAATGATAAATCTCTTCTATATTCCAATGCACTCTCTTCTAGAGATGGTACGTTAGTGAATGATGAATCTCCTTCCACATTTGATCCTCCCTAGATCGATGTTGAGAATATTTTTTCAAATAATTATTCCACTAGTTTTGATGAATCTATAAATGTTATATGTCTATGTTGCCCCTCAAAGGCCTAAGAGACCAGTCATTTATCTTACTCTAGCTAGTCCTCTTACTAAAAGGATTTGTTCTATTGATGGTGTCCCATTTGATAGCAATTCTCTTGATCTTTCTATGGCTCCCTCTTACAGAGCAGTAGCCCATACTTATAAGAATAGAATGAATAAACAACCAAGCCTTCTTCAAGATCCTGAACCTACAACTAAAGCACCTAGTGATTATGATCTTATCAAGCAACTTTGTGTTACTCCGGCTAAGATCTCACTATGGAACTTGCTTCAGTCTACTCCAATTTATCAAGCTATATTTCAGAAAGCCTTACAAAAGATCATCTTTCCTATCTTTGCTAGGCCAATGGATGTTAATGCATTTATGGATCATATTCATGTGGATTCGCCAAATATCATGCTCTAGCCACAAGAAATTCCACCCCCGGATGTGCAGAAACAAGTAGATCCTTTAATGATTATAGTTAATATTAATAATATCAGTATTAGGCGTACTCTTGTTGATGTTCGCTTGGTGCTCAATGTATGTAGCATTGATCTATTTCCTAAGATTAATATTGATTCATCTTCTCTTAATGCTTTTTTTGTTGACATTCATGGGTTTGATAATGTTGGTTGACAAGCCTCAGGCACAGTAGTCTTGCCTTTGAGGTTGGGACCCATTACCATACCTAATCTTGTATATGTTATGTCATAAAAAATACCATATAACCTTCTTCTTGGTAGACAATGGATTCATGCTATTGGTGTAGTCCCATCTACCTTGCATAAATCTATTAAGTTCATTTGCAATAATTGAGTATTCATAGTCAGGGTTGACCCTGAGGCTCTACACTTGTGTCAAATGGTAGTTGTTGGTCAGGTTTTGGTTGTGCCTACTCTTATTCCTTCAGTGTCTTCCAATGTGTTGATGTTTACTCCAACAATACCTACTACAAAGGATACTCTTGAGATAGATGTCCCTGAAGAAAATCCTTCTAAAGCAAGAAATCCTAAGTTTACTCCTTCTTAAGAGAATGCATGTCTTGGTGATGATTGGGGTTCTTTAGACTTTACATAATATTTCATTGGAGAATGTAAAGTTGACTTGATCCACTTAAACCCTCTAATAACATCATCCACACCCGTTATCAAAGATGCTTGTTCTTCTGTATTGTGGGATAATGTGAATGTGAATTGTAATATTCTTAATGTTGATCCTCCTCCTTCAGAGGAAGATGATCATGCTTCTGATAAAGAGGCTAATGTTGGAATTCCTATCAAGAAGGTTGATGGTGATCTCGTAGAGGAGTATAATTCCTATTGTTGGAATAATACTCTCTATGAAGATCCTCCTCCTTCTCAAGATTCATAAACACATTATGGCCCTAGTTTTAAGCTCGTCTCTAAATATGGATATGGGCGTAAAGGTTGTGGGTATAATGAACAAGGAATTCAGGTCCCTATGGAATGTGTAGCTCATAAGCATAATTTGGGGCTTGGTTTCTCGAATGAACAGTCTAAATAGAAACCATGGTTGAATGTTGATGTGATTTTCACTCAACCTCGTTCCCGCGGGTTGATTCATCCTACATTTCCTTCTATCTTTGTACCTTCTTCTTATGAGCATTCGAGCCCTTCTCCACAAGAGAAAGGGTTGCTTCCTGCTCCTCATTCTTTATCTAAGCAAGAGTGTATTTTGTTAAGGATTCTTAAAGCCTACTTAATTACTCTTCCTCCTATACATAAGAAGTATCACAAGCATGAAAAATAAAACCATTCTTTCTATGCATACCATCGAGTGCTTGGCCATTCCACTAGCGAATGTAAGGCCTTAAAGGATAAAATACAACAACTTAGTGATTTAAATGCCATCACTCATTTATTTTTTGATGCATCTTCCTCTTCTTCAAAATGAAAAGTGATATCAAGGTTTATCTCTATCATGTATGTTCTAAGTATCTTGCATGGTTCTCCTCCCCTGTATGTTGTGGGCAGTGATAATTTGCTTTGGAGATGTACATCCTTCTTAAGGACCCCCTCTCTTCTTTGTATTTTAAATGAAGTGTCCCTTGAGTGGACCCCTTTTATTTTGAATGGTTCCGAAGGGACCCCTTTGAAATATTTTTTCTCAAATGAATTCATTGGCATCTACCTTGGGGGTAGCCTAACTAGACCTATCTTTTTTGTGACTATCCCACAACACAACTTGTAGTAACCACAAGCTTCTCTTATTAGTCTTGCTCTATAGGACAGAGAACCTATAGAGATTTGCATCAAGCTTTTCTAACATGTTTAGTCTACGGATTAACATGTTGCATTGTAGGTGTGCCTGTGAAGCTGCTTTCCAATCCAACTCTACGGAGTCCCCAACGTTGGGCTTCCCTCAGGAGAGAGTACCTGGGGCACCTTCTTCACAAGTTTGAGGACCTATAAATAACTTTCATCATGTGATATTTGTTCATCATTGGTTTATGGGCCTCTAGTACAGTTTGTTCAACTCTGTAGGAGAGAGTACCTATAGAGCCTTTTGTTCACCTTTTGTAGGTCTACAAATCTATGGCACATTTTTTCAACTCTCCTTGGGTCTGAGGACATATGGATCCATCTCTCTTAGAATTTCCATTCCTTTCTACCTCTTAAATTCTCTTCTCTATTCTCTTATCAAATTGTGTATACCAGATTGAAGATTTGCATCCTTTTCATCCTGGGTATATGCTCTTTCTCTCTTTGACATTGGTTGCTTCCCTAACTTTTGGGTGCATCCTTCTCTTGAAGCAATTGATCCTTACATTATTTTCTTCATTTAAGAATTCTTCTATGTGTTATTTCTCAATTTGGGTATAATGCATAGTACTGAGACAACCTTTTACATAGAGGTCTCTAGACTCACTAAAAAAGTAACCCTTCTACTTTTTTTGGCTTGTTTGGGCCCTCCTTGTGATTTTGGCTTAATGTTACCTTGATTTAGTGTTGTAATGTGGATAACACATTCACATTAAGTCTTGGTCCCTTGTGAACTAATGGATTTTAATGGCACCTTGCTAAAGTGTTGTGAAGTGTTGTAATTCACTTTCACACTTTTCTAGGGTTTTATCAAATAATCAAACTTAATAAACCTATTTTTAATCAAAATAAACCTTAATCTTTCCTTATTTGGAGTGTTGCAAAGTGTTGTAACACACTTTCACATTTCTTTAGGATTTTCAATAATAATTGGGCTTTTGTATGCTTTAATTAGCCCTATTTTGCATCCACAAGCCTCATTTATTGCATCTTTTCTAGGATAATCCCAACACCAATCATTGACCAATCACAATTCAGGTGTTTTTGGCTTGTGTGGCCCAAATTTGGTTATTTGGGACTCATTCACCACCTTGGGTGAATGGGTCCCACTTCAATCTTTTGGCCCTAAACTAGATTTCACACATTTCTAAGCACTTTTGATTTTTGGTCCCATACATTATGCCTGATGGGACTTATTCACCACCTTGGGAGAATGAGTCATGTGTTGCCCAAAATCAAATTTAATTCAAATTTTTGGTGGTATTTTATTCTCCTAGATCTGATGTTGGCTTGTAGTGTTGTAATTTCATGAATTCTTGCATAATTAAGTATAAATACAAGGTTCTTTCACTCATTCTAACCTATCATTCAAGAGAGTTCACAAGATAATTTGAGAATTCACAAGAGAATTCAAGAGCATTCAATGGTAGATTATCAAGAATTTTACACTAGCATTCTAGTGTCAATCATCACGTCAAATATTTCATCCATCATGTTTATTATTGTGCTAACAATTGTGATGTAGGGTTTATGATTCAAGCAAGTGTTTCAAGAAAGATCAACATCATTCAAGAAAGAGTCAAGAACCACATCCATTGCAGCCATTTCAAGCATATTTGCAGCACCTTATTGCTAGGGTTTGATGAGTTGCAACATTGCTATTTTTTCATTCATCATTCTTCATTCATATTTGCTTTCATTTCAAGGTTTAATTACCAACAAGGGGTTTGACCACAGAAAACCCCTATCCACTAACCCCACAACATTTTTTCCTCTCCTTTGTGTGTGATTTGTAGGTTTAGGTTGCAAATTTCTTAAGGAGCAAGATTAGAGAAAAAAATTCAAGTGATCAAAGTTGTCAAAGTTGTCATCGAGCCTTGGAGAACATTGGAGATCATCTACAAGTTGCATGTCAGAGGTTTGGATTCAAAAATCAGTCAAGAAGGATAGAGTAGATAGAGAAGAATAGGATCATCCTTTAAAGCTTCAGAAAATCCCAACTGGACTGATTCGCCACTTCTGGCAAATGAGTCCCATTTCTAGTCAAATTTTAGGATTTTGCAGATTTGGATACCCTTTTGGCAGAAACCTATTCTTGCATAGTTTCCCAGAAACTGGACTGATTCGCCCAGCTTGGTGAATGAGTCCCAGTCAGCATAAAAGTATATTTTTCAATGTTCAGGATCTCCACTCAACCTTCTCCAGATTCCCAGGTGCACACTTTATGTTTTACAATTTTTTGTTGCATTTCATTGACCTTTCTAGGTCATTTAGTATTAGTTTGCATTCAATAGGGTTTTTCATTATATCTTTCATTTCATTCTCTTTTCCAAGTTTACACTTGGTGGTGAGCCCCTCATTAGATCATATTCAGACCCTTGGACAACCCTATTGCAAGATCTCTTTCCCTTTTGCATTGAGATCTCTAGGGTTATCCTTGAGTGGAATATCTTGGAAAGTGGGTGTGATAGCACTTGTTCAACCTATCCCCCATTTTTAGAGGTTCCATTTTGGTGAACCCACCCTTAGAATATTATAATTTTTATTTGGAGTGCATTTCATCCTAGATTTAGCTTGTATTAACATTGCATTAGGATTTGCATTTGTTAACTTGCATTCTAGGGTTTCAAATTTTATATTAGTAAAATCTCATTTTAGTTTGCATTTTTGCATTCAAATTCATTTAAAATCATTCAAATTCTACATTTGCATCTCAAACATAGATCAAAAAACATAAAAAGCATAAAATTCAATTCAAAAATTCTGAAAATTTTCAAAAAAATTCATCACTAGGACTCATTCGCCACCTTGGGCGAATCAATCCCTTTGCATATTTTGCACTATATTTTCTGTCATTTACAATTCAAATTCTAAGTTTCTATTTTTTGTTACTATCTTTTTGTTTTAGTTTCTAGAACTTTTGTTATAAGCATTTCATTCTTCTTAGCTTAGATTGCATTTGCATTCAGCATTTAGTAGCCTTTGTATGAGTGTTTGGTGTCCTATTTCTAATACTGTAGTGAGACGAAGTTTGAGACTCATGTCATCCCACGATAGCACAATCATTTGGATCTTTGGTTTTCTATCTCTTTCACTCCTAGTATTGAAATTAGTACACTAGGCATGGACAACACCTCTAACAAATATTTACCTTCAAGTAGTATGCAAGTTGACACAAGGAATGATAGTGTCCCACAAAAAAACATAATTCACATTCATGAGGACCTAGAAAACCTACAACATCAAGTGTAAAATGACAACATTTCAACTATTTCCATCCCTAGTATAGACAAAATTCACCACATTCTTGAAAGTGAAGATGGACTTGACCCTGCAAAAAACATAGTTCAAATCTTTGGAAAACACCTTGCTTCAATAAGTAGTTGTCCTTTTCCTACAAAAAATGTCACAAGCCAAGGAGGAACTCAAATTCCTCCTCCCGCAACAATTGCCTCAATACCTACCTATACCAACCCTCAAGTCACAACAACAATGCAACAATTTAGTAATGTGATTCCTTCCTTGGGTATTCCCGCTAGCATCCCTAGTTCCTATGGGGCATCACACGTTATATCTCCTACCACTTTACCACCTATAATAATTCCATTCACTTGTCCTACAAACACATATACCCCTTCACCTTTTCCACTTCCATCCCACAGCACAAGTAATGACCCTCTCATTAATCAACTCTTCCAAACCATTTCATCCCTCCAAAAGCAATTTTCCACAATCAATCAAAATCAAAATGGCCCACCTACATATTATGTCAAAAGTGATCCATTGTCCTTGGAGATATTGTGAACACTAATACCACAAGGTATAGAGGTGCCTAGATTTGAGAAATATGGAGGGAAGGGAGATCCTTATAGCCATGTTAATGCCTATATTGCCTTATGTAGTGACTTTTTCCTTGATAAATTGTTGGCAAAAAAATTTTGCTAGGTCCTTGAAAGATACCACCTTGGAATATTTTTCTTCTTTACCGAATAACTCAATTCGTCCATTCAATGAACTTGTTGATTCATTTGTAAACCATTTCCAAGTGCATATGACTCCCAAAATGACCTTGGCCGATTTGATGAGATGTAAGCAAAAAGAAGAAGAAAAGATAACTGATTTTATCTCACGCTATCAATCGCCTTATTCTTAAATTGATGCCAAGGTCCCTGATCCTCACCTTCAAAATGTGTTCATCAAAAATTTGTAAAGTAAGATTCAAGACAAGCTTACCGTGATGAAGTTTCCATCCTTCATGCACTTGTGTACTGGCCTCCATGATTATCAAAACTTGGTTAGTAGTCGAGATACAAAGTCCACTTCTAGCCAAATTGAGAAATTTGAGCCTGTAAACCAAAACAACTCCCAACCTTTTAGAATACAAAATAAAGGGTTCCTTTAATTCAACCCCCCTCAACAACAAACTCAAAATATCAATAACCAAGTAGCTTCTATTAAAGCCTCAGTACCCTTTAGCTATGGAGACCTGAAAAGACAATTCACTCCCTTACTTGACACCCTTCATAAGACAATGACCCAACTTTTAGACCAGCAAATGATTACCTTACCTCCCATAAAAAACCCAACCCTAATAATCCTTTACCCCTAAGCTTTAAAAAAAATGCCTATTGCCACTATCATCAACAAAATGGACATGACACAGAACATTGCAAGCGTCTTAAACATCTTGTGCAAGACCTCATTGACTTCGGTTGTCTTTCCATTGGAGGTGTTAGTGATAAAGGAAATAATTTTGTTGCCCCTCCTAACCAAAACTTGCAAATTTTCACCAACCCCATACCAAAACATAATATTTTATTTTTCAAAGCCATCGAAACTACAAAGAATGATGTGATGAATGTTGACACAAATGATGATAATAATGATTCTATTCAGCATGATACTATAAATAATAATCCTATAGATGAAATGGTACGAGTGATAGATGTCATACCTCATAAGGGCCTAATTAAGAATACTCTTGAAATTGCTTTCTCATCTAAGGATATACTTAAACATGCACCTGATGGTCCTCTCTACATAGTTGGTTGTATCTATGACAAGCCCACTAATGGGATACTAATAGAACTTGCCTGTGGAGAGAATGTGATCACTAAGGAATTCTTACTTTTGCATGAGCTCTATCAAGAAATATATGATAAACCGAAATCATGGATCAAGACACACAATGGTTTTGCTTTCCCTACGATAGGATCAAACACCTTACCATTGCAAATAGGACCAAAAATATTATATGTCTCATTCTCCATCATCCCGCAGTCGAACCAATTTCGTGTGAAGCTAGGCCACCCATGACTCCACTCCATGAAAGTTGTCCATTCGATTGTACATAAATGCTTAAAGTTTCCCTTTGACATTGAAATATTCACTATGCACCATAGTGGATTCAACCCTTTGTCATCCAAAGGAATTTTTTCCTTAGATGCATTTTGGCCCTAGCCCATGGAACCTATAAAACCAAGAGAAGACTTCTTTTTCTTGTCCTATCAAAAGTTCAAGGAAAAGAAGATAGCAGAGTTATCCCTCCAAAACATGTCCAAATCAACCTTCAATCCTACCATCCTAGACAAAACCATGCTTGAACCTAAATAATTCTTAAACAACCAAGACCAACCTAAGAAAAAACTTTCACCTACATCCTACAAATGACCAAGAGATATTGAAAACAACCTCGTCACATCTCCTAGAATAAAACAAGTTTACAAATTCAAAGAGAAAGATTTTGAATGACCTCTTATGGTTCCTTCCATTCCTCCCCTTAGGGAAGAAAAAAACCAATGGTTGATCAACCCGCTCCTACACAAATACAACTTGAAAACAAAACTAAAATAAATAGAGGTGCTAGAAAGCATAGGTGTAGATGGTGTACCCTTGCTCGTAGGTTATATAAAGAATTAAACAAATAAAATCAAGATCTGAACTTGACTGAAGTAATCCATGATGACCTTCCTCCCCAATCAAAACAAAACAACCCAATACAAAAACCACAAAAAGAGTTGAACTCTTCCATGGATATTATTATTCGACCTCCTGTTGCGATTAACTTGGATGACAATGATGAGGTTGCTAAAATTGATTAAGAGGTGCATAAGGAATTGAATACATTACTTTTCCTCTTCCATGAGCTTAAACAAAAAATCTCCTACAAAGAGTGTTGAACCTGATGCTACCCCTAGTTTGGAACTTGCTCTTGTCCCTTTGGCTAGTTTCTCACCTTCAGTATACAATGAACATGACTGGGAGGTGGATGACCTACTCATAGGTTGCTCGCATGTACCTTACTAGTCTTTTTCATTTTATTTTGTGTGATTACAAGTGTGTAATGTGATCCCCCATGATGTTCTATTTGATTTCCTCTCTCTCTTTGTGACATTCCTCTATTTGTACCTTCATTCTTCTCTATGTCATAAATCTCTTATCTTTTTGCTTTTTTTTTCATTTGTCTTGTGTTTTCCTTTTGGGGATGATGCAAGGCATAAAGAACCCTATGTCTCTTCCATGTTGACCCAAAATATTTTTCATTATCTTTTCTCTTCCTTTCATTTTTGTCTTGTGTTTTCCTTTTAGGGATAACGCAAGGCATCGAGACACCCTATGTCTCTTCCATGTTGACCCAAAATATTTTTCATTATCTTTTCTCTTCCTTTCATTTTTTGTCTTGTGCTTTCCTTTTGGGGATGATGCAAGGTGTCGACATATTCATATTTCTTCCATGTTGACCCAAAAGGTTTTTCTTTTTTTTCACTCTCTTTGTGACATTCTTCCAGTTCTATGTGTATTTGGGGAATGATGACAGTTTCAAGCTCTCTAAAAAAATTGCAATAATGAGCATATTAACCGCAAATCCATAGATCCCTTATGTGTTTGGTTTTTTCATTTTGGGGGCAACCCCTCTCATTTCTTTCTTTCTTTCTTACATGATGTAGCTTTACTCAAAAACATATGACTTGGAATAGGGATTTCCAAGTTGGATTTCATGTCTTCTTTCTTGTTTGCATTTTTCATTGGCTACTTTAAAGTAATTGCTCACAGCATGTTGTTTAGCAATTTCTTTAAAGTGAGGGCATACATTGGCATTATTCTTTTGCAATTTTTATTTTTCATGGTTCACGGTGTAGTTTTCTTACTTCATACGATGTGTTTTTCACTTTGTGGATGACATTGGGTATGGTTTCCTTCAAGAGCATGATCTCTCTTAGAATATCACATTCCTCTTAGTGGCTTGATGCGACACACTACATCCCCTAAGTTGCAATTTTTTTATTCTTTGATTGGTCTTCTCTTGGACACATTAGACACAATGTTCCCTAAGTTAAAACACCTCGCATGAACTAAACAAGACTCCTTTGAACATTTCCTATTTGGAATTTTTCATTTTTCATTATATGGCCACCTTGCATAATACAGCTTGCTTTCCTATAGAGCCATCTTGTTTGTTCATGAGCTCCAAGCATACGAAGTTTTTCTTGTCTCATGAAGCTCAAAAATCATTTTTATGCGGCGCCTTATTAAAGTTATCAAGGGGTATAACTTTGGTATGGTTTGAGTGGGAAGCCTGACCGAGGCATGACTTTCCCCATAGCCACTTGTGTGTGTGTGTGAGTGCATACCAGTCATGAGTGTATGTGTTTCACCTTTTTGGACTTCTCACCTGATGGACGACCTAAAGTTTCATCATCTCAGAGTGAGTATGTTTTTTTCAGAAAAACAACCTAGATATGATCCACATTGCGGTAGAAAAATGATTGAAGCTTGATCTAACTCTTTTATCCTTTAACCTTTTCTCTCTTTCATCTTTGACAATGCATGCTTGTGCTTTGTTGTTGCTCTTTATATCACTTTCATGTGTGTTCTTTTGTGCCTATGTTGGTTTGTCATGGGATCTTGATCCTAGGGGCTTGATCACCCCTCTTGATCATTATCTCATCTTATTGGAATTGGTACACTTGGACCCCTCTTGGTGCGTGTTGGTCTACTTTAGTGTGAGTTTGAAGAAAATTCATCCTCTCACTAAAGTGGGGGCTAGATGGAGTCACTGAAAAAGTAACCATTCTACTTTTTCTAGCTTTTTTGGGTCCTCCTTGTGATTTTGGCTTAATGTTGCCTTGATTTAGTGTTGTAATGTGGATAACACATTCACATTAAGTCTTGGGCCCTTGTGAACTAATGGATTTTAACTGCACCTTGCTAAAGTGTTGTGAAGTGTTGTAATTCACTTTGACACTTTTCTAGGGTTTTATCAAATAATCAAACTTAATAAACCTATTTTTAATCAAAATAAACCTTAATATTGCCTTATTTGGAGTGTTGTAAAGTGTTGTAACACACTTTCACATTTCCTTAGGCTTTTCATTAATAATCAGGCTTTCTTATGCTTTAATTGGCCCTATTTTGCATCCACAAGCCTCATTTATTGCATCTTTTTGAGGATAATCCCGACACCAATCATTGACCAATCATAATTTAGGTGTTTTTGGCTTGTGTGGCCCAAATTTTATGATTTGGGACTCATTCACCACCTTGGATGAATGGGTCCCACCTGAATCTTTTGGCCCTAAACCATATTTCACAAATTTCTAAGCACTTTTGGTTTTTGGTCCCATACATTATGCCTGATGGGACTCATTCACCACCTTGGGAGAATGAGTCTTGTGTGGCCCAAAATCAAATTTAATTCAAATTTTTGGTGGTATTTTATTCTCCTAGATCTGATGTAGGATTGTATTATTTTAATTTTGAAAAATTTTGCATAATTAAGTATAAATACAAGGTTCTTTCACTCATATTCTCACCTAGCATTCAAAAGAGTTCACAAGAGAATTTAAGCATTCACAAGATCATTCAAGAGCAGATTATCAAGCATTTTAGAGTATCATTCAAGTGTCAATCATCATGTCAAATATTTCATCCATCATGTTTGTTATTGTGCTAACAATTGTGATGTAGGGTTTATGATTCAAGTAAGTGTTTCAAGCAAGAGTAAAGAACCACATCCATTGCAGCCATTTCAAGCATATTTGTAGCACCTTATTGTTAGGGTTTGGTGAGTTCCAACATTTCTATTTGTTCATTCATCATTCTCCATTCATATTTTCTTTCATTTCAAGGTTTAATTACCAACAAGTGATTTGACCAAGGAAAACCCCTATCCACTAACCCCACAACATTTTTCCCTCTCCTTTATGTGTGATTTGTAGGTTTAGGTTGCAGATTTCCTAAGGAGAAATATTGGAGAAAATTTTTCAAGTGATCAAAGTTGTCAAAGTTGTCATCAAGCCTTGGAGAACATTGGAGATCATCTATAGGTTGCAAACCAAAGATTCGGATCTGAAAATTAGTCAGGAAGGACATAGCAAAGAGAGAAGAGCAGGATTAGCCTTTGAAGCTTTAGAAAATCCCAACTGGATTGATTCACCACTTCTGGCGAATGAGTCCCATTTCCAGTCAGATTTCAGGATTTTGCATATTTGGATACCCTTTTGGTAGAAACCTGTTCCTGCACAGTTTCCCAGAAACTAGACTGATTCGCCCAGCTTGGCAAATGAGTCCCAATCAGTAATAAAAGTATATTTTTCAGTGTTTAGGTTCTCCACTCAGCCTTCTCTGGATTCCCAGGTGTACACTTTATATTTTATAGTTTTTTGTTGCATTTCATTTACCTTTCTAGGTCATTTAGTATTAGTTTACATTCAATTAGGGTTTTACATTATATCTTGCATTTCATTGTCTTTTCCAAGTTTATACTTGGTGGTGAACCCCTCATTAGATCATATTCAAATCCTAGGATAGCCCTATTGCAAGATCTCTTTCCCTTTTTCATTAAGATCTCTAGGGTTATCCTTGAGTGGAATATCTTGGAAAGTGGGTGTGATAGCACTTAGTCAGCCTATCCCCCATTTTCAAAGGTTCCGGTCTCTTTCACTTTGCTAACTCAAATCCTTTAGTTTGGTGTGTGCTTGTGTGTGTTTGTTTTTATATTCTAACCCCATGATGTAGTGGCTTTTTATGTTCTATCATTGTTGTCTTGTGCGGGTCTTTCTTGTCTAATGTGTTTTTTTTGTAGGTCTTTTGTCTGGGGGCATGCTTCCTCGGTTCAAAGAGTTACATGCTTCCTCTATAGTATCCTTTTGGTATCATGATTTTATTTATGTTTAGCATATTTCCTTTAGTGTGCATATTAGTGTAGATTCATATGCCTGCTAAAGTGGGGAAAATGCAATGTCATAAAATTACACCCCTTGCAGTTTTACATACATTCTTGCATTTGCTTTAGTGTCCACTCCCCTAGCATTTGTGTAGGCTCATTTTAGCCCCTACATTAGCCTTTTTCCCTCTCAAGATGCTCAAAACACCTTTTCAGTAGCTACCCTCACGCGTTAGATTTGTGTTAAACCTTATGCTTTTCCCATTCGTGTCATTTTGTAGCATGATGTGTCTAGACACTTGGATGCCACATGGATGTATGCACATCGCGCTAGTGTCCTATGAAATTTTAACATTCAAACGCTCATTTCCAAGCATTTTTTCCACTTGTCAACCCCTTTTGTTGGTGGTAACGGCCCGGGACACCTTGTAACATCTCAAGAAGCTTCTTTTCCCTCCTATCCTCTCTTTAAATGCTATCTTTTTACTTCATTTGCTCTATCTAGATCTCTCTATATTTGGCTCTTGCACTTTCTCTCCTCTCTTTTTCTCTCTCAAGCTTGTACAGCTCCCTATAGCTTGCTACAACAATAACACTCTCAAGCTCTTATAGTGCTCTTTGCAACTCCCTTGGCCTTCACAGCTATTGCTCTCTCTCTTTGGTTTCCTTAATCCTTTCAACTAATATCTCTCATATCTTGTGCTTGGAAGCATCCTAGGATTTCACACATCCCCTATCGATTGCATCTCTACTTCATGATACAGGTTCTCCTTGAGCAGGGATTTCTTTTATCACACCATATTTGCTTACTTTGCTCACTCTCTCTATCTATTTGGTTGTCTATGGAGGTGGGAACACCAAAATGGGGGTTTGACTAAGGAAAACCCCTATACAGCCCCAAAATTCTCTCCAGATCTTATGTATGCAAGTATTGAAGACATTCATTAGCTAGAGGCTTCATTACTTGGGTAGTTGTGAGCATTTTATATCTCTTATTCTCTTACTTCATCATTTATAATTCACTTCATTTTAGCTCAATTGCATTCTTTTTCCTTCCCGCATTCTAGAAGTTCTTAGTAATCAGATTGTTAGAGGTCGCTTTGTTGCTTTTTGTGATATTCTAATTCTCTGGTCCATACAATACGCCAACGCACCTCTAGGATGCTAGCATGGCACACTGTCATCCATTTGTTGTGCTGCCATCCTTTGGCCAAGAGCTTGTCAGTTTGTCCAAAAAACCTTTGTGATTTACTCTTTCTGATTCTAGAACTTTTGCTTTGTTCCCTGAGGTAGTTTAGGGCAATTCGCCCCTTGGGAATCTCTTGAGAATAAAGAGACTCATGGGGAAAAAGCACAAACCTGTTTCACACTTTATAAAGGAATCAACCAACAGCAAAAGAAATTCTAAACTTCGACCACATAAAAGTGGTCTTTATGTTTTGAATTTCAAAATGATGTAAACTAATGAAATGTAGAACTTTTGATGAAATTTATTCTTGTAGTTTTTTATAATTTTTAAAAAATTATTTTCATTACTTTTTATCAATTTAAGAACAGATTTTGGAATGCTGAAAATTTCAAAAAAAAGTACTTCACGAGCCGTCAAGAAATAAATTGAAAAAAAAATCATTTCTCCCTAATTTTTTTTCTCCAAATAGGTAAATTCAATATCTTGTGCATGGAAAAAAAATTCAAATTTTGATGTATATTTTTCTCGTAATAATTTTTTAAATTCAAACTTGTCAAAATTTGACAATTTTCATGGGTCGTCAACTATTGTCTATTTTTTTAACCATTTTCAAAAAAAAAAATATATACTCTTTTCAAGAAGACTCTCTCCTCTTGTGCCCCATATATTTAAAAATAATAATAATATGTTTTACTATTTATTTTTAATTTATAATCAGCCTCTATTTTATCTTTAACAACCTACTTGCATTATTTTAAAAGTAAAATATATTAAAACTATTCAAAATATTAAAAGAATTACATATTTGGATTCACCACTCCAAGCACTACAAAAGGGTATTTTTATTTTTTGCAAAAAAATCATTTTGACTGAAGAAATACTTAGTTGAAGTTGAAAGTTTCAGAAAATTCTGAAAAAAGTTGAGTTGGCTACCAATTAGGATGCCACATAGACAGTTTCAGTAGAAAGGGTTTCACTCGAAATCCTTTCTATAGAAGCCTCACACATTAAAAAATCCAATTTCAAAGTGGGAAAATGAAATTTTATTTTTTTGGGATTCGGGTGAAACTTATTCGGCCGAAACCCTGTGTGCCACGTATAGGCCACGTGGTTTCGATCAAAACCTATTCAGCTAAAACTTTTCTGGTCGAAAATATTTCACTCGGAACTATTTATTTGGCCAAAAGTGTGACACAGGTTTGTGATTTTACCTCATGACTAGTGAATCCCCCTTCTCTACAATGTGTAATGACCTTCAAAGGAACTAAATTTTGCATAAGTTAGATGCATTTCTCTCAGTTCAAACTCTGGTTGTGAAGCACATCTCTTGTATCTTTCTTTTCTCTCTGAACATTGAGTTTACTTGAATAGTGAGTCCTCCTAGCAGTGAGCCTTTTTGTAATATCTTATAACTGGTTATAGCATATTGAGTTAATCCTCACCGTGGTTTTTCCCTTTTTGGGTTTTCCACGTAAAAATCTTAGTGTTCATGTGTTGTGTGTCTTATGGGTTGTTTATGCTTACATTCCTTATAATTTTTAAGTTTGCTTTGGAAATTGGATAGTTGATAATTAGATGCTTTAGTAGAATACTGATTCATCCCCCCTCTTAGTATTTTGTGTTTTCAATAGATCCTTCATCCAAATTAAGCTTGATGTAATGATTGATAGTATTTGAGCTTTCAGCAATGCATGTTTTTATCATCATAAAGAATTTTATTATGGGACAAATGGGTGTATGCACACCTAAGAATGAATTGTGAAGGTGTTTTTTATTTCCATTTTCCTACATATTGTGATATATGGACAAGTGGATCGAGTACACCAAATTGAGACAAACTTTGGTGATGTTAGTATCTGTTTGTCAATGATTCAAAAACTACAAACAAGGAGTGCCTTGATTCATACTAGTAACAATAGAACCTTGTTATATGTGAGGAAGTAACCATAGAGAATGTTAATCCTGATGCAAGAAAGTGTTAGCTAACCTTTGACTTGCCTAGGATATTTTAATTATATTCACACACAAGGACCTTAGTTGCCCCAATCATGTTACCAAGACAAACCACAAACATAAATCAATAGAAAAAAACTTTATGATCCATCACCACTTCTCTAATCACATGTGGATATCATTGAGTAGCTTAGGAACATGACATAAGATAAATCAGATAAGATAAGACACAACTAGACCAAACAAGTCTACAACTATTTAGATTTTCTTGTCTACTGGTGTGTGTTTGATATAATTTCAAAAGATTGTGTCTATTTAAGGAGTGAAACATTTTGTGTAAGATGCCTAGTCAGGTTTTGATATTGCCGCACCCTAGAAGAAAAATGATTTTTGATAATATAGGTACCATTGACATATACATAGATAATTGATTAGCTAGGTTGAAGGATAGTTTGGTATTTTTGTCTATTATTCCATGATTTATTGAGCTCAGTTTCTTGTAAGATGATTTGTTTGTGTCCAACATGTCAGTTCTTGATAAGGGATAGTTTTATTATTGAATTTGGATTACAATGAAAATTTTATCATGATGGACCCTAGGGGATTGACCTATTCCTCGGGGGATCATCAGCGATTTTCCTTTCCTACATACACACACAAAGGCAACATAGTTTGATTGACCTTGATAAGTGATAGCTTTTCTAGAATGTGGATTATTATGAAGACTTGATTATGATGGACCCTAGGGGACTGACCTATGCCTCGATGGCTCATCAATGATTCACCTTTCCTATGTAAACGCATAGAAGCAATGTAGTTTGACTATTTGACTAGCATTAGTTCATGCTGGATGGCTAATGTTGTTTTTGACATTTTCAAAATTTTATGACTATTTTAGATTTTTCAAGGAATATTTGAAATTTTTTGGATTTTGTTGAAAGTTTTGATTTTTTTATTTTTTTTGGAATGTTTTGATGTTTTTATATTTTTGTGATATTTGTACTTGGATACCATGTCTACAATCCTTTGTGAAACCCTAGGTCAAGGATTGCCCCCAATTCATAACAAGACTAGTTATTATGAAAAGGGATGAATATGATAAGCAGTTGATGCTAAATGTTAATCATTCTCAAGCCATGAGAAGGGTGAGAAATCTTTTATTATGAAGGATCCTATACTTGTGTTATTATGGACAGAATCTAATAGAGTAGTGATAGATGGTAGAGTGGTAACTAACTACACAAGGCGTCTATTTTCCAGGTTTTCACCATGGTACTTATCCAAAGTGCCACCAAAATGGTTTTCACTATAGGACAGATTATTGCTCTTTTATTTTTCTATTTTTTCTATTTTTGTATTTTTTGTTTGATTTTTAATGGGATCTCTAGAGATCATGTATAGTACCTCCAAAGGTGCATGCTATTGATCGTATCAAGTAGCGGTTCACCCTCAAAAGTGGCCATTTGATAAGCATCATATCCATATGTTTCAATAATGATATAGGGACCCAACCAATTAGGTTCGGACTTTCTTGGTTTTTCTCTTTCTTGTTGATTTTTAGGGTTCTCTTTTAGGACTAAGTCACCAATGTCAAAATTTTGTACTTTGACTCTTTTATTGTAGCTATGTCTGAGACAGTTCTAATATGCTTACATATGGACTAATGCAGCTTGTCTTCTTTCATCTAACAACTTTAGCTCATGTAACCTAGAAATCTAGTAATCTTCATCATCAATGAACTATTGCATAGAAACTCTCAATGATGGTAACTCGGCCTCAATCAGAAGGATAGCTTTAGAACAAAAGATAAGGGAATAAGGTGTAGCATCTAT
Organism: Sequoia sempervirens; assembly: GCA_007258455.2. NCBI lineage: Eukaryota > Viridiplantae > Streptophyta > Pinopsida > Cupressales > Cupressaceae > Sequoia > Sequoia sempervirens. The sequence goes on from VDFB02072274.1 coordinate 66,610,980, forward strand.
GGGAGTATGAATACTCATATGATAAGCCCATAAGGTTGGATTTATTTGAATGTGCCAGTCTTAGTCAGCGTCATTGATAGTCTTTTTCAAGATTTTTATAATGGTTTTGTTTGACGCCTCTGCTTGACGATTACCCTAGGGATAATACAGAGTGGAAAATTAGTGTTGGATATGGTACTTCTCACATAATTCTTGAACATATTGGTTCTTTAAGGGACGCCAATTATCTGAGTATAGACAAGGGTACACCATACTGGCATATAATGTAGTTTAATATGAATTTTGAGATTTGTTTACCGGTGATGTATGTCATAGGTTAGCTTCAATCCCTTTAGTAAAGTATTGTGTTGCAGTAATTATGAATTTATGACCATTCACAAATGTAGGGTGGATCTTTCCAATAAGGTTGAGTCCCCATTGAGAGAATGGCCAAGGCAATGTAACTAGATGAAGTCCTTATGCTAGTGTGTGTACTAGATCACCATGGATCTGACATTATTTGTATTTCTTTACAAAGTGGTAGGAGTCATGTTCCATTGTTGGCTAGTAGTATCTTGTGTGCATAAGCTTCTTTTCTCAGGTAGGACTGCTAGATTGAGCTCTCCATATACCTCCATGTACCTCTTGTAAAGTCATTTTTGATTCTTCCATGTTGAGACATCTAAGAAGGATACTATCTAAAATATGGTAATATAGGGTATTGGAAATTATAACATATTTAGTAGCTCATCAAGTAAATGTTTTTCTTTGGTTATTTGATAAGTTGGGAGAGAGGATTTGATCATGAAGGTAATATTATATTTCTTTATACCAATGGGAGTCGAGACTAAAGATCTTGCACATGAGCTCAGATTCGGGGACATCGAATGCGGGGATTAAAATTTGTTCTACCAGGAACTCACACTAATGCACATTATTTGGTATGTCTAAGAGAGATCCGATGGTGGCAATTGCATCAGCTGCTTTATTTTGAACTATTAGAATCTATGTAAATAGGATTATGTCAAACTACTCCTTAATACTATCCACCATTTTCTTGTATGGCACTAGTTTTTCATCCTTTGTATCATAATGTTGTTACTTGTCGAACCACTAACTATGAATCACCATAGACATGCAAGTTTTTGATCTTCTATCTTATAGCTTCCCTTAGACCTATTAGCAATGCTTCGTATTAAATGATGTTGTTTGTGCATGGGAAGGAAATCATGTAAGACTTAGGGATTGTGTCCCCTTGTTGTATGATAAACAAGACACCAACTCCTAAACAATGATGTGTGTAGGATCCATCAAAGTACATCTTCCATGTTGTAGTTGTATCCAATGTGAAGATTGCTTCATCAGGTAACTCTAATATGAGAGGTTGGGATTCTTGTGTAGGAGCATCTACTAACTGATTGATAATGACTTGTCCCTTGATTGTTTTTCTTTCCACATACTTTATGTCAAAATCACTAAGGAGCATTACCCATTTTGTTAACCTACTTGTTAGTGTTGCCTTACTGAGTAAATATTTCAAAGGATCGATTTTGGAAATCAGTTTAGTTTTTATATTTAACATGTAATGCCTTAGTTTTTGCATTTCAAAGCCAACAACAAGATAGGCCCACTTGATGGGAGCATAGTTGAGTCTATATCCTACAAAGGTACAACTGATATAATATATTGCTCTTTCTTTTTCATTTTCATCATTTTGTGCCAAAAGATCTCTTAGTGTAGATGATGTGGCCGATACATACACGATGAGTGGTTTCCCCTCAATGAGTGGCATCAGTACTAGTGGTGACAATAGGTAGTCTTTGATTTTTTGGAAATCCTGCTAACAAGAATCGGTCCATTTGAATGGAACATCCTTGCAAAGGAGATATTGAAATGGGTGGTACTTGTCTACCAATTGTACTATAAACTTGTGGATTGACTATAGTTTACCCTGTAGACTCTTGATTTGTGTTAGATTGGAAGATGGTGGCATGTCTATGATGGATTTCACCTTTGTAGGATCAACCTTTATTCCTCTATGCAAAATAATGTATCCAAGGAGCTTCCAAAAATTTACTCCAAATACACACTTTTTTGGGTTTAACCTAACCTTGTATTGTTCCAATCTAGTAAAGATTGTGTCAAGCATTGTCAAGTGATCATCCCTTGTGAGGGATTTTTCTAGTAGGTCATCAACATAGTCCTCCATTAGTTTATGCATCATATTGTGGAAGGTCATATTCATCACCCTTTGATAGGTAGCTCCAACATTTTTAAGGCTAAAGGGAATGGCATTCCAACAATAAGTACCCCATGGATAGGTAAAGGCTATCTTATATTAATCCTCTGGGGTAATTTTGTTTTGGTTTTAGCCAGAGAAACCATCCATTAGTGATAGCATGTCATATCATGTTGTGAGATCTACAATCATGTCTATGTTTAGTAAAGAAAATCATCTTTCAAACAAGCCTTATTCAGATCCCTAAAGTTAGTGCAGATATGTATTCCCCATGTTGGCTTGGTGACTAGTACCAGATTTAAAATCCATTTTTCATAATCTATTGGTCTTATGAACCCAACATCAAACAATTTCTTCAACTCAGCTTTGACTAATAAGATGATCTATGGGTGCATCTTCCTCAACTTCTTGAAATTTTTAGCATTAGGAACAAAAGGTAAGTGATGGAGGATTCTAGTTTGAGGTCTAGCCTAGGCATTTCCGCATAGGACCATGCGAAGTTGATTTTCCTTTTAGAGAAAAATTTGGTGAAACTTGGACTCTTTGTATCCATCAAGGACACTACAAAGAGTATGATTTTTTAGATCCTTTGGTGTGCTGATGTTGACATCTTCTAACTTCTCAACCAATATTGGGAATTTCTCTTGACTCATGGGTAGTAGATCCAACCTTCCATCCTTGGGTACATCAAAGAGGTTTTCACCTTTGGATATGTCCTTTGTCTTTTCTTTTTCTATGTCTAAAGGTGCCTTTTGTTTTTCACCTAAAGACTTATTTTTCTTTGTTTTCTCTATTTTTTGATTGGAAGGCGTGACCAACTCGTAGTATGTAGCAGTGTCAAGGTCTATAGTGAAACTAGCCTTGTGATCCCAACTAGGTATACCTTCTCTAAGCCTCATGAACTCAACAATTGCTTCATCATTTTCAAAGATATTCAAGCTCAATGGACCTTATTGGTCTGAATCAATTAATTGGGGATGGACTAAGGGTATGTTATCATCGTTGTTATCAAAGCTGAAGGATGAGATAGAAATGGTAAAGATAGAAGAATCATTTGGGTCCAAAAATGTATCGAAGCTTGGCCTTTAGTAGTTTGATTGATAGGGGATGTAGGTTCAGTACCTTTCCTAGAAGTCTCGACAACTTTATAAGCATTAATAGATTTCTTCAAAGATACTTTAGTACTAAGAGCATTCATTTTTAGTGGTTGATATCCAATCCCTTCGTATCTCAATCATTTTCTCATTAATATAGGTTCATTCATCCCTTGTTTCTACACTCTAAGGCCACTGTGACCATCATATCCCTTTTGTTTCATGATTCCAAATCATTTTCCATACTTTCTAACTAGAAATTCAACATATAGCTCATCCTCTTTGTCTCTATAAATCCATTTTGAGAGGTCTTCATTGATACATTCTTTCCCTAGCTCGCCTCACTTGGTGAAGGTCATAGGCACATGATACTGAATTATTACCTTGGGATCCTTATTGATATGGCATGGTTTTCCATAATGTTTAGGTGCATGTGGTAGCTTTCCCACGTAGAATGGGCTTTCAATGTTGTACTCTCAACATCCATCATCTTGGACCTGAACCATGTTTTTAAGGAATATTTTAGGAAAAGCTAAAGCTTTCCACAATAAAGAATCAGGGTCAATATAGTGTGATGAGGAGGGGGTAGGTTAGCCTTCCCTATGACTAGGTACTTGATGTTCATGGGTACCCCTCAAGTTGTTGCAGTATTAGAATGGGTCAGGATCACCAAAAATAGTAATCTTTGTGCCATTGTATGGAAACTTCTTGAAGCATTTGGGATAGGTTGATGGGACAACCGTCATGGCATGAATCCATGGGCGTCCTACTAAAAGGTTATGAGGCAATTCCAAGTCTAGAACCTAAAACATTATGTCTTGTACAGTGGGACCCACTCTAATTGGGAGAAAAATAACACCCTTGGAAGAGTGTTTTGTATCATCATCCTTGTATCATGATCCTTTTCAACTCATCTATACAAGCCTCAGAGAATCCCATGGTAGTAACTAGTTTCAAAGTACGAATGTTCAACCTAGCTCCACCATCTATCAAAACCTGTCTTATTTTGTGTTTGTTAATGTATACTTCCAGGTGTAACAATTCATTATGATTAGGTTTTTGCAAAGTATAATCTTGCTTGGTGAATGTTATGTGATGGGTGGTAGTTAAGAACCCTACTATGGTCTAAAACTGATTTACATATAGATCAATGGGAACAGAAGAATCTTGTAATGCTTTATCTAGGATTTCTCTATTCTCAAGAGAGTTGTGCAACAACTTGAGAATTTCCATCTGAGCAGGGGTTTTCCCTAGATGATTGATTAAGTTATACTCGTGTGTTGGTTGTGACTTGAGGGACTCCTTGTAGAGTTGCCTTCAATCATCAGATAGTAACCACACATTCAAGTTTTTTTTATTTTTTATAGTGATGGTGGATATGTTGTGATCAAATGGTCAGATAAGGTTTACCATGTACTCATAAGCAACCCTAGAATAATTTGATGCATCTTTACCACTTGTTCTAGAATTGGAGGCTTTTCCCAACCCATGGGTTTGGATCCTTAAAGATCATGTGATCTGAGTTAGAGTATCTTGGTTGGTTATGAATTTGAATAACACCTTGCTCTATGTGATCCTAAATGATGTTCTATATTTCAAAGCAAGTGAACATTTTATGTCCTTTGGTTCTGTGGTACTCATAGAAGTCATTTTCATTCCACCAGGTTGGTTTAAACAATTCTAGCTCATAATGTCTAATTCTAGGTAGTTGAATGGCATTATTTTATATCAGATTCTTCAAAACTAAATCAATTAGTTCCCCTAAGGGTGTGTATTTCTATCTTGTTCGGGGGGCCTTGGAGGACCATGCAATGTTTTTTTTTTTGAACCACATTAGTGGTCATCTCCTTCTACAGAGGGTTATTGTTATTCATCATTGTGGATCCTTTCAAACTAGTCACAAGATGAGCTTTATTTATGGCCTTAGCATCTACAACGTCATCATTTATCATGTTTTTATTTTGTGACCAAAATTTGTTCTCATTTGGTTTGGAATTGTGAGAAGAATAATTGGTATCCTCCTTAAATATTTTTACAAGCCTTTTTCTAATGAGGGATTTCTCGATGGAGAGTCCTTTTTTATGACCTCAAACGTGTTTGAAGAATGTATTTGTAGGTGAAACATCACCTCCTTGTTAAGGTTCTCCATGAAAAATCTATACTAGTTGTTTTTCTGGTATATGACAAGAACACTTACTAGCTAAGTTTCTCAATCTTTGCAAGAATGAATCAAATGTCTCACCATCCTTTTGTTTTTCAGCACATAGGTTGATGATGTTAATGTTGTTTGATATATTATAGGATAAGTTTTTTTCTGGACTTATTGATTAGCTCACTCCATGTTCATATACCTGGAGGTAAATGTGTGAACTATTTGAGGGCTTGGGCCCTTGACTTCAAGAAAAAAGTATCGTAAGGTAGGTATGTTTGAAAGCCACATCCAAGGAGGCTATATGGAACTCTTTTATATGTTTGATAGGGTCACCCTTTCTTTTATACTTGTCAAATTTAGGAATGATGTAATTCCTAGGAAAGGGTGCATGTTGTATACACCTAAAAATGGTCTCGATAATCTAATTAATTAAATACAATTTATTTGATTTATTGACTCCTTTAATTCATCAACTATTAAATAAATAAAATTAATTATTTAGTTCACTTCTAATTCTTTTATATTAATCACATCATTCTACCTTAATTAAATAAACAAATCACATACATTTGTTTTATTTAATTATCCATTTTCTTCCATCTTAATTTAATGAACAGCTTACTATAGTTTGTTTTCTTAAATTAAATATCTTCTTTTACTAAAATTTGAATAAATCCAAATATTCAAATAAAGACATGTTTCTACAACTAATCATATCCACCTACCAAATTAGATATATGATATCTAATTTAATTCAACTCAACCTTCACAGGCAAATTTGGAGACAAATTGGAGATAAATTTGCAGGCAAACCTCTTCATCTTCTTCCATTGATTCTTCCTATCCTCTAGCTAAATGTTTTTGTGGGGAGGAACAATCTCCATAATCATCTCAGGCTTATTCATCTTTCACCATTGAATCCTTCATATCAAATCCATACCTTTGCTTTGTTGCCCCTTCACAAATGTGTTGCTGAGAATCTATAAATACAACCGCTTTCTATAGGAAATGGATCCCAACTTTGTGCAATCTTACTCTGTAGAAATATCAATTGAGCAATCAAGAAATTTAGCAAATAGAAATATCAAATAGCATATCATTTAGTTTATAATCATATCTTTCATTTTAGATTTCATCTTAATATAGCTTTTATTATCATATCCCAGCATATAGCTTTCATTATCAGCAATCAATATCATAGATTTTTACATCATATAGATTGCATATCATTTAGCAATCATATAGCTTATCATTCTCATTCTTTAGATTGGCATTTTAACAGTCACGTGCTTACAAAATTTGAGAGCCCCATGATTTATTAAATCTTTGGAGATAGAGAGCAATATGATGCTTTCAATGGATTTCTTGCTTCTATTAGATTAATTGTTGTTTAAATCTATTGATATAATGTCTTATTGATTGTGTTTGTTATTCTTTTACACATATTTTACACACCGTAAATGGGCGCCCACCGTGGGGCCAAAAAACCCCATTTTAACATCTTTTTTTTAAAAGTATGCTTGCAAGCTTCTTACGTGTTTTGTTTTAGTGTGATCAAGAGTTTTTACGGAGCATACGATAGATCTTTTAGCGCATTTAAGCACTGTTTTGGTGCATTCACAAAATATTCCAGCGCATATGACCCCTGTTCTGATGCATCCAAGTTTTTGGTTCACCAGTCAGGGAGTTTTCTTTCAGCGCATTGACCTTCTCTTTTAGCGCATCCATCAATTTCTATAGCACATAGAACTTTTATTATAGCGCATTTAACTTTTATTATAGTGCATCTGAGTATTTTTGTAGAATTTTAAAAATCTGAGGACTAATTTCTATTTTTTATGTTCCAGGTGCAAAATACGCTTGTCAAAGACAATTATTGGAAACACTTACACTAGTCAAAGATTAAAATTCATAAATTACTAATGGTGTTTGCAGGGATTTGGTTTATTATTGTTTTTTCTTTGGTTAAGATAGTGCATCTAGTTTAATTAAAAAAATAGTTTGAACCCCATGTATATTGTGTTTCGAAAGAAATAGGCTTATGCTCTCCCCTTAACTGGGTGATCAAAATGGTAGACTTTCTATCTTGCTTTATTAAATCCTTTAGAAGGCCTGTCATAGTGGGAAAAAGTACTCACCCTGCGGGAACGACCTAAGTGGCAACAACCAAAGCTAGGTTTTCCAACCCACTCTAATCAAGAGTGAATTTGGGGAAACCCACAATTCAACGAAAGTGTGCAAGATAACCATCCCCAAAATCTTTGTTCTAAAGATTGGGAGGTATCCTGAGGGAGTTTATCATTTGCCGCTCTGAATGGATACCCTTTCTAATAACTTTAGTGTAGAATCCAACTGTGTCAATTTTTGAACACTTTTTATATCACGGTGCAAATGGAGGAAAGAATTTTCCCCCAAGACACTCACCATATAACTATCAGAGGCCCTAGCCAAAAGTGGAGGATTCAACTTTGGTTAAGACTCAAGAAAGGAAAAAACACAGGCACCCTCTAGGGGGTGTCAGGGTTGTGTGAGCTGACATAGTTGCAAGATGTGGGTTGCGATATTCTAAGTGACCTACTTGACAATTAGAAAAGTGCTTGAACTATCTTTATTTGTGTCAAACCTGTGGAAATTGAAAGAATCAGACCTAATTCTAGAACACTCACTACATGTTTAATACATAGAATATGAAACAACTATTTACAATCTGGCTTTAGTGTGTGAAGTCGTTTTCAAAGGTTTCATCCAATTAGATCATCAAACTCCAAATATTTACAAGCAAAATGCCCCTCCAAAAGATTCATTTGGTCAGAAAATTACAACTTGGAATTAATGTTTTTACTAAGAAAAAGTAGAACAACCGGATAGAACTGTGAAAATACTATCAACTCCCAGACCAGTGCATTTACACTTTGTTTTAGTGCATCTGCCTAGTTTAAATGGCACATCAAAACTTTGTTTCAGCACATCTACGCCCAGTATGTCAACACATTTATCCAGAATATCAATGCATTTAAACTTTGTTTCAGTGAATCTACCCAATCTGTCAGCGCATTTACCCAGTCTATCAGTGCATACACCCAATCTGTCAACGCATACACCCAATCTTTCAATGCATACACCCTATTTTACAGTGCATCTATAATATCTTATAGCACATACACCCTATCTTTTAGCACATTCACATTCTATTTTAATGCATCTAAGGTTTGTTATAGCACATCCACAGAATCAAAAACCAGAGAGTTATTTTTACGTCCTATCAGACAGTTGACATCAGAACTTGAATCTTTATCAAAACAAGAAAATTTTCTCAATCCAACTAGTGTCTTAAAATTTGAAAAAAATAGGACCTTACAAGCTAAACTATTTCAAATTAAACCAAGATCTTACAATTTTAAAAGTGCCTTATCATCAAACACAACACTTGATTATTATGTTAAGTTTCATTATTAGGATTAGTCATCCTACAATCACGAAATGAAGCAAGATAATCAGATTTTAACTTTGTCTCATCAATAGAATTTATCATTCTATTTGACTCTATTAATATCCATTGGTGCTCATCCAAACAAAAAGATTAAAGTTTAGTGAAGATAACAACACTTGTATGCCAATTTTGACAAGGTTACAAAGACGAAAACTTAGAGAAAAAGAAATTGAAACACTAAATACCATGGCTGAAGAAAATACCTTTCATAGATTCCACCAAAAGGACATTCAAACTACACAACAAGATCCTAACTTTCACCAATTCATGGAAAAAGTTTTAAAAAAATATGTGGAAAAATACCTTTTGATGCTATCTAAACTAGGTGCAAAACTTCCAAAGGACTTTGATGTTAATCAACTAAAAGAAGCACCTATAGTAGTTGAAACGGAACCACAAAACACACAACACATAGATCAAGTAAATGTCTTAACACATCTGCAAAACTTGCAACAACAACTTCAAGATATGCAAAAAGGGACCACAAAAAGGTGCTCGTTATAGGACATTTGTCCCTATCCTTTTGATCCAAGTGTAGACATGATACCATTTCCTAGACATTGTGAATTCCCAAAATATGACAAGTACAACGGTAAAACTAATCCAATTGATCATGTGAGGGAATTTAGAACCATGAGTTTAGAATTTGTACAAGAGGAAACTTATCTAATGAGGTTGTTTCCAAGAAGCCTAGGAGGTCAATGTATGGAATGGTTCTCTAAACTACAACTAGGAATTTGATCTTTTGAAGAACTAGTCAACAGGTTTATCTCACAATTCTCCTATAATATTCAACATGAGATAACAATAAAGGACCTTTACAATACTAAACAAAAGAAAGGTGAAACATTCCTCTCATTTCTATAACGATGGTGAAGGTTTTTTTCTAGGTATCTTCATTCCATACCTAAAGAGGAAAAGATGGAACTATTCATTGACAATCTAACTAATGAAATGAGCTACAGGCTTGAACTATAATGTCCACCTACATTTGAGAAAGTGATTGAAAATGGGCTCAAGATCGAAGAAGCTTTGGTAAAAGGAGGGGTAATAAAACATTACAATGAAGGATCAAACAATACAAACTCCTTGAATCACTACAACAATAATGATAAACACAAGTTTTGGCAAAAGAATAGAAATACTGGTAACAATGATGCTACAAATGAAACACAAAATGTGAAACCAGTATTTAACTTGACGGAAACAACTACGAAGACCAATCAAAACAATGACCAAAACATCAATAAAAATGTCAATCAAAACAAAAATTCGAACAATGGAGAATCTAAACCACAATCATATCAAAAACCATCAAATCGAAGAAGATTCACAAGATTGGGACAAACACTACAATCAGCAATGAGAGAACTTCATACGCATGGACTTATCACATTACCTAAAGCAAGAAATTTGGAACCAAGAGTCAAGCCATCTTGGTGGAATGATGCATATTTCTGTGACTTTAATAAAAACAAAGGACATAAAACAAATGATTGTATGCAGTTGAAACATCTAGTACAAGATTTGATTGACAATAGGAAAGTATTCGTAAAAGGGCATCAAATGAACAATGATCATAGTGCATTTAAAAATCCTTTACCAAATTATGAAAAGGGAGAATCTTCCTCTGCAAACAGTAAAGGTAAAACTATAAACTACATTTATGACAACACTATTCTTTGTATCTCTACGGTTGAGAATAATGATACCACTGATAATCGAACTGATAACGTTGGAATCAATGACATCATACCATTAAATCTAATCCCAAGCATGGTCCCATCAAACAATCAGATTAATGTCATAAAAATTAGGGAAACCAAGATTATCAACCAGTCAACATGACAACAAGGGGGAAATCCAAGGTAATATTGAAAGGAGTTTCATCTAAAGCCATTGCTACTCCTTCAAATTAGTATAGCATAGTTGACCAACTATAGAAAATACCAGCACAAATATCAACTTTAGAACTCCTTAAAATCTCACCATCTCATAAGGAGGTTTTGGAACAAGCTCTTGTGGCCACAATAGTGCCCAATAATCTAGATGTTTGTCAATGCTATGGTGGGACACTTAACCACACCTCATTGCCTATCATTTTCCAAACAAGATGATGTATCACTTACTCATCCACACAAGGTTGCACTTCACATCGAATTCTTAATCCACAAACACTAAGTAAAACGTGTCTTAATAGATGGTGGAGCTAGTTTAAACATTTGCACTTTGAAAATGATTCATGCACTAGGATATTCTAATAATTCTATTGATGCCAGAAGGAAAATCATAATAAAATCTTATGATGAAGAAGAGATATCCTCCAAGGGATTGATTGTGTTGCCTATTCAAGGGACCAATTGTGAAAAATATTGTTTTCCAAGTATTAGACAAAGAGTTGACTTATAATATACTCTTGGGACATCCTTGGATTCATGAAATGCAAGCAGTACCTTCAACTTATCATCAGTAATTAAAGTTTCTTGTCAATGGACAAGAAATCACTATTTCAGCTTACTACAACAATCCCCAATATTGTAGCACGCTTAGAACAGCTCAAAACACTTGTTGTGCAGTTTTCGCACACATGCCCCGCTAGAAGCAGGGACCCCCTTTTTTTCTTTCGCTCTTGGTGTTTTGGTCCTTCAATTTTGAGGATTGATCTTGCTTTGGCATGATCCTAAATGTTTATCTTGCTTGCCTAAGTGATTCCCCAAATTGCGCATTGAAAACCTTAGGTTCTGGGAAAAGTTCAGGTTTTCTCCCCAGTTCAGGATTTTCCACCCCATTCGGATTTTCTCGGATCTCGCTCAAACTTCGGCAAAATGCTGTGGTTTGGGGATTTTTGGTCTTTGTAGAAATCCACGTGGGCCAGATTTTCCCGATGTTCCTTCTCCTCTAAATTTTTCTGAAATCCTTTGTTCCCTATTTTTTTCGAAACTTGCGGAATGTCTCCTCCTTCATGGAAATCCATCCCATGCGGATTTTCCTAGAACCTGGTGGAATGTGAAGAAATATGGAGTAATAGGACTTGTTAACAAATGATGGTGCATTTTATGATTAATTTATGCTATTTTAAGATCTCACATGTTGTTTCGTGATTGATAATGATCGAATTAAGTTTCTAGTAGGTGTTTTCATGTTTATTTTGTTGGAATACGCTGGCTCAGAATTCTCCAAAATTCCTCCCTGGCTTGGATTCCGCGAGTGGACGTGAAACTTGAACTCTAATATGATCATTTTATTTGGAGATTTAATGACACCTTGCTTATCTAAGATTCATTTTAATGATGATTTTGATTAATTAACCTTTGTTTGTGTGATCTTTACTGTAGTTTCCTTTGTTGAGTGCAGGATTAAATCATGCACATGATGATATTTCTCAAGGATCTCAGTTGGAAGGCATACCTCAATCACATTCAGCATAAAACTCCTCAAGGTAAAAAGTCACTGAGACCCTGCAGTAGTCTTGCCGACTAGAGGAGGCCTTGCTGAAATGTTTTGAGTTCGGCATAATGTCTTGCTGACCAAGCAAAGTCTCCCCGAAGTAAAATGAGCTCTCGGAAAAAGAATAAAGTCTCACCGACATGAGATAATATCGGTGTAAGGTCTCTCCGATGCGTCAGAGTCTCAGCAAAATGGGGATGTCATCGAAAAGATCTTGCCGAGAGAGATGATTTCGGCAAAAGTCTCACCGACAGGGTGAACTCTTGCCAAAATGAAACGACGTTGGGGAGAGTGGTTTGCGTTCACTGAAAGGTCTCACCGACAGGGTGAGGTCTCAACGAAAAGGAGTTTCTTCAATGAAAGGTCTCGCCAACCAATCAGGGTCTTCCTGACTAAAATGAGTTCATCGCTGAAACAGGGCGGCTTCGCTATGATGTCCTTCGACCCGATAGGGTCTCGCCAACATGTTTTCTCCCTTCGGTGTAGTGGAATGTGCTCGATGAAAGATCTCGCCAACCCAGAGGTGTCTCGGTGAAAGTGGCGTGGTTTCAGTGTAAGGTCTGGGCAACTATGAAGAGTCTCGCCGAAACAGAATGAGCTCAGGGAGAATAGAAGAGCTCGACATGATGTCATACAACACGGGAAGGTCTTGCCAACCTGATAAGTATTTCAGCAAAGGGTTATGCCTTCAGCATGAGGTCTGGCCAAAGAGGAAAAGTCTTGCTGACTAGGTGGAGTCTCGTTGAAAGATGAGGGCTCAGAAAAAGGTCTTGCCAACCAAGCAAAGTCTCCCCAACAATTGTTCAAAAGGGTTGTCTTCGGGGAGAAAGATATATTCGCCATGAAGTCTGGCCGAATGGTAAAGGTCTCACCGAAGGGTTCTCCCTTCGGAGTGATGTCTGGCCGACTGTGAAGAGTCTCAGTGATAGGGCGTGAGTTTGGGGTAAGGTCTTCCCGACACAAAGGAGTCTCCCCGAGATGGAATGTGCTCGCCAAAGGAAGAGGGGCTCGATGTGATGTCATGCCGAGGGAATACAGTCTTGTCCGATAGCGACGGATTTGCAAATAGAAAAGGGATATCGGTGTGACCGATGTGAACTCGTTGTGACTTCTAACCGATGACGATTGTCTTGCCAATGGTTTTTGTGGTATCGGTACAACTTATGCAGCTCAACATGAGGTCTTGCTGATTGTTTTGTGCTACGCCGATGACTACTATGAGGTATAATCGCATCGGGGAGACACGATTAGTGTCTCACCAACATTCGATTCCATTCAAAGGACCTTTGACTGCCCGAGAATCTTATGTGGCATGTGTTCAACCAATCCGAGAGAATTAAAGATGAACCCTGGACATTTGACTGGTTGACTACCCCTGTGAAGGAAATCAATAGAATGCAACCGTTGTGGATCTACTCTGTGAATGAGTTGATGGAGCAGCTCAATGAACAATGGTGTGGAGATCTAACGTCAAGTCTGATGTTGCTTCCAGAGGATGGTCAACTTGCAGGAGAGTCTAGAGTAGGAAGAGGGACAAAGGAAAGAAAGAACCTCGAGTCTTAGGGACAGTTGTGGTGTCTACTAACGGAGGTGGATCTGCATTAATGACAATGCTTTAGAGCATTCAAAGCAGCCCTTCAAGGGGGTTTAAAGATGGACACAGAAACTAGGAGTAAATGCTATAGTTGCAAAAGATCTGAGATCATCCCCAGAACAATCCTTCACCAACATGGACAGCAGGGATACACATTTAAGGCAGAACCAACTTTATTCAAAATATCTGAGGGCCAACCCTTCTGGGGTGAGATATTTTGTAAACCCTAAAGTAGGGGCCAGTGCATTCTTGGGATATTTTGTATATATGGCATTTTTCCTCTTTGTAAAGAAAAAAAAGAGAGTTAGTAAAAAGAGAGTTAGTGAGAGAGAGAGGCTAGAAAAAAGAGAGAAGAAGAAGAAATAGAGTAGACAGGTCTAGAGATAGATTTTCAAGAGTAGGAATTTTCTAAAGGATAGAGGAGATAGAGTTGCATCCTGATTCTTTGTAATGGGAGCTTCTTTTGTCTTCTTAGTTAGGAGTTAGATTCAGTAGAAGCCAGTAATGTATCTTTCCAGTTTTCTTAGTGTAGATGGAAACAATCTGAAGACATAGGTTTTTTGTACACTGGTGATTGTGCCAGATTTGTAAATGTTGCTTATCTATTACACTAACAGTAGAAGCATCCAGATTTAAATCTACTTCAAGTTGTGTTCCTGAATGGTATTCATCTTCAGTTAATCATTTGATTTGAGAAGCTTTCAAGGAATGAAGTTTGATTCTATGTTTTTTTTAAATGGTGACTTGCAATCTGTTATTGAAATTAGCACTGTGAATGAATGAAATTGTGTTAATCACAAGTCAATTTTGTTCTGCAGTTTTAGTTAGGAATTCCTTGAAAGGTAACAAGTCTGGTTAACTTGGATGAATTAACATTCTTTTATGTTCCAAAGCTATGATCTATCTTTTTCGTTTCTTTAAAAACCCTGGTTAGAGTAGGTTTAAGTTTATGTTTGATCTCAGAACAATCTAGGAGCTCAACACTAGTAGGCCCCTTGAACATTACTATTACATTGACCATTGAGCAACATCAGCACAGTTGAGAACCAACTACCAAGACCTTGGGAGCTAAGATATCCATGTGTTGTCTTTCTCTTTCAAGAGAAACAGAATAGCAATATTATGTTTACACGTTGTTTTGTCATTAAGACCCGTCAACAACACTTTTGTGCCTCATAATAGGGAAGCAAACACTTCTAGTTCATCCAACAGTGAAAAACAACTAAACGTTGTATCTAAATGGGTTGAGAAAATGAACCAATCAAAAGAGACAAGTGTTGTTGACTCCACTCCATCAAACAATGAAGCTCAACTGGATTCTCTATCATAGCAATTCAAAGAAAAGATCCAGTTAAAGGACAAAGACATGGGAGAGTATTCCATTAAACAATCTTTGTGTTTTTCATAGTTGTTGCCATCTCCAAGATCATATGGGCAGCCGTCAACATTAACACAACAATCATCACAACCTACCATGGTTTTGGATAATAGATTTGTAAAGGCAGGTACTTTAGAAGACGAATCTGAAGATAAGGCCATCCTTAATTGGCTCTACAAAGATGAGGAAGCATCTACATCAACAACTATCAGCATAAATACAGAACAATATGGAAAGGGAAAAACAATATTAGAGAAAATGGGGTATGAAGGACAAGGACCTATTGGAAAAATAAAAGAGGGCATTGTAGAACCCATTCAACCTCCCACACTTTAGTCAAAAGATAAAACAAGATTGGGTTATATAGGGGAAACAAAAAAAGAAAACACTCATAGAGTTATTGAAAGAATCCTTCAAATGCGAGATAGCTCTAAAACATATTCTAATGAGTATGAGTGGGATTCTTTATCAGAAACGTCATATAAGGACATACAAATTGATGTCATAAAAGAGTATGCACCCACACGTGAGGAGGGACAAAGCTCATGGACTCGACCCCTTGTATTTGGATCACAAAATATCGATGACTCAAGTGAGGATGGACAGATATCGAGTGAGATAGATGACTTGGAGGAGAGTATTATCATAGACCTTGACATCACCACTAACAAATTTGACAACATTGCTATCAAAACCCTTACTTCCATTGACCTTTTCAATATTCCTATCTTTGTGAATGATAATGCTATCATAAATTTCCTTTGTTGTGACGAAACTAACACAAGTTCTAATCATAATTCTCATAACAATGCTTTGGGTCAAGAGGGTGTCAAATCTTTCAGTTGCAAAATTGAAAACAAGAAATAATGGATCTAATGGTGAAAACTATTTAATGGAAGCATTAAATCTCGAAAAAGTAAAAATAAAGAACGCATTTGATGGTGAAAACCTCTCTCAGACACCAAAATATGGGAGATTTAACACCCTTCCAGAACACTATCATGAAAGATCATCAGTATTGGTGGAGCCTACACAGTCTATCAATATTGGCACAACAGAAAAAGCAAAGACTCTACATCTGGCAGCATCTATGACTGAACAAGAAAAGCCTAAATTACCAAGTTCTTTGAAGAAAGACACATTAACTTTTCTTGGTCTTACTCTAATATGCTAGGTTTAGACCCAGATCTTCTAATGCATCATTTATCTCTACCATCTGAAATAAAACATGTTAAACAAAAACTAAGGAAAATGCATCTGCATATCGCCTTGTTGGTAAAGGTTGAGCTAAAAAAGTTGTTAGATGCAGGATTCATTAGATCTATTGATTACGCTGAGTGGATTTCTAATATTGTACATGTTTCTAAACCAAATAATAGTATCAGAATATGTACTGACTTCAGAGATCTCAACAAGGCATTTCCAAAGGATGATTTTCTTTTTCCAAACATTAACATTATTGTTGACTTAACAGCAGGACATTCCATGTTATCACTAATGGATGGCTTCTCAGGTTACAATCAAATCAAGATAGCACCAGAAGATCAGGATAAGACGACATTCATGTGTCCATGGGGAACATTCTACTGGAATGTCATGGCTTTTGGTTTGAAAAACACAGGAGCTACATATCACTGAGCAATGACCACCATTTTCCATGACATGATGCATACCTTTATGGAAGATTATGTGGATGATATATTAGCAAAGCCATATACCAGAGGACATTTAGAGATTTTGGATAAAATCTTTACCAGATTAGAGAAGTTTAATGTCAGATTAAATCCTAAGAAATGTGTGTTTGGTGTTACATCAGCAAAGCTTCTAGGGTACATAGTTTCAGAGAAGGGTATCGAAGTGGATCTTGCCAAGGTCAAGGCAATAATGGAAATGTCGCCACCGAAGACTATCAATCAACTATGATCTCTACAGGGAAGGCTACAATCAATCAGTAGGTTTATCTCCCAATTAGTGGACAAAAGTCATCCCTTCAATCATTTGCTACATAAGAATGTCTCTTTCAAATGGGATCAAGGATGTGAAACAACTTTCAATTAAATAAACAAATATCTTATGTCACCCCCCATATTGATGCCACCTACAAAAGATATACCCTTATTGCTATACATTGCAACAACTAAGATTTATTTACGAGCTCTATTAGCATAGGAAGATCCTAAGGGAAGGGAATAGGCTATCTATTATATCAGTAGGACTTTGAATGGTTATGAGATAAGTTACACCTTCATTGAAAAAGTTTGTTTGGAAGTGGTATTTGTTACTCAACAATTGCAGCATTATATGTCAACCCACATAGTCAAACTCATAGCGAAGAGTGATTTGTTAAAGTATTTACTCAACAAGGCTGCTCTAACAGGAAGACTAGCCAAGTGGGTCATGATCTTGAGTGAATTTGATATCCAATATGTGGTTCGAAGAGCCATCAAGGGTGAAGTGATAGTTGATCAATTAACTGAAGCTCCATTACCAGATGATCATCCAATGAACATTGAGTTTCCTGATGCATACATTCTTACTATGACAACACAACAATGGAGACTTTATTTTGATGGGTCATACACACAACGTGGGTTGGGTGCAGGAATTCTATTTGTTACACCACAAGGACATACCATCCCAAAGTCCTATAGACTCATGTTTTCATGTACAAATAACATAGCTGACTATGAGGCATTAATTATTGGTATCAAAGTGGTAGTTGAATGGAAGATCACAGAGCTACAAGTATATGGAGATTCACAACTAGTCATTTATCAGGTAAATGATGAATATCAGACAAAATATGAGAAATTGATGTCGTATAAGAAAATGGTGGATGATCTCAAAAAGTACTTTATGGATATCAAGTGTGAACATATTCCAAGGGTAGAAAACAAAGTTGTTGATGCTATGGCAACGATTGCTTCTCTCTTACAATTTCTAGAAAAGAGAGGTCATTATGAATTTATGGTGGAACAAGTGTCTAACCTTGTTTATGATAATCCAGAATCTCAAACCATATGCCATTTAGTTGACATTGAATCTTCAATTTATGGAAAGACCTATGCTTACCTAAAAGACAATATCCTTCCTCTCGATCTTTCCAAAAACTAGAAATGCAACTTCATTTGCCAAATTGCACGACATACTTTAATTGCTAACATAATTTACCATCGAGGTCTAGATGGTACTCTCCTTCGTTGTCTAAACATAATGAGTATGAGACAAATTTACATGAGGTTCATAAAGGCATTTGTGGAACTCATTCGAGTGGACTAACCCTAGTGAAGAAACTCCTTCATTTGGGGTATTACTAGCCGAACATGGAGAAGGAGTCTTTTTATTTTGTGAAGAAGTGCGAAAAATGTCAAATACATGGTAACCTAATCCATGCACTGGCGCAAGAATTACATCCATTCACTTCAACATGGCCTTTTTGTTAGTGGGGATTGGACCTAGTAGAAAAGATTAATTTGTCTTCATCTACTGGACACAAATTTATAATAATAGCAATGGAGTACTTTACAAAGTGGATAGAAGCAGTTCCCTTAACAACAATCATTGGAAAAGAGATTTCTTCTTTCATACTGAATTACCTCATCTATAGGTATGGAATTTCTCAGTCCATTGTCACAGACAATGGTCGCCTTTTTAAGAATCAGAATGTTCAGGAACTGTGTGAGAGGTTTCATGCCCAATATCATTTTTCAATATTGTACTATCCTCAAGGAAATGGCCAAGCAAAGGCCTCAAACAAAACTATTTTGAAAATCCTAAAGAAGACTGTCAATAATGTCAGACATGATTGGCACGTTCAATTAAATCCTACTCTCTGGGCATACTGAACTAGCATCAAAACACGTACAAGAGCTACACCATATGCCTTGGTATATGGATTAGAGGCCATACTACCTATTGAGGTTGAGATACCATCACTCTGCGTGTCACTAAAGGGAATTATTTTAGATGAGGATTATAGAGTGTCTAGACTTCAAGAGCTGGAACTGCTAGATGAACGTTGTTAACAAGTTGTGAACCATTTGAAAGCATATCAGCAAAGAATGACCAGAAGCTACAATCACATGGTAAAACCTAAAACATTTTAGGTTGGTGACTTGGTCCTAAAGGAAAACCCTCAGAATCAACAAGACAAAGAAAATAAAGGGAAGTTTGAACCTAACTGGCTAGGTCCCTTTGTTATCATATCAGTCTATGGATTTGGAGCCTATCAATTGTCTACACTTGAAGGGGATTTGTTCGATGAACCTATCAACAATATCCATCTCAGGAAATTATATACCTAAATCATCTAGTGCACAGTTTAAATGGTCGCCTTGATGAAAACCTAGCAAACAGGTGTCTTGGTGACAGAAAAACACACAAAAAAATGAAAAAGAGAAAATAACAAAAAAAAACATAAATCTAAAAAAGTACAATAAAAACATGTAGTGAAAACCTGGAAATGGGTGCTACTTGTGATTTAAACTAGTTTTTCCATCTATTTGATACATTTCTTGATCTTTCACTTTCGCCATCATTTATGTTTATCATTTGATAGAAGGACCTCATGTACATATCCTGGCAATATGGTCGTGTCTCATCCTAGCTTGGGGGAAAAATCCTGAACTCACTGGGGGCAATAAACTTTGAGCCTAAACAAATAGACAAACAATAGTATGACAATGCAGCAAACACAATGATCATAGGGAAACTCAACATTGAACATACATCAAACATCAAAACATTTCAAAAAATAAACTATCCACATCAAAACAATTGAAATCAAATCAATCAAAACAACTCTAGATGGATGATATTCTTTTGAATCGTGATTTTATTGCTTTAGCTTGGATGTTCAAATGTTGCACTTTGATTTTTGTTATCATTTCTTTGGAGCAAACTTGATGATGCATTGAACTAGAGAAGCTAGGAAGGAGAATGGTTTTTTTCTTTGTCTGTTTTCTGTGAATTGATCATTATTATTGTGTGAATTTTGGCAAGACATGCTCTACAAAGTATCAGTGATGAAATTTTGAATTCACATAAGAGAATGATTGATTCTTGTCTGTTTATGCAAGAAATGCTCAGGTCATCTTGGTTTAATTATACCTAGATGCTTGTGTTAACTCCCAATATCAAAAATCATGAAAGTAATACTCAGGTCATCATGGTCTAACTCATACCATTGATACTTGTACTCACTTTCAACATTTTAAAGGCTCAATGATGATAAAAAGCATGATAAATGGATTGTTAAGGTGACAATGCTTGGATATAGATTTGCATGGTAAAATTAGAGTGCATTCATGTTAGTTTTACATCTGTAGAGTATTTGTTCCCAAAGTTGGTGAAGGATTCAAAAACAATGTTATCTTTTCTCATTAATGGATTGAGTATACTTGACATTAACAAAAAAACATCATCATTATCATATAATTGCATAATCATTTCCATTACATGCATTAGAAAGCATTATTATTGTATTTCATCATTCATACATTTGATCATATATTTTGCATCATATCATATTTTTCATTTGTAAATCACATCATATAATTGCATGAGAAAAATATCAAAAAAACATATCATTTACATAGTTGCATTTTTTCATCAACATTATCATATCATACATCGCACATTAGAAGTATCATCTTTCAAACAACATTCATCCATTCATTATGTCATATATTCACATTTGAAATTTCAAAAATATAGCGCCATATTCCATTTACAACATGATGTCATATATCATAGAAACATCATATCCAAAATTATACATATAGATGCATTTTCATATCATTTAGGTATATACATTATTATACAACTATCATCATGCATCCATACATCATCATTATAAGCATAATCACATGTAACATCATAAATAAAACATCATAAAATAATAATCATGTCATCATGATCATAAATTGCATCCATAACATCATCATATAAATCATCACATGGCATATAGAACAAGAAATTAGATGCATCCATCATAGAACCATATAGAACACATATAGATCAATCAATCTGCCACATATCATATAAATCTCAAAATCATAATGTCAAGTATACAATGAAGTTTGAAATATAAAGAGATACAACATCAAAAATGGTTGTGAATCAAGAAAATGGAGTATACATCATGTCTCAAAATATATCAAGGAATCTAATCGTAATGTTATGTGCTACAAGCCCCAGATAGTGCCGACATCTTTGGACCAGTGTCTACCCCACCAAATGTCCCAGGATCTCTCGAGTCTCTCGAAAGAGGTTGTATCACACCCCTACTCATAGTCCTAGACTGGCTCCTGCCTGATTGAGACTGTGCATAACTCACTCTCTGCTCAGAGGGAACTGCATCATGGTTTCAGCCCCTATAATACTCGGCCTCTCTACCCACACAGAGAACCTCTCTCATATAATCAACCACAAAGGTACCATCGGCTAATCTCTACAATCTCTCAGCTGTCAACTATGCCTACTCTACAACCTATCTAGCTGAATCTCTCTCAACTATCAAAGAGGCTATTTGTGTCTAGGCAGCTGCCAACTGTGCCTGTACCTGTGAAAGAGTCTATGCATGATCCTATGCCTGAGACTACATTTGTGTCTGCGTATGCACTAATAACCCCGGGGCCTGAATCAGCTGACCCTATAATGTTTGTACCTACACTTGTAAACTCACAATTTGAGTCTGTTAATGTTGGGAAGGTACCCCAATCTGAACATGCTACTCTGCAAGAGCTATTAATGATCACCTCTTATGAGGCTCCATGAAGTCTCTAACATCAATAGTTGGACCTCCACCTCCTCCACCATCTCCACCACCTCCACCCCCATCTCCACCATCTCCATCTCCCTCATCATCACCACTACTCTCTTCATCATCACTACTCTCCACATCCTCCTCCTCACCTCCCTCATCTCTCATGCGTCGGTGACCGTGTGCAACTGCAATATCCTCCTTACTGGGTAGTGGCAATGGCTCATATGGAACAGATATCCATGGAAAAGGATGTAAATAAAAATACTCTACATAATCTGCTATGACAAGAACCTCGATGATCTCGGGATGAATCTCCCAAACCAAAGGTTGTAGACCCTAGTACTCCTAAATTGTAGTATCATATGATAGATCGGGTCCCCAATCATTGGAATCAACCTGACGCTGAGTATAATGTGCAACACCCTGGGCATCCCATGTACTATGTTGTATTGTCTGAGTGCCCTCCTAAAAAAAATCTCTCAATAACAAAATGAGTCCTACAAATCAAATACATGGACTGGCAGAGGTATGGCATCTTTGTATCATCATCATCCTAGTGCTCACAATCTAGATAAGGTCGCCATGTAACGGTCTCTACATCATCCAAGACTCTCCTCCAATGCTCCAACTTTCCCAGTCTAGGTTGAGCAAGTCGACCTACGTATATATGAATGTATAGCCTCATGGCAGGTCATTGTATGACCATCACTAGGCGTGTCACAGCTATATGCTCCCACACCCACACCTGAAGTAATGTAACCCTAGAAGACAAACTACCACCTCGAAGGTAGACCACCTGATGTAAATCATGATAAAGATGAGTGAGCATACACATACCCCAAGCATATCTAGTACCATGAATGATCATGCTCTCCAAAATATAGCCCCACCCAACAGAAAGTCCCTTTGACCTGCGATCAGGACAAAGGAATCCTCCAATGAAACTAGCAAGTACCGATGGTAAGGTAGCATAGGCATCAACCATCTCTTGCCATGGAATCTCGTATCCACAAATATGGTCATCCTGAAACACTCAGCGTAGAGCATTGGTCCCGCCCTACTCTGAAGAATAATAAACTATGACCTCCCCAACAACAGGTATCCGCAAAATCCACCACACATCCTTAGGAGTCACTATCATCTCACCGATGGGAAGGTGGAAAGTATTGTGCTCACTATGCAATCTCTCTACTAAGGTTGTCAAGAGACCCAGATTAATCCTAATATGGGGCATAGATAGAAGAGAAGATAAACCACAACTTGTGATAATTGTTTTCTTAGGCTACACTAACTGCGGTATCAAATCGAATGTCCTAGGAAACCACTCTCGAATCTGTAAGTCCGTCAATGACTCCTATCATCATGAAATATCAAAAGTCAGCAATCTTTGTCAATTCATCAAACATCAATCATCCTATCAAATCTAATCAACTCTGGTGAGATCTTGATCAAATCTCATGAGCAATTATCATTGAACCTCACCTATCATGAGGTTAATCATCACTCTAAAATTGTACCTCACCTATCATGAGGTCAATTAATCAAATCAACCTCACTTATCATGAGGATTATCAATCAAATTATAATTATTCCTTACCTATCATGAGGTTAATTATCATCAATCAATCATTAAACCTCACCTATCATGAGGTTGACCATCATCTAATCTATTGGAATCATCAATCAACATCAACTAAACAGCTGATGTGATCAAAAATCATCAAAATCAAGGACAAATTTGACAAAATTCATCATTCTGACTTAGACGCACTAAAATAGGGTTTTGATGCGCCAAAAAAATTCAATGCGCTATTAAAGCTTCTCAATGCGCTAAAACAGGCGGTCAATGTGCTAAATCAATGTATACGCCATTTCAAGAAGTCAATGCGCCATTTTAGCAAACTAATGTGCCAGATTATTAGATGCACCATTTCAGGGGGTCAATGTGCTAAACTACTAAGTCTATGCGCTAAATCAATCTATGTGCTACTTTAGCCTATGGATGCACTAAACTATCTATGTGTTATTTTATCCTATCTATGCGCTATAATAGTTTACCTATGCGCTAAATTAGTGGATGCGCTAAAATAGCAACTCGATGTGCTACATTGATCGATGTATGTGCTAAAAGAAATTAAAATGATTCAAAACAAAATAAAATGCGTGAATTCAAAAAACACAAATTATGAGGAGGTTCACGGGTACATACCAAAGGTCTGTAGGTGGTAGGGTGGATGTGTCGACGTACACACTCGAAACAGTGAGTATGGTAGGGGATTGACATTTTACTTCAAATTTCTCTAAATCACTCTCACTCTCAAATTTCAAACTCAAAATGCACAAATGATTTCAAAATCAGACTTTTTAGCTTTTCATAGGTTAATTAAGGGGGTATTTTGGTGGGATTTATTTAATTTTTTTTAAGGGGCCTAATTCATTATTCTATCCAAGGGAATTTTTCACAACTATTTGTCGGGAGATAAATCGCTACTTTATCAAATCTTTATCAAATCATCGCAAAATCATAAAAATTTGAAAATTCCAAAAAATCAAAAAAAATCAAAAATTCATCGATTTATCTCCCAAGGGGGCATATATCCATCATCACTTCAAAATCAACATCTAGGGCATATTGGTAAAAATTTCATCAATACTAGTAGCAACAACAAAATTTTCTTTGAAGCAATGCGTAAACACATCACTTCAAAGAGGGGCAAAATGTATACACCTAAAAATGGTCTTGATAATCTAATTACTTAAATACAATTTATTTGATTAATTGACTCCTTTAATTCATCCACTATTAAATAAATAAAATTAATTATTTAGTTCACTTCTAATTCTTCTATCTTAATCACATCATTCTACCTTAATTAAATAAACAAATCACATACATTTGTTTTATTTAATTATCCATTTTCTTCCATCTTAATTTAATAAACAGCTTACTATAGTTTGTTTTATTAAATTAAATATCTTCTTTTGCTATAATTTGAATAAATCCAAATATTCAAATAAAGGCATGTTTCTACAGCTAATCATATCCACCTACCAAATTATATATATGATATCTAATTTAATTCAACTCAACCTTCACAGGAAAATTTGGAGACAAATTTGCAAGCAAACCTCTTCATCTTCTTTCATTGATTCTTACTATCCTCTGGTTGAATGTCTTTGTGGGGAGGAACAATCTTCGTAATCATCTTAGGCTTCTTCATCTTTCACCATTGAATTCCTTCAAATCAAATCTAGACCTTTGCTTTGCTACCCCTTCACAAATGTGTTGTCGGGAATCTATAAATACATTCTCTTTCTACAGGAAATGGATCCCAACTTTGTGCAATCTTACTCTGCAGAAATATCAATTGAGCAATCAAGCAATTTATCAAATAGAAATAGCAAATAGCATATCATTTATTTTATAATCATATCTTTCATTATAGATTTCATCTTAATATAGCTTCTATTATCATATCCCAGCATATAGCTTTCATTATCAACAATCAATATCATAGCTTTTTACATCATATAGCTATATCATAGTTGGAAATGGATCCCAACTTTGTGCAATCTTACTCTGCAGAAATATCAATTGAGCAATTGAGCAATCAAAAAATTTAGCAAATAGAAATAGCAAATAGCATATCATTTAGTTTATAATCATATCTTTCATTATAGATTTCAACTTAATATAGCTTCTATTATCATATCCCAGCATATAGCTTTCATTATCAGCAATCAATATCATAGCTTTTTACATCATATAGCTTGCATATAATTTAGCAATCATATAGCTTATCATTCTCATTCTCTAGATTGGCATTTTAATAGTCACAGTGCTTACAAAATTTGAGAGCCCTGTGATTTAATAAATCTTTGGAGATAGAGATCAATATGACACTTTCAATAGATTTCTTGCTTCTATTAGATTAATTGTTGTTTAAATCTATTGATATAATGTCTTATTCATTGTGTTTGTTATTCTTTTACACATATTTTACACACACACATGTAAATTCTCCTATCGAAAGGGTAAGGATATAAGTCCTCTACCGAGTAGGTTTTCCTATTTCCAGTTACTTACATTGTGGACATCTGTTGTTGCAACATCTGACTATTGGGCTATTAGATCCATAAGAAATGGTACTATTGAAGTTGTGTTGGGTTGGATATATTGTGTGAAACCTTATAAAGGGTTCATGAATGGCTTGGTATTATGATGTGGAGTGAAAGTGTACCCATGCATGTTTTGGTGTCGATGCATAGGTGGAATGCATTGGTGAAATTATGATGTGTACGTGGGATTTAGATTGAATTATGGTGGTGGTTGTTGAAAACTAGATGTGAATGATGAATCGCGATAGGCTATTTGTTGTTGCGGGGATTGATTAAACCCAGATGTGAATGATGAACCATGATAGGTTGGTTGTTGTTGCAGGGGTTGATTAAACCTAGATGTGAATGATGAACTAGGATTGGTTGGTTGCTATTATGGTGGTGGATTGTTTTGACCTACCCTTAAAAAAGATCTAGTCCTTGCCATAGGTACGTTTAGATTCTATAAAGTGGACATTATGCCCACTTAAGGTCCTAAAAATTAAGGGTTGTTCCTTTGTATTTTATTTGGTGTATTTTGATGTGTGGAATTTTGAGTTGCAGTTGTGGTATTTTTTGTTGTAGTTGTAGAAGTGGAATCAAACGAATTTTATTTTGGCATGCCAAATGTAGGTGTTGGTGGGATATTCACAATTCACTCAAAATGTGATGTTTGAGTAGGTGGAAATCCTGTATTCAATTGTTGTATTAATGGTGATGTAGTAGGTGTTGATGGTGGTGGTTGATTTGTGGTACCTAGTCCTAGTGACACTATGTTATGGGTTTCCCCTATGATCGTTGATATATTCAAGCTAGTTGGAAGTCAAACTTTGTTTTGTGCTAGTTGGAAGAAATATTTGTTGGAGCCTAATGACACTAATTCATCTATGATTTTCAAGATCCTAGGATCTTGTGACTCATTTTATATTTCTTTGGGCATAAGCCCTTGGTCTACATCATTTAAAGTGTAATTATCAAATGGATTGAGACTTCGAGACTATGAATTTGATTGATCTGTAGGGGTTGCCCCAAAGTGCATGTCACTTGTAGGGTTGTACGTATGATCAAATGTGGAATCCATCTCTTTGTGTTTTCCTTGGGAATGTGTGACAACCATAAAAGGAGTTTGTTTTGACTTTGGTTTTTTTCTAGATATTTGATTGTTTTTGGTATTTTTTTGACAATTTAGGATGAATGTAAAATATATTAAGCTACTCTATGTTTTTTGGATTTTTTGAAGAGATTTTGTGAATACAAAAAGACCTTAGATATTTGTGATCCTAAAAAGAGATTACTTTGAAAAATTTTGGGATGGACTAACATAACCAAATGGAAATCCTAAACCTCAAAATGATGATGGAAGATTGATAAAAAAGTTAAAGCCCAACTATACTAATGAGTTGAACTCTTACTTTTGTTGACGATGATAAGTTTTGTAAAAATGAGGTTTGAAGATTTTCAGTAGATAAAACTAGACTTGGCCACTAAATTTTCTTGGTTTTCTAATTTGAAGATGTTAAGACGAGATTTCTAGGACTTTGATATGATGTTAAGGATGCAATGTTTAACCTAGGAAAATTGAAAGATTGTTGAAAAATGCAAGAAAGTGATTTTGTTCTAATTTTAGATTTTACATAAAAAGAAAGCCAAGTTTATGCATGTTCTAAAAATAGTCTTTGTTTTATCTATTTTACAAATGTGTGACAGAAGATAACAATTGCGATGTGGTCTGCAATAGATGCATTGTAAAACTTGACAATTGTGACTGACACAGATGCATTTCAAATTTTTACTAAGGCGGGTTACTGACTTCTACTAGATTCACTACAACAGATCCATGTGATTGGCTCCCTTTTTTGCTCTATTTTTTGCTTCCACCCACTGTTTTTATGTATTTTTCTCCATTTTTTGGGAAAATTTGGGGCTATTTTTTGGGATGGCACTATTTTTGGCATTTTTTGCACCAACCAAAACAAGTCGGCATTAACTTAGGTGCAAATTGGTGTCAAAATTAGCACCAAGATTAGCGTTGATATTAACGCCTAGTGTAGCACCTAGATTAACACCAAGATTAGCACCAAAAACTACACCTACAGTAACACCCAGATTAGTGCCTAAATTAGCAACCAGCTTAGTGTATACGTTAGTGCCCATATTAGTGCCTAAAGTAATGCCTATTTTAGAGCTTGATTTAGAGCCTTTTTTGGTGCCTAATTTTTTTGAACTAGCAAGGATTAAGGGTGTTAGAACAAAAAATCTTTCCCCAATATTAACTAGCCTTCAATTGCTTGCCTACATTTCACTTGCATCAAAATATCTACTGCCTTTGATTTTTCATTGTATTTAACATGAAATGAAACAATTTGTGTGACAAGATCCATATTGTCACCAGCATTCCCTTTGTATATACCCATTTATTCCTCCAGATAATCATAAACAAAGAAATTTTTGCCTTTACCATAGTACTTTGTGCAGATTAAGGGTTGAGGGTTGAGGGTTTAGAATTGAGGGTTAAGGGTGGTTTAATGTATAAGGTAGAGGGTTGAGGGTAGAGGGTTAAGGGTTCAATGTATAGGGTAGAGGATATAGGGGTTGAGGGAATAGGGTTTAAGGGTAATTGAGGGTAGAGGGTAGAGGGTAGAGGGTACTTGAGGGTTTAAGGGTTGAGGGTTGATGGATTATTAGGTGTGTCATAGAAAAATGGCCCCTTGTCATTTTCATGGCCTATTAGGTCATGTTTCATAGTTTTTGTCTATTTTTCTAACTTTATGTTGTGACATGGCTTGAACATGCTTATTTAGGTACTAAAATTAAAAGAACGATGTCTTGTGAAAGTGTGGTGAAGTGTTGTAAGACATTTCTACACTCTTATAGACTCTATTGATTACAATTCACCTAAAAATCACCTTTTCATCACTAAACAAGTCCTATTTAGAAGTGTTGTAAAGTCTTGTAACAAGCTTTCACACTTTTCTAGGCATATTTTCACTATTTATCCCTTTCTCATGCTTTATTTGGCCCCTTTATACCCTCATATGCTTAATTAAGTGTATTTTTGAGTTATATCCTGACAAACAACATTAAATACAACATATTTTCTGATACTTTTTAGGTCCTAGGTGGGACCCATTCACCATGGGTGGCAAATGAGTCCCCCTTGGCTCCAAATTCAAAATATTTTAAATTTCCTTTCAATATTTTATTCAAAAACACTTGATGTCGACCTGTGATGAGGTATGAGTGGGTAACTAAGGCACAAATGTGTATAAATAAGTGATTTTCACCTCATTTTACATCCTCCAACTTCCCCTCCCATTCATTCAAGCATTCAATCACACTTTACATTCAAGAATTCAAGCATCTTTCAACATCAATTCAAGCACTATTCAAGCACTTTGAAGTAGCCATTGACATTACTTCAGACTTGCATCATCAAGGGTTTGGTAAGTTGATAGCAATTACATGTTATTAGTTTATCATTCCTTTGCATTTCATTATTTTATTAAGGGTTTAATTACCAAAAGTGGGGTTTGACCAAGGAAAACCCCTATTCACTAACCCTAAACCATTTTTCCCCTATTGCATGTTTGTTTGCAGCCTTTTGTGTGCAGATTTAACAACCTTTTTGGTGTTGAAGATTGATTTACAAGTCAACTAGGTGCTTCAAATCAACTCAAGTCTATTTCAAGCTTGGAGAAGGTTTTATGTTTGTTTCCTGCAGAATTGACTTCAACAACCCGACAAGCAATGATTTCTAGATCTGGTGTTGCAGAGTTGTCCCCTAATTTTTCATAAATTTGGGAGAGGAATAATTCACCACCTGTAGAAAATGAGTTCCACCTTAGGACTGAAAATTTGAATTTTGTCATATTTTGGATCCCGACAGTTTTTCACTAGGAGGACTAATTCACCACCTTGGGCGAATGAGTCCCACTGTGAAAAATCATTGATTTCAGCCAGCATCCACAACATTCCAGATTCATCATACTTCACCCAGGTGCACTCTAATTTACTCCATTGTTTGCATATCAAAATGTGTTTTCAAACATAGCTTTAATTTCACTTTTGCATTCATTTTCATTCATTTAGATCAATCAATTCCTTTTATTTAACTTTATTTACATTATAAACATTGCACATAACATAATTTGAGTGAACCATTAGCATTTTTGCTCCTATGTCTCTCCTTTTAGGTGAAAAACCCTAGAAGAGCAAGAGTAGCCCATAGGAGCCAAAAATCAACGGTTCATTTTGGTGAACCCAACTTTTGAGCACTTTGCATTTCTAATTTCATTCACATATTGCATCCTAGTTTACATTTGCATTAACATTCAATTAGTACATTTTTTTGATTTTGTATTCTAGGAATTTTTATCTTGCATTAGTGAAAGCTTCATTTAGATTTCATTTTTGCGTCACATCTCATTGAAAAAGGTAAAAATCTGCATTTTGCATCCTTGATTGCATTCTGTAGAACAATAAAATTTCTAAAAAACACACAAAACATCATACTGGGACTCATTCGCCACCCAAGATGAATCAGTCCCTCTACACTTGTTAAACAACATTTCTAGCAATTTTCTAGCATTTGTCTACCTTTCTATTTTTTGCAGTTAGATCTCTATTACAGTTAGCAGAATTTCTATTATTTTCATTTCAAACTCTTATATTAGTTTGCATTTTCATTCACCCATCTGTTTTGGTACTTGTATGAGTGTTTGGTGCCACGTTGATAATACTTTAG
The DNA here is from genome assembly GCA_007258455.2 of Sequoia sempervirens. NCBI lineage: Eukaryota > Viridiplantae > Streptophyta > Pinopsida > Cupressales > Cupressaceae > Sequoia > Sequoia sempervirens. Next base: position 66,641,961 of record VDFB02072274.1, read on the forward strand.
TGAGAAGAAGTTCTAGACTCATGGCCTCCCGCGATAGCACTTTTGTTGTGGACCTTGGGATCTCATGAGCTCTTACTCCTAGTATGGAAAATGGTGCATTAGGCCTTGAAAATACCACTTCTATTCCTTCACCTTTCCATCCACTGAATGTTGAAAACCAAAACAACTCCCTCCTACAAGAAAGGTCATTAATATTCATGAGGATTTTGCACACTTACAACAAGACTTGTCACTTGAAAATATTTCCACCACTGCCATACCCACCATTGAAAACCTTCATCGTTTAATTGAAAGTGATGATGGCTTGCAAGTGATGAAGAAGATTGCCAAGATTTACAATAAACATGCTTCTTCTAATATCCAGTCTGCAAGCATTCCTGTAAACCAAGGAGGACCTCAAGTTCCTCCCCCTTCAACCATAGCTTCCATACCAACTTATACCAATCTGCATGTCCACACAACTATACATCAAGTTAATTATGCGGCTACTTCTTTCCCAATTTCCACTAGTATTCCTACTTCTCTTGTGGCATCACAAGGCCCTTCTACCACCTTCACACCCCATAGTATTCCTTTCACTTCCCCTCACATCACCTATACTCCATCACCATTTTCCCTTCCACCTCAACCCACATACCCCAATCCCCTTCTTACACAACTCCTTACCACTGTTTCATCCATGCAACATTAACTTTCCACCATTAGCCAAGGTCAATCCACTCCACCTACATATCATGTCTATAGTAGCCCTTTATCATTAAAAATCTTACATACCCCGATTGCACAAGGGATAGAAATGACTCAGTTTGAGAAATATGGAGGAAAAGGAGACCCTATTAACCATGTTAATGCTTCTATAGCTTTGTGTAGTGACTTCATTCTTGATGATAAACTGTTAGCCAAACTATTTCCAAGGACTTTGAAAGACACTGCCTTAGAGTGGTTTTCAAACTTTCCTAATCATTCCATCCATTCTTTCAATGAATTGGTGGATGCTTTCATAATTCACTTTCAAGTTCACATGACACCTAAAAATACAATGGTTGACCTCATGCAATGTAGACAAAACACAAATGAAAAAGTAACGGATTGTATCTCATATTACCAATCCTTGTATGCTCAAATCAATGTCAAGATTCTTGATGCACATCTGCAAAAGATGCTTATAGGAAACTTGCACACACACCTTCAAGATAATTAACCATGATGAAATTCCCTTCCTTCATGCATTTATGCACAACCTTATGTGACTATCAAAACTTAGTTTCAAGTCGTGATTCAAAATCCATTTCTAGCCGAGCTGAAAAACCTGAACACAACAATAAAAACCAAAATAACACACAAAACTTCCACAAACCAAATAGAGGCTTTTTATAGTTTAATCCACCTCCTCAACCTCAACCGCAGCCAACCCAACCCATTCCAAATCAAGTGGAAGATGTTAAAGCAATGGTGCCTTATACCTATGGGGACCAGAAGAGACAATTTACTCCCCTACCTGATACCCTTCATAACACAATGACCTAATTAATTCAACAATGCATGCTCACTTTTCCACCTGTTAGACCACTTGATCCAAACCAGCCATTACCACCCACCTTCAAACCTAACGCTTATTATCATTTTCATGTCCAAACTAGACATGACACTAAACAATCCAAGTGTCTCAAACATTTAGTTCAAGACCTCATTGATTGAGGCCACTTGTCCATTGCGGGTGTTAATGATCAAGGCAATAAGTCTGTTGCACCCCCTAACCAGTATTTGCAAATTTTCACCAATCCCATGCCTAAACATACTACCTCATTTGTCAAGGCTAGCAAACCTTCAAACATCAATGTAATGACTGTTGATACAAACCATGAACAACATGATATACCTCCACCTCTTACTGCAGAAAGTCTTGTGGATGAAATAGTGGCTACAATAGACGTTATCCCTCATAAGGGCCAAGCCACTAAATCTCTTGATATCACTTTTTTCTACTAAATGCATACTACCAAAGCTTCCTGATGATCCTCTCTACATAGTTGGCCAAATCTATGATAAGCCCACTAATGGGATATTAATAGATCCTTCTTGTGGAAAGAATGTGATCACAGAGGAATTTCTATTATTACACGATCTATATCAAGATGATTATAATAAACCAATTGCATGGATTAAGACACATACTAGTTTTGGATTCCCTATGATCAGATCAATCGTGCTACCCTTATAGATAGGACCTAAGACTTTGGAGATAATATTTTCAATTATTCCACAATCTGACCAATTTCATTTCCGGCTAGGCCACCCTTGGCCTCACTCAATGAAAGCAGTCCCATCAGTTGTTCACAAGTGTTTGAAGTTTCCACATGACAATGAAATAGTCACCATACACCATAGTGTTTTTAATCCTTTATCTTCCAAAGGTAATTTTTCATTAAAATCCTTTTGGCCTACACCCATGGAACCCATCACCCCTCGAAAGGACTTCTTTTTCATTACTTATTAAAAGTTTAAAGTCAAAAAGATAGCTGAATTATCTCTTCGTAACACGTCCCCGTCCACTTCCACACCTCCTATCATAGATGAAACCATGCTTCAACCTGAGTCTAACATTGAGAAAACCACACAACCTCTTGAACAACCACCCTTAGATACTTCATTTCCATCGCTCAAACAACCAAGAGAAAATGAAACCACTCCTGTCATGCCTCCCTACCTTAAACAAGTGTATAAAGCCAAAGAGAAAGTGGTTGGCCCATCTTCTTCAGTTTCTTCTATTCTTCCCTCTTCAGAAGCAAAAGAACCTATGATGACTCAATCCACTCTTACATCTCAACAACTCCAAAACTGAATAAAATGAAACTACGATGTTAGGGAACGTAGGCGTCATCATCATCTCCTTGCTCATCAATCTTGCATGGAAGAAGATAAAGAAAATCAACCTCCACCCTTGATAGAAGTGATAGATGACCATCCTCCTTCTCTTGACCCACCATAGGATAGTACAGTGCAACAATCACAACAAAACAAACCAATCCAACAGCCACAGCTTTTGATACATCCATCCTTAGAAATCACCCTTCACCCTCATGTTGTCATTAATCTTGATGATGATGATGATGATGATGATGATGATGCAACGATAGCAAAAATCAATGAAGAAGTGCATAACGACTTAAATTCTCTATTTTCATATACAATGAGCTTACATGATAAATCCTCTCCACCAAGCAAAGAACTTGGTACAACTTCTAGTTTGGCGCTTGCAATTATTCCTTTGGACAATCAACTTCCCTCGCATTACACTGAACATGATTAGGAGGTGCATGACCTATTAGATGGTTGACTTGCATTCGCCTAACTAGCCTTTCCACTTTTTCTCTTTTTCTATTTCTTTTTTGTTTTCATTTTCATGTGTGTATCATGTTCCCCCATATCGTGTGTTTGATGTTTTCTCTCTCTTTGTACACTTCTTCTATTTGTACCTTTATTCTTCTATTCATCATGCATTGTCTTTTTTCTTTTGTTTTGTGTTCTCCTTTTGGGGATGACGCAAAGCGTAGAGATGCCCTATGTCTCTTCCATGTTGACCCATAAGGTTCTTGTCTTTTTCACTTTTTTTTTGTGTTTTCCTTTTGGGGATGACGCAAGGCATTGAGACCAAAATGTCTCCTTCATGTTGACCCAAAATATTTTTCATTTTCTTTCACCTTTTTGTTTTCTTTTTTTTCACTTGTGTTTTCCTTTTGGGGACGATGCAAGCCATCGAGACCGCAAGTCTCTTCCATGTTGACCCAAAATGGATTTTCTTTCTCCTTTGTTTTTGCTCTCTTTGTGTCATTCTTCCAGTTCTATGTACTTTGGGGAATGATGACTGTTCTGAGATCTTTCATAAAAACATTGCAGCAACGAACATACTAATCCCAAATCCATAGATACCTTATGTGTTTGTTGTGCTCTTTTCTGGGGAGCAACTCCCTTTCTTTGTTTTTTATTTTTCCTTGACATGACGTAGCCTAACTTCAAAACATATGACTTGGAATAGGGCTTTCTAGGTTGGCTCTCATGTCTTGTTTTCTTTTTGCATTTTATTTTCTTCTCTACTTTAAAGTAACTACTCACCGAATGATGTGCCACAATTCCTTTAAAGTAGGGGGCATACATTACCATAATTCATTGGCATTCTTAGTTCCTAATGTAGCCTTGTCATTTATATGATGTGTTCATCACTTTATGGATGACATTGGGTGTGATTTCCTTCATAAGTGTGATCTTTCTAAGCATATTACATTCCTCTTGGTGGTTTGGTGTGATGCACTGCATCCTTTAAGTTGTGAATATATTATTCTTTGATTGGTCCTCTCTTGGAGACATTAGACACAATGTTCCCGAAGTGATTGACCTTGCATGAACTAAACAAGACTCCTTTGAACATCCTTTACATTTTACACTTTTTGCATTTTACATTTTTTCCTTTTGCCACCTTGCATAACACAACTTGCATGGTTGTGGCACCTTTCTTTTTGTTCATGGGATTTTCCTTGTGGCGCCTTGTTAAAGTTATCAACGAGTATAACTTTAATATGGTTGAGCGGGAAGTCCACCTAGCGGCATGACTTTTCCCCATAGCCACCTTTGTGTTTGTGAGTGCATACCAACTAGCGTATGTATCTTACCTTTTTGGGCTTTCTCACCCCACGGACAGCTAGTTCTATGGCCCCAGAGTGAGTACATTTGGGCCTTCTCACCCCGCGGACAACCTAAAATTTTGTGGCCCCAAAGTGAGTACACATTCTCTTTTTCAAAAAATCAGCCTAGATCTAATCCATAACTAGTTGGACTGACGAGCGAAGCTTCATCCAATTCATCTCAACACTTGTTTGTTCCTTTGTTCTTATGTCTATTTTTCCATGGGATCTTCATCCTGGGGGCTTGATCATCCCTCTTGATCGTTGTATTCCATCTTGCTAACGTAAGTGCATTTGAACCCTCATCTCGATGTTCATGGCTACTTTAGTGTGAGTTCGAAGTAAGTACATCCTCTCAGTAAAGTGGGGGCTAAATGTGTCATAGAAAAATGGCCCCTTGTCATTTTCATGGCCTTTTAGGTCATGTTTCATAGAGTTTGTCTATTTTTCTCTAACTTTATGTTGTGACATGACTTGAACATGCTTATTTAGGTACTAAAATTAAAAGAACGATGTCTTGTGAAGGTGTTGTGAAGTATTGTTAGACATTTCTACACTCTTATAGACTCTATTGATTACAATTCACCCAAAAATAGCCTTTTCATCACTAAACAAGTCCTATTTTGAAGTCTTGTAAAGTCTTGTAACAAGATTTCACACTTTTCTAGGCATATTTTCACTATTTATCCCTTTCTCATGCTTTATTTGGCTGCTTTATGCCCTCATATGCTTAATTAAGTGTATTTTTGAGTTATATATTGACAAACAACATTAAATACAACATATATCCTGACACACATTTTCAGGTCCTTGGTGGGACCCATTCAACATGGGTGGCAAATGAGTCCCCCTTGGCTCCAAATTCAAAATATTTTAAATTTCCTTTCAGAATTTTATTCAAAAACACTTGATGTCGACTTGTGATGAGGTATGAACAGGTAACTAAGGCACAAGTGTGTATAAATAAGTGATTTTCACCTCATTTTACATCCTCCAACATTTCACCCCCATTCATTCAAGCATTCAATCACACTTTACATTCAAGCATCCAAGAATCTTTCAACATAAATTCAAGCACTTTGAAGCAACCATTGGCATTACTTCATACTTGCATCATCAAGGGTTTGGTAAGTTGATAGCAATTGCATGCTATTATTTTATCATTCCTTTACATTTCATTATTTTATTAAGGGTTTAATTACCAAAAGTGGGGTTTGACCAAGGCAAACCCCTATTCACTAACCCTAAACCATTTTTCCCCTATTGCATGTTTGTTTGCATCCTTTTGTGTGCAGATTTAACAACCTTTTTGGTGTTGAAGATTGGTTTACAAGTCAACTAGGTGCTTCAACTCAACTCAAGTCTATTTCAAGCTTGGAGAAGGTTTTTTGTCCATTTCCTGCAGAATTGACTTTGACAACCCGACAAGTAGTGATTTCTAGATCTAGTGTTGCAGAGTTGTCCCCTAATTTTTCAAAAATTTAGGAGAGGACTGATTCGCCACCTGTGGTGAATGAGTCCCACCTTAGGACTGAAAATCTGAATTTTGTCATATTCTAGATCCCAACTAACAGAAACTTGTTCCTGACAGTTTTTCACCAGAAGGAGGACTAATTCGCCACCCTGGGCGAATGAGTCCCACTTTGAAAAATCATTGATTTCAGCTAGCATCCACAACATTCTAGATTCATCATACTTCACCCAGGTGCGCTCTGATTTAACTCATTTCTTTCTATCCTGCATATTTTCTTCATTTACTCCATTGTTTGCATATCACATGTTTTCAAACATAGCTTTAATTTCACTTTTACATTCATTTTCATTCATTTAGATCAATCAATTGCATTTATTTAACTTCATTTGAATTAGACAACATTGCATATAACATAATTTGAGTGAACCATTAGCATTTTTGTTCCTATGTCTCTCCTTTTAGGTGAAAAACCCTAAAAGAGCCAGAGTAACCCATAGGAGCCAAAAATTAGCGGTTCACTAGGGTAGAGAGTTTACTTGGGTTTAAGGGTTGATGGATTAGGGTTGAGGGATTACTAGGGTCAACTAGGGTAGAGGGATGTAGAGGGTTTAACGATTTAGGGTTTAGGGTTGAGGGTTGAGGGATTAGGGTAGAGAGGGAGGGATGGATTAAGGTTTGAGGTATTAAGGGTTGATAATTGAGGGTTGAGGGTGGTTTAATGTATACTAGGGTAGAGGTTAGAGTTGGTAGATGGTGTAAATGTTTAGGGTTTAACTAGGGTTGAGGGTTGAGGGTATATGGTTCAAGGATTAGGGTTGAGGGTCCAATGTATAGGATAGAGGGTATAGGGGTTGAGGGATTAGAGTTAATTAAGGGTATTTGAGGGTAGAGGGTAGAGGTTAGAGGGTCGAGGGTTTAAGGGTTGAGGGATTAGGGTCAAGGGTTTAAGGGTTGAGGGATTAGGGTCAAGGGTATAAGAGGGTATTGGCTAGTTGAGTGTAGAGGGACATAGAGGGTTTAATGGTTTAGGGTTTAGGGTATTGGGTTGATGGTATAGGTCGGTTGAGGGATTAGGGTTGAGGGTAGAGGGTAGAAGGTTTAAGGCTGGTTTAGGGTTTAAGGGTTTAGGTTTGAGGACCGTTAAGGGTTGAGGGTAGAGGGTTTAGGGTATAGCTAGGACATTTGAGGGTATATGGTTGAAGGTCAATTAGGGTTGAGGTTCCAATGTAGAGGGTAGATGGTATAGGGTTTTAGGGTTTAGGGTTTAAGGGTTGAGGATTGAGGGATTAAGGGTTGAGGGTTGAGAATTGAAGATTGAGGGTTTAATGTATAGGGTAGATCAGAGGGTAGAGGGTAGAAGGTATAAGGCTTGAGGCTTGAGGGTTTAAGTTTGAGGGTAGAGGGTTGAGGGTATATGGTTGAGGGTCCAATCATGTACAGGGTAGAGGGTGTAGCTATAGGGGTTGAGGGTACACATATGGTATGTACGTTGAGGGATTAGGGTTGAGGGTCCAATATTGTATAGGGTAGAGGGTATAGGGGTTGAGGGATTAGGGATTGACTAGGTTTGAGGGTTGAGGGTTGAGGGTTGAGGGATTAGGGTAGAGAATTTAGTAATTGGGTTTAAGGGTTTAACTAGGGCTGAGGGATTAGGATCGAGGGTACTAGAGGGTATATGGTTCAAGGATTAGGGTTTAAGGTCCAAAGTATATATAGGGTTTAAGGGTTTGGGGTTTAGGGACATTAAGGGTTGAGGGTAGAGGATTTATGGTATAGCTAGGATGTTTTAGGGTATAATATGGTTGAAGGTCGATTAGGGTTGAGGTTCCAATGTAAAGGGTATAGGGGTTGAGGGTTTAATGTATAGGGTAGATTAGAGGGGTGTAGAGGGTATAAGAGGGTTTAAGGGTTGAGGCTTGAGGGTTTAAGGTTGAGTGTAGAGGGTTGAGGGTATATGCAGGTTGAGGGATTAGGGTTGAGGGTCCAATGTATAGGGTAGAGGGTATAGAGGTTGAGGCTAGATTAGGGTATAACTAGGATTGAGGGTTGAGGGTTGAGTGTTGAGGGTTAATTAAGGGTTGAGGGATTAGGGTAGAGAGTTTATTAATTGGGTTAATTAAGGGTTTAACTAGGGTTGAGGGATTAGGGTCAAGGGTAGAGGGTAAATATAATATGTTTCAAGGATTAGGGTTAATTATATTAGAGTCCAATGTATATATAGGGTAGAGTGTAGAGGGTAGAGGGTGTAAGGGTACTTTAGGGTTTAAGGGTTGAGGGTTGAGGATTTAAGGTTGAGAGTAGAGGGTTGAGGGTATATGGTTCAAGGATTAGTGTTGAGGGTCCATTAATGTAAAGGGTAGAGGGTATAGGGGTTGAGGGATTAGGGTTTAAGGGTACTTGCAGAGGGTTGAAGGTTGAGGGTTTAAGGGTTGAGGGATTAAGGGTTGTGGGTTGAGGGATTAGGGTAGAGAGTAATTTACTTGGGTTTAAGGGTTTAAGGGTTGAGGGATTACTAGGGTTGAGGGATTAGGGTCGAGGGTATAAGAGGGTATTGGATTGAGGGTAGAGGGATGTAGAGGGTTTAACGTCAGTTTAGGGTTTAGGGTATAAGAGGGTAGAAGGTTTAAGGCTAGTTTAGGGTTAAGGGTTTAGGGTTGACGGATGTTATTAAGGGTTGAGGGTAGAGGGTTTAGGGCATAGCTAGGACATTTGAGGGTATAATATGGTTGAAGTTCGATTAGGGTTGAGGTTCCAATGTAGAGGGTAGAGGTTATAGGGATTGAGGGTTTAAGGTTTAAGGGTTGAGGGTTGAGGGATTAAGGGTTGAGGGTTGAGAATTGAGGGTTGACGGTTTAATGTATAGGGTAGATAAGAGGGTAGAGGGTAGAGGGTTTAAGGGTTGAGGCTTGAGGGTTTATTAAGGTTGAGGGTAGAGGATTGAGGGTATATGGTTGACAGATTAGGGTTGAGGGTCCAATATTGTATAAGTCGATAGAGGGTATAGGGGTTGAGGGTCCAATGTATAGGGTAGAGGGTATAAGGGTTATGAGGGATTAGGGTTTAACTAGGGTTGAGGGTTGAGGGTAGAGGGTAGAGGGTAGAGGGTTAATCAAGGGTTTACTGTATTTTTCTCTAATTTTTTGAAAAATTTGGTGCTATTTATTGGGATGGTGCTATATATTTTATGCCGAAGGCGTACCCTATTTGAAGAAGGCAAACATCAAATTTCCAATCGATGGTTGATATCAGACTGTCGACCCTTGAAAGTGTTTGGTCCATTGATATCCTTTTCTTGATTTTATCACATTATAATAATACTTTACTTGCAAAAGTCTGCCCCGCACTACATAATATCTTATATGGATTGTATATAATTTATTTCTAGGTGTGTTGCATAATATCTACTACCACGTTGGTTAAAGTATTTTTTCTTCTACTTTTTTATAGGCATGTAAATATTATTTGTTTTGCGAGCCCTAAATTACCAAGTGCTAGATGAAATTACTTTTTATTCTACTAAATTGACTATTCTATCATTTTACTCCTTGCTTGGTATAAATTTACAAACTACTTGGTTAACAAAATACTCTATGCATATACATTTTTTTTTTTAAGTATTTAATTATAAGGATTATACTATTTTTTTTGGTATTTAATTATAAGGATTTGTCTTCTTTTTATTTTCTTTCCATTTTAAATTTTTGAATAAGTAAACTGAACATTTAGTAATTATAATTTTTTTACATAATATTAGTTGAGTTTTTTTAAAAATTTAAAACTGTTTAAATAATGAGAATGGGAATTATAATGTACATTCTTTTTGCATATACATTTTTTTTTTAATCAAAACAATGCAAAAAGAGTACAATAAGAATAAGGCAACACGAAGGTTTCCAAAAGAAGAATTACATAGCAAACAACCAGATACACCTCAAACAATGCAAAATAGTACAATAAGAATAAGGCAACATGAAGGTTTCCAAAAGAAGAATTACATAATAAATAGCCAAATTAGTATTTAATTTATTTTTTTAGTACATAACCAGGAGATTGTATTAATCAAAATTCAAAAAATTATAGATCATCTGCCATTGCAGGAATATTCATGAAACCCTAGTAATAGATTTCCCAACTAGCCAAAAACCTGAGTGAACAAGCTAGAACTATGCTTCATAATTTTTAGGCTACCCAAACCACCCATTTTGAGCCTCACTAGAGGCCAAGACAACCACCAAAAAATCACCAAAAAGCTAACCAAACCACCACAGGAGCCACCAACGATTGCAAAAGCCAAAAAACCAACACCATCCCACCATGGGTCATAGGAAGCCATCGAATTCCTCCACCCACTCCAAATCCTTAGTCTTCACCACCTCAAGAGATTTTTCAAGAAACTCCACCCCAAGCGTAGCCACCATTCGATGCCTGACCAATGCCAATCCTTTCAACTCCAATAGAAGCAAAAAAAATTGGACCACCATACTAGGAGTTTTGAGCATTTCCAAGTCTTTCAGACGCAGCACCCCAAAGCTGAGAATAGAGGCCAAAATAACCTCATCCATGTTGCCCAGGAGAGTAGGCTTGAATAGCTTTCTCATCATTTTTGAGACTAGGTTTTTGGGGGTGCTTTGATCAAGCAAAGATGCCAAAAAATGAGAGACTATGTGGGAATTAACTTGAACCATTTCACTGTAGGCCTCATGCTCTTGATCCAAAACCATTTTCACCGCGGCCACCGTCAAGGGATCAAACTCCAAAAGAATCTACTTGAGCCTCTAGTCTGTGAATTTTTTCAAACCTTCCTAACTCACACCGCAATCCAAGAAAATCAGAGTGTCATGCCCAAAGGTGGATAGCGCCTCGGTTGATTTAAACACTGCATACTTTGCATCCTCCTCCATTATTCTTTCTCACCCAAGCGAAGCCTCTAGAACGAAAACTCTAGCAAATGCAGAATGTGAAGATCACCACCCTTGTTGGATTAAAATGAATACCACCCTTTCATGGAATTCATTTTAATGTGTATGTACCACCCTTTGAGCTACCGAAAAGTCATGTCGAGACCATCAGCCAAGAATGTCGTACTCGCTAGTATAAATAAGGGTGACGTTCGATTGTTTTTTTGTTTAGTATTTAATTAATTATAAGGATTTGTATTATTTTTATTCTCTTTTCCATTTTAAACTTTAGAATTAGTAAGTATAATTTTTATTTATATTATATTAGTTGAGTTTTTAATTTTATTTTAAAACTGTTTAATTATGAGAATTGTTTTTCCCATAATTGGGAATTATAATGTACATTATTTATTTTACATTATAATTTTATTTGAAAATAATATATATGAGATTATTTGAAATTATTTTTTACAAATTACAAATGAATTAAATAAAATAAAATAAGGTATTTTTTATAAGTACGAGCATTAATGAAGGGAATTTTGAGCTCGAATTTTAACGATGGCCTAGCATAAAATTTCTATAATGTGAGAGTCTTAGGAGATTAAATTTCCATAGCAATTCCCATATCCTAGAAGAGTATGTGTTGATGTTGTTGGAGCTAAAAAAATCCACATTGGTTGTCTCGCACACCTCCATTTTCACTTATCCTCCCATATCCACCATATGCTCCATTTCCATTTCATAATAATTGACATTAGTATAAAGTACCAAAATAAGGCCCTTGATCATTACAATAAAGTGAAGTCCTTGCTTGAAATGTTCTCCTAGTAGCTCATGGCATGTTGCCAATACAATGCCTTATCGGAGAGAGTCTCAACATAGTCTCTTCGACACAAGTAGAAAGGGTTGATAAGAAATGTAGATGAGACTCCTGAATGTCTAAGAGACATATTCAAATGTCTTCTCACCACCCTAAAGAGTGACATGTCTAAGAGACTTAGGCCTGTCGAGGAGAGAATCTAACATTTCTCACCGAAAAATCATACAAGTTTCAACATTCATGAAACAAAAAAAATCTCTTGGATACCGAGAGGTTATCATAAAATAAACAATAAATCACTAGGGGAACAAGCACTGATGAAACAACAATGTCGAAGAGACATCGGCATTTCGAGGAGAGAAGCAAAGAAGTCTCTTCGACGCTCAAGGAGAAAAGTATTGGCAAGACACAAAAATATCGAGCAAACATTGGATGAGGTCTCATCGACATCCTAAAAATGATGTGTCAAGGAGACACAAAGATATCGAGATGACATTATCAAAAGTCTCCTTGACATTCTAGAACAAAATATCAATGAGACTGAGGGACATTATAGAGAGGTGACCTCGGGTCTCCCTGACATAACAAAGTCACATAGACATCATCAGCAACTATTACTGTCGAGGAAAAAAATAAAGACATGTCGAGGAGATATAAGCTTGTCGGTAAGAGAAATCCACTAGTCTCATCGACAAAAAAGAAAATCATCAGGGATCAAACTAAGAAGTAAATATCGAAGAGACATTGTGATATCAATGAGAGAAGCCTAAATGTCTCTTAGACATTTCTCAAAAGATGGCCAAGGATATTGAAGAGAGACACAGACGTTGTGATCAGAGTCTCATCGACAAAATATGAAATAATTTTCATTGGATTGATTTGACATATTAAGTCATCGAAGAGATAACTACAATTAATATGCAAACTTTATAGGAAGGTGGCACAAGTGCCATTTATAAACCAGAGCTGGTTTAAGCATGCAAAAATTCAATAAAAGCAACCTCTGAGAAACCAAAATTCATTGTACGTTGTGGCTAAACATCTAGAGGACGGAGTTGGACGAAAGCAAGCAACTCAAAAATTTTGGTATTCACTCAAGTAACTACACCTTGGCTTAGCTAAATGTAAATTTTTGAATATAGCTTGAAGTACAACATTGTTAGGGTTAGAATGGATAAAACCCCAGAAAAGACAAGAGCAAAAAATAAAAAAACTAAAACTAGACCTCTTAGTCAAGACTTAATAGATCAGTGTCCCGAGTCTGGGCCCTAAGCACGAAGAATTTCTCAATTAAACCCATCATGTGAGACCCTAGTAGACAAGCATAAGAATTTGGGAGATGTATGGACTCCACATAGAGGCAACGATTTGTTCATATATCATTATAGGAAGAAATACAAATATAGCCCAGTCTCAAACCCATGGAATTTGAATTTAGGGAAGCTAGTAATGCCAAATGTTTTTTGTGAATGTAGAGTTGATTAGAGCACTAGAAAAGAATTATAATCCCAAAACAAGGGAAATTCATTTGTCTGATGGGTCATAGTTTATGGTCATAACAAGGGATTATATTTGCATGGTTTTCTAATTAGACACTTCTTTGGAAAAGAAATTGTGGTTGAGAGACTTGTTGGAGGAGTATCGCTCTATGGATACAAGTTACAAGAGGTGGAATTTGCCTCTGCACAAACCCAAGGGTCCAAGAAATCAACCCATGAGGTTTGCTAGCAATGAAAATCCCCCATTTTTTGTAGAATTTTTTGACGAATATTATTAGTACACATACTATTCAGCTGGAAAGTTTTGGGAATTGAGGCCCCTACCAACATGAGTATAGCTCCCATGGTTCTGGTCGTGGACATTCAAAGTAAATATCTCAGGCCCTATGATTATGTAGAGTATCTGTCAGAGGCCATTAATAGTGCTCTTAATGCTATTAAGAATAACAGTGAAGTTATCAATTTCAAGCACTATTCACTTCTTATGCATATGATATTGTACAAGGGCCAAGTGATGAGACTCTAGGGAGAAGAATTAAGAGTAAAAGATCTGGATAGAGATGGTAATTCAAGACTATTGAAAATTCGGACATTAGTCTAAGATACTAGATGTGGGAGATCCCACAACTTGTACTTTGAGGAACATTTTTTCAAACCCTTGTATAAATTGCTTGGCCATAAATGTGATTATCATCTATCCCCCAAAGTATAGAGGTTTCTCCAACCAAAGGATAAATGCCATGATAGAAAGATAGACCAAAATTGGGGAGATTGGTACACTTTTTCAAATTGTATTGTCATTAGGGTGTATGGATTTGAGGCAGAACCATATTTGTTGCCTAAGACTATGTCAGATAGAGTTTCTTATCTTGAGATTATAAGACAATTTTCTTATTTAGTCTTTATGCATTTGAAAAGCTTTGGAAGGAAGAAATTCATGCCTTCTACTTTGTACTTTGGTGATTTCACCATTATTGTTGAATCAAGGTATGACTTGGTTGGAAGCAAGTTAAATTATTATGGCTTGTCAATTGGAAATAAGATGAATAATTTTGACCCTGAGCACCTTATAAGTGATGCCAAAATTTCTTAGAAACTGAAAGGATATGAGCATAAGTTTTATGTTGATGATGTTGTTAGGAATTGTGAGGATAGTCAGGTGATCATGAGAGGAAATACATACAATAGGATTGTTATGGTTGAAGCCTAGAGATTGAAAACTAACCCATTTTATGTAGAAGCTTTTTCTAAAATTTAGGACCCCATGGAGAGAGTTGAATAGTTGCTTCCGCATGAAGAAGAGATAATAAAGGATGTACCTCTGGTGGAATTTGAGAGAAGAAGAAATGTTGGCTCTTCGAGGAAAGCAGAAAATATAGCACCATTAGACCATTTTTCACCTATGCCTACTCCAAAGGTAAGCTTTTCAGTTAATACACCAATCATGGTAGAAGATGATGTTGAAGAGGAGGATGAAGTCACATAGATCAATACTCCTTTCATTCCTCCATATTAAATTCCACTAGAAAGGAGTGTAGTAAAATTTGAAGCTTTTGATGAGCTATATGAAGATGTGAGGCATCGATCCAGTCAAGAGTTCATTGCAGATGATGCCTTTGTCCAGACTCTTGAATTTAAAGCTTTCATATATGAATATAAAGGAAAGGTGGTAAGGGAAAGGTTGAAGGACATTTACCCTGAGAAAGAAGATATGTTTTAAAAGAACTTCAACATGAAATTGATAGAGAAATGAAACATATGACTGCTGAGAGAGGAAGGGCATTGTTGAAAGAGGTTGGGGTTATGCTCCTTCTAGGATGGGATATCAGCTCGGCCATTGTATTTGATAGTTTTCTGAAAAATAAAAAATAAAACCTTGTAGTTAATAGACAAAGCTGGTGACAAGATCTACACTGGATCAGTATTTAATCCTAACAATACTACCTTGCAAATATGGGCACTCTATCCACCAAGGAAAAAGCCTTCCCTAGTTGATCATGATCATATTTTTGGACATATTTTGGTGCAGAGAGGAGAAACAGATCCCATGGAAACTACCGATTTGAATGTGAATGTGGCCAAATTCACAAAGGCTTAGATTAAGAAACTAGTAAGCGATAACCAGGGGTTGATAGAATAAAATGAAAGGTTGAAACAAGAGTTGATCAGCTACAGGGATAGACTACCTTCTTCTTCTTCAGGGCTCTATTCTCCATTGGTTGAACATGAAAGGAAAATGCTTGAGGCAATGTTAGAAACAACATATTGGAAAAGAAGGCATGAGAAAGTGCAAAAGGAATGGGAAGAGTTAAAGGGAAAACTCAAAACCACTACCTTTGAGATGGCATCAGAAATAGTTTGCATTAGATTCGAAGACATGTACAAACATGTTGAACAAGTTTGGAAAATCCATGACAAAACATATGTAGCATTACTGGAAAACACCATATTGAGTGATAGGATGAAGGAGGTAGAGTCTCAAATCATTGCAAAGAAAGAAGATAACTCTGCTATGCTACAAGAATACCAAGAACTCATGAAAGCTCATAGGGACTTCCACAATATCCTGACACAGGAGTTGAGTGATTTCAATTAGCCACTGAGTATTGTCTTACCCAATTTCTTTGAAGAAACAAAATTGAAAGATTAAGATACATGGAAGAACAAAATTTCCAACTATCTACCACCTATTCTTGATGTGATTAATGATGAAGAGGAAGTTCTTAAGAGGACACACCAGAAACTTGGGAGAATCTTCGAATTAGAGTATACTATGAAAGACATAATACATAATGCATACACTCATTCTAAAAGTGGGTACGTGGATCATTTTTCAAAGGTGAACTTGTTCATTTTAGGATTCAAGTAAGAGAGGAGTGACAAGGGCTAGAGTTTGATAGTTTTGGATACACAATCATGGTGCATGAGCCTTGAACAGGTCTTAGATGACCACGGGCGCTTGCTAGAGATAAACGAACTACAATGCATCCAATAGCAAACTCTTAATATTTTTATGTTTATTCTATTTATGTTTTAGTTATGAAACAATGTGACTTTTTGTAATAGGCCTGAAGCTTGTTGCTTCCCATACAAATAGGGAAACCAGGGCCTGATTTTGAGATATCATATCATCATCATCACATTCCATTCCATTAGAGTAGGCATTAGAAAGTAAATAGATTGCATAATTTTCCCATCCATACCATATTTCAAAGACTTTTGTTATAATGATTATATTTTGAAGTAATACAATGGAGCAGACTACTCATAAATCGTAATTCATTTTCAGTGTTCAATTACTGTGTTGATTTTAATGCTCATTTATTACTTTGTTGTCTCCATAGTGGTCTATTCAAGTTATTTAAATCTATATGATTTATCATAGCACATTTTATGTTATTGTGTGAAAGAGTTGATTGGTTTCTAAGTTGATGTTGTGATGTGCCTAACAATGATATTTTACATAGATTGTAATGTCTATTCATTTCAAAAAAAACCCAATAGTTGTGTGAGATTGTCTCCTTGGTGAATAACCTCCTTTCATCCTTAATTTATGAAACCATCTCATTTTCTATGAGTCATATTGGTTCAAATTATTTTACTACAAAATTGATTTTATGTTTGTAGTCTATAGCAAATTTTATCTTCAATCATATCAAGCCTAGTTGTATTTTCATAGACAAGCACATATATGATAGAATTATTATCTACCCATTTGCATTTTTCATGAAAAGATCATAGATCTTGGAATTAGCCTCTACCCATTTTCCCTTTGTGTAAATAGGTAAATAGATGATTAAATTATACATTGCCCATTTTCTTTAGCTATTGAAAAATTTAAAAAATTGACATTATTTTTCTATGTCCATATATTAACTTGATAATAAATTTATTAGAATTTGTTTATGGACTAGATTAAATTGCATAAAAAATTTGTTAGTGTGTAAATTTTGAGTGATTATAGTTTTGGCCATCCTTGGGAATACATATATTCAAGCTTTCCTATGCATGTTGATGGAACCCCTAAAATTTTTTGTGTTACATTTCCAAAATCTTCATGAGTTTTATGAACTATGAGTTTTGTCTCCTGCTATTGTATAAGGGGTTTTAGGTTTACCTAAGTATTATTTGAAAAACCCTTTGAGTCCATATCCTCTCCTAGGTTTTAATTTTTGGTTGACTCCCTGTGTCGGTCATAAATCCTTTAAGTCATGACTCTTGACATAGAAACTATTTGAGTGACTAGCCCTCTGGTCCTATTTTACCAATTGATCTTGTTGGATCATTATTTTTGAAATTTTCATAAGTCGGGCTGAATATTTCCCACTGAAAAATAAGTCTTTTATGTCATGGGTGTGGCTTCTTCAACCTAGTCGTGTCCCTTTTAGGATTAACATTTTTTGACATGTGCAGATATAAGAACCCCTAAATGTCATTCGATCAAAAGCAGAAAATCTAGACCATATCCCACATGCCCGTTCCATTTTGTCTCTCATTCTTTTATTCATTCAAGCTCAAGAGTGAATGCCATGTGTCCCTAACGATTGGTGGGCCAAGAATTATTGATAAAGTGTGCAATTGGTCATTGAAGAAGATCAACGGTTGGAGATAAGTGAGGTGGTTGCACCTGGATTGTTCCCTGTGTGCCCGTTTGCTTTTCTTGATTATTAAAATAATCACATGGTCTAGAGGGCGATTACCACTTGTCTTCACTAATGATGGGCCTGAGGATTAGTATTGTTGAGGTTCAACTAAATCAATGGTCGATAGCAAGTGATGTGGAGTAATCTTGACCAATCCCCACCATCTCGTGTGGGCCCCATCCTACTTGCTAAATTCCCAACGGGGAAGCAGGTGTCTGCTACATGGAGTAATCCTGAGAATGTGGAAGCATAGATATGTGGGAAAAATTTTAACTAAAATTTCAACACAGGGCATAGGAAGTAAAATGTGTGTTACTAATATGCATATATTGCACATGCTTAAAAGATCTTTTAATCTGAGTCGTAGATGTTGTATGAAGGATAAAGTTGTTTCTAGTTAAGGAGTGTGTATGACGAGGCTAAGAGATCTAATCTCAGCCTCTCCCCATCTCCCCATCGATGAATTTGCACACGAGTTATGGCTCACGGGGGCAATGGGAAAAGGACACATGGATCTTGGCTATAAAGACAAAGAGTTGGTGGAGCCTGTGTACTACAAGCAAGTGTTTCCATGTGGCCTCTG
This sequence comes from Sequoia sempervirens, assembly GCA_007258455.2. Taxonomy (NCBI): domain Eukaryota; kingdom Viridiplantae; phylum Streptophyta; class Pinopsida; order Cupressales; family Cupressaceae; genus Sequoia; species Sequoia sempervirens. The sequence goes on from VDFB02072274.1 coordinate 66,660,560, forward strand.
GTCATTTGATAAGTGTTGTGGTTGTGCACAGTCAATTCTTTCATAATAAGCTAGTCAAATCTAGATCATGAATCAATTAACTCTCCAAAAATATCAATGGTTGGTATTCAAAACTTAGTTGAAGGAAAGCAAGCCATTCTAGTTTGTGCGAGTGAACCTTAATAACTAAAAGGACATTAAGCTACTGAAGTAAGGAATTTCATAATTATTGTTGTTTATCTCAAAGGCATAATTTAGTATTAAAAGTATACTCAATACACTCAAGGAGCTCATGTTGTGGTTTCTCAACATTTTCTAATGTCGGAACCAGGGTTGTCAACTTGCAAGAAAACCAGTAAGTCAATTGTTGCTTTCCTTCTAGCATTATTGATAAGTTGTGATTTCTCAAACTTAAGTTTGTTAGGATTTTCTTGGTTTGGATTTTTAAGGTTTGACGTTCATAAAAAAGACTGTTAATTTTGCATTTGCATAATTCATGCCAAACCCTTACAAAAGTTGTAGGCCTTTTTCAGTTAAACCAAAAAACCTTGCTTTGTAGTACTTCCTGCATTATGGATCCTAAAGTAAAAGTATCTTCATCTAAAGGGGAAGCTTCCACTCCCAAAATACCTCTAAATAAAGACCTTATGGATCAATTTCCACCCTCAACTAGTGACAAACCTAAAGGCCAATTGATTCCTAGAGGTCTTAAAATAGCAGAGGGTCTATTCAACAAAAGATGCTCTATTAGGGATGCTAAATTTCCTTATACTAGGTGGGAACTATTTTATAGTTGGTTCAGGAATAGAAATATGGGTATCCCAATAGGAAACCCTTGGAACTATGACTTGGGAAAATTAATTGTGTCAAATTTCTATATGGATGTCGACTTGCTTAGGGAAATAGCTTCTAATCATGACCCAATCACAAGGACTATCAGAACATATGATGGGAAAGAAATGGTTAAGATCACTAAAGAAGAATTGGGTCTTGTTTTCAAGCTTACTGAATGCAATGATGAAATTCATAAGATAAATGAAAATTCTCTTAGGAAAGAGTATGATAAAACCAAGATTTCATTCAAAGTCCACATCTTGTCAAGATTTCTAGTAGAAATTGTAGGTCGGAAGATTGTAATAGGATCACATGATAAGGAACCTTTCCCTGTTAACTATTTTGTTCCCTATTTCAAAAGAACCTTCTATTCCATTTGTTAGATAATTGGTTATGATCCTATCTCTGGAATTCCAATGGCATGGATGTATATGGCTGCCCATATCCAGCATCCCCAATATTGTGCAATGTATGATTATGCAGTATTTCTTTTTGAAAGAATGCATGAGGGACTAGTGAGATTAAAGAAAGGTGAATTTGGGGTAAGTTTTAACTGGTACTCATTGCTAATGCATATGTTTTTATACAAGGGTTCAATTTACTTTGGACACAATATTGACTTGGAAAGAAAAAGGGGTGACTTGGATCTTCCCATGCAATTTTGGACCACAGTCTTGGACAAAGATGATAGAACATATGATTATGTCACATTCCAAATTTTGTTTGCTTCTAAACTAAAGAGAGCTTTTATTATGAAGTTACCTAGAATTCCCATTGCTCTACATGATTTCTTAAGATCCAAGGAGAGAAGGCCTGAGATAGGAGTTGATCATAATTGGGGAGATGTTATCTCACTCCCTGATTATACTATCTTAAGAGTATATGGTTCCAAAGTAGCACCTCACTTTTTGTCGAGGTTTGTGCCAGAAAGGATTGGTTTCCTTGAGGTTATGTGGCAACTAGGAAATGTTGAAAATGAGAATTTGTTGAATTAGGGAAAAGGAACTTTCCTTCCTTCATACACTTGTTTCTCTTCATTTGTAATGACCAAAGGAGGTTGGAATAACATCCTTGAAATACTCAAAACATACCGCATGCAAGGGACAGTTGAGAGGGTTAGATATGATTCTAAAGGTTTTATGGCTTGGTTGAATGAGAGAAACAAGAGCTACAAATATATCCACATTTTCCAGTATCTAGAAGATGTAATAAGAAATATATCAAACACTAAGGAACAGGAAAATAGGTTAGCAAGGTGGATTGCATTCAATAAGATACAAAGGAAAATAAAGCAGGAAGAACCTAATTTCAAGGTCCTCCCAAAGGCTGAGGATACATTACAAAAGATGGAGCATGTAACAAGGAATTTTGATTCAATAATAGGCCACCTTGAAACTAAAGGGGTAATTAGTAAAGATAAAGGGAAGGCTCGAATTGCAGAAGAATAGAGTGGAGGAGAAATCCCTGCTATGGGAGAAGAGTCTACATCACAAGCCCCTGAGGAACCAAAAATAAATTTCTTTATAAGGAGAAAGAGTAAGGCAAAGAAATCTAATGAAGCCTGTGTTCCCACTAAGCAAGACGAGCACAAGCCTCCTTCTCATGTGCCACAAGTACCACCCCCATCTCTACCAAGGCTGGTAGAGCCTGAAATTATGAATATTGATTCCCCATCACCTAGTGAAATACCACTCGGAGAGCCACCATTGAAAAGACAAAAGATTGAGGCCACTAATTTAGTGGAATATGATGATGAAGGTTCTGATGATGAAATTTGGGTGTTAGAACAAGAAATATAGGAAGGAGTTCCCACTGCATCTGTAGTAAAGGAAACAAATCAATTGGGAAAAATATTGAGTAATGTTGATCTTAGAGGGCTCAATGGAAGTGATGATATGTGGGTTAAGGCATGTGCCAAATTCTTGGATGATGACTCATTTGTAAAGACTCAAGCTTTTATGGAGTTTGCATACAGGGCTAAAAGAGATGAGTATGTAAAAATTTTGGCTATAGAAAGGAGCATTCATCCAAAACTTCCTGATGCTATCATTCAGAAAAAGGTGTTAAATGAAATGAGAGAGAAATTCCAAAACATGACTGCAAAGGAGGGTCAAGAATTGGTGAGAAATAGTGGCATCTTGTTGCTACCAGAATGAGATCTAGCTTCAGCCATAGCTTTCGACACAATCAAGATATGTGGCAAACCTCTCTATGATACAGAAGAAGAAGTTGCACTTGCACTACAGGGGTCTGCTTTCAGTGAGGAATGGGAAGCCTTAGCCATATGGTCTTTAGCCCCAAGCACAAGAAAGATGGACATTGCTAAGCCTGCACCTAACTATAGTGGAGGCCTAATAATAAAAAGAGTGTTAGAAACATCAACCTTAGAAGCTGCAAATATGTCAATTCATGTTGCATAGTTCACAAGGGCCATTGTGGAGTCTTTGACTGTTGAAAAAGATAAACTCATAACATAATTGAATAACTTGTTGGTTAAGTATGGAGATCTTGAGAGAGATAATATGCAATTACAGACAAAGGTAGCTTTATTGGAGGATGTGTTGCAAAGGTTACAACTTGAAAATCCCAAGTATAATGATGTTGACTCTCCCACCACTACACAAGAGGATGTATCCCCAGAGTTTACTGCTGATGTAAATTCTTCATGGGAAATTGTGTCATATAATATGGGAAGTGTTCCCATTTCAATAGTAGAACCCAATACATCAGAAGGGCCACAAGCGGAAGGGGATATCAGTAGGGAAGAATTACTTAGGAAATTAAATGAATACAAAGAAAAATGTAACAGTCATGATGAATATGCTTTTAAGAGCAATATGAGGATTTTCATAGCAGTGCTAGAACATCTGAATAGAAGATTGAATAGAAAATTAAATAGTATTCACTACAGTTATTCATCCATGGTTGATGTTATAAGAATGTTTGACATTGAAAAAGAAAGAGCTATTCCACTCATGGAAGTCTCAATCCCTGGGAAGCGGGAATTGATATTGATAGGAATTGGGGTTAAGCAAGACCCCAACCCACCTAAAAAATTTAAGCGTACTGTGATTCTTGTAAATAAGATTGAGGGATATAGAGGAAATATTGATCCATTAGAGAAAAATATAAAGGAGTTGGTAAAATCCTTCCATGAATCACATCATGGCCTTCTTCCATCCATTGTAAGGGATGATGGTAGCATTAAGACTCTACAGGAGTGGAAATGAAGCAAATAAGGTTATTTCATATCAAGCTATGAAAAATTGTCAGAAGTTTGATATGGAGACATTAAAGGTAAATATGGATATGTTAGTTCATGTTGAGACTGTCCTACTGGAATTTGATAAAGAAGCTAATCAAATTGTCACCAAGTATGCACCTTATAGACAGAGGGTTGATGAAGTAATGAAATTTGACTGGCCTATTGAAGAAGAATTCCTAGCATGGAAAGGAAGGTAATTGGAAGGAGTGGGAGGTCTAGCATTAAGAGTGGCGGGCCAGTGATTTGAAATTTTGAAGTCTGCAACCATGATGAATAATGGATAGATGGGAATGCACTACATAGCCTAGATTTAGTACAGATTGGGCTTTTGATAAAGTATGGAGAAATATAGTGCATCTTATTCAAAGTTGAATTGATGACAAGGCTGCAGACATGGTTTTTCCTCTTGTCTTTTCCTTTTTTGTTTTCTTCATACTTTTTCTTCCTTTCATTTTGTGTGCATAGGCACAAGTTTTAAAGTAATTGTTTGGTTGTACCCATTTTGAAAATTGGACTAGATCTCTAACAACAAATGAAGACTACTTTCATTTTCTCACATATCTCCCACCTCTTGGGAATGCATTGTAACTGAATGAGGGGATCTTTGATATAGCGGTCCAATAGGGTTTTGACATGTGTAATTTTTGGCCTAAAGCTTGTTTTTCTCCATTTCTATAAGAAGGAATTAAGGGCCAGAAAGTAGGGGTTCATTGTTTTGTAATTAACACTGAGAATTGTAAGGAGAATACTAAGCATGTTTTAGAGTTTTTGGTTTTAATTTTTAGAGCTCATTGTTATGTATGTAATTTGGATAATAGTATAGCAATATATATACAGAGAAATACCAATTTCATGGCTATTGTCTCTCCTTGTGCTCATTTTATGAGTTATGAATGAAAGTAATCCAGGATTTCTTTACTTGTCTCTATTGTTCATCAATGGATGTTTGATTTCATTCATGCTTATTGATTCAATGAATTAATGTAAATGCTTGGATGATATTATTAACTCATGAAAATTAGGTGCTAGGATACTGATAAGTAGTATTTACAATGTTATTGCCATCTTGGGATTTGGGTGTTTATTTTCTAACTAGGTTTTTGGGTGCCACTTTTTTTGGTGGTTTTAGATCATGATTTTGTAGTTAGTACTTATATTTATATGCTGCTCGAGATTTAATTTTATAGTAGCTAGATGAAAACCTATTGGAATGTCATAATAAGGTAGAAAAAATGGAAAAAAAGATAAGAGTCTCATTAGACTCTATTTGGCTAATTCAATATTGTTGAATGTACATGAAGAGACCATTATAGCACTTATTTTAAAGAAATTGGGAGATACATATCAAGCTAAATATATAGTTAATAAAATATTTCTAATAAACAAGTTATATACCATCAAAATGGAGAGTGGTGGTTCTATAGTTTAACACTTGAATTAATATTACTGAAGCATTTCAAAGTTTAGGCCATAAGAATCATCCTTTTTTAAACATGGATTGCAAATAATTCTAAAAATTTAGAAGTCTTGGTCATTAACATTATTGTCTACTACATGTAAAATAGGCAACATGTAAAATAGGCAAAATTCATTATGAAGTTTGATCATGAAATTTAAAATAGGCACCTTGAAAAAAACATAAGCCCTACCAATACAATATTCATTTTGATTTATTTTTCAGAAATTTTATGAAGTTTAAAGTTAAATTAAATTAAATTTCCACCATATAAATACAATAGGGTCTCGAGAAGGATATCTCTCAACTTATTTTACATAGATTTTTCTAAATATAGGTATGCTAGTTCAATATTGTTAATGTACATGAAGAGACCATTCTAGCACTTATTTTAAAGAAATTAGGAGATACATATCAAGTTACATCTATAGTTAATAAAATATTTCTAATAAACAAGTTATACACCATCAAAATGGAGAGTGGTGGTTTTATAGTTTAACACTTGAATTAATATTATTGAAGCATTTCAAAGTTTAGGCCATAAGAATCATCCTTTTTTAGACATTTATTACAAATAATTCTGAAAATTTAGAAGTCTTGGTCATTAACATTATTGTCTGCTACATGTAAAATAGGCAAAATTTATTATGAAGTTCAATCATGAAATTTAAAATAGGCACCTCGAAAAAAACGTAAGCCCTGCCAATACAATATTCATTTTGATTTATTTTTTAGAAATTTTATGAAGTTTAAAGTTAAATTAAATTAAATTTCCACCATATAAATACAATAGGGTCTCGGGAAGGATATCTCTCAGCTTATTTTACATAGATTTTTCTAACTATAGGTATGATAGTTCAATATTGTTGAATATACATGAAGAGACCATTATAGCACTTATTTTAAAGAAATTAGGAGATACATATCAAGCTAAATCTATAGTTAATAAAATATTTCTAATAAACAAGTTATACACCATCAAAATTTGGAGAGTGGTGGTTCTATAGTTTAACACTTGAATTAATATTACTGAAGCATTTCAAATTTTAAGCCATAAGAATCATCCTTTTTTAAACATGGATTGCAAATAATTCTAAAAATTTAGAAGTCTTGGTCATTAACATTATTGCCTACTACAATGTCATCCAGTGTATCATTGTCAATGTTCATATGTTCTTTCAAGTATTCCATATTATCATCATCCTCATCTTGACCTGCATCATCTTCATCATCATTGAAATTTGACTGTAGACCATCTATATTGTTGCCAGATGTATTTGGGTTGTCATTTTCTATACCATCCATATTGTTGTCTTCCATAACATCATCTAACTCTGGATTGTTGTCTTCTTGTGCCTAAACATAACCATCTTCAACATCGTCATGGATGTCAATTTCTTCGATGTTCTCTAATCCCTCTCTCATTTTGTTCGCCATCATTGTTTTGCTCAGTATCCACTAATGTTTCGTCAAATACATGCCTTAATCTTGGATCATAATGTATGAAAAACATCCATTTTGGGTCCAAAATATCTTCATAGAAAAATACATGCACATGAATGACATACATATATTAGACGTATGTTATAACAATTTTATTGATTAATAAAAACATGTATATATTCACAATAAACTATGAATTATTAGATTAATGATCACTACCGCTTCTTGTTTGATTTAAAGAAATACCTCCTCACAATGAATTGGTAGAACATAAGGCTCCTTATCCTCCGGTAGGAAGCATGAGGAATCTATAGAAAACAATCCACTATGGGTATCATGTCTTCATGTCCTCTCAAATGCTTCATACCATCTACATTTAAAAATACAACATTTAAAAGAGCAGTAATCCAACTCAATAATTTCTTGCATTTTCCCAACATATTGTAGATTCCCTTCAATTATATTCTTATCTTTTGAGCTTGATCGACTGGATTGCTTGAAGTCAACCATGATGCCACAATCAAAGGATCGTCTCTTTACATCTACACTTTCTACACAATAATGTCGACCATATGCCCACATTGTTGGATATTTCCTTGCTTGTGAAAGACCATTTATTTCAGTGAATACAAATATAATGATGAATATTAAAATAGTTAATAGTGTCAAAACTATAAGGAAACAACATTTTGTAAAATTCCAATTGTACCTTTCTTTCACATCCTCTAGACATGTTGATTTCATCTTCTATTATGTTTGAATCTATACCTACATCTTCTATTTAATTTTGAATTTTTTTAGTAACCCATTCTAGTGTGCAATATTTTCCCCATTCCCCAAGCAGATCAGTGGGAAGTGGATTATTCCTTAGGTTTGATCTCCTAAATTGTCTCCTTGCTTCTAACACTTCTCTCTTTTTATCATACAAATCAATCCATTTGTTCATAAATTCCATGTGGTACAGAATAAACTTGTCGAGTATTTCACTTTCGTCTACACCTATTACATGTCAACATGTTTATTTCAAACTCCAAATGTCATGTTAATTTGACAAATAAATTACAAAGTAAATTAATGATTGCAAGAAAAACAACCACACTAATCATGAATTTACTTACTAATTTCTACTTGAACACCATTAGATTGTGGTTTTTCTCCATCAATAATATTTGATGCTCGTTCTTCATCCCAGATGCATGGACCATCTTCAAAATCCTTACCAAGGAATTCACACAAGAATAAAAATGCTTCATTCAATACATACCCTTCAGACATGCAACCCTCTGGATGTGCCTTTTATCAGACATATCTTTTTAGAGTTTTCATATACCTCTCAAAGAAAAACATCCACCTCATTGATACGACACCCGCCAATTCAAAGTCATCAACTAGGTGTATAAGTAAATGGACTTGTAGGTCCATGAAACTTGTAGGGAGCTCCTTCTCAAATACACATACAATTTATGCAATTTCCTTCTTCCACTTTGCCACTTCACATTCGTGGATCTCCTTGGAGGTCACCCACCTAATATAAGAATAGTAAATTAGTATGAACCTTTAGTCAAAAATTAAAATGCAATATAATATCTCTGTCTCTCACACATGAACATTTCATATAACCACATAGCTTGTAAATACTGACAATCGACCTATGGCATTCCTTAAGTCAATTGTAAGACAGGAATCCCCCCTAATTGTCAATGGCATGATATGCTATCAAACACATTTATGAAAAGGTCATTAGTAATTTTTCTCACACAACAAAATATCAAAATATATTTAGTACTTAATCAATGTTACCAATAAATGTTAAATGATGATATATAATACCTTCATAAAATTATGAAAATCATGTGTTTTAAATCCTGTGATATGTCCATCAATTGTAAAATCTTTAGCCAATGATGACCCATAGCCAGTAGGTGTCCTTATTGAATGGATGATATTTATTAGTTTCTCTAGCTCTTTTTTAAAAAAAATCCATGGAGCTTCTGTATATGTTTCATTTTCCCTATTTGGCCACAAATGTTTTCTATCAAATTTGGTATGCAAAAGAGCAATATCTCTCCTCGAAGGCAAGGTATCCTCTTTTCTTGATATATGTCAAAATATAGAATCTGGGACAGTTTTAAAGATGTGCATAGGATCTAATAGGTGCGATATTAATAGATTCTTCCAATAAGGGAGCTCATAAAATATGGATTTCCTTTTCATTCCTTCTGGCATATTAACTACAACTTGTTCTAGTTCTTCAATTGAATCATACCGATCAAAAAAATCCTCTCAAGCTTTCAATTCAGCATCTTCATACTTCGTAAGCCAATCACTTGGACCCATAATCATGGGAGAGCCTCTATTTTCAACTTTTCCATCAAATTGATTCTTCAGGCGATTTCTAAACTTATGATCTAGTGGAAGACAAACCTTGTTGTTTGTGTAAATAAATTTATGTAGTTCTTTAGAATACTGCCCTTGAAATTGTTCTGCACATCTTGGACATGCAAATATCCCCTTTGTTTGAAGCCCTACAATTCAATAAGTAATGTTAATAACATCAAAAAAATAGTATAAAACTAAGTATGAAAGTTGGGATTAAAATAAATTATGAGTGTAAATATGTAAATATTTCATCTTACCAGAACAAACACCAAGTCCTGGGAAATCATTAATAGTCCAACATAGCACACCATACAACATGAAGGACCTATTTGATGGAGGATGTGATATTTCATACATTCTTATGCCTTTCCATAGCAGTTGCATCTCATCAATAAAAGGTGCAAGATAAACATCCATGTTTTTAACTTGATGTTTTCTTGGAACAATGAGAGTCTGCATAAGGTGCTCCTTTCTAACACTCATCCATGGGGGAATATTGTATACTATCAATCTAACTAGCCAAACACTATAATTTGAGCTCAGAAAAGAGAATGGGTACACTCCATCAATTGCAAGACCAAACTTGATACTACGGGATTCATCTTTGAATTTTCTTGGCCATTTTTCCTCTATGTGTTTCATTGCTTTGGAGTCAACCAGAATTCGCATGAATTCATCTTTATTCTTGTTTGTTGCATGCCAGTCCATCAATTGTGCAAGTGACTTGCAACAAAACATTCGTTGAATTCTAGGTATAATTGGCATGTGATGTAAAACCTTTTTTGGAACTGTAGAACCTTGTAAATTTGTATGATATCTCTTCTCTTTGCATACAGAGCATTCTACCTTGTTTTGAGATTCATCTATGTATAAAATGAAATCATTTTGACATGAATGAATTTGCTTATATTCAATCCCCAACTCAACCAACAACAAACGCGCCTCTCTGCAAGTTGATGACAACACATTCTCTTTAGGGAATATTTTAGTTTTTAGTGCCCTGTAAGATTTCCAGAGATTAAATTAGTTGAATGTTTGACTTATGATGAACATGTTTGATATGTCAATCTATACTAGGACTGTTTATATACAATATATGGTTTTAAAATCCCTTTAAATAAATATAAATGAAGTCAATGAATGTTTATGAATTGTGTACACCAATTGACAATCCAAAGTAAGAAATAGATTTCAACTCACTTCAGTAGGGCAATGAATATTTTGTCTAACCAACCAAATAGTGACTTGATTTCTAATAATATTAATGTGCATGCCAGTTTTGAGGTTCTACTTGCACCCAATTTGAACACAGGTGTCTTCATTGCTTACTTGATGGAGTCTTTCAGGTTGTTATCATCAACATTACATTGGTGGTAATTAGCCCTACTATCATCATTACTATCAATCATATGATCATTATTGTCATCATTATTTCCATCCCCAAAGAAACCTATAAGCATTTCATTCAATCCTTCTTCATGCACTGCATTTTCACTATCATGATCATCATTATTAAGGCTAGGTGGCATGTCATTAGTGTATGCAGATCTCATCAGCTCTTCAAATTTCTTAGATGGTAGTAATCTCTTCAAACTTGCTCATTTCACCCTGGTATTGTTTAAAGGATGGTTTGGATCATCCCATCCAAATCTTAATAACCCAGTTGGATCATGGGTATTAGTATGTGTTTCATCAACATCTTCTACCTATCAACAAATGCAAGCATTATTTAATGTTTTCCAACAATTGGATAAATCATAAATGTATCAATTTCAAAGAAATATAATCAAATATGGCTTAAAAAATATAAATATAAATTGTATGAACATATATGCATCAATTGAATAATGAAACATTATTTTATAGACTACCTTTTTTATACAATAATTTAAATAAAACAAAATTTTGACAACATAGTTTTGTGAGCATCCATTAGAAATCTGCAAATAACTAAACTTCATGCAAGGGTTAGTATTTCACAAATCCTTCAAAATGCTCCTATGAAATACCTTGCAAATGTTTCAAAAATGCAACAAAGGATGAAATAAACTAAAAGCATTATGAAAGCAACCACAAGTTACCTATTCCATAGTGGATTGGTGTCACATGTGCTAGTGACCCTTTCCCAATCCTTGATCAAAGCTCAAGATGATGTAAATGCAATGGAAATGATGAGCAAGATGAGTTCTCAAATTAAGGGAGTAACCTTGCATAAAAGTTGTGGATCCATGAATGAGAATGAAGGCCTTCTTTTATAGATTTTCTTGATGATAGATTGGCCAAGATGGTGAATGTGGGATTAAAGATCCACCAATGAGGAGAGGCCATTTGTCAAATGATGATAGGCCAATGGTTGTGCAAGATTTGGGAAGAGTGCCCATGAGAGGGAGAATTTGAATTCAAATTTTGCAATAAATTTTGAGAGGGAGACAAGAAAAACAACAATAAATGCAATGTTGGAGAGACAAATCATCTTGTCATGTTGAGGGAAAATGAGGGTTTTTAATAAATCAATAAAATTGATTTATTTGTGCAAGTGGCATAATCTAGAGAATGCAAGTGGTGAGGATTATCATTTAATCAGGGTTAGATTAAATAGATGATGATTATGTTAGTTTAATGATGATTAGGTGAGTTTGACTTTTAGGACTTTGATATTTGATTTATTTAAATCAGAAAATGATGGAATATGATTTAGGATTTGATTTAAATGGATGTTTGATTTATTAAAAGGTTGATGATAATGTTTATTTGATTTTAAATGACCTTAGGAAATGGAGATTAATGAAATTACCTACTAAATGAATGAAGGTGAACCTAATGTGAAATCTAGTTCAGTTGATGAATGAACCTGATCAAATGCAGAATGTTAATTTTGCATGTCTACAAGTTTATAAACATCAGTTCACACTCATTTATTATTCTTTGGTTTTCTGGCCTTAAGAACATCCTTAGGGAGACCTTGTTCTACCCTTTTATTTCATGCAGGAATGTGTTTTAAGAAGGGGTAATCAATTAATAACTCATCCCTAATGGTAAGGTCCTAAATAGCCTCAACCATTATCAATCTATCAACCTCTCTTTCCATATCTCCATCTTTATCATTTATAACCTCAACAAATTGACAATTCGGTCTTACATTAGGGTCCCTTCCCTTACTACTATTTATAAATCCTACAATATTTTTGTGTGTGTATGCACGTCCATCTATATACATAATATGACCTCTATTAATTTCTTTTCCACTTTCCAATTGGAGATGATGTGTATACATATTCGAATTTATACCATATGCTAACATGCTAGATTTATATTCTGCTAGCCTTCTCCATTCACCACGATAATATGATGGATCATAATATGGCATTAATCTCCTAGTTATTTGTTCTGAATTGTTTCTATGTTTAGATCCCACATGTACATTTTGGAAAATAAAGAGGCCTAGATTTTCTCCATGAATATTGGAGGGTCATATCATGTAGTTGTATCCCCAAAATTAAACACCTCGTACACTCTAGGTAGTTGTTGATCACTAGGCCAAGAGCAATATAGTCAACGATCAAATGTCTCTTTGTAAATTGATCTCAAACTCAGGGGAATGTCATCATCTCCATCACATTCATTCTCAGAGGGTATGTAGTCCACCTTCCCCTTGTCTTTAAGCAAATTATGCATCTTTAAACTAGTTCTTGTTTTGTGACTTGTTTTCATCAATTCCTCATCTTTTGAGCTGGTATATTGGAACATATTTTTGTTAGATGTATCATCTGATAAATGATCATTGCCCCTCTAGGCTGGAAGTCAATGATCTAGGAAATTTTAAACCAATAACTTTATCTTGAAAGTATCCATTGAGAAAAAAATTAGTTATTTAAATAATATAAAATAATGTTTAAACGAAGTATACATGTTATTTATATCAAATTGGAAAATTCCTTACCACAATTCCTATTGGATTTGAATCAATTTTAGGAGGCATACGATTGGAAGCTCATCATATATGTAATGTCTTTGTACAATTGCTCGTTTGAATTGTTTCTTTCCACAACATACAAAACATCCACAAACAACATTTTTCTCAAAGTATTCATCCCATGTACTAGTGTCCAGACCAGCCTCTTGTTCAGTGCAATCATCTATTGTGTCTGGAAGATCCATTATTATATCCTCTTCCACCCACCATCATCTATGTGATTTAACAATTTTAGGTCCACGTCCACATACATATCTTCTTCTTTTTCTAGTTGAATGCTTAGGCTCTGCATTTACTCCAATATCCATCTAAAATAATCAACAACATGCATTAATTTATGTCAAGATTAGATAATACATTATAAATTTCAATAATACTATGAAAAAAGATGGGCATATCACAAAATGCCATCAAATCATTTTTTCCTAAGTTAAGTCAAAATTTGAGTACCTGATGTCCCGCTTCATCCGTTCTGTCCTCATTTGATATGGAACGATTTGTTGCCATGGCCTCGTCTCGCCCCTATAATACACAACATAGTAAATAATGTTTAGTACACCAATTATATCATTTCAATGAATATGCTATCCAACACAAAACCTCACTTTAGTCATATATTTTCTCAAAGTATTCATCCCATGTACTATAGTCTTGACCAACCTCTTGTTTAATGCAATCATTTGTTGTGTCTGCAAGATCCATTGCCATATCCTCGAACACCCACTATCATCTACATGATTTAATAGTTTTAGGTCCACCTCCATGTACATATCTTCCTCTTTTGCTAGTTGAACGCTCAAGCTCTTTATTTGCTCCAATCTCCATCTAAAATAATCAACATGCATTAATTTATGTCCAGATTGGATAATACATTATAAATTTCAATAATACTATGAAAAAAGATGGATGCATCACAAAATTCCATCAGATCATTTTTTCCTAAGTTAAGTCAAAATTTGAGTACCTGAGTTTCGCTTTAGTCATTGTGTCCTCATTTGACATGACACGATCTATTGCCATGGCCTCGTCTCACCCCTATAATAGACAACATGGTAAATAATGTTTAGTACACCAATTATATCATTTCAACGAATATGCTATCCAACACAAAACCTCACTTTAGACATATATTTGATATATATTTCACACTTTAGATGACTCATCTAGTTGTATAGGGGTCATTTCTAAGTTCACAAATCTAAACTCTATTAGTTTTGCACCCACAAAATTGACATGGGATAAGGAATAGATAAAATAGGGAACCATGATTGCTTCCTTGGAACATATGAAGATGAAGTCAATTTAGGATTAATTTATTTATCAACTTCCAAGAAAAATACGTCATTTTGCACTATTAGGCTCTAAATTAGGCGCACTTTGTGTCACCTTTTGCATCCCAAATGGATTACATTTAGGGTTGAAAGGCGGCGCTAAAGTCAGTGTTAACTATGCCAACTATAGCATCGAATACAAAATCAAGAACAGAAATTTAAAACTTCCCACATCAAGGAAGAGATGACAGAAGAAAAAAGTCGCATGAAGGAAGAGAGGAGAAAAAAGGGAAAAACGGTGCGAAGAAGGGCTACAAGCAAGTAGATCAGAAATTCAATTTAGTTTGTGACACCATAGGTAAGGTTACAATTTGTTTTTTTCATTCCCACAAATATTTTTGTTTGGATTAAATGGAGAGGATTGTGAAGAAAGGGTTATGAATATTATTTTGTTTACACATGAATCATTCAAGTCTCATGTGGTTGCAAAGGAGGAGGGTAAAATTGTAGACATTGCATTATTTTCTCTACATCTGAGAGTAGTGAACGCATTTTTGAAGCCCCAATGCCCTAATTCGCTTATCATTCCCATCCCAAGCTTTCAGTTTCTGGTTCAATTTCTCAGACCTTCCTTCCATACCTTTCTCTGAAGACAACTTTCTCATTTCCTTCCTTAAAAAGTAGTCGAGTTCTTTCAAGACAAGTCTCATGGGAATAGAGGTTGGTCGAGACAATACAAGGAGATAGGTATTTTGAGACGACAGTTGAATAATAGATCATTTCCTCAAATTTTTGAGACCTTTGGGCTTAAATTAGCTATTACTAATTTTCACTTATTCTTTTACAGAAAAATGAGCTCGTGGTTTTGAATTGAAAGTGTGCACACATTCATTTTCTTTCTAATTAACAGATGTGACTCGAGCATGGGACCTATATGTGTTAACTCTCAATAAAACCACACTTTATGCCCTTTTTACCCCCGAAAGATTACCATTCTATATAGGTGTGCAAGCGTTGATTTTTTTACAATACATTTGTTTCATTTTGCATATATTTATATCCTTTCAAATATATTTATATTCTATACATGTGTGCAAGAAATTGATTCATAGGCATTTAAATCTAGAAAGAGAGTCATTCAAGGTAAAACTTTCATACCACAAACTAGACAAAAACTTTCATACTTGACAATGTGTACTTCATTTGGCTCCACAGACCGGACAAAAATAATTTGCCCATGGTCGCCTCAAAATGTCAAGCAATAGAGGGAAGAGAACAAAGGGAGTAGACTTTGGCCATAATGAGGTAATTCATTGTCAATTTATAGATTTGTAAATGTTTCCATTGTTTCTTTCATTTTTAGTTTTTAGTTTTTTTTATTTTAAAATTTAAAAGAAGAAATTTATTTTTTATATATATAGGGACATGTGACTGAAAAAGATAAAGAGGCATTGGCTTCCATATTGGGGGCAGAGGCAATGAACAATTTGGATGATGTGCGTTGGACAATGCTTTCTAGATACATAGAAAATTGATCTAGTGAAGCCCCTCAAACATTGCAACCAAATCAACCATGTCAAAGGGAATCAATTGATTCCCCAAGCAATCCTAGATCAAGCAAAAGATCCAAGAGGAAATCAATAATAGTAAACTCTAGGAATGTAGAACATGGAGTAGAGGCTTCCACTGTCCCACCCACTCCCGGGCCACAGCCTTCTTCCACCACGCCATCTTTTTGATCTTGCATCGGTAGCTACAATACCAAGATAGAATACAATGTGGTTTCAGGGGAAGTCTAAAGGACAAATGCTAGAAAAGGGTTTGTGAATAGGTTGAAGGAATCATGCCTTCAACAGTTCAAAGACCATCTACATTTTCCATTCTCAAAGATACCCATACACCTGCAAAAAGTAGTTATCAATGACATGGAGACTGAATTTGGCACAGGTTGGCCTATGAAGAAGGTAGAGCTACGAATTTTTAAAAATTGCAAGAGATTTTGGTGCAACCAAACAAAGAAGATAAAAAAAATCCCTCCCGAGCTAAGGCTCAAAAAAAGGCCAATTGATGTAAGTGTTAAAGTATGGAAAGAGCTTGTAAAAGCATATGAGAAGTCTGATGCACAAAGGAAGTCCAATGAGGAGAGTACACAGGTATTTGAATTTTCTCATAAGATTATATCAAATTTATTAAACGATTTTTAAATTTTATTTGTGCATAGTTAAATTGAATTAGTATATGTTTCAGGACAAGGCCTCCAAGGCTAGGCTTCAAAAACTTTGTGCCACACATCACAATGGCCAGAAAGGTTTACAGGCCTTGATCTGTAAATTTGTAAGTATATTTAATATGTTAAATGATTTTTTTTTAATTTCCTAGGAAAAAGTAAATGATTGCATATTAATTAGTTTAACTAGTCCATGTGCCATGTTTTGACAGGAGGAGAAATATGGTTGGCATCCAAAGCAATTTGAAAAGGAAAAGTTACAAAGCAAAAAGTGGGTCATTTTTTTAATTTGGATGGAGAACGAGGTATCAATAGTTGAATTTCAATAACTTAGTTGGATATTGTTGTGTTAATATGTCAATTTGCATTTCTTGTGTTGAGTTGTTTATTGATGCATAGGATGAGTTCTAAAGTGCTTCTCTGTTGGCCCTAGATCCCACTCAATTTTCCCATTATTTCAAGTTGAGGGAAAAAATATTGTTTACCTTAAAGGGTAGTGGGTGACATTCATGCCTTATTTTCATCGCATCTTTTAATTAATGACCATTTTATTTTAATATCTCTTAGGTGTCCTCATTTAAGTTATGAGTTGTATCATTTGAGTAACTTAGTCCCATGTTGATTTGATTTATCTTCTTTTCTCTCAAACATGGTATCTCAAGGAGTGCTTCCTTGAATTCATGTTGCCATTCTACTAAGTGATCCACATGCATCTTTGCCATCCTTCCTCACGATTATGCCATTCTTTTAACATGTAAGAATGTTTTGATGCATCTTGGTAAGCATCATATAGATCTAACACATCCTTCTAGTCTACATCACTTGGTGTAGCTAACTAGCCACTTGATTTTTCCATCTAATTTAAAAAAAGGTAGTAAATTCTTGTCTTCCAAGTTAAAAAAACTCCATAAATAAAGAAATCAACAATAAAAAAACCTGCAAACTAATCTGATCAACATAGAGAAGCGTGTAATACTAGACTTCTTAACATTCAAAGGATAAATGGAATGTCCTTAACACCAAGTAGAGATATCCAAAAAAGCTAACTAAAAACACAAAGGTGCTCCTGCACAGAATG